>CM053580.1:287066474-287107750 GCA_028627135.1 Pseudochirops cupreus | reverse complement strand
ATTGTTTTAAATTGCTGCTCACACGGAAGTGAGAGAGAGTTGTCGTTGTGATGTAGCAGTGGACGAATAAACAACCTCTGATTAACCTCGGGCGTTCTGTCTGGTTATTCCCCGATTCGGGGCTGGTGACGACCAAAGACCCTGAAGATGGGTAAGTAGAGGGCAGGGGGCCCGAGGGAGTGAGAGGCCCGCTTCAATTTATGTTTTATTTGCTTAAAAAGCATGTGCACAGTGTTGTGAATTTAGGGACCTTGTAAATTATTTTATACAACTTGGTATCTTAATTGACTAATCTTCTACATTTGGTACCAGTATATGTGTATATGCCATTTTTTTACACATGAAAAATTTAGACTAGAATTCATTAAATTAAATTCATTAAAATAGAATTCATTAAATATATATATATTTATATACATATGTGTATGCGTGTGTGTGCATGCACACACACACACACACACACATATATATACTGTCAAGTTTTTATGTGAGATAGCATGTTAAGGACTGTATTCACACCAGATCTTGCCAAACTCCTCCATTTAAATAATGAGATATTGACAGGTAGTTGCAGTAGTGCAGCAGAAGTCCAGAAAGTTAAAAGTGGAGTAAGGCAAATTGTTAAGATCAATTTTTCTTCTTTTTCGTTATCTTGAACTTTTTTTTGGTAGAAGAAATGTAGCTACCCACTTTGCATATGGACGATTTCACTTGGGAATTTTCAACCGAAAGGCTAAGAAAAGAACACATGGGTTTACAAGACTTTAAAACACCGATATTTTCCTAGCAAACTGTCAGAAAGTGGATGTATAACTGTCAAGTACTCAACATGAGACCTGGGCCAGCTATATTCTGTTTTACTGAAATCAAGTTGGATGCTGATTGAGCAGAAGGTCCAGACACCAGGATGCCCTTCATTGTGGAGTCCTTTGTACATTCTTTATTCCTTTGACCACACCTTGGAGATGTTAGTTTAATAACAGCAGCCTTAGCAATGAAAAGATCATTTTATAGGTCCTTCTAGCTGTTTATTTTAGTTATGAGTGATAAATGATCTTTTTAAAATACACATGTAATAAAAAATATTAGGTATCTCTCACCATGGCTATGGTTCCTTTGAATTGGTCAGTAAGTTAAGTGAAATCCCTTCGTTCAAGTAGTTAGATCTATGCACATCCAATATCAATGCCTACAAAATATGCCCTGGTTTTTATAAAGACTGGGAATATACACTGGTTGTTTAACTCATGGATCAGCCTTGCATTTCAGAGTAATGTTATATATCATCACTAAACCCACCAAAGGAATTTGAGGTGTTAGACTCAAAGCCAACATAAGCAGAGAAATGCTGACATTTCCATTTTAACTCATGACATCAATTTTGGTATTTAAAAGTGACATTGGGACCCTGTATTTGATCTCCAACAGCATATTTTTAATTATAGGATGTTTGAACATATGTAAGCTATTACTACTTTTAAATGATAATTTATTTATGTTTTATCATATAAGGTACAACTTCACAGCCTCTACTGAAAACTAATATGTATGATTGATAGATAATAATTTTCTCTTTTAGAGAATCTCTGATTTCTGAGGAAATATTTGTCCAATTTGATTTTTAAAAAGAAATTTAGTTTCTTCAGTTCTAATAACAATAATGATTTTAATTCTGAGAACTTGTACTCAAGCGTAAAGATAGGAAAGGATAAAATTTTGAAAATAATAGTCCTTACAAGTTAGTGCCTAAGCTGTGAACCAGTCTAGAAGCTTCCCTGAGGGGTCCTAAAACTATCCTCTGATGATCTAAAATAATTCAAATTGATTAAATGGATATTTATTTCCTTTAGAGGGATGTATTAACATCTGAGAAAAATAAAATGGCTTAGTACCAATAACTTAATAAATTAATATAACAGAACATACAAAGTAATGCATATATATTAAATAATAATACTGTTGTATATTTCCTAAGGGAGAAAATATTCAAAAGACCAGATTGCTTTTTCGATCTGAACAGTGTTTAAAATTTAAGTTAGCTTAGAGCCCAGGGCTTACTCCTTTCAGTTTGTTGTTGTTTAAGCTGAAAATCCATGTCAGCCAAGCTTTTTTATCCTGTCTGCCCTCCTTCCCATTAAACTCTTAAATATGGAGGCCAAGACAGTCTACTGCATTGTGATAGGAAATGCGCCTATGTCCACGAGTCTCCCACCCACTGCTTTTAATGAAAGAACTGCTCTGTCAGATAAGCTGTCTGGTCTGAAACATGGCTCTTTATTGTTTACAAACTGCTACATTTTCTACCTCTAGCAGATTCTTGCACAGAAAAGAATTGTGTTTGAACTAAATGGTTTATCTGACATTAATGATGCAGTGTCAGACTTGGGTCAGGACAGTCACCCTCAGCGTAGGGAGAGCACTGAGCAATTGACTATTAAAAATTTTTTTGTTAAAGAAGAAATGGAGACTTCAGTTATAAAAATTAATAGGAAAAAAAGCAATTTGAAGGTCTGGTTAAACACTCTGCTAAAGATTTTCTGAACCACCAGTGTCAACTTGAGGGCTTAGTTAGAATTTTTTAACAGTGTATTTTAATGATATTGCCTAAACCTGCCTTCATTCAGAATGAATTTTTTCAAGTTTACCTACTTTTTTGTATTTTGTTATGCCCTCTTTATAGAAGAAAACAGTTTTCAAAAAATTTTAAGGGCAATTCATTTTCAGATGATGAATCAGATTGTACGAAAGAAGGCCAACTGTGTAGCTCAGTAATTTGAACTTGGTAGCCAACACTCGCTCTCTCTCTCTCTCTCTCTCTCTTTCTCTCTCTCTTTCTCTCTCTCTCTCTCTGTCTCTCTGTCTCTCTGTCTCTCTGTCTCTCTCTCTCTCTCTCTCTCTCTCTCTCTCTCTGTCTCTCTCTCTGTCTCTCTCCCCCCTTCTCCCTCTCTCTCCCACAATCTGTTTTTTGGGTCCATGCTTATATTCCAAATTACAGCCTTTCTAAGAGTTTTTCTTGTGTAAGAAAAAGTAGTGTCTGCCTGACTCTTTCTTTAGGTTTCTGAAAGAGATCCAACATTCATTCTCAGAATCAGTAGCTGGTTCTCATTAAAACTACAAAGGATCTCTTTACATTTCAAAGACTTAATTCTCCCATGATTTCACATTGGGGCAAGAGCTGTAGCATCAGAAATAAATCAGCTACTTCATTGGCTCAGATTTGTGATTGTCAAATCAATCAAGGCTAAAGCTGGCACCTACCACAAAAATAAGTAATCCTGATTTTACAGGAAGGAGTGAGGAGCTGTAGATGACCTGATTTTTATTTTAAAGTAAACTGTTGATTCTGTGAGGTTTTATTTTCATGACCAGATAAAACAAAGTACTGAGCCACTTTCTGATTTTTCCTTTGGGAGTGAATATCTGTCATTTATGACGAAGCTGTGTTGTATGGGACTGGACCTAGTATTTATGGGAATAAACTACATAGGCAGGGACACTATACCTTAATTAAAATCTAAATATAGTAATACCCATTTATTATAATATTAGTCCTTTGAGAAGTTTATGAGATTTGTATTAATATTATAAATTCATATATTATGGAATATAGTCTTAATTTACATACTACATTCTACAAAACAGTATGAAATTTGTCACTTTACTAGAGTTACTGCAAAGAAGACATACTGTCAAGTGGCAGATATTTCTATCTCTTGATTTAAAAAAAAAAATCCCTAAACCAAAACACTAAAGCAAACAAAACCTTTTTATGCTTGAAAAATAAAGTTAATATCTTGGTTTCAAGGATTTCATCAGAAAGAAAGCAAACTTCTCTCTGGCCCCTTCTGTATGTGTGTCCACAGTATTGGGAAATTTAAGACAGTGATCATTGTGTCAAATCCTTTTCAAAATAGTGAAGACAAGCATCCTAAAAAAGTAAATGAATGCCGCAGCAATCCAAATGTTTCTGTCTAAATTGACTCCATTTCGTAGGCCCTTTTCATCCAGTGTTTACTGAATGAACTTTGCCCAAGGAGGCAAATATGGTCAGTCTGAATGAATAGCATTTTATGTTACATTACCCCTAACGTATTTTGTCACAGAAGAATCATTTTTGGTATGGAAAAATGATACCATTTTATTCTGAGTGGATGATGTAATTCCTGAAAATGTACACAATTCAATTAAATGAATCAAACATTTATTCTATCCCTGCTATGTGAAAGGTACTGTCCTTGGTTTGGCTACTGCGAAGATGTAAAAACAAATTTTTAGAAAGGAGCTTACAGTCTAATGGGAGAGATGTTACATACATACCAGTAAGCATGAATCTAGAAAGAATGTATTAAGGACAACAAAGAGAGAGAGAAAGGCCAAGTGCTCTAAGAATATCTGAGATAGGAGAAATCGCTAACCTTGAGACACACACACACACACACACACATTGACATTTTTAATATATAGGCCAAGCATTGACTGGTAAGCAGTATGTTTCCTTTGGAATATGCCTTTGATATGGGGCTATGGATCTGAGTTCCCTGTGTTGTTAGGAGGACCTTTATCTAGACAGGATTCTTTTAAGTGAGCAACGAAAAAACCAGACAAGGATTATCCAAATTTTAGAGTTTTTTTTTTCAGTCAGTAATAATGTACTGCGGGAAATTATTGAAGGGCATTTTACTACTGTAGAAAAATTATGTTTTCCACTAAAATGTTTTTATCCATTTAAGGATCTAAGGTGGCATTTTTCTTCTATTTCCCCAGTGTTTTAATTGACCATTAGATTTCTTAGGGGAAAAATAATCAGATGGTATACTTGGTTTGGTAAATAAAGGGTGAGCAGTGATGTATGGATATATTTGAGTGCAACAGCCTAGCTCTTTCCTCATCAGTTCCTCTATTGTCAAGAACTTCCTTGTGAACTTGTTCAGTTTCCTTAATTTGGCAAATGGTTCTAGTACTACCTATATAAGACCCTCCTAGAACACTAACTTATTTATTGACAAGGCGTAACTTGTTCCTAAAGCCTCACCAGCCTAATGGAATATTCCAATGCAAAGATTCTCTTGAGGTTTTCAGGCAGTGCTGAAGAGAGCCGCTGGCTTATTGAATGACCTTTGCATCTCATCTGGGGTAGTGGTTGATATTTTGATTTGGTTACTGTGGTCATATTGTGACAGCTGTTGATTCATTATAATTCCGTTCCACTCCTCAGTTTGCCTAGCAGGAATATTTAGGTTTGTATTACTTCAAAATGTTTATGGCCATCCTGAGCTTAACCCAGTGTAAAAGTGGGTGGGGGATTAGGGGGGATGTTGTAAGTCTAGCAATTCGCTGAGGGATGGGAGAAGACACTGCAGGTTTCTTGGTAGATGGACATTTCAGAGTTAACACTAATACATATACTTTTTTTAATTGTAAAATTGAAAGAAGAATGAAATTAAGAGGTTCTGGGTAAAAATTAACATTTATACAGCTTACATAACTGGTTTATGACAGCTAATTGAACATGGTAAGGGAAAGAGTAACTGCTGAATGAATGTCTCCAGTACTTTGAAATGATTTTCCTTGACCTCTAGGTGAAATTTTGCTTTTAAAATGGGAATTTTTAGATAATATAATGATGAAATCTATAGAATACTTATGCCAATGGCACATATTTAATATTTGTGAATGATGGAATAAGAATCAGCTGACTAGATAAAACTAAATTTTAGAACAATTTATGAGAAATAATTATACAAACTGAAAAGTTTTAACTGGCTTAAATTTTCTTCACTAATTTTTTTCAATATATTTTAAAAATTCCATAGTGTTGTAAATGAACAGTAGACATGAGCATTAGTTGGGAGACTTCTCAAAGTCTGCTCTTCATATTTGGTCTCTCAAATGGCTGCTTACCGTTTGAAGTTACCAGGATACTGTTTCTTACCTGTCTGCTTGATATGACTCAAAAATTCATTTCTGAGGCAAAAAGAAAGCCCTCTTAGTTTTCTAATTTGTTTAATTTCTGGATTACATTGTTTTTCTGCTTGTATTTTGTAGGTAATATGTTTATCATAAATTTTGTTGATATCTTTTGTCCTTTTATCACCTCAGTTTCCCAATGTTTGCCTCCCCTGTCCACCATAACAAAGAATAAAAAAAGGGAAAAAAACTAACAAAATCAATCAGCAGATCAAAAAAGCTCAATCTGTGTTCCACTCCCATAAGCCTCTACTTTTGCAGAAAAGGGAGGACGTGCCTCCACATAGCTTTCCTTTGAGGTACGGCTTGGTCATTATACTTTCACAACTTGGCACTTCCATTATTTTGGGTATTTTTCCCTCCATTTGCATTATTGTAGTCATAGTGTCTAGTGTTTCCTTGGCTTTGCTTACTCCACATTTATATCACTTCATATGTTTTCACCTTATTCCTCATATTCATTATGTTGATAATTTTTTTACTGAGATAATATGAAGTTCAATACCAATTGAAATTGCTATATAGAGAACTATATGTTAAATGATTATTAATAACCAACTATTATTAGTTATTATTGATAACAACTATTACTAATGCGTTGTTGTCATATCTAACAAATTATTTAGCTTATGGGCATCTCTTTTGTCTCCTGGACTTTGTTACCAGAAAAAGTGCTGTTGTGAATATTTTAGTGTGTTTTATGCCTAGAAGTAGGATTGCTGGGTCACAGAATATCAGTATTTTAGTCACTTTCTTTATGTAATTACAGATTGCTTTCTAGAATGGTTGGTTAATCAATAGCCCATTAGTGTGTCTAGCTTTCCACAACCACCACAAATACTGACTATTCCCATCTTTTGGTATCTTTCTCAATTTGTTCATATGAAGTGAAATTTCACAGATCTTTTTGGATAACAAAATAACAGCAGTAACTCTTACCAGCTTAAAGAAAGGAAGAGAAGAGAGAAGAGAAAGTAAAGAAGTCAGATTATGTTTATATTGTGTCAGAAGCAGTAGCAAGCAAGGGATAAGTAGAACTTTAACATGATTTACCTTTTCTACTGTAGAAACTGCTCTGTGCAAAATTTCTTCCTAGAATCACACGGTAGTATGACTTCAGAAGGTGTAAAGGTACAAAGTATTAATGACATCAAAGGAATGAAAACCACTCTCACTCTACCAGAGTGCCTCCTGGCACATATAACAGAATCTTTCTTTTATGTTTGCTATGTTGAAGAGCAGTTTTCCATAGTACAGTGCATTTTCACTTTGAAAAAGAAATCCTGTTGTTTCTTTTTATTGGTTTACTCATATATACATTAATCCTAGGGAAACTAAATTCCCCATTACCGCAAAAACTTTTCTGATTTTTATCTATCCTACTGAAATAGTCTCATGTACCCATGATTAGCCCATCATTTTTATGAATGAGAAAATTGAGATCTAAGTATTAAATGATTTGTCCAAGGTCATACAAGTATTGATTGTTGATGCTGCTGAGATTTGAAGCATGACTGGATAATGAACCATGATCCTCTCATTCTAAATCCAGTGTTCTTTCTACTATACATGAGTGTTTTTTGACAGGTTTCAAATTCCTTTACTTGTGGTGGTTGTGGTTGAAATAGGTAATAACTGAATAGGGCATCTCTCAATAGAAATATCCTTTTACTTTTCGGTTGTATCCCTCAAGTTTTTATGCTCAAAAGAAGTTTGACATCTATATATGCCACAATCTGAGCCCAAGAAAGCAATGAGGTCCTTTCGTTTTCACAGATACAAAAACCTTTGTATGGTTTTTAAGTAGTGCTATACTATTTCTGAATGGAATGAATTCTGTTTTTACTTTAATATCAGAAATGTAAAGCAGTGATTGAAAATTTATGGAAACAACTACTGACACAATACCACATAATCAAAATGTAGGGATTGAAGTTTGTTCCATTGCTCTTTTTTTAATGTTTTCATTTCTGACTCTAGGAGACTCGGATCACAAAATTACTTCATATTCTTGAATCTGCATAGCTTGTTCTTAAAACCCTTCTCAGTGTTAACACAGCTGATTAGCAGCTCAGTAGAACTTGGAATTCACATGAAAATATAACTTTTCTAAGTTTGGAATTAATCTTTTTGTGCCTGATATGTTGAAATAACAAACACTTTTTTGGGGAAGAGATTCTGTTTGGGAGAATACTTTTCTGAAGAGGATCCTATAATCTCACCCAAGTTTCATTTCAAAACCGAAAACTGAAGGTTCAGTCTTGTACATGATCACACTTTGTTGAATATGAAGCTGATATTATTCTGTTACTATTCTAGTGATGATGATCGAATTCACTAAAATATCAAATTCATTATTAGTCTAAGTATAAGCAGCCAAAGGGCAAAGGTGAAAATTTTGAATCTGAATTCAGCTTGAAAAAAGCTGATTAACAGTGCCTAATTTAGGATTGATTATTGAGTGAAGACAGTGGCAAATACTTTTTTGTCATATTGAAGGACAGAAGATGGGAAGGTGAGAGGGAATAGAAAGCTAATCCAGAGTTCAGACCCCTGAGTAGTAACTCTTTCCTTCCCCAAACATCTGGGTTGACTATGTTCTTCAAATCACTAGCTCATTAATTGTTCACTCTTTCATTTCAACTTGAATATCTAGATTTGACTTTACTCCTTATACATCAGTGGCCAAAGCTGAATGCTTGACTGGAAGAAGGCACTCTTTGAGGATAACTGATAAAGGATAACTGTCTAGTTGGTTGATGACAAATCAAAGAGAAGAAATTATTATTGTTCTCATTTTTTTGAACACAAATTTTAGAAGAATATGAAATGAGACTAAAAACAGTATGAAAGCTAAAAAAATGGAATATAATTGCCTTAAAAAAAGAACTCTTAATATTTAACAATCCAACTTAAAATTTAAAAACATGAATACAGAAGTTCCCTTTATTTCAGTACTTCCTAACATCTAGGGTTTGGGGCCTCAGATTCAATGAAACAAATGTTTGCTGAATAAGTACTATATGCTGAGTGCTATGCTACACTCTTGAAGGGGATATAAAGTGATTAAAATATGACTCTTTCCATAATGGCTAGTAACAGATCTATTGGTGGAATAAGCAGACTGCAAATTTAAATGTGCGAGTGAATTGAAGGGACAAAGTGAATTGACCCAATGTTTCTTCCAAAGTCTAAGCATAATCATTAAATGATTTATGAACCATATATCTCCCTAACTCTTTTCTTCCTCTTTCCTTCCATCACATACACTTTAGGAAAATGCTAATCTGGTAAATACAAACCTGGCATGAGGCTACCAAAGTCTTTTGCTTAGTTTTTAATGAGGTGTTCCATATGTGGGATAATACACAACTTACTCTGTCTTTTAACCTCAATTTCCTTATTCATTAAAAAGGAACAATAATTCCATCTCCTGACCTACCTGTGACAACACAGACATATTGTCAGGTTTAATGAGCTTTCTGTAAAAAATTTTGAGTATTTTTAGAAAAGAGCTGCTAAACAGACCAGCTATCGTGATTATATTTTCATATATTGTTTTTACACCAAAGTTAGAATAAATCAAAGGAGAATAGCTAACAAACTTTATAAGGCATTTTAACAGCGAGATTCTGCCCCATATCCAATATTCATTTAGTTGAGTTCTCAAATAAAAATTTACTGGTATTCTGTCAGCTAAGCTGATACTAGTTTAAGGGTGAAATTGAGCTCACACCTGTTCTAGCATAAAAAGGAGCCTATATGTGACTCCCTTAAAATATTCATGAAGTTGGTAGAAAAGGAGATTGAATTCAATTTCTTAAAAACCATAGCAAATCTGTTATGCCACTTAGAAGCACTTTTGCATACTTGTTATAGGAATTAATTCTAATTTACTAATATTTTCCATAGGTAGATCTCCTCCCAATTAGTAAATGCATGCTTTAAAGGTAGAAATATGTCTCAAGAAACAGAAGCTGCTTTGCATAGCCAATAGATCTGCATTAACACTGGAAAGTGTACATATGGGAGAATCTTTGAAACAAAACGAATTTGCGGAATTACTAGGTCATTTAGCTGTTCAAGTCATGGTCCGTTAACCAGGCAAGATGCAATGGCTTTGCTTTGTGCTCTAGTTAAGGGGCAGGATGTGTAAAATAGTGTACAGTTAGGTGGATAATTAATAATTATCTCGAGCCTGTATAGTGGTGCTGAATATAAGAATTTCAATAATTGTTAAATTAAGGAAAGTGTTTCTAAATCAGATTGCTTTCCTTTATTATAAGATGCTGTATTCCTTACAGAAAGAGAGATCATGGCAACACTTAAGTGTGTGAGAAAATCTTGATGGCTCAGAGATGACTAGATTTTAATGTTAGACTCCACTGGAGCTTACCCAAGGGCTTTCGAGATTGTTTGGGGGGTAAAAATTGAATGCAGTTTTCTCATGCTATAACCATTTGACTATAGAATTTTTTTGTAGTTAGGGTGCATATTAAAATACAACTATTTATATTTTAGTTCTAGTGAGTTATAATAATAACGGCAATAATTTTATAGGAGGGGTCTTCTCAGCTTAAATCATAATGATACGTCAGTATTTATCATTGTGTGAAAACTGACAGTTTCATTCTTTGCTACCAATAATTTTTCCATACTCTTATTTTTGGTAATTCATAAATAGTTATACCAGATCACCAAATATAAAATTCCAGAGAAAGTGACTTATCTAGGTCTGGAGGGAAGGGCAGAGAAAGGAAGGTTTAAGGGGTAAAATGTGAAAAATGAATGAGTCAAATATATGGCATAGCATATTGTTACTGTAAAATATCTTAGAGATCATTTAGTCAAGTCATTTCAAATTAGAGATTAGGAAACTGAGAACCCAGGGAGGGCAGTTTAGTTACTTACCCAATTGTTGATGGGTGAAATTGATGAAGGGATTGAGTTGAGAGACAGGATGGCATAGTGTAGTTGGTGGATCAGTCATGAAGTCAGGAAGACCTAAGTTAAATTCCTGATTTTGCCACATTCTCTGTGTTATCTCAGGCAGATTGCTTGTGTCAGTGCCTTCAGACAATTCTGTGATGATAAATTACAGAAGAATTGCTGATCTATACTAGTGGAAGGAGTTTGCACACAAAGATTTCCCCACACCAAGGAAATCAAATCTGGACTGTAATTCACAGACATAAGTGTACTTATTTAATACACATGTCAAAGGTATCTGTGTTTCCCTAGCAGCTCTAGGTTTTTCAGATGCAACATCAGTATTGTCCTTAGATCACAAATAAAACAGCAGGCAGATTACTTCCTTGTGAAACCAAGCAGAATTTCAAAAACATTAAAGAATGGGAGAAAGCACAAAGGTTATAAGGAGTAAAATAAAGGAAGAAAAGGAAATTCATATCAGATAGCCTTAATATTCTCAGTAAATTAGAAGTTGAGGCCATTTTTTTAAAGTCGGACAATAGAGATGGGGTTAGGGACATAAGGAGATTTCACAAAGCAACTGGGAGTAAGAGGTTAATAAAATGTTTGCTGAGCAGTGGTGAGAGCCTACCTGAGAATAACATATATTCATAATGTAGTGAGTATTCCTTTTGTATCATATTTCTAAACTGTTTACACCTTGAGAATAGGTATGGAAACTATGAAAGGGTATTTATTTTGACCCCAATGGCCTCTTCCTTGCTTCAGGTCACCAGTATGGTCCTTGTACTTCAACCTTGTTTTTAGATGACCTAGTAACTTGAGTGAGTTTTGTATAAGAGATAGAAATAATTATAAATTACACATGATCATGAGAAATGTTACTATTGTCATAGTATGACTAATTGGGCCTTATATAATGTACAAACTAGAAACTAAAGTTAGCTTTGGCAAAATCTACGGGTTAAGGCCCCTGCTTTTCTGTACCAGACGTTCTTTCCTATTTCTGTATTTTTAAAGACAGAAATAAATATTATTGCATGACTATCTAGTGCACTGTTGCCAAAATGATCTCTGTAAAGTACAGGTTTGATCATTTTACTCTATTGCTCAAGAATATTCAATAGCTCCCTATTACTTGATACAATGTAAACTTCCCAGCTTGTCATTTAAAGCCTCACATGATTTGACTCAAGGATACCTTTTCGAATATGTCTAAATTAAATGTCACCTCTCCCTTCAAAAGCATATAAATAAAGTGATGAAAATAATGTATCAAATGCTTTTCCTGGGCTAGGCACTGTACTAACTGCGAGTGATAGAATAAAACCAAGCGATATAGCACTCTCTTGTGGGATTTACTTTCTAATAGGGGAAACAAACATATACCCTGTATATCCTACAGGAGTGTGTATGCCAGAGGTCACACAAGCAATGACTGGACTTAGAGGTGGCTGGAAGGTGGTGTGATGGACTTGGGTAAGATTTCTTGGATAAGAAAGTTCACCAGTTAGAGTTCAAGGTTCCGCTTCTAGTGCAGAGAAGGCAGAACCCAGGCTGTATGACTTGTAGAGATATAAAAGTCGTGGAAAACTGTTCTTCTGGGCCCGACTCTCACAGCAAGGAGGAACTGGTTGTCCAAGTAAAAATGAGGAGAAGCTTAGAAAGAAGTGAATGTTGTTTGTGGAATGATATTAACTGGGAAGAAAGTCTCTAGCGGAATGCTGTCAGGAGCTTGTCTGCCCTCTGCTTCTTAACACTTTTATCAATTACTTAAATAATTCATAAATCATTCATTTACTTAGCATTCCTGTTAAACTTGCTTATGGCTCAAGATTGGGAGGGATAGTTAATATGTTGGATGACAAACTCAGGATCCAAAAAGATCATGAAGAACAAGGACACTTGGGCAGAATCCATTGAGATGCAACTTAATGAAGGTAAATGCAACATCTAGTATGTATGGACAAAAAATAAACTTTACATGTATACAGAAGGGAGGTATTATGAGCTAGAAAATCGTGGGGACAGGATTGCAGAATTTTGCTGCATAATAAGTTTAATAGTGCAATAGAAATAGCACTGCATTTGGAGGTGGGAGATTTTGCTTGGATCCTGTTTCTACTGATGTGACTTTAGGAAAGCTATTTAATTTCTCTGGGCCTTAGTTTCCTTGTCTGAAAAATGGATAGGGTTTAACTACATGACCTCTAAAGTCCCTTTCTTCTGTAGTAGATTTGTGATGCTACGTGTGTTGTACCAAAAAAATGGCAGTACCTCAATCTTAGGCTTCATTGAGCGGTATTAAGCATAGAATGAGAGTTGTTTGTTTTTCTTTTTTAATCTGGATCTGTGATTTCATCAGTATCAGAACTTTCATTGTATAAACCCCCTCCACTAATGCAACCAGTGCAGTTCTGTTGTAATATACAATTTTAAGTCACTGCATCACAGACGGTGTCTGACACGTAGTAGGCATTCAATAAAGACTTGCTGATTGATTGACTGATTGATTATTCCTCCTGGCTTTGAGACAAGAAATAGCATAATGCATTTGGAGCCAAGTGAATCTTATGGAGAGGAATTTGATTTTCCAAGAAGATAATGCCATTATGTGTCAGAACCTGAACTTGGTCCCGTGGCTTCCCAGTTCCAAGCTTGGGTCTGTATCCATTGTTCATCTCCTGGTCAAATCACATCTGGAAAGATATTGATAATCTGGAGATTGTTCAGAATCAGGAAACTAATTTAATGAAGTCCTGCCATATGAACATCACTAAAAGTCAGTGGGTATAGTGAAAGAGAAGGGAGAAGACTTGGAGGGCATATGAGAGTTGCCTTTAAATATTGAAGGTCAAGTCTATGAATAGACTTAGGAGCAATGAGTAAAAGTTACAAAGAGGCAGATGTAGATTTCATTTAAAGGAAAACTTCTAATATGCACAGCTTTCCAGAAGCAGAACAGGCTGCCTCGGGAGGTAGATTCCCCTTTCCCTGGAGGTCTTTCTTCAGGCAAAGGCAGGATTGATGACTTGTCAGGAATTTTGTAACAAGGATTCCTGTAGACATGTTGCATGACTTTAGGTACTTTCTAAAATCCAAGATTCTGGGATGTGCTGACAAACTGGGGTAAATGCAGGGAGACTTCTCACCAGGTTGATTACAAGGTGATGAATTTATTGGTTACAGAAAATCTCAAAGACATAATGTTTTAAGTTACAGAGAATTTAGTGGTACCTGCCTCAGAAAAAAAAAGGTACCTACACAGATGAAATTATGGATCCTTAAAATACTGAAGTTTTGGTAGTACCAAGCAAGGCACAATTATAGTTTTGCCGGACATCCCCAAAATGAAATTTCAAGACCAGTTATTAATATGATAGAATTAATGTTAACTTGAGTTCTAGACACAATGTCAGAATGTATTCACAAATTATGATCCGGCCTGCTTTAAAATAGAGTGAAGAGGTCCTGAATGTGATTCTCCTATGTGAAAATCATTGGGCCTGATGGAATGGATACCAGGATGAGAGCAGGTTTTTCAATGTATCAGCAAATCACTTAGGCTATTCTAGAATGTCTTACCTGGAACTGTTTGCTTCCCTGAAGTCAGATACACTTTTATTTTTTCTCTGTGCCCTAGTATTGAGCACAGTGGCAAACACATAGTAGGAATTTAATAAAGATTGGTTGATTGATTGACTGATTAGTATTCTCTGCTTTCAGGCAGGAAATAACAAAATGCATTTTGACCCAAATAAATCTTATTTGGAGGAATTTGGTTTTCTAAGAGGGTAAAGATCTTGGATTTGATTGTTCTATATCATTTTAAAGCTCTTAGGGCATTTTTGGCCCATCAAAAAATATAGAATTATTCTAAATTCTGGTACGTCCAGTTATTTCTTGGTTTATAAACTTTTTTTTTCTTTTTGGATGGTAATTGGGATTAAGCGACTTGCCCAAAGTCACTTGGCTAGTAAGTGTGTCAAGTATCTGAGGTTGCATTTGAACTCAGATCCTCCTGATTCCAGGGCCGGTGCTCTATTCACTGCACCACCTAGCCATCCCTGTTTATAAGTGCCATAGACTTGGAGCTAGAAGGCACGTAAGAGGCCATCTAAACCAAACTCTTCCTACTCCAGTTTAAGAAACCCCAATATAACTTCAAGCACCTCCAACAAATGTTGCTATGGATTGAACTCTTCCAGTGTTAAGGAATATAACATCTCACAAAGCAGATATAATTATTTGTAAGTTCTTCTATATATTGAACTGAAATCTGCCTCCATGGAACTTGGTCCCACTTGAGAACTACACAAAAGGTCTTATCCTTCTTCTGGATGAAAACTTTATTTATTTGAAAATAGCCATTATGACCTTCCTTAAGGTTCCTCTTTTTTTTTATACTTCCTGTATTTTCAGACTAGTGAAATCATAATTTCAAGAATAATCTTTTCTTTTCTTCCTCAGAATGAATTCTCCTCTATGTAGAATGTATGGCAAGACAGGCATGATTCAAATAAGAAAAGGTATAGTGGTGCTGCTGTAGATCTTGGTGAAGAACCTTCAGTATGATGAAATCACATGTCACTTAAAGTGTCAGAGTGATTAGCAGTAATTGAGACCATTGACATCATGTTATTTGGCTGAAGGCATTTTTTCTTATTTTCGAGGACCTTTTGGTTGTGGGTTGTGTTTTTTTCCTAGTCAGTAGGAAGCATTTAATAAATACTTGTTGTTGACTGATTGATTAGCAAAGAATAAAAGCTATGTCAGTCAAACACAAGAGCTGGTAGATCCCATGAAACTGGAAACCCCCATAGCAACAGTTCTCATGACTGACAGGCTAACTTTTGAGGTAACTGGTGGCACAGTTCAGAGATCACTGGGTTTAGAGTCAGGACAACCTAAGTTCAAATCCAACCTCAGAACATTACTAGCTGTGTAACTCTGGCAAGTCACTGAACTGCTTTAGAGTTTCTTCAGTTGTAAAATGGTGATCATAATAGCATGTAGTTCCCAGGTTGTGAGTGCCCCCCAAAAAGTGCTCAGCTGAGTGTCTGGCACAGAGTAGGAGCTTAATAAGTAAATGCTTATCCTCTTCCCCTTATTTTTCCAAGGACCAGCCTATCTGAATTCATCATGAGAAAATTGCTCTCTAGAGTTGGCAGGATTAGGGGTGGTGGACAGTGGGAACAGGATGGAGGAGAGAGAGTTTGGACATGACAGCTTATGCAGGTCAGCCACAAATGTGACTGTAGTTCAGCTTAAACTGAGGAAATATTTGATCCACTCAGATGAAATTGATTCTTGAAAAATTAAAGCAAGGGATAAGCAGGAGCTTGTATTGTCTATGGGTCTCTACAGGTGAGTAGGAATTAGGGCATACAAGTGATAAGGCTGCCTCCCTACTCTTACCAGCACTGCTCTGTTAAGACTTGCTGCTATGTATATCTCAGAAATAAATGAGTGCCTGGGGTATTTGTTCAACTTTTTCACATTTTCTCTAAGCATCTACAATTCCAAAGTCATATCAAAGATTTGATTAAAATAGACATATATACTAAGGATTTTTCATAAGCTCAAGTTCATAATGTAAAAAGTTTTCAGGGTTTTTTTTTCCTTCTGGTAACTTGAAACACAGAATCAGCATTTTGTTTTTGTGCTTTAGAACTTCCCTTTTTTGTCTTTTAATCAAGATGAAAATCAACTTGATTCTGCCTGCAGAGCTAAGCTATCCGCCTTTTTAGAAAATCTGTATTGTTAAATTGGAGGCACGTTCTGCACATGGTTTAGCAGTTAGTAGCCTGGAAAATGACCCAATAGCCAAGACAGTTTTTTTTTTAAAACTCTATTGTAAGTGCTTACTTAAAGTATAAGCCTGTAATTGACTATTTTAAACATTGTTCATTGTTAATTCTTTTAAGGCTATTATAGTTTGTAAATACATTGCCTTTTAAGTAGTGTCAGTAGAAGAACATTAGGGCTATAAGAAAATCCAGTTAAACGTGCTGCCTAGAAGAATTACCAATTAGTGTATGAGACTGGGTCTCCCTAAGCCTTGGAAATATTTGCGTAGTGAACTTAAGGAAGTCCCTTTGTCTTTGTGTTTTAGTTTCTTCATATTTAAAATTTGTACAATCCTGTAGTCTTTGATTAAAGAAAACTATACATGTTTAACACTATTCTTAGTATATTGTCCTCAGTATTCTGGCTAGTTTAGTTGCCTGTATGTATATTAGAATTATTAATTTTCCTTATTCTTGAAGGACTATTCCATAATAATAGTAATAAATCTTCATCTTTTTTCTTTTTTAGTATTTTTTACTTAACTCCTACCAAAAATTTCAAGTTGTCAAATTATATTTATGTACCCTTGGAGTTTCAGTACTGTCATTACCTGAAAAAACAATTAATTTATAGATGCATATGATGAAGTGCTAATCAAGAAGCATTTTTCATTCCTTGATTAATATTAAAAACTCAAAAGTTTGCAAAGTGCTTTAGATACAGCATTGCATTTGAACCTCAAAGGATCCTGAAATTTAGGCAATACAGATAGGATTATCATTGTACAAATAAGGAAACTGAAGCTCAAAAAGATTTAGTGATTTGCCAATGATCACGGAGCTGTTAAACATCAGAGGTGAGATATGAACGCATGTCTGTCTTGATCCATGTCTAGCACTCTACCCAACAAAATGCACTCATGGCATAGTAGATAGAGTGCTGGACTTGTGGTCAGGAAGATCGAGTTTAGATGTGACCTCAAATACTTCCTAGCTCCCTAAGTAACCCCAGGCAAGTCATATAAACTCTCCCAACCTCTGTTTCTTTATCTGTAAAACGGGGAACACCTATCTCCTAGGGCTGGGGTCAGATTAATGAGATAATATTTGTAAAGTGCTTTGCAAACCTAAGTATTAAATAAATGCTAGCTATTATCATATCCCTACTTTATTTTCACTCTTTTAAAAAATATACTGCAAGGAAACTACCATATTATAGGTGGAAGGTTATAATTGCTAATCGTTAAAGATTATAAAAAAAAAGAGAGATGAGTTAACTGTTGCCCATCAGAAAGTGAGGAGGAACACAACATGGATGTAAGAATAAAGAGAATAAAGGGTTCTAAGTAGACTAGGGTCCATTCAGGTATAATATTGGAAGAAAATAGTTGGCAGGACATATTGTGGACATTATTAAGGCCTGGTGATAATCTTTATGTAAAGTGGTAACTTAAAAAATATCACAAGATTACATTTATTTGAAACAAAAGACATGGTTGGAAATGCAGAGGTAGAGTGGATATTTTAACAGCAGTGAAGATAACCCAATTAGGTTCATTAGTAAGTCTTAAGTGAGACTAGAAAAAAGGAAATAACAAGGAAACTACTTAGTTATGCTAATTTGCAAAATAGAGGGATTTAAGCAAAGCAGATTTTTGCACTAGATGTGTGCTTCACATAACACACTTTATACCAGGTATCAGCCTAGTCAGTGAGTTAGATGCTCAAGAGTAGAGAATGTCTGTACCTAAAACAGCAGCTTCTCTGCCCTTTGTGACAGTTCAGTCAGTGTTGAACGTTAGAAACTGTATAATTGAAAGAGAAAAAGGGATAAAGCAGTGAAGGAAAAGACACGCAGAGGGGAAATATAACTTATTCAAAGAAAAATTTGATAAATGTACGCCCAAGGGTTATGCTGTCTAAGAATAAATATCCTACAAATAAATCCAACAAACGGGCTAATGTGGATTAAAACGGAAGGGCAAAAAGCAATCATCGATTGAGAAAGAGGCACAGTTGACATCAAGTGTTATACAGAAGATGACTGGTGTGATTACAGGAAGAAGTTAAGAGTATTTAAAAACATCCCAAAATTAAGAGTTGAAGAAAGAAAGAGATTGCATATGAGATGAAGATAAATAATAATGAGCTGTTTCTCAAGTACCTAAAGAACAGGAGGTCAGAAAAGTGGTTTGTCAAGCCTCAAAGAGATAGAAAGGGTTATTTATTGACAGACGATGGAGACACTGCTAAAAAATAAATGAATTTTTCACCTCAGTGTTCACAAAGGAGGATGGGGGACAGATGCCAGAAACAGACATAAATTTCCCAGGGGAGACAGAAGAAATACTGAAAGAAATCAGGATCATGCCAAAACAGGTGATAAAGGGATGAGACTTTAAGAAGACTAATAAAATTCTAAATTTTAAGCTCAGTCACTCAATATTCCTTAGGAAGTTACATGATGCCAGGACCTCTTTTCCCCTCCCCAAAATGAGGGCAATTGACCATTTTCTCTTCATGGACGGAAGTGTGTGTCTGTGGGTGTTCATGTTCTTTAGTAAAAACTACAAAGAATTATCTGTTGAGTAAATAAGACTTATTTATTTTATTATCTTTCTCTAATTGGGACTTGCATGACCTAATAATTTTCTTTCCAGAAGCTCTTACTTGATCAGTGTCATCTAACCTCTTTTTAATGCAAGGTAAACCCAAGCCCACTGAGGTCATTTTATGCAGTTTTTCAAATAGAAACAGCCATTCATTTAAGACAAGTCACAGTTTTTATTAGGAAAATAGTAAAACAAACAAATTTAATTGGAATGATTATTTCTCTCCTTTTTTAAGAATATCATTTTATTTCTTTGGGTTTTTTTTTCCTGGTCTATGTGGGTACATACATTAACTGATTTTAATTCAACAAACATTTTATTCCTTACTCTATGCAAAGCATATAGGCTAAGCAAAAATACAAAGTTTAGATAAGGAGCAGTTCCTTTACTTCGGGGGTCCAAAGTCTTATAGTGACTGATGACACATATGTAATTATAAAACAAATATTATATGACAGGTTCATAAGAGAAGTATAAAACCTGCTGAGGTACAAGGGAGCAAAATAATCATCTCCAGCCCTTTCATTTTACAGAGGGGGAACTGAGGCCCAAGGAGATTAAATGACTTGCCCAAGGTAACACAGGTGCTAGGTGTCAGAGGCAGGACTTGAGTCAAGATATTCTGACTCCAGAGTCAGTGCTTATTCTTTTGTACTCTGCTGACTTCCAACTTAAGCTCCAAAGGAGGAATTCAGCAGGTTTACAATTCTCATGTCTTAGGTTAAATCTAGATGAATGCTTTTCAACTCAGAAATCAGAAACCTTCCTTAACTGATGTTCTTTGTGAGTTTTGATAAGTAGAAGGAATTGGATGTATAAGAGAGGCACCTAAGGTGAAGGCAGAGCTCCTAGATGTCCAAGCACTTGGAAACTTGAGGATCAGTTTTAAAAGTCTTTTAAGAGGCAAGTTAAAATTATATTAAAAAATATTGTCTAGGATCAGTAAAAGGAAAATACTCAAAGACCTCTCGCATATCCATCTCTCAGAAATTCTTTTTTCTTAAAGAAGAGAAATAAAAGTGCTGGATATGATGAGAACCAAGTAACATCCCAAGAAATGAAGTTCACTATAGCTGAAAAACTCAAGAAATGGCTATCTACCAATGTGTAAGTCATTTCAGAATCAGCTGTCTGTGTGCAATCATAGCATCACTTGGGTAGAGCAAAGGCAAAATCAATACCAGGTTAGATGAAAAGGCAAAGATGCAAAAAAGTCTCAGAAAGATGTCATTACAGCAGCTCTAGCCTGACCTCATTAAACCAAGAGTTGACTCTGAACAATGGAAAATGGACAGAAGTAAAGTTGTTGACTAAAGTTGATCACTTAGAAGAGTTTAATCAATTCAAAATTATTGCCACACGTAAAAAGCCAAAAGAGCCTCTGGCATTTTTATGGCAAACTTTTCATTAATGACGTCAGTAGAACTATAGTATTTGAATGGTACCACCTGAGTGTTATATGAGAAATTAGAAATGGGACTTAAGAAGATGAAGGAAGGACTGGTATCTTCTTTGTGACCAAAAACGTACAGAAGAAATATGCTCTGTAGGGGACATCATTTTAAAGGTATCCCTTTTTGTTTTTTTGCACTTAATAATATGTTATTTTTTTCCAAATACATGTAAAGATAGTTTTCAACATTTATTTTTGTAAGATTTTGAGTTTCAAATTTTTCTCCTTCCCTCCCTTCACTCCCACTTCCCCTAGACAGCAAACAATCTGATATAGATTATACATATACAATCACGTTAAACATATTTCCATGTTAGTCATATTGTGAAAGGAGAATCAGAACAAAATAGAAAAACTGCAAGAAAAAAATGAACAAAAAACAAAGTGAAAATAGAATGGTTTTATCTGCATTCAGTATCCATAGTTCTTTCTCCGGATGTGGATGGCATTTTCCATCACAAGTCTTTTGTAAATGTCTTGGATTCTTGTATTGCTGAGAGGAGCTAAGTTTATCATGGTTAATCATTGTACAAATGTTGCTGTTACTCTGTACAGTGTTCTGGTTCTGCTCACTTCATTCAGTGTCAGTTCATGTAAGCCTTTTCAGGTTTTTCTGAAATCTGCCTGCTCATTATTTCTTATAGAATAATGGTATTCCATTGCATTCATATACATTGTTCAGCCATTCCCCCCATTGATGGGTATCCCTCAGTTTCCAATTCTCTGCCACCACAAAAGGAGCTGCTAGAAATACTTTGGCCCTGTTCCCTTTTTTAAAAAATCATCTCTTTCGGATACAGCCAGCAACCAATTTTAAAGGTGTCTTAAGTGGGAGAAGATCCCAAATGAATATAAAAGGTCATGAATGACATGTATTTGGACTTTAACTCCAGTACTTAAAAGAAAAAAGGCCACTGAGAAGACATCAACAACTGCCAACTCGTATACCAAAGTGAAGAAAGATAGCACTTTCAGTTATAAAATTCTTTAAAAGCAGGACTATATTTTAACTATACATAATAAGAAAGGAGTAGAAAAGTTGATGTTTTGTTGCCTCTGACAGCAATATAGGAAATACAGGGTCTAGCTGTGCTTGTATCAACTGGATAATTTGATTATTTTTACCTCAGAGAAGGTATCAGACCACATTCATTGTTGCCAAGGACTTGCATGTCTAACTTGCTTTTAGGACAGCTCTACTTACATAGCCAATTAATTCCTTAAATTCAGGATGTCCAGGAATGCCATCCTTTGAGTCAGAACTCTTGAATGAAATCAATAGGCCGTTGAAGGAGATCATTCAAACTACATAAACAGTAAAAACAAATATATTAACCTCTTTACAAAATGGAAAATATTATATGACTTGCATGAAAAACCCATTGAATTAATCCATTAACATATAAATGTCATGTCCTAGATCCAGAATTCCAAAATTACTTTTCCCCCCAATAAATTTTTACTTTCTCTGTCTGGGGAAAAGATGGTAATAGACTGTATTTGAGGAAATTGTGCTGTATTTTCAATGATTGCAAGCTCCCCACTTCTTCAGAAGCCTCAGAATTCATTTTTTAACATCAGTGGAAGGTATAGAATGGGTATAAACGATTACTTTTACTCAAATAGTGGCATGAATGACATCATTAAGAACATGTATGACTGGAAAAAAGGTTTATTGGTCATGTGATAAGAATGAGGAGCACCCATGAAATAACAGGAAAGTCTGAGAAAAGCTCCATAATGCCTGATGGATCCTCCGTACAGCATTTGATATGGACAATACCAGAGGCTGAAAAGCCATGGGGGTGAGAGGTGCCACTATTTTCGGTGTTGGAAGGAGTACCCATAACAATGTGAGCCCAAATCCATTGAAGTATATAAGGAATGCTCTATAAAACTGAATAAGCTGATCATGGAAGCAAGAGACAGACTCTCCCTACTTCACTCCCTAAAATATTTCTGTGTATAATCCCTACTAACTATTCCGCAAAAAATGATTCTACGGAAGTTTATTTTAAATACTACCCCTGTTTCCAGTGACAAAATTTGCTTCAGATGAGTCCCTTTTAAGACATTTATTCCCTTTTCCATTCTTCAGTGTTCTGAGTGCCTTTGAAAGTCAGTGGATTTAAACACATCCATCCAAACATGAAAGATTCAAGTTATAACAAGTTTTCTTCTTTCATCTTCTAAGCACTGACTTTTTTTGTAGGACCAAAGGTATCATTTACTTTTCCTGGCATTTTACATGGGAGAAATAGATTCCTTCAAGATCAATTAGACAGACATATTTAGAGAGCTACCCACTGTAGTGAGTAACCTATGCCTGTCCTCAAGGAGATGTATATCTTGTTGAAGAACAGAACCAAAAATAACTAAAAACGACAAGAAAGCAACTAAAAGGACTTCTAGGAGTAGGTGATGTAGTGCCAAACCATGACTTGGCCTGCTAGTGCCAGGGAAATTCAAAGAAAAAATGCCTAAAAATCTGCAAAGCCTTAATTCAATTCAGCAAACATTTACTAAATGCCAGTCATGTTCAGGGAGCAGTGCTAGGTTCTGGGGATATGAAGATAAAAACCTTTACTTAAAAAAAAAAGTTATTAAAGATCTAGATAAAACTAAGCACCACATTTTGGCAGAACTTTGCCTTATACTAATTTTTAAAAATGTTTTTTCCCACTTTTATTCTGGTATAAATTTATAACTGGTTGAAAAATATAGGCTCCCTCCAGTGGCCAGCTGAATACCTCTGAGAACTGGGGAATATACCCTATATTATCTGAGTGTGTATAATTATCTGTTTCAGAACTCTTGAGCCCTTTTATTTTGATGTTACTTATTTTTTAATATTATAAAATGGATAACCACACATCACTTTACTTTTTATTTCACATAGGTAAATGAAACTCAATTGATCAGTCTCTTTTTTTCTCCTTCCTATTCTCCAGTCCCTAAGAAAGTACACTTAAGTTAATATAATGGCATTTCAAACCTCCACAGAAAAAAGGGCCAGAATAATACCTGCTTACATTTTTTTTCAGATTTCCATCTATTTCTAATTAATGAGACATTCTCTACTAAAACTGGAGGGCAAAAACAAAAGTCTGTCAAAAGCTATTCCTTATATAAAAATTGGATTCTTCTGGTGAATATATGATATATGGTCATTCTTCATTCCTTTTGAGCCTTATTTTACTTGTAATAAACCCCCCCCCCTTCTATTTTGGATTTATTGGTGGGGAACAGTGGATCAAATTAGAGGAAAGCTTAAATGACCTATAGACTTCATGTATATGTACATATATTAAATTTTCATTCATACTTTTTGTTTTAACATCAACTTCATTTCTGAATGTATCCCTCCACTTTCTAAAAGCACCCCATGTAACAAAGATTCCAAAAAGCAAAGGAGAAAAAATATTTAATGAACCAGTTATTAGATAATATTTTTAAAGAAACGTGATTTTTATTACAAGTATACCTTGGAGACATTGTGGGTTCAGTTCCAGATCACCACAGAAAAGCAAATGTCACAATAAAGCAAGTTACATTAATCTTTTGGATTCCCAGTGCATAAGTGTCCAATAATATTATGTCTTTAAAAAACAATGTCTACACCTTAATTAAAAAGTATTTTATTACTTCAAAGTGCTCTCCATCATCTGAGCCTTCAAGAAGTCATAATCTTTTCACTGGTAGAGGATCTTGCCTTGATGTTGATGGTGGTTGCTGAAGGTTGGAGTGACTGGCAGTTTCTTACAATAAGACATTGCAATTTGCCAGTTGATTGACTTCCTTTCACTTAAACACTTTGGGGCCATTTGTTGTTGTTGTTTTTGAGTCATTCATGCATGTCCAACTCTTTGTGACCCCATGGACCATAGCACACCAGACCCTTCTATCCTCTAATGTGTCTTCAAGTCTGTCCAAGTTCATGTGCATTGTTTCCATGAGTGGCTATTGTGGAGTTATTAATTGGTGGGATTTCAGTGTTGTTGTGTCTCAGGAAATAGGGAGGACCAAGGAGAGGGAGAGAGATGGGAAAATGGCTGGTCAGTAGAGCAGTCAGGACACATGGAACTTGATCGATTTAGTTTGCCATCTTATATGGGTATCAATCCTAGTATCAGAGATCACTGCTCATAGATCACCATAACAGATGTAATAATAATGAAAATGTCTGAAATTTGTGAGAAATGCACAAATGTAACATCAGAGACAAGATGTGAGCACGTGCTGTTGGAAAAATTGCTCAGCACAGGGTTGCCACAGACCTTTGATTTATAAAAAACACAATTTTTGTGAAGCGCAATAAAGCAAAGTACAATAAAATGAGGGATGCTCGTATTTTCCACTACATTGGGCATTTAAAACTGAGGGTGTATGGAAGGAACAAGGGGGATTATTTCCTTTGGGAAAGCTTTTCAGGGAATAATAAAGAGTATTTGTAACAATATGGTTTGTAAAGCTCTTTAAATAAATGAGCTTTCTTGATGACAGCAACAACTCTGTAAAACATTTTGGATACTATAGGTATTAAAATTACAGATGAGGAAACCGAGACGTGGAGGTTAAATGATTTGCCCATGATCATACATGTAGTTAGAGTCAGAGCCAGGCTTCCAGCCTAGGTCTATCCTGACTCCAGCTCCGGTATACTCTTCTCCACCACAATGGCTCTAATCATTTGAATGTAAGTGGGTGTAATGTTATCCTTTAGGTATCTAGTTAAGTGCTTCCATGTACTTGAATAGAATCTGATCATTTAAAGCATTTTTCACATTCCTCCTGCTGTCTTATGCCATGAGGTTGTACATTAGGAAATGGTTTACTTAGTAAAGGTGAATCCTGGCCCAGACCTATAAGAATATTATAAAATTTCAAATGAGTAGAATTCACCTAATCAAAGTTTAATTGATAACCATATAGTAATATTATTATTGCCTTTGCTGTTATTATAGTGTGCTGTTCTTTGTGTGACTTAGGCTTTTTGTGCAAGTATAATCTTTTTTATCACATTAGAGATGCAGAACTGTCATCACACCCCTCACAGTTGAAATTTCTTAGCCTGCTCATGTGGTGTACACCTGTAATATGTTGGCAACAAAATGGGTTACTTCTTTGCTCATAAGAGTGCATATTTTTTATTTTACATTTTGCATTTCCGTTGTGTATTTTATTGGTTCACAGGTTCTTATTGCACTTAACTAAGAATTATTATTAAAGGGCAAAGTGAAAGAACCTCAAACAAAATTTGATATTGTGTTGGTAAAGTATAATGAAGAGCTTGGCCATCGAACTATGGACATACTGGAGTTTGGAATTTAAAAGGAACTTGGGAATCATTTAGGTTAATGCTTTCATTTTTCATTTGAGGAAACTGAAATCCAGTGAAGTTAAAGTACCTCATCCCTCCTCTCTAGTGCACTTTTGTGTTATCTTCCCTTTTTAGGATGAGAATAGGGACTGTTTTGCTTGTATTTTTATCCCAAAGGTGCTTTTTTGGTTTTGTTTGTTTGTTTTTGTGAGGCAGTTGGGGTTAAGTGACTCACCCAGGGCCACACAGCTAGTAAGTGTCAAATGTCTGAGGCCACATTTGAACTCAGGTCCTTCTGACTGTAGCACCAGTGCCTTAGCCACTTTACCATCTAGCTGCCTCCCCCATGGTACTTAATAAATATTTTCATTCATTAATCTATCCATCCATCCATCCATCCATCCATCCATCCATCCATCCATTCATTCATTCATTCATTCATGTGTGACCACTGACAAGTCATCTGACTTCTCTGATTCTCTCTAATAAAATGAGGATGGTATCTTACCTGACTCACAGGATTGTTGTGAGGTTTGAATGAAGGATTGCATGTAAGATGTATCATATTAAGGTTAGGCTACTTAAAGCCAGATTTTACATAGAGGCTCCCCAACTACAAATCCAGGGCTCTTTTCAGTCCCTCTCAGGCATCTCAGGTTATTCATTGACTGACAGACTCATAAACTTCTTATTTTACAGATCAGGAGACTGGGGCCCAGACTAATGAAATAATTTACCCAAATTAAACAGAAACAAGTGGCAGTCCTTGGGCTGGAAATGAGGTCTTCCTCCTCAAGTCTAGTCCTTTTTCCTCTGTATTTTTTTTTTTATCAAATTGTTTCTTGCTAGAGGCTTCCAGTTCAATATTTTATTGACATAAGAAATAAAGTAGGTATAAAATAATAGAATAGGTAAGTGTATCTTACTTACTTACTTACTATCTTACTATGTCTGATGATTTCTCCTTCTGTGGCATGTATTTGGTAAGGTAGGGAGTTTCCTGTGGCATATATACTCATTCAACATGCATCTTTTTCATCTATGAACATCAGTGCTTTTCCTGAGAAAGTATTTCTCTTCCTACCCCATTCTTTTATGCATTTGAGGTTTTAATGCTTTGTTTAGAGGATGTCAGCAGCAATTGTGGTCCAAATTGCCTCCATAAGTAGGCCTGACCACCTGCAAGTGAATTTTATCCAAATCAAAGTTGGTTACTTCATGAAACAGTCTTTGTAAAGATGACAGTGACATGACAATCATAATGAAGATTTATTAATAAAATTTAAGAAAAAGGACCTCTAAGGTGAGAAAGTGGATAGTGTTGAGCATGGGGAGGAATGAGAACAGGAACTTGAGTATATAAAGGAAGATTCAAACTGAAAGGATGGTTTCAGGTGTAGGGAAGGTGAGAAAATGGGTTCAGGATAGGAAAGATAAAACTAGTGCTAACAGTATAGTATTGAAGGAGGGAAGAAAGAAATCTGAGATGCCTGCTTTCCTCTTTTCTTACCTCCTCCCTTATTAACACAAGCCCTGCCACTTTAGGGCTATTCTCCATAGTTGAGAAGCCAAGGACAGAGTAAAAGTTGGGAATCAGTATCGGATAGTAGTGAGGTGGGAGAGGGAAGGAAAAAGAGTTAGGAGGAGATGCTAATCCCAAGTAACAGCAGCCAAGTTTGACCAGCTGGGACTCCTGTGCTGGGGTAGTGTAATGCCAACGAAATATTCACAGCCCCCATGGCAGCTATGAATAATATGCTGGCGTAGTTGTGAATGACAAAATGTAACAGGCTCTCCAAATGGAGACAGAACCAAAGCATTTATTCAGATATCAGAAAACCAAGTCCCAAAACCAGAAAGTTAAATTCCTTACAGTAACCACAAAATTGGTACATGTAACCAATGCAGCAAACACCCACATTCCCAAGCCTTCCCAAACTTTACCTCCATCATGCCTTCAAAACAAAACAGACTCCCTCAAGCAAGAATACCCCTCTCGCACTCACAGTAGCTCCTCAGCCTCCATGCTGCTTGCTTTCAGCAGTTCTGGCTTGCTCTTAGCTTTTATCCTGGTCATTAGATCCTCCCTGCCCTAGTCCTTCCTGTTGCATCAATAAGTTCCCCCCCACTGGGGGATTCACAAGTTCTGTTTTTTGTTTTTTTGTTTTTTTAAGAAGGCTTGATATAATCAAGTGGAAAGCTCAGCTTGAAACAAAGAGCTAAGTACTTGTTTGCTTGCCATTACAGGGGGGAGGGAATATCTTCAAATCCCCATTACCATTACAGGTAGCTATTTATATATAAGAAACTATATCAGGGAATACCTGTAGTTTGAGAAATATCATTATACTACTGGAGAAAATACCAGAAGTGTAATATAACCTTGTTTCTCAGCATTTCCAGTGTATCTCAATGTGGACATTTTTGCTGTAAAATACTATAGCCAAAGGAATCTCTCTGTTAGGGAAGAGTACTTAACCACATCACATTCCATTGATGTTAAGAAGGCATATCCCTTTGGATGAATATGATTGTATTGGATGACTAATAAAACACTAATGATAATTTTTTTTATTGCTTTATGGTTTTTAACCAAACAGAAATATACTAGATTGCTATGGTGTGAAACAAAAGAAGGTATATTTTCTATATAGAGTTTAAAGGACTTTGGAAAGCCTAGAACAAATCACTTATTCTAATTATAGAAGGTAATTTTGATCAAAGTTAAGCATTTTGATGGAATTAATAAGTGACAGATAATATTCAGGAATTAATGTGTAGGTAAATTTTGTTACAAGAAGAAATCAAGTTAAGACTCTGTATAGAATAGCAATTGTCTATTTAACTTTGTCCTACAGTGGCAAGAATACTGAATAACACTATGAAATATCTGAGATATTTAATATTGCAGAACCCTTCAACTTCTATATTCCTATGAACACTACTGTAAATTGATTTAGAATGTCACCTATGCATGCACAACTTCTAGGACATAAGTTTTAAGAGGTTTTCAAGAAGGCAGGAATTCTATCTTGGCACATGCCAGTACAGTGCCTTGCATATTGTCAATAATCCCTAATAACTTTTTGATAATACAACACAAAAGGACTACAGCAGAAAATAAAATGACTCTCAAAGTCTTACATTTGATCCAACGCCCAAGAGATAAATGCTAGATGAGAAGAAAGGAATCTGGAGAGGGAGAAGTTCAGAAAACAAAGAGGATCATTTTGAAATGAAACAGATGAGCAATTGGTAAAAAGCATTGATGACTCTTGTATGAAATAGCTTTATTTTCCCTTTAAATATTGTGATATAAGAAATGACAACCAAGGTGGTTTCAGAAAAACCTGGGAAGACTTATGTAAACTGATGTAAAGTGAAGTGAGCAGAAACCAAAGAACATAGTACACAGTAACAACAGTATTAGAATGATGATCACCAGTGAAAGTCTTAGCTACTGTGATCAATACAATGATCTATGACAATTCCAAAGGACTCGTAATGAAAAACTGCTACCTACCTCAATAGAGAGAACTGAATAAGTCTTAACACAATGAAGTTTTATTTGATTAAAATTAAAATACGTTATATGCTGCTAACTCTCAATAGATAGATAGATAGATATACGTGTGTGTGTACACATATATATATGTTATATATATATGTATATATATATATATATATGTATATATATATATATATATATAACATATATATATAGTTTGGTTGTGTTTCCAGTAAAGGTAAAGGCTTTGATATCATCCTTCCATTATTTCTTACTCCTTACCACTAATTGCATGCAGGTTTTCAAGACAGCTGTCCAGGGACAGAGGTGTATTCAATGTTCATGGAGGAGAGAAAATTTAACTGATCCATATGCAGCCAAATTGGAACCCATACCCTTGGCAGGATTAACAAGCACCAAGCTGTAACAACTGAGCTAGGCAGACTCATAAGCTCCTACAAATGTCAGATAGTGAGACTAGTTAAAAGTCTTATTCAGCCTTTAAGACTTCGTGTTAAATAAACAATAAACGTAAGATTTCTGATTATCAAAGTCTTTCAGACTGCAGCACAATATTTAATGTCAGTAAGACATAACAAAGAACTTGGTGAAACATGATTAGAGGTCAGGTGAAAATTAAAGTAAACTTTTGGCAAATTTATAGAGTATGAATGAAACTGTTTCTCTAATCCTGTGTGCAGGAACTATCACCTTATTGTTAGAATTGTGTACATCTGGCAAGTGTTTATATTGGCCAATTATGCCTCTTGTTTGGAATTAGACTTGAATCTGAAATTGCAGCCAGTTTAACGTGCAGGCATTTTATGGGTCTTGTTATATTTAAACAAAATACTAGGAAAAGAGATTATTAAAGATAAAAAAGATTTTAGGAACAATGAAGAGAATCAGGGTAAAAATGGCAGAAAGGTATATCTTTATTATAAGGGGCCGAAGTGGTTTCATTTTTAGTAATCATCTGTTTTTACTCTGCTTTTCCCTAATGTTTCTATTCTTATCCCTTTCATTTCTTTTTCTATGCTACCTCTTCCTTAACACATTAAAGAAGAGAGGGAGATAGCTTTCTGCTCACTGTTCCAAAGACCATCATTGTTTTTAAACCCCTGAAAACCATGATCTCACATCTAGCCCTCCTATTGACTTTTAGAGTGTCTGTTCCTTTTCCCCTTCTGTTACTTCTTCATGCCCCTTTAAGTTCCCTTGTTGCCTTCTGTTTTGAAAGGTCCCTTGGCTTTTCAAATCCCAGTGGTACACAACAGACTTCGAATACCAGCTTGTGTCAAATCGAAATCTGTTTAAAAAAAAATACGAGGTATAATTTATCTGGATTCTCTTTGCCAATATGTTTAAGGTTTAGAAATTCAAAAAGTCCCTCTCTTCACTGTCCAGAATTTTCTCTGTTCCTGATATCTTAGGGTCTCTAGCCTCATGTATATTCTTGTCCTTTCTTAGCTGGTTCACACTATAATTCTCATTTGAGCTCTGGGGCTTTTGCTGCACCATCAGAGCACAATAGAGGGTACCTTCAAGTGTGAAAAATGGAGGCATTTGTGCCAGCCAGAGAGATGGAAGGTGTGGCTTCCATACCACCTTTTTGATACGGGAGCTTGTTTTCAGTTCTATTTTGTTTTGTCTTGGCATCACCACAGGCTTAGGAACAGGTATATACAGACATTTAATTACGTGTTTGCTGAACTGAAATTAATTTGAGTGTCATAGGTATTTTGTAATTTTTTAATTATGTAATCTTAGCATGAGAGGTATAGGGGAGTGGATAAAGAGCTGGCTCTCAGAAGAACGTAGGCTTGAGTCTTATCTCTGACACATATTGGCTATGTCAGCATGGCCCCAACTTTCTCTCACCTCTTGAATCCTCCCTTACTACTCCATCTCTCCACCCTCTCAGCTTGCCTTCTGCTTGTATGAGAAAACAAAGACCATTTTCTAGGAGCTCCCACTTCTTTCCTTCTCTATATTTCAACACTTCTTGATATACAACTCCATTCTCTCAGTTACTCCAATCTCTGTTAAAGTATTCTTTTCCTCAGCATGCCAAACCCTCGACATTATACCCTTGATCCCCTCCTATTCCAACTTCTCTAGGAGATTCATGCAACAATCACTCCTCAATCTCTTTAATAATGTACCCAAATAGCCTCCATCCTTAAAAAACTCCTACTTTTCTCACTCTCCTCACAGCCAGACTCATAGAACAAGCTGCCTACAGTCATTGCTTCAATGCCCACTCCTCTCATTCACTTCTTTTTAAATTATTTTTTTCAATTAATGAGCATTTATTTTCTTTTTTCCCATCCACTTACCCCACTGGAAAAAGAGAACCTTTGTAGCATAGTCAAGCTAGATGAATTCCCTTACTGAACATGTGTTTTATTTCTCTGTCAGGATTCTTCTTCATCAGTCCTCTGCAATCATGCTGGATCCTCACATTTATCAGAGTTCTTATATTTTTCAAAATTGTTCATTTTTACAACATTGTTGTTTTTTTTTTAATTGTTCTCCTGCTTCTTACTTCACTGCATCAGTTTATACAAGTGTTCTCAGGTATCTCTGAAACTATCCCTTTCATGGTTACTTACAGCATGGTAGTATTTCATTGCATTCATAAACCATAATTTGTTCAGCAATTCTCTGATCTGTGGACAATTCCTTAGTTTCCAGTGGTAGTTGTGGTTTGCAGCCACAAAAAGAGTTCCTATAAATACTTGATAGACACTTCTTTACCTCTTTTTACCACCCTGCAATATTTGAAATTGTTAAAAATGGTCTCCTTCTGGTTTTCATGACAATCATCTCTCTTGGTTCTCCTCATACAAGTTTGACAGCTCCTTCTAAGTTTCATTGCCTGGTTTATCATCTATATCATATTCCCTGAGTGTTGGTGTTGCTCAACTGTTGGTGTTGCCCAAGGCTTTTTCCTTAATCTCCAGTCCTTTTTCACTTGGTGAGTTCATCAATTGCCATGTGTTAAATCATCATCTTCATGTAGATTGCTACTCAATGTTTATATTCAGTCCTAATCATTATCCTGAGCTCCAGTCATACATCTCCAATAGGCTATTGTCATTACAAATTGGATATCTCATCTCCAATTCAACATGTCCAAAAAAGAACTTCTTATCTTCTCTACATTGCCCTGCTACCAGTCTTCCTTGTTTCTGTCAAGACACCATCTTTCTTCCTGTTATCCTTATCTGCAGCCTTAGCATTATTCTTGACTCTTCATTCTTCCTCAATTCAAATATCCAGTCATTGACCCTATCTTGTTATTTCTAGTCCGGCACCATCTCTCTCATTCACTCTTTTTGCTACACTTACATAGGCACAACCCTAGTTTAGACCTTTTCCCTGGATTTTTGCCAGGTTTCCTCATTGGTTTCCTTGCCTCAGCTCTCCATCCCCACTTCAAAACACATTGAGAAAACTGCTAAAATCATTTTTCATAAAGTGCAGATCTCATATCTCATTATCCTCAGCAAACTCCCTATTGTCACCACAACTTATCCTTTCAACCTAGTTGTACACAGCTTTTACTTTACTTTACTTTTCCTTAATTGAGGACCCTTACTATAAAACCCAACTATCTTTTTCTCGGTTCCTTACATACCAACTCCGTCCTCTATGCCTGTACTTTTGTACTACTAAATCACCTACACTTGGAATGCACATGCTCTTTGCCTCCACCTCTTTAAATCCCTTATTTCCTTCAAAATTCAGCTTCATCTTCTAAATGAAGTTTTTCTTGATCTTTATTATTTATAGTACTCTTTGCCCCCTCCCAAATCACCTGATGTCTATATTATAACTAATCCATTATCCATTATATGTAATCCAGTTTTTAGACAAGAAAAGATAATTTGGCAGCTGTAAGATCTTAACTACTTTAAAAATGAGGCATATAAAGCCTGTGTTTTTAAGCCACAGCATAACTATTAACACATATTGTTTCTACAAGGTCTAGTGAGACCTTGTAAATAGCTGTAGGCCTTGGGTAAGTGTTGATGTAAACTAGGGTATACAAAGAAAGTTATATTTATTTTACTTCCTACATACCACTTGGAGAAGAGAATGGTCTGTTGAAACATTTTTTTTCCCTAGGATGATGAATTTTTTTTTTGCTTAAATATATGACTGCCCTGGTATAAAGTACCAAATTTAAGCATCACAAACATACACTAAAGGACAGATGCACGAGGAATTTAAGTAGAGTTTGTCTAAATGGCAAATAATTAAAGGGGAACAGATGCCTTATGGGCAGCAAAGGATGAAATGAGGTATCAGGAATTTTAAAAGGGAGTTAGAAATACATATGTAATAAGGGGAAAAGCAGTTACTCTCAAGGAGGTTTAAGCCCAGGGGGTATTCATGTGCTCTTGGCCTCCAAAAATGTCTCCTTTTTTGTGGGGTTTGGCATTAAACCCTATTTCATAATTCCTTACATTCTTTAAAAAAAATAGGTAATTTTAATCATTAAAAGCTAAATATTTTTTTCTTAGCAACTTGCATTTTGGACATTTCATTTTCAGTTTATCCCTAGAACCTTGTCTTTTTCTAGGACATTCAGGATATTTATCTATTAGATGATGAAATTTCATAATTTTTCTAATGCATATTATAGGATAGAGATAGAAGCTTTCACCTTTTTGGCAGAATTATTCTGTAAGATGTTTTCCACTTTTATTTATTCCACTTTTCCTTGATATCGGGAAGGAAACAAATCTCCAAGAATAAAATGTAGAAGAGCAGCTAGGCATTTCCCATCCTCCTGTAGAGTGGTAGTTTAAACAGCAGGAGTACTGAACAGAGGGATTCTGCAACACAGTATAGCTGTGCTGTAACACCTGATCATTATCCTTCAGGTTTAAGATTTACCTGTTGTGCTCATTGTAACAAAAGAAATGAAATCTCTGTAATTATATTGGAAGGGGGAGGAGATCGTGTTTTAGTGCCTTTGATCTTGAGCTAGAATAGTCTCTGCTTTTGGAAATTTAATTTGAAAGAATCCAACGTACACATCTGCTTTTTGTACTGCAATTTCTTTTGAGCTCAAAAATAGAAATTTATTAATGCAAATGTGTAGAGTCTATTCCTTGAGGAAAACACACACACACACACACACACACACACTCACACACTCACACACTCACACACTCAAAACACTAAGATGATTTTTTTCTGTATAACCATGAAAGATTTTAATAAATATTCTCTCTCTACCTCTTCTAGAGTTTATAGATGAAGTTCAGTGTTAACAAGGAGTTAGCACAAAATTATAGGACACTTTTGGGAACACAAATATCCATGATTAAAACAATATGCAAAAATTTCCAAAGAACTAATGAGTTGGTAGAAGGATATTGGTAAGGTTGAAAGAACTTACTGAATTCTCGAAAGAAAAAAAAAAGGCCAAACAAGCATTCCCATAAAACCATTTTGAGAACATGTTTGAATTGAGGGGTGGCAGGGCCCATGCTGCTCTCAAGGAAACAAAACGTTGATTTGAGTGAATCCAAACTACCTCTCTTGTCTTGTGTAGATTTGCCTATGCCTTTAGATGGAATAACATTCTACCTCTGGATAGGGACTTTCTCTTCCCAAGTTAGCCTGTACTTCTTTGATGTTTTAATAAATTTTGGGGGAAAAACATATCAGTGATATAATTGGACTCTTCAGACTATCTGGATTCTCTGATATTTTGAAAGGTGAAAGGTATGAATGTTTCAATCTTGAACTTTTTTTGTCCTTCATCTAAATTTTCCATCAAAGCCATCTTGTGAAATAATTTAGGAAAAAATGTCATGAGCATTAATGGACATAATTCTTTGAAACTGTTTTAAAGACATACCATTTTACATTTATACATATATGTGTGTTTCTAATATATAAGGAGAGTGGTGACATAGAACTTTTAAACTTTTCAGTGTTTTCTTGTCTTGGAAAGATGTCATTCTGATCCTGTTATGGAGCATGAGTACCGAATGTGCTATAAAACGTAACCATCCGAATTAGGATAATGAATCTTTTATTAAAATGTATAACTGTCCTTCTGAAGAATTCTTTGGACAGAAACAAGCCTTTTGGTGATGGGTTGAAATTCTCAAGGTTAGCAGCTGGACTAAATTACTTCGTCTTGTTCTTCATCAGATCCATAATTCTTTACTTATCTTTGTAGCTGTGTGGTTGTCCTTCCCTTCAAAAAAGCCCACCTGAAAATAACTTGAACTTCAACTAAGTTTCAAATTATCCTTTGCAACTACTAAAGCAGAGAAGGAACTTGAGGGTGGAGACAGAAATCCTGTCCTTTGCTTGTCCTCTTCTGAGTTGGTGATACAGCTGTGTTGCCATTCTCATTTAGCTTCAGTAGTTCTTGGGTCAGTCCATAACATAAGGCTTCTGGGACCACTGAAATGATTTAAAGGTAGAAATTTTAAGTTATAAGTTTGGTGCTTAAGTTAAGGGACTTTTAAATATCCTAGACGTTATTTTTACCTAATTTTGAAGGGGTATGCTAATTACTTGGAGTTACCAAATTTCCATCCTAATCTAATCATAGTTATATTGAGTTATAGGGGAAAAAAAATCAAATACAGAAAATAGGGGAAAAATCACAAATAAAATTCCAATTCCTAATAGGAGACAGTTGAGGCACTGTAAGGAAGCAGTCACCCTTAAAAATGAATGAGCTTAATGATGTTTAGAGAGGTGATTTTGAAGGGGTGGGAGCATAGGGGATTAAAATTGGGGATGCCAGAGGGAAGAAGGCTGCACTACTTATATATGAGAATTTATTTGTGCCTCTATCCTTATCTCCCCTCCCCACTCTCATCCCCCTTCAGTTTCTTCCCCCACCCACCCCACTCTCCTCTCTTTTCTAGAGCTAAAGCAGATAGACAGACAGGGCGATTATGAAGACGTCAGTTGGAGCATAGGCAGGCGAAAGGGGAGAAGCGCTCCAGATGAGGTCCTGGGGGAGCTGAGGAGGGTCACTCATGTACGACCATGTGTATGTGTCTGACAGACTGTGAAATGGTGCGTTGTTGCGCGGCTGCGCTGCACCTGGGCCCTTCATCTGTGATTGATTGGTTTGGTCATGTGTAATGGTCCCATCTGCTCTGTGTTGTTTTTCTTTTTTTACTTATAAACACCGTTCCCAGCGGCTGAGAGAGGATGAGCTATGTTTTGTCATCTTCACTTACACTTTAACTCAAAAAAGTGGTCAAGTAGGTAAACTCTAAAGTCTATCCAAGTAATGTAGTAGGAAAGTACTTTTTTCCCCCTTCACTTTATGTGTGTGAGTGTGCGCGTGTGTGTGCATGTGTGTTTGGAGAGAGAGAGAGTGAGTTTTAATGCTGGTTGTTAATATTTGAATAGTTCATGAACCAAGGAAGACCAAAAAAAAAAATCGGAGAAATGATTTGCACAAATCTGCGTATAGTGACTCTTACTGCAACAAGGAGTTTTTTTGTAACCGAGCCAATACTTAATTAAAACCGCTGACATCATGGTGTTATAATTAAGCGTGGCATTAATTAAGCTGGAATAACGATTTTTTTTTTTATTAAGAACTGCTTCTATTGTATAAGACTGTGCTCGGCTAAAAAACAAAGTAATTTTAAAGCAAAAATACATTTCCTCTATCCCAACCCCCACTTTACAACTTCCTTAAAATACGTGGCTTCGTACAAGTACTGTCGTCATCAGGGCAGAGTTTTGGTGTTGAGGTTTTTTTTTTTTGGTTTTTTTTTTTGGCTTTTTTTTTGTTTGTTTTTTGGTACGTATATTGGGTGGGGGTTGAATAGGGATATGGAGCATGGAAGTGAAATTTGTTTTTTTTTCACCCAAAAATGCTGATCGGCTCCTGGCATTCTGATGGCTAATTATGCATCGGAGAGCTTCGACAGCTGCATTCATCATCATAAAATGTAATAATTAATGACATTCCAACAAAGAAAAATATGCAAATGAGGACTCATTAGCATTTTCATATTCAGCTTTGATAATGCTTTTGCTGACAAGGTTGTAATTAATGAAAATTCATGTCGCAGTCAGGAGATTGGATCGGTTTCATTCCGCTCACAATTCCCAAATGCTTGCATTATGGAAAATCGGCGGCTCTGCCAACTTTTCAGGGAAGAAAAAAACACACACACACACTAAAAGCACCAGATGCAAATTAATGGTAGGGAGTCTTTAACTCTTTAAACTCCCCCCCCCCCACCACCACCACCAAATTTCTATTACAGGAAAAGATGTGATACGTACTTAGCTGGAAATACCAGGTTACAGATTTTTAAAAATACAGTAATAAATGAACTTTTTCCCCTCTAAGTATAAGGATTTCTGGTGAACTTTTAAAAATATATATTTGAAACACTTTATTTTTATTTATTTTTTTCATTTTCCCTTTTAAAATCATTTTAATTTGCATAGTAATATAAAACATGTTAGAGTAGATAAGCAAAGTCTTTCTCTTCACTCCAATGGTTGGCAAAGTTATGCCACAACAGTTTATACTTCCACATGATTTTCTGGCTTCTGTTCATAACCTATTTGTGATAAGATCTTCCTTTTCCTCTCTTGATGTGTTCCTTATAAGGTCTAAGATAAACAAGTGCAATATTTTTCTACATGGGGTAGATTCTCCCCTCCCTCCATATCCTTCTCCCCTCCCATTCTTGTGTAAGAATTTGAGAACGTGCCTTTTCCACTTGTACTTGATTTAGTTATTGCCTCTGATTCAGTACTACACCTCAAACTTAATTATGCTAGAAACTATGCAATCAAAATATATACCCTAACACAAAATGGAGGTATATTCAATTTTTCAGTATGTATAGCTTTTGATTTTTAAGTTACCGTCCAAACTTGCAACTTCTCATCTTAGAATTTGTGATTAACTCACCTGAGCATACTTTGCCATATCAGCCTCAAATATATTGACCAAATATTTTTTGGTCAACAGAAAGAGAAAAGAAACATCTACTCTGGGTTTCTGTCCAGTTTTCAAATCTTGACCTTTAGAGAAAAGAAACAGTATCCATCAGTAAATCAGATCATTTATGCTGAGATGAAAAGTTTTACATAAGGTTTCTGCATGGAAGAAAAATGTCTTTTTATAAAATTATCATAAATATATACACTTTTATATCATATAAAACAACTTCTGAAAGTTAATGAGCTATCATTTCCTGTCTATTTAAAGCTATGTTGTGAACTTTCCAAATTGTAGGCCAGTAGAAATAAAGTATGTAAAGATATTCCTTGGTAGGGGGCAAAAAATTTGACATGCTTTGCACTAGAAAGTTTGTCAGTGAAATTATTAATATAATCGCCAATTTCTTGTTTTTTTTTTAAAGAGCAAATCTTTTTTGTGTAAACTGTACTTAAGGATGATGAGGACTTCATTTTCCATTAATCAGATAGTGTTCCAAGAAACAGAATTTGTTTCAGTCACTTGATTTTTTTTTAAACTTGTTTTGTCACAGTTTTCATATGAACATGTTTGTGTGTGTGTGTGTGCACGTGCATGGTGTGTGTATGTGCGTCTATGTGTTTGTAGATTAGTGTGGCACATTCCTCTTGCCTTTAAAACACATATTGCTTTATACTAACAAGAAGAAGAAGGTTTTACTTTTTTAGTTTCCTTTTTCTATGGGCACGTTGCCCATCCAGATGGTAAAATGTCACCTGTAAGCAATCTGAAAAGATAGGTTAATTCTTATATGTTATACACAGTTTAAAAAAAATTATTTCTATATAGTACAAGTAAGTCTAGAATATCTGTTCAAGATAATGTTTCTTTTCTTTTTTTTTTCTTTTAAAGAGCTTCCTACTGTGATTGGTTCTCTCTTCTCCACCCCTCCCCCCATCTGTATTTTGGGCTCAATTAAAATCTGTGGCTTAAGGCACTTTGCTACTATTGTCAAAACCACATCTGATGAAATCTCTGACCACTTCTAATAAGTGTAAATGAGGAAGTGATGGCAGAAGTGAAGAAACAAGTGTCGATCAGGGAGGTTAGTTGTTGAGAAACAGATCATTTTAATTTTTTAAGCTAAAAGTTTTGTTGGGTTTGATAAATTCACTGTTAGTTTTCTCCTCCCACAAAATTCACAAATACACACCAACTCATATGCTCCAAAGTAGTTCCTAGCATAGTATTAGCAACCTGAATTTGGAAAAAGTCTAAGTGTAGTCAGTCACTGGTGTTTCCATCCATGAAAGTAAAAAGATGAAACTGTTCAAAACCATTTGTCTGACATTGACCTGTTTTTGTAATTTGATTTCTATAGAAGTTATTCCCAGCTTAACAAAATGTGTTTTAATTTTCTGTGATTGGGATCTGATGAGAGGTGGTGTATACCAGGAGATGGCATCTTTGCTTACAATAATTGGAATCATGTCATATATTTGTAGTTTTAGCAAGTATCTTTAATACAGTTTGGATCTAGCTAATTGGCTTAACCAGGAAACTGTATGGTCTTATGAACTTCCTTTTATTTTATGTTTAAAAAAAAAAAAGGTAAAGGACAATTCACCTACTATGGTAGTCCCTCCTATGGGAAAACCAGGAAACTAACTATGAGATTAATCTACTTTTTTCATAACTATTGAATTAATGTGGGGGGGCATATGATTTATTACTTTTTAAATGTTTGTACTGCTTTTTATAATTTCCACAAGTATTTTCAATGTTTTTTTTTAAATGTCCAGCTATGAACAATATTAAATAGTTATCCACCTCAGAAATAGAAAGCCTGGTGATCAGCCATGTCCTTCCCAAGTTGTTATCAGTCAAGAATTATAGAGCCTTGGTGGAGAATTTCAAGCAATTGTTTCATTTTAAATAACCAATAACTTTTGTTTCAGGTGTTAGCACAAAATAAACATTCATTTGTGGATAGTTAAGACAGTCTTTCTGCCAGTATATCCATCTCCCTGCTCTCCTGGTTGCTCCCTTAGCCAGTAGCTTCTTATGTTTCCTTTACAAACTTTCCTATTGGTCAGGAGCTCTGGAGTGATTTCAGTGGCTGGCTAGTGGAAATGTTTGCAAAACCATTTGCGTATTGAAGCAGCCTAAATATTTGCAGAAATGTTTGCTTGAGACAGAAATCCACTTGTGATTAGGAAGAGACTGCCTAAACATTTTTGAAAGCATTTGCACATTCCTACATTATGTTATTAATGGGTGAAAGTCTAACTTGCATTCCAGAAATCCTACAGATGTTTTATTTAAAATAAAAATTTTGTGTTTTGCATTATGTTTAATTTCTAAGTTCCTTTGAAGCCATTAAAATAATAATGATGCTCATGCCTATTTCTCTAGGATAAGATTCCAGTGTTTTTGATTCTACAATTTAATGTGTGATCTATCATATTATCAGTAAATTGAAGGAGGCAGTGATTTTTGGAATATTAATAGCAATTTACACTTACTCATAAGATCAAGATCTGGACAGAAAGTATCGATCAGATAGTCTAGTTTCCTATTTTCTAGATGAAGAAACTGAAGACCAGAGAGGTAACGTAACTTATTCAATGTTACTCAGCTAAAAAAAAACCAAATCTAGAATTCAAACACAGAAACTCTGACTCCAGATTTAGTACTTTGTCCTCTTGTCATGACACTTCTTCTTTATGTATTTTTTTACAAGAACCA
>CM053580.1:287036474-287063974 GCA_028627135.1 Pseudochirops cupreus | reverse complement strand
AGCAGGCTGCATGTCAGAACCATTTAAATTTGCCTGGACTTAACAGATTGTGCAAACGTTTCAGAATCAAGTGCTTAGGAATAATAAAACCTTGTCATTTCAACTTATGCAGGAACAATGCAGCTCACACTAGCTAAAGGATGAATATTATTTATTGTGACCTACACGTAACCTAAACTGCCAAGTTTGTAGACCCTGTAAATTAAGTTCATTTTCCAAAGCTATTCAAACTTTTATACAAAAAAAAAAAAAAGCAACCCAAACCTGATAAAGATAGCAAACAGTATTGTTTTTGTTTGGTGGGCAGGGGCAAGGTAAAGGGTTTAAGTAATCATTTATATGGACTGATCCTTAGCAATTAATTATCTCACCACATTTTGCTTCTTGCAATAAAAAGTGAAAACCTTCCCTGTGTTTTTTATCTCAGTAGTTAGGGGCCACACATCTTCTGAATAGATGATTAAACTTTAGTTTATTGTACCCAAGAAAATATTTTGTGGTGACTTTTAATTTGATTCTCATAAGCATGGATATTTTAAAAATCAGTTTATCTTGTGTTTTTTTTAGTTTGAAACATCAATTTATAAATTTTATTAGAAAACATACATTTAAAAAGTAGTTGGGAATTGTGCGACTTTTGCCATCCTAAGATAACTTTGTAAAAGAAATGGGTGGACATTCTTTCTAAATGTTTGTTGAATGAATAAATAAATCCATACATAATTACTGGCTACTTTTCTAGCTTCATTTTAGAATTAAAGCATATCTGCCATCCCTTTTTTGTTTATACCTTAAAAATGAAGCAGCAGCAACAACAACAAAAAAAAATGACCCTACATCCTGAAACCAAAAAAAACCTGTGGTCTAAAAATTTTTAAGTCAAATTAATAATACTGTATGGATATAATAATAATTCAATAATATTTTATGGGACCCAATTAAAAAATAGTGGAAAAAACATGTCTAATTTTAGCTAAAAGAATAATTGAATACTTATACACATAAATAAAATCCCTACATAATTATAAAATATAGCTAACTATATCCACAAAATATATGTATATGTGTTGCTAGTCATTTAAGCTAGGAAGGTGACAGACTATTCTTGAAATCCACTGGGAATTATAGTAAACTTATACGTCATAACAGATTCCAGGGATTGTCTTCAGTAATCAAAGTAGTCTTTGAACATTGACCTAAATTAAATTAGGTTCAAAGAATCATTATTTTAAATAAATTATTCCTGTAGGAAACGGTAAAAAAAAACACCTTTATTCAAGGCAGGCTTTAGTGATAAGTACTACATATATACATGATTATTACCTTTTCTTCTTGCTTGACACTGGGCTAATTTTATTATTAATGATGATTTTAAAATATTTTATTGTTAATGATGGATTTTACTCTGTTCAACCTACCAGCTACTAAGAACTAACAGTTTGGTGAGTGACAGACCAAACTTGTGTCTTGTCAGGGTGTATGGTTGCCCTCTGCTGGCTACTCCAGATTTGAGCTGACTGGATGCTCAGTGGGTTTTGATTGGTTCATGGTTTTTCTTATCTTCCGAAGTGTAGATTAGTCTCCTTCATTTCTTTCTTTCTTTTTTTTTTTGCACAGCTTCTCAGATGTTTGCCATCAATGGGCATATTTCAGAGTGAATATAAAGTCTGCTCAATTTTTCTTCCTAAATATTTCTTATTTTAAAAATTACCAAATAATATAAAGATGTTATATAAGGTTTATACAATGAGACACATTTTATATTGCTTTACACTCAGCTTCAGTGAAGTCTCTTTCACGTTCCTTACTGATTGAATGCACTTAACCAAAATTATTTTATTGTGTATGAAAGAGAACTTAAAAAGTGATCAGCTCTCTAAAATTAGTAATAGAACCAGATGATGTAATAGTAGTCATAGATAACCTGTAACAACAGAAGAAGCTTATTGACTGTTTTCTCTAAGAATCCTGTTTCCAAAGAAAATGAATGTGTGTTTATCTTCTATTGCATTGTAAAATGATTTTTATTTCCCAAAAGAGCAAATAAAGATAAAAATGAATCCTACAGGCAGTTAGAATGTTATGTTCATCGTAGATATATTCAAGCTTACAGGGCTGTTCCATTAGAGAATGGAAAGAGGTAGAAGAAAATAAGCATTTATATACTATGTTCCAGGCACTAAAATGAATTAAATTCAGTTCATCAAATTTCTAAAATCCTTGTATGTGTTAAGTGTTGGTTGTTCAAAGATGAAAAATGAAGAGTACCTGGTCTCAATGAACAAAGTTTAACTGGGAATGATATGTCATGTTCATAAATAAGGACACAAAACAAAATGTCTTAAGGGCAAAGGAGAGTGGTATATAAAGACTTCAAAGAAAACCTGTGGATAGAGAGCTTTCAGGCATGTGTATTAAGTATGGGCTTCATAGAAAAGTTAACACCTGAATATAGCTTTGAAGTAAGAGGTTGTCAACAGATGGGTCCATTGTTCACTTAGGCATGGACCTGGAGATATCTTAAGCATTGATGCTATAAAGCAGAGCATGAGTTCAGGGACTTTGCCTCAAATGTAGAGTGTGATATAAAGGGGAGTAATTTGTGGGGAGCCTTAAAATGCAGATTTTAAAAAGTTTTTTTAAAAAACCCTTAAATGTAAAATATAGGGAAAATTTTGGAATGTTTTTGAGTTAGTGAATAACATGATCAGACCTGTCCATCATGAAATAGAACATGTGCCTGTTTACTGTTTAATGGTATTGCTTATACTAGTAGTATCCTTAGAATGTGATAACAGATGAAATCCCACCATAGTGAGGAAAACCTTAGTATGTTACGGGAGATACCCACCCTGCCCCCAGTAGCAGTTTGTTGATGTATTTATGGCAGATTTTCTATAGTTAACAAACCTACATAATAAGTCCTTTCTCTGGACTCCATCCTTATAATAGTCATTCTATAATGAAATGATTGATTTATTAATAATTTGTGTTAAATGTGTGGAAAAGAAAACTGAGTCTTTTACACTTTTTTCTTGTATCCAAAAATGATTTCTATTCAACTCATAGAATGTGCTGCAAGGGATAATCCATGTGGACTTCTTAATTTTAGAGTAAAATGTACCCCAAATAGGTTGCATGATTTGTTCAAGGTCACATGAGAAAACAGAATCTCAGAAAGCAACTTGCCCAAGGTCATAGATTTAATAAGTGACAGAGGTAACATTTGAACCCAACTCCTATGATTCCAGAACTGCTCATCTTTTCATGGTACTATGGTACCACTATCTAAATAAAAACTTAATGAAATGGATTCAAATTGACTATGGTTGACTCCATTTCACCTCTGAATACAGTGACCTGGGAACATGGAATGCACATCCTACCTATGCATATATTTCTTTTTAGCAATATAATTTAAATGTTTTATTTATGCCTTTTATTTTATATCAATTTTCCCACATATATTCTCCACCCTACTGTCCATGAATCTTTCCGTATAACAAAGAAAAATAGTCAAGCACAACCAAGTAGCACCCCAAACACATCTGAATACACACAATATTTCATATCAGTTGTGCCCCATTACTCCAAGGAAAGTTGGGGGATCCATTACACTAATTTAACTTTAATATAGTTTTGGCATATTTTAGGACTACATGAAATTCATTGTATAATATTTTGCTTGTAGTATTTACTGGATAAATAGGCTATTGAAACTTCAGTTTATCAGAATTGGATTGATAATGAACAGATGTGGCATGATTTGTTTATTACCTGTTACATGTCTTATATTTATTTTCCTGGACACTTTTTATGACAAATGTCCCTTAATTTCATAGGCTAACTGAAGTTCCATAGAAGAAAAGGATTTACAGAGGGATTTAAGCCTACCTACATATTGCATTTCCATGGTTTTTTAAATTATTATTTGATAGCTTGCAAATTTTATTAAGTTTCATGGAAGTGATTCTTTTTGGCACTTGGGTTATAATCTGCATTTCTTAATATCACTTAAAGAAAGGTAAATTAACTAAATAGATTCAAGTTTTGTCATGATCTGTTCATTTTTTACATCTACTCCCTCTCTCATTCTTTCAGCCAGCATCTTTTTGTTATTATGCTCCTCTCGTTATGATCATCAATTCTTGCATCCGTACTTCCATGCCCTCATATCTTGATACAGATATGTTCGTGTTTTCTGTGGTTTTGAGCACCTCCTATTTAAACATTCCATTTTGGTACCATGAATCATTGCTTTACTTTCACAATTATCTGACTCTCACTGCCATAATATCAAGAGCTCTTTCTCCATCACAGAAATACTGTGGATGACTATAGGATCTCAGATGTAGAGCTGGAAGGAACCTCAGAGATTTTTCTCTTCTAGCCTTTTCATTTTACAGACAAGTTCACAGAAACTTTATCATAAGGAACCTTAACTTCTAAGGTTAATTTAGGGCTAATTTGAGCTATCTCCAGTATCTGGAATATGAGTTCTGGATTATTCATTGTGTATCTCAACCTCTGGCGTCATTGTGTTTTGGTGGGATTTTTGTGTAGTCATTTCAGTCATGTCAGACTCTTTGTGACTCTATTTTGGTGTTTCCTTGGTAAAGATATTGGAGTGGTATGCTGTTTCCTTCTCTAGATCATTTTACAGCTAAGAAAACTGAGGCAAACCGAGTTAAGTGATTTGCCCAAGGTCACACAGCTAGTAAGTGTCTGAAGCCAAAATTAAACTCAGGAGGATGAGTCTTCCTGATTCTGAACCTAGTGCTCTATCCACTGTGCCACCTTTAGTATTGCTTTTGGTGACGGAAAATTACAGTAATATTGTTGGTTGTAATCCAGAGCCAAAGATCAATGTTTTTTGTGATTGTGTCATTTTTTATTATTATGTATTATCATCCTTTCCTAAATCAGAAATTGACTCAGGTACTCCAGAACAAATTGTGAGCTCATCAGAATCAGGGTAGGAAATGAGCTTTTACCTTTCTTTGTATCCCCAGCACTTAGCACAGTGCCTGGCATAAAGTAGGCCCTTAAGAAAAGCTCACTGACTGATCAACATTATATCAAATGTGATGTAAAGTAACTTAATAGAATAAAAGGACCACACATGTAGCATTTAAACCTAAATCATTGATGCTAAATGCAAAATTCTTTCTATTATACCACCTTCTTGACATGATCTGTCAAGTTGCAGACTCTCAGATTCTGTTTGAAAATAATGTCTATGCCTAAAATTACTTTTTAATTTATGATCTTTCCAATTCCCTACATTATAGCAAACCTACCAGTGAACTTTTCCATATCTTGTATATCCCATTGCACTTTCTTCAAGGTGTCATGTTTGTTAAATGTCAAAATTCCAGTATACCATACATTTTTTCCTGATAACCTGATAAATAATGGTAAAGTGTGATGTATATGGTTTATGATTTTCTTAAGATTCCTATATAAATCTCAGTCTTATTAATTATGAAGGTAATGCAGAAAATTCATAATCCTTTACTATAAGAGATAAATCAACCAACAAATATTAATTGAGATCCTACTATGTATGAGGAACTGTTGGCCACTCTGGATATAAAGCTATAAATAAAAAAACCCTACCCTCAAAGAGCTTAAATTCTACCCTCAAAGAGCTTAAATTCTACATTCTGTAGAATTATTTCTACATACTATGTAGTTGTACAGTAATTAAGAATAAAATAATTGATGTAATTAATGATCATATAACAATTAACAATTAGTATATAATCTATAATTATATTCTATAGAAAGCAAGGAATTTTAATTATCCTAGACCTAGTGCCTCAAAGTGCTCATTTTGCAGATGAGCAACCTTTGCCCAGTAAAGTAAAATTATTTGTCTGAGATCACATAGTTCATGGGCAGCAGAGCAAGGCTTCAGGCTCAAATCTTCTAACTCCCAAGAATGGTTCTCTATCCATTATATGAAAGAAGTTGTGAATTGCTATTAGTTAATAGTACATTCTCCAGAAAGATCCAAATGCACGCTAAGTTTCTCTTTACCATCATATTGAAACCTATTTTGGGAGAGTGCAGTTGAGAGTTCCTTCTTAAGAGCAGTGGCTAATAAAACTTCACAAGTTTAGCTTGAAAATGTAGAGATTGTCTGTTTATCTTTTTCTATTTGAAAATAAAGGAAACTCACCTAGTAAGAAAAACAAAAGTCTTGAATAATATCTCAGCCTTGCATTTCTGGGAAGCTATTACTTATTGGCAAAATCTATTTGGTAAACTGAAATTAGATTCATTAGATTAGGTAATTCATATTTCTAGGGATGAACAAATTTAAAAGTCTGTCACAGTGAGGGAAAGTGATTTCTTAACCCATCAAAATGTAATTGTTTCCATTGTTATTGGAAAGATATAACTGTTTATGTTTAAGAAGTCAGTTGAATTATGTGTATTTGGAAAAAAAAGAATAAAGGGAACAGACATTGTACCAAAATATATAGTTTTTACAATCACTTAAAAATGATCAGTCTTCTCTATTTAATATTTTTAAATGAAAGTGCTCTGAGGTATTGCCCCCTCATATATGCTAAATGGCACAAAATAATTTTTAATGGTAACAATAACTTATAAATTGCTGATGGAGTTGTAAATTGTTGGGATCTTTTGGAGCAAGCTGATATTACATTGTACATTATAAAAATAATTATGTGGTTTATCTAATAATTGACTTATTAGTAATGTACCTAAGACTTATCAAAAAGAAAAAACTGCCTGTTTAATAATATGTATAGTACCATTCCTTATAATTATGGAAAAGTGAAAATAACATTATTACTTGGGTGATGACTTTAAAAAGTGTGATATTTTAATTAAGAGTGGCCAATATCAGAACTATTTTAAAATTTTATGAAATAATGCAAAGTAAGGACAGAGTCTTATCCATGTACACTGTGACATTATTTATATAAAAAGAAAAAAATATACACAATTCAAAGGGTAAATGAGCAAATCACAAGAACTGGTGATAGGAAGATGAGTCTGAAAGTTGGTATAGATATTCTTTTGCAGGACATTACTTTGTTAAAGTTTGCTTTTTAAAGTTTAAATTGTTTTATTAATGATAATTGTTTTGAAAATGAATTAAATGGGTTAATTTTAATTATATTGTGTTCTCAAGATCATTTGTACATATCTCAACATATTACCTTCTTACAAAGGAGGGAATATTATGTAATTTGTAATTTTCTTTCCCTGGCATGTATTACTATTGCTTATATTTCCAAATATTTTTACAGTGTATGGGGTGTGTGTGTGTGTGTGTGTGTGTGTGTGTGTGTGTGTGTGTGTGTGTGTGTGTGTGTAGAGACAGAGAAAGAGGAAGACACAAAAAGAGAGACAAAGGGAGAGAGGAAGGGAGAGATAAAGTGTGTGTTTTCATTTAGAGCTAATTCATTTGCATAATTTTTAAAGGTTCATTTTCAAAATTACTTAATTTCCATATAAAAACCTTAATTTTTAAATGGAAATAAATCTTGTAAATGAATGAATTTTTAATTTAGGGAGATCCAACTTGTAGTAATCCACCTTGTTTGCATAAAATCAAAATGAATGTAAGCTCTTTTTAAAAAAAATACCATTACTAATATATGGGCAGGTAATGTCAATTTGAAAAACACCCAGCAGCAGTAAATTAAGCAATTTAGGATTTATATTTACTCTTTTAGGTCTAGAAGGAATGTAGGAAATTGTTGCTGCAGTGTCCCAAGTATCAATGCTACAGTTTGGGTGGGATGATTGGGAGTTTGCCTCTAAATTTAGAGGACTTTGAGAACCCCTTCCATTTTTTCAGCAGAGTAGAAAGACTTGTGCTTAACACCTGATTAGCAAGAACAACTAGTTTTATGGTGTCTGTTCCACGGATGGAGTTCCTAGTTATAGCTCTACAAGTAGTTAGTACCTTCAGTACTTTAAAGAGTTGTTTGATACATATCCTGAAACAGGTAAATCATTCCTAGGATCATGTTAATTAGAATCAGAGAATCTAAGCTTTGGAAGGACTCTTAGAATTCCTCTAATAAGACCCCTTTCCCAATGCATAGATTCCCCCTCCAACTTCCCCAGTAAGTCTCTGTTTGAACACCTTGAATGACAGGGAATTTACTACTTCACATGAGAGTAGATTTCATCTTCAGACTTCTAATTGTTAGAAAGTATTTTCTTCATGCAGCTGAAATTTGTTTCTATGTTACCTCCACCTAAAAATCTTATAGTTCTCTCTTGTAGAGCCTAGCAAAATATGTCAGATTCCTCTTCCATATGACAGTCCTTCAAATATTTGATGACAGAAATCATGTCCCCCTTAAGTCTTTCTTCCATCAAACTAAGCATTCCCATCTCCTTTTACAGTTCCCTCATGTAAAATGAGTTTATGCCCCCTCACAGTCCTTGTCACTCTCCTCTGAATAGGCTACAGTTATTTTAAATGAAATACTTTCTTGCATCTGGATGAGAGCTATACAACTCACATGCTTTAGTTTGATAGTATTTTCACTTTCCTTATACGTGACTCCTAAATGCGAAATATTTTTCTGTTGGAAAATGGTTGTAAAAAATGCTAAAAATCTCTGAAAGAGCAATGTTTTTGGTTTATTTTTGAATAGACCAGTCCTGTTCAACCAATTAACAAGCATTCATCATATCCTGAAAGAATACTCGTATGAATCTTACTACTGACAGCCTTAAATCATTTCTTCCCATGAGAATAAAGCAGCATAGCATGGTAGTGTAGATAGAGCACAGGGCTTGGAGTCAGAGGACCAAAGTTTGAATCTTTGTTCTGGTATACGTGTGTGTGTGTGTGTGTGTGTGTGTGTGTGTGTGTGTGTGTGTGTGTGATATATAAGTTTAGCAACCTGTCTGTGGAATCACCTGATAATAGATTGAGAGGTAGACCTCAGGCAAATCACTTCATTCCTCTGACCCCAGCTTCTTCATCTAGAAAAGCAATTCTCAACCTGTGAGTTATATTCAATTTGTAACAATGAAAATACATCCTGCATATCGGGTATTTACATTACGATTCATAACAGTAGCAAAATTACAGTTATGAAGTAGCAACGAAAATAATTTTATGGTCACCACAACATGAGGAACTGTATTAAAGGGTCCCGACATTAGGAAGGTTGAGAACCACTGAGCTAGAAAATGAACATGCTGGACTAGCATCAAGACTAGCTAGACATGATAAGACTAGACTAGTGATCTTCAAGATCACTTCTAACTCTAAATCTATGATCAGGTGATTCCCAACATAGGTTGCTAAACCTTCATCTATGTAAGAAATGCAGGTGAGCTTCTTTCCAATTTGTAATGTCAAATGTACTTAGGGCACATTTTCAGATTTATTAGGTTTATTGTAATTCAAAGGAAAATGGAGTGTCGATTGCAAACGTCAGCCCTGGATGCTTGATTGTGTCATACTATTTGCTTTAGATTATCATGTTATATACTCATTTTAATTCATCCTAGACAAGTGGTTTGGTTGTACTTTTAAATATTGTAACCTCTCTGGGGTAGAAAGACTGCCTATTGTTTTGAGACAACTCAGCACTTAGGCACACTGAGGTGGGTCAGTGATGAAATTCAACCTCAACTTTTAATTTTGCATTATTATTAGTGCATTAGTCTTCTGTTAAGACTTCCATAACAGCAACTCTTTTGGAATTTCCCAATGTATGGACTAAGCCTTTCCCTAGACAGGGAAAAGTTCTCCCACTTCTAATTTCTCTTTACCACAGCTTAGGTAATTGAAGTCAACAAATTGTTTTTCCCCCTATATCCAGGTTGGGAAAGTAACAAAAGAAAGCAAAGGAAAGAGTGTCTAATTCTCTAGTCTTGGGAGGCAGCATGGTACAGTGGGAATAGAGCTTGAAGTGAAGTCAGGAGACCAGGCTTTAGATCCCAGTTATTCCACTTATTACCTATCTGACCTTGGGCAAGTCCCTTCGACTCTCTGAGTCTGATTTTCCACATCTGTAAGAAAAGGAGATAGGATTAGATGTCCTCTAGGGTGCCTTCAAACTCTAAATCTCAGGTCCTGTTATTAAATTGGAGTCTAATACAAGTCTAGAACTTATCAATCACTGACTAACTAAAGGCACTGTAACTAAATGCTGGAATACAGTGATAAAACTAGCTAAACTACATAAAATTAACTAAAGTCCCTACCCTCAAAGAGCTTACATCCTCCTGACGTTAATTTTAAATTGTGAATTTTCTTCCACTGTGCTTGCATGCTGCCATGGCACAGCGGAGTAACAGTGAACCAAAGCTCTGAAGTCTCCTGTAGAGATCTTTGAAACACCAAGAAAGAACAGTTCCTACCACTCCCCTCCCTAGTCTCCACATTCCAACTCATAGCTAGGGAGAGACAAAGGCAATATGGTGTAATATAAAATATGCTGAATTTTTAATCAGAAGAATCAGGTTTAAATTCTTGGCTTGCTGCTTTGAGTGACTCCCTAAATTTGTCTTGAGCTCGGTTTCCTCGTCTGTAAAATGAAAAATTCAGATTAAGTGACCTCTAAAGATGCTTTCACTTAAGAATCAGTGGCACCCAGTCAGCCAACCAGAATTTTTTGGGAAAAAAAAAACCCACAAACAAACCACTATTATTTTAATTTGAAATTCAAGCCAATATTGCCACATCAAGTAACAGTAAGTCTAATACCAAGTCTTTGATGAATCTAGACCAGTAGAATGATATAACAGTCTATTTGGAGAAAAATGAAGTGTATATACATTAATAGAAGTGAAAGAGTCTGCCATGTGGATAGTATAAATTGACATTACTTTTTAAGACATTTTCCCTGTATAAAATTTTTATCTCAATGATGGTGTAGTTCACCCTATAGAACAACTAATTTTTTCCCTTATATTCATTCTCACTGCAGTTTCCATGGAAGTTAGTATTCTTCACTTGGAATCTACCTAATTACAGTTTTCTGCTGTGCTTTATAATTAGTTGCCATGATTTAACCTGGAAATGGTTGCACTTTAGTGTATGTGAGATGACACAGATTCTGTGTTTATCATTTATAAGGTTATAGAGCACCTAGAGACCTTTTAGAAAGTAAAACACCATGTAAATGTAAATTATAACCACCTATAAGACACTTTCATTAATTTCATATCAAATTCATGGGTCTTTTGGGCCTTGGGATGTTGATTCCCGTCAAAGTCGGACTACTAGTTTTTTTATTGATTTTTCCAGATTAACAAATGAGTTTGAACAGTATTCTTGAAACAAAACCATTTCTGTAAAGAGTTATGTATTGTAGCTAATTTTCAAAACTGCTGAAATTCATTGATACCATTCTTTTGTGTGGTGCTATAGAAATTCAAAATCACACATTGTTTAACTTCAGTTCCTTAGAAAGGACTTGAATCAGGAACATTTGGGCGAAGTTTTCTAATCTTATGCCCTCTCTAGAATTCTCAGATGAAAAGTTAACAGTGAGTATTGGGAAAGTCTATCTCATTGTTGTCCAACATCAGACAGATAATTTTACATAATGCTACTTAACCAGGTGAAGTAATTTTTCACAGGTGGTTGCACTTCATTAGTGGGTGAAATGACTACTGATTCTCTAAATACTTAAAGATGGAACCTAGGAATAAAAGGAGCCAAGGCAAAGCCTCTACTGTATGGTAACAATAGTAACAATAATTTTCACAACTGGCACTTTTATAATATAATATTAATATAACACATTAATTATATAATATATAATACAATATATAATATTCATAATACGTAATATAATAATATAATAGTTTACAAAGCACTTTTCTCACAACTTGGTTGCTTCAGTAGTACAAGTATTATTCCCCCCATTTTTCAGATAAGAAAACTGAGATTCTGTAAAGCTATGACTATACAGAACTGGAATTTGAATCTAGGTTTCCTAGTTCTAATACCAGTGCTTTTTCTCTGATCTGTGTTGTACTTGTTGAGTATTTGTACAAGTGAGGCTATTGCTAAGCTTATTACATCCAAGTTGTACTTACATATCTAGAACTTTTCTTTTTGTCTGGAATGATTTGTGCTTATCTCTTCCAAAGTGATGCTCCTGAGATGAAAAAGTTGGACCAACTAGATCACTCATAGAACACTTTTATACCCATCTAGCCCCTTTACAGGTTTTCTTGTCATAGGGATACCATGTTTATATGTAAGGAACAAGTGAAAATAATACACAATTATATATAAATATTGAAAAAACCTTAAGTTACTATAAACATTAAACTCAGTTGATTTATACCATCTTTCCTAATTTAAAAATGTTTTTTCTTTCTGTTCTTAGAAGATAGCAAGAAAACTAGTAACTGTGAAACTAGGGAGAAAATATGGGTCTTGGTGTTGAAATTAGCTTATTTGTTACTTAATTAGATTAATTTTTCAAAGGGCAGATGACCTTTTTATTGATTGTCAATTGGGGTCCCTTTTTATAGTGAAATAAAAATTTTAAAAAAGGATATTCAGGATTTTGACTGATCCCTTGAATTTTATTTAAATAAACTAGACAGTGGTGTTGTGGATAACATTCATACTATAGCTACTAGATATGTTCTAGAGAAGGGATTTAACGTAGATCTCTTTTGTCTCTTGATGGATTTATTGATGTAAGTTAAAGCTGCTCTCTTAAAATATTTTTATTGTTAAAATTTTCAAATAATGACGTTTTTGGATATGTCCTTTTTGTGAAAAAGGTTGTTTAACCAATATGTTGACGTCATTTATGAAATTTGCTCTATAGCTTTCGCTCAGTCTTCGATCCAAAAAGCTACATGAGATTCTATCATTTGTTTCCCATATACCATTCTAGCAGGAAATGGCAACTAACAGCAATTTTTAACATTTGGTCCTCTTGGTATGAAAATGAATCAAATATCTGACAAGATTTGTTCCCGGTATGTATTTCATACCATTTTTTGGCATATAACAAATATTACTAACGGGTACTTTTAGTTTTTAAAATATGGACAACAGTACGCCATGCAGTAAAAGACTTGAGCGATTAATGCTACCCTTATGCCTCTTTTGAGTAGTTTTAGCCATGGGGCTTGGCACTGCCACCATTGTCTTTGTGCCAAAAAATATCCGCAGCGGCTGTCGCATTCTAGCACTGGAGGGTTGTCTCGAAAATTCCGCAGTGAATGCGTCGGGTCGGTACCTCACTCTGTACTATCTTTTTCTAACACTGAAAAATAGAATCCTCTGCTATTGCAAACCTCATTTTAGGGGTGGGGTTGGGGAGGAAAGAGTCTGACCATTCCAGACTGTTTAATACAAGAGACTAAAATCCATGTGTAACATCTACAGTAAATGTAGAAATTAGGAGCTTTTGTGCTAGTGAGCACAAATAGTTACTTAAAGAACCTATTCTAGCATATTATCAGCAGTCTTGCAAATTTTATTATCTGAAACAAATGTTCCAGTTAATTTTAAGCAGAAAATCAACATCAAGACCATAGCTAATTTTTAATGGAGAATTGATACAAAAGATTTTTTTTTCCTGGAAAATGAAGTGTCATTTAAAAATAGTTGCTTATTTCATCATCAGAAATGATAGTGAAAAAAACATGTGTACACACACACACACACACACACACACACACACACACACACACACACTTGAGATGGATCCTAGGCTTTTTCCACAAGCACTGATTATTTTGCTCCCAAACAGGGGTTTTCATTCTGAAGGCAGATTTATAGTTGAATTTGGGAACAAAAAAGATGTAATAAAGTTAAAGGCTTACACTATCAGAATGAAATGTGTTCACTCATGATCTCCAGAGTTATCTATTTGATGGTAAAAGTGGATGCTACAGATGAAATCTTTACAAGGAGCATAATCCTTTAAAAAAAAAAAAGTCAATCTCCCAATCTCCTGCTGGCTGCTCTGCCTCTTTGGTACCTCACAGACTTCGACAGAGTCCTGGACGAGTGCCCATTGATGTCATGGAAACACTCAAATTACTGAGAATGATTCATGTCTATGCTGTTCTCTTATCCTCCCCCACACAAACAGGAGTAGATTTTTAACCCTGACAACTTGTAATTTGCAATGGGTTTATTTTTGTATCTAGATAAATATTTTTTAACATCGGAAATTAAGATGAGGCAGCCTGTATCTGATATGATAGTAAAGAACATTAGTACTATGCAGCCAAGATTACATTACTTTTAGGATTATCTGTTCCATGACTAAAAATATTCTCATTCTCTCTCTCTCTCCCTCTTTCTCTCTTTCTCTCTCCCTCTCTCCCTCTCTCTCTCTCTCTCTCTCTTTCTCTCTTTTACTCTCTCACATAAAAAAACCCTAAAACACAGATTAAGGTTTTATACACAATTCTCAAAACACTCAAGTTAGTTGTGAATCTTATCTTTTGATACTAGTGTTGGATATTTGAGGATAAGATTTGACAATGACATTTCACATTCATCAGCTCAGTCTTGCCCATGGAATAGCAGGTAGATCTTTTGCCTTCTTCAAATTGTGTTTTGAAATCATTTTTTAAATAATACTAGTGGGGTGAAGAGGAGGGAATTAGATACAATTTCCTGAAAAGTAAAAGCAAATTTCACCTTAAAATTATATTCTTATCTCACTAAAAAATTATTCTGTATGTATGTATTTTTACTGTTAAACTAGAAGCATTTTCAGATCAAAGAGCTAAAGAAGAATATGCCACACCCTCACAGTGACCCCTGACTTTAGCTTATTTTTTTCAACAAGTCATTTGATTTGTTTCAATAGGAATGCAATTAATATTTGCAATTGTTTTACTATTATTATTGCATCCTGTTGCATACCCCTCTCCCTCAAGCAATTTTCATACTAAGAAGAGGAAGAGGGTGATTTTAAAAATTATATCTGATGTCCTCAGTGGATATGTCCATTTTATGGCTGTTCTTCACTACTTCCAAGAGTCTTTTTTTTTTATTACTGTGAATATTCTTTCTATAGACACAGGTCAGGACCTTTCTGTCCCTTAGGGGAAAGTCTTCATAAATTCCTTTGGCTACAGAAAGAAACAAGAAAAGTCATTGCTCAGTAGCAAACTTTCTGCTCATAAACCTCTGTCAACTTGGTTAGACTGATTCTTGAATCATAGAAGCAGAGCCAGGAAGAGCACACTGGAAGCTTTTCTACGCTGTTAGGATTTGCCCAAACCTAAGCTCTATCTCCATTAATGCTGAGAGTCCATGGTTACCTCTATACCATGATAAGGCACTGGGAATGAGCTTTCACAGATGTGAAATTTTAGGTCTATGTTTTTCCTCACACAAGAGTGAAATATACCAAGTATGAATTAACTTGGGTTATACTTTCATCATCCAAGTGTTAGGCATTTTGAGGAATGATTCTTCATGTGTGGCAATGATGCAATGAGTACAATAAGGAGCAGCTAGGCCTTCACTCAATGTTTATTGACAGTAATGAGGTGGGTAATTATAATACATGCTGCCTGTTTTCTCAGTTGTCTTAGATGGGCTTTGAGCTAGGAAGCATTTTTAGGATCGTATGTAACTATTGACTGGTCTAGCTAGCATTGCTTTTTTCCACAGATATAGTATTGAAATATTAAAGTAGAGCTGTGGTCTCATTGATGTGGGTGTTCCATGTAGTGATGCACGTTGCAGTTCATCCTTTGCAACTCTTGTGCACATCTTCTTATAGATTAGAATGTAAGCTTGCCTATTAGACTATAAGCTCTTGGAGTAAGAATTGTTTTATTCTTTTGCATATTTGTATCCCCAGTGCCTAGGAGAGTGCCTTACACATAACAGGTGCTTAATGAATGCTTGTTGATTGACATTCTCTCTAGCAAGTCTATTTAATAAATCAGGAGTCTCTTTTTGTTTCTCTTGGTATTGAGAAAATACCAGGGTAAGCACGTAAACTCTCCACTGTTATCCCTTACTCTTGTCATGTAACTAATCAGTCATCTTTTTTAATTGTATATTTCTTTGACTGCATCCTTAACTCTGATTCAAACCCAATGAACACATCCCTATTGCTCTCTGATAGAAGGGAGAATAACATCTTTGCTAGTTAACATCATTTAGCCTAGTAGTTTCAAGAGAAGAGGTATAGAAATTCATCACTTGGTTCTGTTAATGTTTTTCAATATTTGATACTATCTCTACCTGCTAAGCAACTAAATCTTATGTATTTACCTCTATCTAAAAATTTTCCAACATGAGGCTTTGTGTATCATTAGTTGAGCTCTACTCTCACTTCTTATTTAATTTCGCTCTTTAATCTTACGCAATTTATGATTAAGGCTAAAAGTACTTTAAAAAACAAGAGAAGATTGTCTTTTACTGTCTTAAGATATGGCCAGAATGTATACCAGCCACTTTTCAGCTCTTGGTTACTTAAAGAAAAATAAAATACTTGTCAGAAACAAATTAAGTAGTTGGTGGTGGTATATGATGTTGGTTTTCAGTGGGCCCCTGCTTAGCTCCTAGGACTATTGGTGGAATTGGAACCTTAGTTCTGAATGGGCAAATGTCCAAACAAATCTCAGAGTCAATTTCTCTCTCTCTCTCTCTCTCTCTCTCTCTCTCTCTCTCTCTCTCTCTCTCTCTCTCTCTCTCTCTCTCTCTCTTTCTCTTTCTTTCCCCCTCTCTCGTCAATTCCATCATCATGTTGATCATGAGGGAATTTACTCCTGGGAAAGAGGTTAAAAAAAAAACATCACCAGAATTCTGAATAGTTTCTTTGCTAAATTCACCATCTGGAGAGCTTGTGATTGATTAGCTTTGGCCTCACCATTAAGTGTCAATATAATCAATGGGAATTACTATGCTAGGGTCATTACATAGATAGTTTGCCTGCTGTGTAAATAAAAATGAAATTGTTTAAAATTTGAGGGAGAGAATGAAAGTGAAAATAAGGAATGTCAATTTGTTTGTTAGAGAAATTGGAGGCCATTGAAATGACAGTTTTTGGAAGTGTGGAGCAGTTTGGCTAAGAATAGGAATGAAGGATATTTTTTTCCAGTTTATCATAGCCAGAGTGAAGAAGTGTTAATCCCTTTCTCTTGCTTGCATACATTGCCGATAGTGCCTACTTTACATATGTAAACATCGGAAGAGAAAAGTAGATATCTGTTACCTGGAGGAGATTTTTTTAAAAGAGGAAAACAAAAATTTACACACCTTTTTTTTTTTAATTTCTATTGACAGGTAAAACAGAAAGGGGTTCATACTCGTCTTATGGGAGAGAATCAAACTTACAGGGTTGCCACCAGGTAAGTGCTAATCTATGCAGTGGAAGAGGTTGTGATAAATAGCCTGGTAAATTAGTTTGTTTTGTAAAGTAGATTATGCATTTTAGATTTTGACACAGCTCTTCATTGCATGTTTGCCGGTGACTATTGCTTTTAAAATATTAAATAACGAATCACATTCTGTTCTTAATCTATAACCTCCGCTTCTGTCCTCCCTTCTGACACTCAGTCACTGGTTTGAATTTGTGTTTAGTGCAACCCTTCAGTGTCCCAGTGATGACGTTTGGAAACTATCGATGCTTTTTTCTAAGGGTTCCATCGGAACAATTTCTTCATATTTCGGCAACTTTTATAATGATGAAACTCCCAACACCATGGAGCATGTGTCAGACCCTGGTTTGGGTGGCTATTGCCATAAATTATAGTTTTCATAGAGACTGTATGATGTTGTGTGAAAACAGGGTTGTATAGAGGGATAAAAATGTCTGTGAAAATATGATTTGTTGTCCCTTTTTGTTTCTGAATTGTTTTTGGCTGGAAGTCAAGGCCAGCAGGCTAACAGCAAAGCCGTCTCAAGGGAAGCATGCGTGAGCTAGAAAAATAAGAGGACTTTAATTAAATAATAAAATGCCAGTGTAATACAGAGGTATAGCATGTGTGTATTTGTGCCTCTGTGCACTCTGCATTTGCATGCTTTTAACTCTCCAGAGAGAGACTGATTCTAAAAATACTACCAATAGCCAAAAGTCTATGCTTTGTTTTAAGACAATTGAGTTTTTGAAAGATGCTTTCTTTTTAATTTCAGCGTTGGTATTAATAACATGTTTAAAACTCTTTCGCATTTTTAAAAGCATAGACTTTTCCTTTTATTAGTGCATAGATTTGTTACTTTGGGAAACTTCAGAGAATTTAATAACCCTTTTTAATATTCAGGGTTTTTCACTGTTTTATTATTCCTCCAAACAGAATGCATGTTCTTATTGTGTTAGATTGGGAATGTATGCTCCCTTGAACTCCTTCATCACCTATCTTATTTAATGACATAGAAAATCCTGTTCTTGAATTTTTAAAACAACTTCTTTAGTTTAGCTCAGAAAACTATAAACAAAAAACTAGTTCTAGGAACTGAATAGGGCCCATGTAGTTATCTTCATTATCTATCACTAATACACCTCTAAAGGTGGAATTAGGGTTGTCTTTGTGCATCTGTTTCCTTTTTCAAGTTTCGCCTGTTCCATTGCGCCCCCAGTTCAGTCATATTCTGCACATAAAGGATTGTGGAGATGAGATAAATTGTGGCTTAGTTAAGGACTAATGCAGCACATGTTGTAGAGTGCAGTTCATGGCAGTTTGTTTGGAAAGAATTCTGCAGGAAAGAAATTTACAGCGCTTCCAGTGTAGCGGAAACATCTTTGGAATGTGAGTGCAAATGTTCGGGGTAGATAGCTTGGGTGACAAGCCTCTTAATGCTGTGTCTCTAGTGTAAAGCTTTCAATTCCTGTAGAAGCTCCTATTCCTGTGTATCTGGTTTCTGAGGGTCAAGGCAGAGATCATTAAAGTTTTGGGGAGAAGAAGGTTGACAACATCCTTCCTTTTTGCAGATGGTGATGGAATAGGTCTGTGTTTTCACTGGGCCCCTTTTGTTGGTCAATGAGAGAATAGGCGTGCTTGCCCCTGCATCCTTTCTTACTAATAGGAATTGGCGTGATTCCTTACAGACACAAAGATTTCCTCTGCTGACTAAGCGAGAGGCCCCTTAACTTGTGAAATCATCATTCAGACTGCTTGAGTCTGACTGTTTATGTATAGGAATACATACACTAGGTTTGCGGGGAACACTTTCCTCTGGTGAAACTGCAGTGGTGCCTTTTTCAAGGACAAGGTGAGATGGAAAACTGGGAGGGGCCGAAGGGTAAGGGTGAAGGTAGTTCATTGTATGATGTTTGGAATATGGGTCTTGAGAGTACACACGTGAGTTTTTGTACTTATGTGTTCAGGCAATGAGTGTATGTTAAATATGTAAGTAAGATAGAATGTGTTTTTCTTGTAGTATAATGATGTAGTGGTCTTCATGTACTCGATAGAAAAGGAACTCTGAACTGTGGAAGATTCCTTCATTCTTATTTCTGCTTGCTGGGTGTGAGTCTTGCATGGATCAGCGATCACTATCCATAGCATCGTCTCAGCAGTAACCATGAATAATATGGTTACTTAGGGACAAAGACACAGCAATAGTTTGGAGCCTCTTTGAATTTAGGGAATAGAGTCTGAGGGTTATAATATGTTGGCACAATTGTTTTTTTTAATTGGGTAATGAATTCTGAATCTATATTTTTGCAGAAATTGAGAATAGAGCAGGATATGGTGTATTCTAAAACATTATTCAGTCTTTTTCTTTAGTGAATCTGGGCTGACCATCAGCTATGTGAAGTGCAGAGAATGAAGTCCTTGTGTTTTGGGTTTCTAGTCAAAATTAGGAGATCATAGTTGAAATTAGTCACCACCAAATGAGAAGGGGCTGCTCTTGTAGATGAGAAGTGATTCGCTTTTATTTCTTCCCTTTTCCTTTATGACAGAGTTCTCGAAGTGGGGAACATTTAGATGGCAGGTTCTAAGAATCACCAAAGGCATGATGACCATGTATTGGTGGGTCATGTGAACAATATCAGGATGAACAATGTATAAATTCAGCTGTATTAATGTGCGTATGTGTACTGTGACCCCATGCCAAGGGGCTTTTGAACTCTGAAGCTACAGAGAATTAGAAGGAAGCAACAGGTACTATTATTAAAGGGGGGAGGGTATGACATTATATTGGTTGGATCTTAATAATTTTAGTTTTTAATGTCTGTTTTATTTCTGTTGAGGCTTTAGTTGTCCAGTTCTTAGCAGTAATAGTGGTAGTCATGTGACTTACACAACTTGTAAGTCTTATAGCAGACAAACAAAAGCCATCAATTCTCTTTTTTTATCCACCAACTATTTTTAATGAAAAGCAGTAATGGGGTAATAGAAAGTCACTGAATCACTTAATTGTGAACTTTCCTGAGATCAACATGGGCATGTTGTATTTACTAACCCAGTGTTTTAAGGGAAAGGAAAGAAGGAAATCATAGGGATTTTTAAAAAACAGAAAATGACATTTTAGCTCTTCCCTTGCTAAATGATGACAAAACTAATTTAAATCAAATCGGCTTGTGGAAATCACACCCAGGCTGAAGACACCCCTGCCAAAATGCAACCTCATACAACTTTTTACTGGCAGAGAGAAGAAAATGTATAATGGAAAATCTGACAGGAACTAAGTCGAGTGGAAATGAACTTTTTAGTAAGGTGGTCCAAGTTAAGTGCTATAGCTAATGACAGCTTCTCAGCAAGCATTGCCGGAGACCACGGGAAGACACATTTCTTTCTCCTTTGTAGCCCTGGATGATTCCAGTAACTGGCTTGTTGATGTCACTAGGACAAATTGTGGAAGTGAATATGGGAATTTTCTTGCATAGGAAAATGGAAGGGAAAAGAAAACAGTATTGATTATCAAACGGTCATCTACAGTTTACTTTTTTAATATCTTTATCCAGGAAGTTCAAAGCACTTCAGAGTTGGAGGCAGAAGATCCAAATTCAGTATCTGCCTCTACCTCTGACCTTGGGAATGTCCTTTGTTGTTTTATCTTACTATTCTCTTCCTAAGAAGGGTGACATTCATATCTATGGAACTGTGGCATTGATGTAGGGAAGATAAGTAGAAAGAATGTTTGTGAGTTCCCTTAGGACTTTTTAAAAGATAATTTAGAAATGGAATGCATTGTGCTTTATTGTGATGTTTACTTAGTAAAACCTCTTCATCTGAGATTGGTCTGAAACCTTTGTTAGTCTTTCTGTCTAAATCATATAGGCATTTTTAGATAATGCGATGACTAGTTTTTATAAGAATATTCAAATGAACCATCAGAGCCTTAAGATTAAAGCTCTGTGGTACTCCAAGGCTTCGCTACATTTGCGTTCACGAAGGTGGATGTGTCCAGACAGGCCGGTGCTTTCAGTTCAAACTCCCCTGCCCAAATTGATTGAACATTAACTTAGTTTAAATCATATATTTTTTCTATACCTTTCTATACCTTCAACAGCACTCATGAGTTATGTGTACAATAAGGTAGGAATGTATGTTTCTGAAAATATTAAAAGAGTGAGGTAGCACAGAAATATATTGAATAATCGAAGCCTCTGTAGTCCTTTTTGGAGTATCTTTATTGTTACGAAGTCTGTATCTGTTAATTTAGGGGCACAATGTGGATTCTATAATAATTTACTCTTCTCATAAAGACATCATGATAGATATATTATGTTTAAAAATACACTTCATTCTTAAAACAATTATATTTTAAAAATAAGTTTTGTGGATGGCTGTTATTTTTTTATATCATACTAATTTGTGGAAAATTCATCCTTCGTCCCTGCCAGAATTAAACTTTCCCTTGTAACAAAGAAAAACTGTTAAATAAAAACACCTGATACAGTGATTTTTCTTAGAGTGTGACTGTATGAACATTCTGTCCTACCTGTCCTCTAGCTTTTTAGAGAGGAGAGAAATGCATTTCATTCTCTACTCTCCAGAACCAAGAGAAGTTTTGGAGTTCTTGACAGCTAAGTTTTCTTTTAGGGATCTTTTCATTTATGTTGTAGTCAATGAATAATTATACATTTTTACTCAAGGAATTCACTTTTAAGTGTTTTCAATTTTTGATGTTTAAAAAAATGAAGTAGCAAATATAACTTCCCCACTCCTAATTTGTGAGCTATTAAAAACTTGAAAACAAAGCCTTTAGAACCCAAAATCAGTAAGGGAAATCCAACAAGCAAAGAAGGCACTGAAACATATTTTGTTTTCACTGAAATTGATAGTGACCTCTGAGAACAGAAATGCACATTATGTTTTTATTTGAGAGATATATTTTGTTGGAATTGTAATGATCTGAGATATTATGTATGTTTTTACATGAAATTATTATGATTTTATACTTTATAAATGTTTTGGAGGGAGTAAAGGCTAGATTAAAATATTTAAGCATTTTTCCATTTTATCATTCAAAAATATGGGTTTTTTTGAGAAAACAAGATAAAAATCCCCATTTAAAAAGTGTTTTTTCTACCTTGCCCATTTTTTTTTCTCTTTCATTCTACAAAATTTCTAGATTTCTTTCACGTCTCTAGTCTAGGAGCTATTGTGAAGTTATGTTAAAGCACTGTGTGATAACAGTTGACTTAGGGGTTAGAAAATCACTTCCCATGTCCTTTCATGGATAATTTTAACAGTACTAAGCAATCTCTGTGCCTTTTTAGGTTTTGAGTCTAGCTATCTTGAAATAATTGAATAGGAAAATTGTGGATGACAAAAAGTGGTAGAACTTTGAGTTAGAAGGGCCCTGAGAGATCATTTAGTCTCACTTATTTTAAAGAAAAGGAAACTTGGGACTCAGAAAAGTAAAGTTGCTTGCCAAAGGCCCCAGAAGTTAATGGCACACTCAAGACTGGCCTCAAAGTTATGTCACTTTTCATGACCCAATGCTACAGATAATATAGTTTGTATATATGTGTGTATGTGTGTGTGTGTGTATAAAATAATAAATACAAATATGACATTTTACGTGTACCCACACACATATGTAAAATATAATAATGATCTTATCTGCTTTACTCTGCAAGATCATAACTACATTTACTTTTTTTGAGGTTTCTCTAAACATTTATCCTTTCTGATTGGAGTGAAGAATGAATTACGGAAAGAACATAAAACAGCCCAACCTCCTCATCTCAGCTTCTTATGATCATTAAGATATTCTGAAGAGTAACATGATATTGTGCTTGTAAATTATTTTGATTTCATACAAAGATATCATAGTAAGTTCTAGAGAAATTCTCAATATTAATAGAAACAATCATATTTTCTTAGGAGATTCTTATTCATTCACCATCAAATTGTTATAAAATGCTCCACTTCCCTGCCCTCTTCTCCACACCCATCATTTACTATTAATTTGAGAAACTAGAATTCTGATGTTAGTAGCACTAGCTGACTACATAGTCTTTTAATAAATCATTGAGCTTGCGTAGAGTCTCATTCTTCCTTTATGAACTAGGAATACCAATAGGTGTCAGTTATATAATACAACAATTATGTAATACAAATATAATTTGTATTATAATCCCCTTTTCATTTAAGTTGCTAAGTTAATGAGAATCGTACATTCTTAAATAAATAGCATTTTATAGTTACAAAGTGCCTTTCAGCATATTTAATCCTTAAAAGCGCTTAATGAGGTCGATAATTGCTTTGCATCCTAAAACCTGGTCTTTGTTGAGATGTCATTTTGTAGTGCCCTTAAAAATATCTTGAATTTTTCCTTAAAGACTTTGTGGATTTCTTATAATAGGCGTTCTCATTTTGTGTAAGGAGTGGGTTATGGTTCAAACTTGATTGGGTCACAAACAAGACATAGTATTATGTGAATTGGACTGTCTCACTGATAGAAATTAGATGCCCCCAAATCTAACACCAAAACACAGATTAAATAGTTAATTGCCATCTCGTTAAGAGGTTCTGCTGAATTTTTGGTTTACAGCAGTTGTTAATATGCACTTTGCCAAATGCTCCGTCCATGAGAGCAAAACTAAGAATCCACCTTAAAAACTCAGAAGAATTTTGCCAAGTAGTTTAAGACAACAAGTGAATAGAGAGATCATTGGAACTACATTGGGTTGATTTATGAGACAGCATAAGAATGATATTCTAGAATTCAAATTGAAATTTCATCAGAACCTAGGGATTAACTTCTCAATTTTTATTGAAAGCATTAAGGAGGTGGGGGGAAGAAAGCATTAAGGGAATTTTGATAACCACTAGCAATTAGGACTTCATTTCTCCCTAAATCATTATGTGTGATAAAGAAATCTATTTATTATGACTAAACAAATAAAGCAGTCAATGATAAGTCAGACCTGTGCACTTGCGTACTTGAATTTGAAAGCAGAATAGCCTCAAGATTGGTTCTGTATTCCTGGGTATACCAAACCTTGTTCTTCCAAGGATTGGATATGTTGGGTGTGAATATGCACACAGGTAAATATGTATATTCATGTAAACACACATATTTAACTCTTAAATCATAAGACCTTTTGTGTCTTACAGCTGTAAATAAGAAGAAACAGCTAGCATTTAACTACACAATTGCAAACTGCTTTGGAAATATTTTTTCACTTTAAGAGCTAAAAAGCAGTGCATTTTAATAGTAAAATGGAAATAAGAAAAGCCTTTCCTTAAAAAAAAAACAAAACAAAAAACGTTTATTTAAACTGCTTAAATATTTAAACATCCTCTTTCCCAAAAAGGACCACTTCCTCAAGAATGTCTGTTGGCCTAGGAATCAGGAGATCTCGGTCTTACTTCTGTCTCTGTCCTTAACAGTCAATGTACATTTATTAAATGTTGAAGATGCAGGGTTCTTGATTTATTCCTTAAATGAAGGCATGTGACCTTAGGCATTTCCTCATCTGTAAAATATAATGGTTGAACTAGACCTTAGAGACCCTTTTTAGCTCTAAAATTCTGTAGTTCTGTAAGGCCTAGGTAGTGTAGTAATGCTGGAATCATTCGTAGTTTATAATCCTTCCAGAGGCTTTTTGATAAATGAATTTATCTTCTCTGTCTCACATAACACTTTAATGAAACTAACAGTTTTTGCCCTTGTCCCCCAACCCCAATCTTACAATCAAATGTCTCAGTGAATTTGGATTTGTTTTTCTTCTCTAAGAACATTTCCTTCCAATCCCTTACAAGCCATTTTCACGGTATTTGGAAACAGATTTGATTAGACAACAAAAATACAACCAGAAGTATTTCACTTTAGCTTTCAGGTAGTGAGCCTCACCTGTCTGTGTCTACATTTGGGGCAGGAGGGAGGAGAGCAGTACCTATGTATGTGTGTGTGTGTGTGTGTTTACATGCACACAAAATAATCGCCCTTTCTCATTTGTACTTTGTGAACATCAGGGTACTGAATCTTTGCAGTTTTATTGGTATTGTATACAATAAGTTATTAAATTTCATCTCTGTAATACACCTGCAGTAAAATAACAAAACATTGCCGCACTTAAGGAACATGTGTGTGTGTGGTATGTTGCCCCCCTCCTCACTTCAGCCCTCCCCCCAACAGCTGCTTACAGATTTCAAGATCCATTGTATATATTCCCTTGAGCCCACCTCTAATAATCGAGACACATCTGCCATTGCAGTATTATAGGCATATGTAGTTTTATTGAAAACTATACCTGTAAAAAATTAAATAACTCCTACCTCAATTAAATTGGCAAGCTACCTTTTTCAAAGATCATATTGCAGACCTCTGGAGACCTAGTGAGCTCATTTTATTCTTATATTACAAATCACTAAATGTGTTATTTTTGTTTAGTCAAGTAACTAAGATTTCCTTGCACTTTGATGGCAAATGCCTTTCGTCCATTATCACTTTTTCCTTTCTTCCCTCCCTGCCTTTACATATACAAATATCATACAAACTATGCTAAGCAAACATTTCGGATTTGACTGCAGTAGTCACAGGCTAAGATATTCACAGCTAAAGGGTCTGAACCTGCAGCTTAACTGCTTCTTAATTTACTCCAGTAAGTGTTAAACATGTGCAAGGACTACAGAATTGGGTTCAAATTGTTTACTATTAACTCATCTTATGCTTAGGTAAAGGATTTTCAGAATCTGTTTTAAGAGTCATACAAGATCATAATAACTCAGTTAGAAAATGATATAGTAATACAGAGGAAATGCACCAAAATGCTGATTCAAGGCATTAGGAGTTAAATTATTTGACTTATCTCCTCAACTTGCCATTTATTCACTGTGAGACTTCTGGATCAGTTTGTTCATCCTAGCTCTTCTACTTCTAAGATTTTTCCTCTAAAAACTCAATAGAAAAAAAACTATACATTTATTCTACCAAGATGTTTTGAGTAATAATGAGATATTGCATGTTTATAAACTATTTTGAGCTCCTCTAAAGGGAAGTACTATCGTAAAATCCAGAGGAATGTAAAATATCTATAGAAAACTTAATGAATCACCATTTGACTGTCCAAAATACTTAAAAATGCTTCATAAGGAATCAGATATGTAAATATTATAGTGATATCATTAAAAATAAGATAAACTAGATTAATGAAACTTCAAAGAATTTTGTAACTAAAATGCGCAAGATATAACAAAATTATATATGTTCTCTCATAAAGAAAAAAATTATCATCATACCTTTTCTTATCTAGAAGCAGGTTTTAATATTATTTAAAAAGATAACTAAATTGAAAATGGATAGACAGAGACATTGATAAAATGGTAACATGTAAACTATCCACTAAAAAGTGGAGAGTGTAGCAGGTTATATGTTACTGAAGGGAAGAAAGTGTTTCATGGAAATTGCTTTAGGGGGTATCAGGAGCAAAGATGCTATATTGGCAACTGCTTAGGCTAACTATTCAGTTGAGTGTCTAATAATTCATTTCTCATTTTCATAATACCATGTTTTGAAAACTGTGGTAATTTCCAGCCAATTCAAAGTAGTTAAGCCAGTATACTCAATATGTACTTCATTTGATCATCAGCAGGAATAGCAGTATCAACACTACAAATACAGCCACCAGCACCATCATGTTCATCATAGCCTATTCTCAAGAGCCTATTTTTATATTCAACTCAATAAATATTTAAATACTTTTTCTGTTCAAGGCTTTGTATAAGACACTGTACTTACTAGCTAGTAACTTATGATAACACTTCAGGGTTTACAAAGTGCCCCCTTCACCCAGAACATTGTTAGCTAGGTACCATAAATATTTTTGTCTCCATTTTACAGATGAGAAAACTGAGGATTAGAGAGATAGGTGACTGCAGGATCACATATCTAGTAATTAGCAAATCTATAACTTGAATTCTTAATTGGTCTCTCATTCGCCTTAACATATCCTTAACATAACTGCCAAAGGGATATCCTTCAAGCCCAGGACTGACTATGCTCCTCCTTTACTCAAGAAACTTCTTCAATGGTTCTGATACCTTCTGAAACAAATATATACTGTTTGCATTTAAAGCTCCTTGTCAATATGTCTTTAGCTTTAGCTCCAGCTTACTTTTCCAGACCT
>CM053580.1:287011907-287035974 GCA_028627135.1 Pseudochirops cupreus | reverse complement strand
AGTAAAGTAATATAAAGTAATCTTTTCAAAAGTTTTTATAGACCTAAATCATTAGAGATACATTAATTATTCATAGTTTGGTCATGCAAATTATATGTATGTATATGTGTGCACATATATGTATACACGTACACACTAAAGGGCAATGCTTCCTGAATTAATCAACTTATCTATGCCTTACCAATCATATTAACCAAGTGTTGCTATGTAGTTAGGAAAAAAATATATAATTTATTTGCAAGAAAACAATTTAAGAATTTTTTTTGATTTTTTTAAATTGTTCTTTTTCAACATTCACTTTTGTAAGATTTTGAATCCCAAAGTTTTTCATCCTTCATCCCTTCCACCCTGCTCAAGACAGCATGCAATCCGATATGGGATATTAACAAGAATCTTTTAAACTAAGAAGAAAGAGGAACTTATCTGTGCCAGACATAAAGGTATATTACAAAGTCTTATAATTATTTGATACTTGTTTAAGAAATAGAGATGTTTGTCCACGGGACAGCTTAGGAATACACGATTCAGAAACAAATATTTAGCACATTGTCCAGTAACCCAAAGATTCCAACTACTGGGATAAGGATTCCTACTTGGAAAAATAAAAGTGCTTGGGAAACTAGAAAACAACCTGGCAAAAATGAAGTAGGAGCCATCATTTCACACCATCTACCACTATAAGCCCCAAAATGGATATAAGATTCCCCATATAAAATACAACATCATCAGCAGGTTGGTAGGGAATGAAAGGGAATACCTTTCACAACTATTTGTATGGGAAGACAACAAAACAAGGAATAGAGAAGATCAGAGCAGATAAAATTAATAGTTTTGATTACATGAAGTTGAAATATTTTGAACAAAGAATTAATCCAGCTAAAATCACAAGAGAAATATATAACTGAAGGAAAAAAAAACACTTAACAGCAAGTTCCTCTGTTAAATTTCTGATAGTCAGCAATTATAGATAACTGATTCATGTTATAAGAACATATTTAAAGACAAGAACCACTCCCCCCAAAAAATAACTATTTAAAAGATGTTAATAAGATCTTGTCAAAAGAAGCAAAACAATTTTAATACCCATGTGAAAAACGAATCACTAATAATAAGAAAAATGTAAATTAAAATTGTGGAGGGTGCAGTATCTTATGCCCATAGCAAAGATGACAGAAAGGAAAATGACAGTTACTGGAAGGGCTATGGGGAGATGGGTACCACTGATGTACTTTTCACGAAGCTGTGAAACGAGAGATAGACCTTTGGAAAAGAGATTTGTATAAAATGGTGCGGAATGTAGTGAGCAGAACCAAGAAAACAATTCTGCAATGATGAAAGCATTGCAAAGCAGAAAATCTTTTAAAGACAGAAACTCGCATCCATGTTATATCCAACTATGACTCCAGAGGACTGCCTGCTTTTTTTCTTCTTTATGAGAGAGTCAGTGAGCTAGAAGTGCAGAGTTATGGTTTTTTCAGACGTGCCAATATTTGGATCTATTTGGTGCAACTGCTAATTTGTTACAAGAGAAAATTTTTCCTTTGCATTTTAGGGAAGGAGAGGTAATTGCAGGCTGTGTGAGTGTGGGTGAGGAGGGGAACATTGGCTGATAGTGACAAAAAAGATGCGAAGTACCAATGAATATTGTTAATGCACAAAATAGAAGGAAGTTTAGAAGATAAAACTAATAGTAAGTATTCATATAGCCCTTATTATGTGCTGGGCATTATGTTAAGCACTTTGCAAATATTATCTCATTTGATTCACATTACAACACTGGGAAGTAGGGACTATTATTTTGCCCATTTTACAGATGAAAAAACTGAGACAAACAAATTAAGTGACCTGCCCAAGGTCACTTGCCTAGTAAGTGTCTGAGACTCAATTTGGACTCAGGTCTTTCCTTATTCCAGCCTACCTGTCTATTCACTGTACCATCTAGCTGCCTCTGTACCTAGAGAGAAACTTAGACAAAAGTTTGAAAGAAACAAAATGTACTTAGGATTAATATGCTGATTTTGATATATATTGAAAGAATGTAATGAAATTCACAGTTACAAATAAAATACTCTGTTTTTATATAAGGAAATGTTCACATGTATTGATGCTAGATTACTTTTAAAATTTAAACCATGTAGTTCATATCTATTGGGGGAGGGAACAAATAGGGAGCAGAAGGCTGACATGGTAACGTTATTGCATGTCAGAAGAAAGAAAGGAAAATTTTAGTGTGTACATAAGAGTATATAGCAGATGTCTGAGGTTTCTGTGATATATAGGATGACCTTCATATAGTTGAGGATACAGAATTTTACTAGGCATATAGTCATGGCCTTACCTATCTAATGTCTTGCTTTTCCTTCTTTCCAGTCTTATATGTGGGTCCAGATTTTTTAATTATGCCCAGCATGCTATGCTGTCGTAGAATTTTAGGTCAATTGTAATTTGAGATTAAGACCAAAGCAGTTTAGGTTTCCATAAATTCAGGCTAAATTATTGCTCACAAATTACCTCTCTCAGGTGCCTTATAGGGATACTCATTGAGAGTCAGCTTGGGTGCTTATGGTAGAAAAGAAATTAACAATATTATAAACTTTGCAATATGAATATTTGATGCTTCCATTACTAATACGAATCTATCTTCCTCTAACCTCTTTGCTAACCCTTAGTCTTACATCTCCAGTTACCTTTCAGACTTCTCAAATTGTATGTCCAGTAGAAATCTTGAACTTCATATGTCTAGCACTGAACTCATTGACTTTCCTTCTGAATACCCTCCTCCAAATATCCATATTGCTTTGTTCCCTCCCCCAATAGATATGAACTACATGGTTTAAATTTTAAAAGTAATCTAGTAATCTAGCATCAATACATGTGAACATTTCCTTATATAAAAACAGAGTATTTTATTTGTAACTGTGAATTTCATTACATTCTTTCAATATATATCAAAATCAGCATATTAATCCTAAGTACATTTTGTTTCTTTCAAACTTTTTTGTTTGTACATTGTTTTCATATTGTCTCTTCCATTGGACTGTGAACTTCTTGAGGACAGGGATTATCTTTGGCTTCTTCTTATATTTCCAGCATTTAGTTTCATGGCTCACATACAACAGGAGATAATTAACTGCTCGTGGACTTACTGAGACATTCAGTGCTTGTAAATAGAATTCTGCTTATACTTTTATTCCTCTTTTTAGTGTGATGAATGAAAGTACTGTGTTTCTTGTCGTTATAATAGTTATCTCCGCATAGTGATGGTGTGGGAATGTTGTACGGAACTTTTTTTCCATAGACTTTAAAGCTATTTGAGGTTCCGTATTCAAAACAATTCCCACAGTGACCCTTGTTTCTTACTTAGAAAAGAACAGAATGGTGGAAATAAAAAGCAGATTGTTTTTGTATATTGCGCTGTCTGTCTCTTTCTTTTCCTATCTTTCTGCCTCTCTTTCTCTCTACCCATCTTCCTCCCTTCCCTCCCTTCTTTCTTCCTCTCCTTTCATTCCATCTTCCTTTCTCTCTCCCCTTTGTACCCACTTTCTTTTTCTTTCCTTTTTCTTTTCTTTCTGCCCTTCCTTCCTTCCTTCCTTTCTCTTTTTCCCTCTTTCTCTGTCTTCCTTTTTTATTTCCTTCTTTCTCTTCCTGCCCATCTTCCTTCCTTTCCTCCTTTCCAATTCTCTCTTCATCTGTTATTAGTGTGGCTACCAGTTAGCTCATTGGACAGAGCATGGTGTTATAAAGACCTGAGTTCTAATCCTCCCTCAGCGACCTAATAGCTGTGTGACCACTGAGCAAATTACTTGACCTCTCAGCCTTAGTTTCCTAATCTGTAAAAGGAGACTAATACTAGCACTCCCTTTGTAAGAGTTGTTGTGAGAAATAAATAACTTATAAAGTTCTTTGTAAACCTTAAAATACTATATAAATATATTTAATAGATTAAATTATTGAAATTCATTTTACTGAAATCCAGGTTGCAAAAAGGTTCTGGTAAACTCTTAGATTGAAGTTTTATATATGTGTGTAACTCCATTTGGTGACTGGTCAGAATAGGGTTGGAGACAATATGTCAGATTAAACAAAATTCAGAGGGGTGCAAAGGAAAGATTTTCTGTCAAACCACGTGTGAGTCATGTGTGATTCTGAAACCCCAAAAGAAGATCCAGGAAGAATCTGTAGTGTAGGCAAAGGGACTATTATTACTTAGAGTCAGGATTCTAGTTCTGGGTCCAGTAGTTAGAAACTATGTAACCTTGAACGATTCATTATTAACCTCTCTAGGGTTCAGATTACTTTTCTGTAAAATGAAGAAATTAGAAAGCATCCATTCCAGCTCTAATATTCTATGATTCTAATTTAACTGAGTGTAAAAAGAAGGGAGATGGAGTTCTGTGTTGTAGGAGCTACAGGTAGGCCATCATATAGACTGCATTACAAGTAAAGTATAAGAATATTAGAAAAGTAGGAAGGGTCACATAACATATCTAAGTCTCATCTTCATCAAATGGACATGAAAGATCTGAATAAGATCAGGCACATCACAGATCTGCAGTTCTATGGCAAGACCATCAGTGATTGACATGATATATGTAGTGTTCAAATACTCACAAAACCCAATGCTGTCACAATGATCCACTTGATAACAAGTGTTAAGCACATAATACTTTCTGCCCATTCCATTCTTAAACTTGTTATTGAGTAAAGAGGCATCCATGAGTCCAATGCGTCATTCCCAGGGTAGTATTCACCACACCTCATGGCACAGTGACAAAACTGAGCCCTTATTTGTTAATTCCTTGCTTGGAAAGAATTATGAACATGGAAAGTGAAACGCAGTGCAGTGTTTCCTTAACAATTTTCACATAAAGATGTACATTTGTTGTAGGCCAAGTCATAACCTTGGGCTCATTGGGTTACCTCTCGGGCCTCAGTCTGTTGGGAGATGTCATTATGGTTTCTCTAAATTGCCAAGTATCATAAAAGTGCTTTGAGCTCTTTGAATGTATTCACCATATAACTAAATGTGAAATTATTAATAATATATGGCCCTTTATATTAGTACCATCATGAATATTGTTACCTTTTAAATGAATGATTGGCATGCCATTATAGTATTCCCTTCCCAGAAACTAATTGTAGGGTAAACAAATAGATGAATCTCACTGGCCATCTTCTATTATTTCTTCTGCGAAACAGTCACCAACTGTATGTCTAACTTTTAAAATAAAAATGCAGACACTTGCCTCTTAGGAACTTTCACAGGAGCAGGCTAGTCAGCTGTAGGGTAATGTTATCTTCATTTTAAAATTGAGTAAATTAAAGCATAAAGTGGCTAAGAGACTCGCTAGAGAACACACAACAAATCAGGATTAAAACTTAGGTGAATGTCTTCATTATCTTAGTTTTTCACATAGCTCTCTGATTAATTTTGCCTCCAAGGCCAGTGACATTCTCTTAGGCTGCATCCCAAATGTTCAGATAGCTAAGGCTGTACACCCAGTCTTGTTACTCACATTATTTTGGCAGTGAATAAAACATGCTCTGTTTAGTAGATGAATACCGTACTACTAATCTACTGAATTCACTGTTAGAAGGGCATGTGCTTTAGTTGTGAAGTATGGTGGAGTAGTGAAGATGGACTTCACTAGTCTATGTACATTTCCTTACTTCATAGTCTACATTTGCTAGATAGCCCCCTGGGATAAATCATGTTTAGTTGATACCCTTGAACCGAACATGGCTAGTCCATACACAAATTCAAGCTGGCCACATGGCATGGTGTTTGAAACTACTACATTAGCCATAGAATGCAGCTAGGTTTTTATTAAACAACGAAATGGAAAGATTAAATATTTTCATCTTTTCCATGCTTCTCTTTTGATACTGAAAATTGGTATTAGCAAATGCAGCTATCATCCAACTAAATTTGACATGTGTATGAAAAAAGATGATGTATTGAAAAGTGGACTATTAAAATATAATAAACATAAGCAGAATATGGCATCTATAATAAGGGACAATTTTAGATCTCTGCATAGCTAGGTTAGCTGTGTAAGATAATTCTGACTTATAATAAGTCTGAGTTCAAAAAAGTAATACACAAAGTATTTATGGCTTTCTTTCAAGGTCCAGCTTCCTGTGGCTGCTTTAAAGCTTTCTGTCTCTGTAAGCAACTTTTGATTGTCTGTATTTGATGGGTTACTATATGGAAATGAGAATTAATCATATTCAGCTTATTCTTTGTGAGGCAAAAGTAAGGCTGTTAAGTGGAAGTTATAAGGATACACATTTCTTTGTTGTTGTTTAGTGGTTTCAGTCATATCCAATTCTTCATGACCCCATTTGGGATTTTCTTGGCAAAGATACTGGAGTGGTTTGCCATTTTGTTCCCCAACTCCTTATACAAATGAGAAAACTGAGGCAAACATGGTTAAGTGATTTGCCCAAAGTCACACAGCTAGTAAGTGTCAGAAGGTGGATTTGAATTCAGGTCTTCCTGATTCTAAGCCTGGTGCTCTGTCTGTTGTGCCACCCACATTTTTTCATAAAACATGATTTAAAAAAAACAGTTAAATTATTAAATATATGTTTTGTAAGCAGTCTTCCTTTTTACCCAATAAATGATATATAAGAACAAAGGAAGAAGCCATAAAAGGTTGGATAATCTATCACTGAGTAATTGAAAATGACCAAAAGAGTACTCAAAGTAAGCTAGCCAAGTTTTAAAGACATATTTTTTGGGTCCAGTCAAAAAAGAAGCCATAATAACATTTTAACTGAGCATATATTTCCAAAGTAGAGAATTTTAAATGTTCATAAAGCAATATATTCATTAAACACAACTTTTAAAGAAATTGATGAGCTTTATGAGATGTGTTAATCTTTGCAATGCCCCCTCCCCTACCTTGAGATAGGTAATTATTCTTTTTTAAAGGCTCTGAGACTTTGATTTGCACATATATAAAACTAACCAAAATGAACTGAAAACATAAATAATGGACAATAATTTTTTTTTTGCGTTTTTGGAGGGGGGAAGGTAGGGCAATTGGAGTTAAGTGGATAATATTTTTCCTTATTCATGTTTCATAGATTAGGAATGAGAGGCTCAGAAGAAAACATTGGCCCTTCTATGATCATTTAGCATTTGTAGTACATGAGGTCCTGTGATCTGTGCCTGATTTACTTAGTGCTATTGAATGGTACCCATGTTTACTGCCAACAGCCTTGGCATTGTTGTTCAAGTGACCATCTTTAATTGATTTTTAGAGATTTGATGCAACCACTAACAAAAGTCTAATAGAGGAGGCCAAAGAGATGTACTCCACTGATTAGGTGTGATTTGCTGATGAAATATAGGATGTTTTATGTTGAAAATAACCTTTTCACAAATTCATTTGTTCCTAGAGGATAAAACTAGGATCATCAGGTAGAAGCTGTGAAGTGGAAAACTCTGTTTAATGTATGGAAAAATTCATGATCAGAGCTATCCAAAAGTAAAATGGACTGCTTTGGGAAATAATGTCTCATTCAGTTTGTATCTTTAAGCAAAAGCTAGATAACCACTTACCAACCATGTTATAATAGGAAATCCTGTATATAAATATAGGGTGGGCTTAATGACTTCTGGAATTTCCCAATTTGAAATGCTATGATTTTATGAAATTGCCTATTTAAACCTTCCTAAGTTGACAGTACTTAAAATCTATGGCTATTCAGATAGTTTCATAGAATATCTCAGTCCATTCCATAATTACCATCAGAGGAAAAAAAATGTCATACTTGCAGTATAAACTAATGGTCATGCTTTACATGCTGTCATTGGAGAGTCAGTTGGACTCCTGAACCTGGCTCAGATTTCTTTTTATAATAAATAAAGTAATTTAGTCACAGTTCAGACTTTACTTGCCAAACTAGTCAAGGTATCTATTAGAACTGCCCTTAGAGTGTCTACCACTGTTCGATGGTAACCATTTCACAAAATGAAGTCTTTCCTGAAACTTGAATATGCACACCAGTCTAACTAAAATGCACCTTCCTTATTAACCAATGTACTACCATTATCTCCTCAGAACTATCATCAAATAGAATGGGACTTTTAATCATTTTGTCAGCCCAATATTTCCATCTTTACACATAGTTAATTTCACCAATGAGCAAAGTTATCTAGACATACCTCCCTTCTCTGCATAAAGGTTTAGAGAACTACGTATGAGCTCTTGCATACATTGTCAGACATGGTCACTGTAGTTTTTGGTTTTGATTACCTGTTTTCCTTTGTTAAAAGGGAAAGTCCAATATGGGGTGGGATAAAAAATTATATATAGAAACCACTGTAATGTAGAAACAAAGGACTTATATATATATATATATATATATATATATATATATATGTATATATATATATATATTTTTTTTTAAATTTGGGATTACTCATGGAATGTTTATCCATGGATAGTATATGGAAGAAACTTAGGGAAAATAAGAATTGGAAAATTAGGGGGAAATAGAATTGGGAATGTAAAGCTCTTCATTTTAAAGTGAATACTTTTTTTTTTTTTTGCTTTTTGGAGGGCAGTTGGGGTTAAGTGACTTGCCCAAAGTCACACGGCTATTAAATGTGTCAGGTGTCTGAGGCTGGATTTGAACTCAAGTCCCCTTGACTCGAGGGCCAGTGCTCTATTCACTGCACCACCTAGCCACCCCTAAAGGGAATACTTCTAATACCATTGGCACTAGTGACTGTGACTAAAGTCTGTTTCATTCTTGCCTAATATCATCAGGGGAAGATATCACGACTTTGCTTAAAATTCTTTACTGAAAGGGATATAACTACCCCTCAGAGAACTAAACTTTAAAATGACATTTAAAAGAATAGTTTCTACTGCCTATGAAAAAGAAATTTGATTACATATTTCGATGGTGAAACCTCCATGCTATGTTTCATGTTAAATGGCAGGAGAGTAATGAGGTTTTGGAGTGCAGTTACTCCACAGGCATCAAAGCTATGCTCATCACAGCTTAGCTGGACTGGCTTTATGATAAGAATGGATGACACCAGGATGCCAAAATGTAGTCTAGAAAAGTGGGAAATAATATATGAGGTTAGAAAAGGAAACACTTCAAGGACACATTGAAGTACCTTTTGAATGAGTGAAATTATAAGAGATAGCTAACAAATGACATTGAGTACTGTTTTTCCCCCAGGGGGAAGAAAAACATCAAAAATTGAATTTATATGTTTGTCATGGGTTAGTGAAAAGAACATGGGGCTAAAAGACAAGGGAATTGGGTTCAAATTGTAATTCTACTGATTTTTGTCCATGTGATCTTGAATGTTCTGGGAGGACTAGCAGCTCTGGTATGAGACCGTATTTGGCATTTGCTGTTCACCCAACTCTCATCTTTGGATCCAAGAAGCTGTACTATGTACAGCAGTCACACCCCAGTAAAATCATCTTGGCCAGATGGGCTAAACTAGATTGAGAATAACCAATGAACCTCAAATCCATCAGTGAGGTAGGGGGATGCCTACCCCCTAGCATGTGAAAACTTCCCCCGTGGAACAGTCAGATCAGAACAGTTTGTTCCAACAGCCATGAAGGCAGCTAAGGCAGGCACAGTGGAACTCTTAGAGCTCGATTAGACATTAAAGACACCAGGGTCATCCACTGCAACCTGGGCCATCACCAACTGTCCTGACTTTTGTCCTGCCATTGGACTTAAGTGACTCTTGGAAGAGAGAATGAGGCGGATGACTTTGTGTAAATCTGTCTCACTTAAATCCAGTTCATACAAAAGTCAAGGCATCACCCCATGGTCCTCTTCACAAATGAAGGAAAAACAAGAATGTGACCTTGAGAAAAATCACTTAATAAGAATTTCAGTTCCCTCTTCTATAAAATGAGGAGATTGGAAAAGATGATTTCTAAGGTCTGTTGTAGCCCAAATCCTGTTCTTCTGAGTCATAGAAGCTTAGAGTTAGAAGTGGCCTTTAAAATCTTGTGGTCTAGCATGAACCTGAATTAGAATCCCTTTTAGAATAACCAGAAAAAAAATGATCACCCAACCTCTGCTTGAAGACTCCCAGTGATGAAGTACTCATTGACCCCTGTGCTCATGCAAAACAGGGCTAATTCTACTTCCACATGATGACATTCTCTATACCTGTGGAAAGCTGTTGTAGTGTCCCCTTAACCCCAAATCTTTTCTCCAGGCTAAAGATAAGCGCCTTTACTACTGGTTACTATTTTCTGAACATAGCTTGTCAATGTCCTTCCAAAAAATTGTGGTCAAATGTGAATGTAGTATTCATATTGTGGTTGACCAGTGCCGAACACAAAGTGACTATGATCTCTTTTGTTCTTCATGCCATGCTTTGATTAATACCCCCCAATCTTTTCCCCTTAATTCCTGTTCTCTTCCAAACTTTCTAATATCTATCAAAGTCACTACCATCCCTCCAGTCTCCCAGGTTTATAATCTCAACATCACCCTAGGATCCTCACTTTCACCCTACCTTTCCAATAAGTGCTAAATCTTGCCAATTCTATCTTCATGACATTCTAGAATCTAATCTTTTATTTCTACTTAAATAATCACCCCTTTAGTTCAGGCCATTATGACCTCTCACCTAGATTGTTGTAGTTTTTTTCTTCATTGTTTCAAGTCTCAGTACTTGCTGCTAAGATAACTTTTCTTTAAGACAAGATCTGATCAGGGACAGCTAGGTGGTACAGTGGGTAGATCTGATCCTGGAGGCAGGGGGATCTGAGTTCAAATGGCCTCAGACACTTGACACACACTAGTAGCTGTGTGACCCTGGGCAAGTCATTTAATTCTGATTGCCTTGCCAAAAAAAAAAAAAAGATCTGATCATGTAACTCTGCTACCCAACCAAACCCAATGACTTTCTATTACTTCAAGGATAAAATTCTTCTTTATAATTTTTAAAGCCTTGCACATTCTGATCACGAACTGTCCTTCCAGCCTTACTGTACATTACTACCCCTCCTGTGCTCTTCAGAGCAGCCAAACTGGCCTCTTTCTTTTTCGCATGATATGCTATCCACCATCTCTCCCCACCCCCTATTCATGGAATACATTCCTCCTATTTCTAAGTCAGTCTCTTTCTTCCTTTAAGTTGCAGCTCAAATACCATGTTCTGCCCTAAATCTTTCCCAATCCTTACAACTACTAGTGTTCTCCCTCTCATAGTTTTGTGTATTTAACTACTTTGTATTTATTAATTTTTTTTAGATTTATGTTGTGTATATATGTATGTTATATGCATTTGTGATCTCCAACATTAGATTGTAAGGACATTGCAAGTAGGAATTTTTTTTTCATTCTTTATACATGTATCCTCAGTGCCTGGTGCCTAATAGTCATTTAACAAATAATTGTTGACTACTTCATAGCTGTCATGTAATACTACAGAGTGATATTGAACATGATATTCATTAAAACTCAATTATTTTTCACACACAATGAATTTTATTTTTTTCCTTAATAATATTTTGCTTTTTCCAGTTACATGTAAATGTAGTTTTCAACATTCATTTTTTTTTTTGTAAAACTTTTGAGTTGCAAATTTTTCTCTCCTTCCTTCCCTCCCTCCTCTTCCTTCTCCCTAAGACAGCAGGCAATCTGATATAGGTAATACATGTACAATCATGTTAAACATATTTCCACATTAGTCACATTGCAAAGAAGAACCAGAACAAAAGGGAAAAACCATGAGGAAAAAAAAGTGAAAATAGTATGCATTGATCTGCATTCAGACTCCATAGTTCTTTCTCTGGATGTGGATAGCATTTTCCATCATGAGTCTTTTGGAACTGTCTTGGATCATTGTATTTCTGAGAAGAGCTAAGTCTGTCTTAATTAATCATCACATAATGTTGCCGTTGCTGTGTACAGTATTATCCTGGTTCTGCTCACTCCACTTAGCATCAGTTCATGTAAGTCTTTCCAGATTTTTCTGAAATCTGCATGCTCATCATTCCTTATAGCACAATAGTATCTCATTACAATGAAGTATATTTTTTAACCAAAGTATAGTATTTTCTACATAACCTGTTTCTTTCTATTTTTATTTATGTATATTTATTGGTTTGTATGTATATGTGTATATATATATATGTGTGTGTATATGTATGTGTGTGTGTGTGTGCATATATATGTATGTGTGTGTGCATATATATGTATGTGTGTGTATGGTAGATTTAAGCCACTGTGAAATATTTTTGATACCAGTTCTCTCATCTTAACTTGCTAACTATTCCTCACAGCTTCCTGCCATCTGAATATTTGATAAGTTTGTGACATCTGTCTTCATGCAACTACAACAAGACCAAGTCAGTTACCTAGGGTCTTCCACTAGAGATTTTTCTTAAGGTTGATTAATGGATACTCTTTGGTTTCAAGTATTCAACCAGTTTTTGTTGGAACATAGTTTTTTTGGAATGTAGAGTGCATCAAGGAAAGTAATGTGAAATCAGTCTGGAAAGATTGATCGAGAAACAGTTAATGGCTCAAAGTTAATGGCTCAACCAGTTCTTAGTTCAGTTCATTTCAAAAAACATTAGTGCTTACTTGGGGCAACTCACCTTACTAACTATGAGGAATTAAAAAAAAAGAATGAAACAGAACCTACTGTCAAGAAATTTACATTCTCTTGAGTCCTGAATTGTCCTATCTATAATAGAATTAACCCATATCTCTCTATCTTGTTTTTAAAGATATAATGAAAGGTTTTTCATAATAACATACTTTGATCAAATTCAGGCATCCAGTGACTATTGTATTGCTCAAATTTAGTAAACTTAATAATCCTATCAAAAAAGAAAATGAGCTTAGACTCAGAAGACCACTTAACGAGTGCATACTGACTTAGCTTCACTATTTCTATTAAAGATATAACCATCTTTTTAGTCACCCAGATCTGGAACCTCAGAGGAATTCCTAATACTTTCTTCTCCTCTGATCCACCATGATTACTCATTTTCATAAGTTGTATGGGTTTTCCTTCCATAGAGTCTCTTATGTCTAACCCTTTCTCTTTAGTCATACTCACTACCCTAGTACAGGCTCTCATCCTTACTAGCCTGAGTTATTATACTATTTTGCTCATTGATCTTTCCAGCTCTAAAGTTATCCCCTCCCCAATCCATCCTTCACAGAACTGACATTTACATTCCATAAGCCCAAGTCAGACCATGCTACTTACTTGCTTAAGAAACTGCAGTTCATCCTTATTGCCTCTAAGATAAAATTCAAACTCTTCTGTTTAGCCCTTTGAGCCATTAACTGTTTCTCTCAACCAATCTTTCCAGACTGACTTCACATTACATTCCTTGATGCACTCTACATTCCAACAAAACTAGCCTATTGGCTACTTCCTGTAATTGGCATTTCATTTCCCACTACTCTACCTTTGTCCACTGTGTTCCCCATGTCTGTATGGCTTTCCCTCCCGACCTTTCATGTAATTTTTAGCTCCTTTCAAGGCTCAGCTCTGGCAGAATTTCTCTATTACATTATAGCCCTCCTAATTCCCCAGTTGTTAGTGATCCCCACCTCACCCCCAAATACTGTTCATTAACTTTATGTAGATTTGGCATTTACTTTTCTGTGCACATGTTTTCTCTAATGGAATGTATGTTCCCTGAGGGCATACACTAATTCATTTTTTTTTCTTTATCTCCTAAATCCTAGCATAGTGTTGGTATCATAGTAGATAGCTACTAAATGCTTGTAAAAAGCTGTCAGTCAACAAGCATTTAAAAGTACATGCTATGTGCCAAAACATATATCTGGATATGTTCTGAGGATACAAAGATAGAGGTGAGACAGCCTTGTATTCAGTTGTGGTAGGGATAAGGACACAAATTGATTCCTTTTCTCTCCAAAATGCGAATGAAAGTATTAGATCATCTGTGTGTTTCCTCAAAGATGCAAACTGCAACCTATCCTTGCTTGCTCATCTTGCATAATTCTTGTAAATACCCTTCTAAAAGTTACCACTTTTAAGGGAGACTGCTCCCTGGCTTGAAGAGCTTTCCTTGATTTTTTTTTTCTTAACTTTCTGAGAGGATCAATGGAGCACACAGCTATCCTGTACTCATCCCTAGCTCTTATCACGTGATCAAATAATTCTTTTCAGTCATCTGTTTCTTTCTGGATATTTTTTACTCCAGAAAGACTACTCACACCCACCATGCACCTTTTTGTTGCCCTCTCTGTGATACTCAATTTGACTTTTTTGAAGTGTGTAGTGTTCTATCACTCTCAGTCATATGACAACGCTGGGAGGATTTTGGTGTTAAAAAGATAGACCTTTCTTTCAGGAAGGGGTGTGAAGAGCTCTGAAATTTTCCATAGTTGATCTAGTCTATTCTCCTCATCTTGTTTAATTCTAGAATTGCTATCCATTTCCATGGTCTACTCACGTAAATACCAGTAAAAGGGCTATATGAATTGCCCATCTAATTGTAAAGCCTATTCTAGTCAACAGGTGTTCTTTGTCTGCTTTGTTTTCCTGTATAGTTTGAGTTAGTTGCTGGGGATATTGGAAAGCAAAGTGACTTGCCTAGGGTCACATAGCCAGTATATCAAAAGCAGAGCTTGAACCTGTCTTCTAAGTTCTGGGGCCAGCTTTCTAGTAGTCAGGCAACAAACCTTTCTCTCATCTCTGTCAGCCACTGTACTAGGTTTCCCATTACACAAAATGACGGGATAGCCCCTGCTTTGAAGGAGGTTACATTCTATTGGGGAAGAATGCATTTACAAATTTGCCATTCTGCCTAATATGAAATAAAACTATTTTAAGTTATGATATAAAATCTCACCATAAGTTCCTTGGCATGCATGCTAGTGATAAAGTGTTAATATGAACTTCCTTTGTATTATTTAAAGAGAGGACAGAAACTGAACTGAGGTTTACTCCACTCTTTATCTGCTGTTTTTCCAGGTTTCAGCTCTATGGAACAAGATGCCCCCACACTGGTACCTCTTGTGTCCCTCCCCCAAGTAAATCCTCCACCCTCATTTTTCTGTCTCCTTTAGTGTGTTGTTACCCCACCCCCAATTAGATTATAAACTGCTTGAGGACAGGGAATATCTTTTTATTAATTGTATCTCCAGCACTTATCATTGTACCTGTCACTTAGTAGGTGCTTAATAAATGTTTATTGGGTTGTTTATTGGGTTCTGGGACTGAAAAATCTTAGTTTCTTTTGTTTGTTTGTTTGTTTGTTTTGGAGGGGCAGGGAGGCTGGGCAGTTGGGGTTAAGTGTATTGCCCAAGGTCACAGGGGTAGTTTTAGTGTCAAGTGTCTGAGGTCACATTTGAACTCAGGTTCTCCTGACTCCAGGACCCATGCTCTCTATTCACTGTACCCACTGGCTGCCCCAACTTCTTAGTTTGTCTGGAGCATGTCCCTCAAACATATCCATAACAGATTATTAGCAGATGAAAAAGCCAAAGGGGCTACATAGCATAGGAGAGTCCAAACCCCATTGTTAATAAAAATCCTTGGCTTGTAGCCCCAGCTTTATATAGCAGTGTGACCTTAGACAAGTCACTACATTTAGCTGAACTTCTGTTTCCTCATCCCTAAGCTTAATTCCAGCTTTAAAATTAAGAAAAAAATCTAGCGTCTTCTAATCTTCCCTTCTGTAATACTGTTTTTTGAACCCATCTCTGGTGCCTACATGCCCTACCTGGTCCTTTTTGCGGTACATTTTTCCATGCCTCTGAGTCCATTAAAAAATAATTTATAGTATTAGTTTGAGTATAAAAGGTAGCATAACATAGCAGATAGAGAGCTGGCCTAGGAGTTGGGTCACACAGACAACATGTATCATAGAAGGATTTGGGTTCTAATTCTTCTTAATACTCTCGAGCAAGCCTGTTAAGTTTCAGAATAGTTATTGGCCCATGTTGGCAGGAGTATCTTCATGGGGATCTCCCTATACTTAGGAAGTCACGAGTCCAGACCTCCCAAAAAAGGATTGATTTTAATTTTCACACTTCAACAATATTGTTCCTTCCACTGTCACAAATTGCTGTGGATGAAAAATCCATCCCCCTGCAGCCCATGTCCTGATGGGGCTCTGCACCTATCCAGGCTGGTTCCCCAGCCACATCAGGCCTCCCCTCAAAGGCTGCCATGGCTTCTGGGATCTGGATGAGCTTATAGGCTATCAGAATAACCTTGAGAACCCAGAAAGACCTGTTCATCATGAGGAGATATCCAAGGAGGATTTTGTCTTTAGTTTTAAAGTCAAGTTAATGAAAAATTCCTCTCCGTTAGATTTTGCAAGTGTGTTTGTAATAACATGTGCCATGCACTTGAAGATCTGCCTCTTTTGCCCTACTTGCTGATGTCCGTGGAGGGAATCCTGGACAATTAGTTAAAAACCCAATTTAGCCAAGACATCCAGATTCAAGCTGAAAAAGATATCACTAACAATTGCTTATTACTTTTCAAAGTACTTATCAGAATAAATCAGCTAAATTTGCAAAATACTTTGATATAACTGAATGAAAGAAATCATACATTCAAAGTAATGTTGTATGTATATGTTTATTAATTATAGATATACACATTTATGTTTACAGTGGTACATGTATATATAAGTGCAATAGATAGATAAATTGCTAGACAGATAGGCAGACATGTATTTCAGATGAATGGTATAAGTTAGATATAAAGTGAAGAAGTTCTTTTTGTCTAAGGGTACCAAGACACTTATCACTCTAGTGCTTTAATTCTGATTAATGTCTATAAAAAGTAGTGAAATTGTTACTATGTGCTTCTTATGATGAATCTTCATGGATTGAATTGAGACTGCTAAATTAAGCTTATGATCAGTTATCCAAGTTTTCTTAGACATTAGCAAGTAGACACATCCATGAAACACTACTTATACTAAAGTGGCTTGCTCTTTCCTTCTCCAGCTCATTTTATAGATGAGGAAACAAAGGCAAACAAGGTTCAGTGACTTGGCCAGGGTCACACAGTGAGGCCAGATTTGACCTCAGGAAGATGAGCCTTCCTTACTTCAGCCCTGGCACTCTATTCTTTGAGCCATCTAGCTGTCCTCAAATGTATGTTGCAACATGCTAATTTCTGAACTAGTACATTGTAAAAAAAAAAAAATGACCTTGTTGTTTCAGGACACAGTGGAATTTCTTATACCCCTCAGCAGATATTTAGTAATATCAGTAAAGGTGATTTAAAAGACCTAAACATTTAAAAGATAGTAAACTCATAGAAGAGAGTGGATGGCATTTATAGAAATGTGTATATACTGCAGTTAGACACTGCAGATGTGAACAGTATACTGGAGAATAATTAAGAGATGCTATAAGGGTTAGATATTATATTCAAAAACTTTTAAATGATGTCTTGAACACTTTAAGGAAAAAATATGTAAATATAGATCAACAAACAAATAATAGTTTCTTACATAAAAAGGCTTCATAATAGGAAAGGTCTAAAATATTTTTAGTTTTCATCGTAGTTATGCTGCTATGTCACTTGCTTCTTTGGGTGGGGAAAGGGGAAGGAATAAGCATTTATATATTGCCTGCTTTGTGCCAGGCACTATGCTAAGAACTTTTTACAAATATTATCTCATTTGATCATCATAAAAACCCTATGAGGCAGGTGTTATTATTTATCCCCATTTTACAGGTGGGGAAATTGAGGCAAAGAAGATTATTGAATTGGGAAGGATCACTTAGCTAGTAAGTATTTGAGGATGGATTTGAACTCTGGACTTCCTCAACACACAATTAGAAAATACAAAGTTAAAGAAAAGAAAAACATTTTTATTATTTTCTGACTTCTGGTGGTCAGGGGAAAGAAGTGGAAATGGAAGCCTTTAAATAACTAAGCAGTTGGAAGCAGGGACAGTCACCCGTAAACTTCTACACATTTAGTCTGTTTCTCCATTTGAGTTTTGCCGAAAGTTTCTGCAGTCATCAAACTTGATCAAATAAGATAGTTTTCATAATGACTGGCAGGCAGCTATATAGTTCAGGAGATACAGAGTAATGGGTATAGAGTCAGGAAGACCTGAGTTCAGATACTGATTAATACTTACTAGCTGGGTGACCATTTACCTCGCTTGTCTCCATTTTCTAAATTGGAATAATGATAGCACCTACTTTACTGGGTTGTTGGAAAGATCAAATGAGTTGGGTTTTTTTAAAGCACTTTGCAAACCTTAAAGTGTTATATAAATCCTATATGTAATATAGCATCTCTCCATAACTTGTCACTAAAATTAATATGATCAACATAAGAACATAGCTGACCTTAATGTTGGAGAAAGTATCATTTATAAAATTCAAGCACTCTCACTCTGTATGATTTGCTACTCAAATTTTTTTTTTAACACTAGAATTTTAGTTGTTATAGAAAGTAACTTGCTTAAAAACAAATAACGAAAGGAGAAAAAAATTGGAACTGAGAAGTTCTCATGATATTTTTATGAAGTCAAATTTCTCATGTGAAATTTTAAAATATATGCCATGACATGTTAAAATATTGACAAGAAAATAAACATCAATGGGTATTAATTGCCTAATGTGTTTTATGTTTAAAAAAAACTAAAGTGCAAACAATTTGTCTTTTTTTCTTAATTCTAAGACATCACATTTCCATTGTACAATTGGTTTGGGACTCTTGTGTCCTTGTAGTCATGAATGCTTTTTTTTTCTTTTTTTTTTTAAGTGCTGGTTATATTGTATTTATCTATTCTTTGTAAGTGTTACAACAACCCAATAGAATTCAAACTTCTCCTCAACAAGGAAGAGAACTATTTTCCTTTTGTAGTTATGCAGCCAGGACCTAGCACAGTAGCCCCTACTTAGGAGTTATTTAATAAATGTAGGGTTGGATTTTTGGATGTGCTTTTAATGCATTCTTTAGAAAAGGAAAGTCTTAATGAACTTTATGTGGTTGCTTTTTACCTGGTCTATGCATACTCCAAATGCCAACCATTTTCTCATCATTTTAAACAGCATTCAAGAAGTATTTCGAAAAGAAAGTAACCTTGGTTGTTCCTTACCCTCCTGACATGAAGTTTCTGTGTACAACTCCTTCATATCAGGTCATTTCTATCACATATATAACCTTATCAAGTTTAAGCAAGTGGGATTGACTGAAATAAAAGGTGCTTTCTATATATTATCATTGGATTGAGAACTGAAGAATTGCAAAGAATGATTGCCAATTTGACATACTTTATTCAAAGATACAAAGTAACAAATGATTTCCGAAATTCGGTATGTTTGTTTTAGTTATGGAATGCATCTGAATGCCTGACATGAACACATAAAACTACTTTTATATTCAGCAGCTTATCTTGTATGCCATTCTTTGGCATGTAAATAACTAACTACAAAAAAAATTACTAAAATGTCCTTGTAAAAGTATTAAGGCGCTCAGCTATAATGTTGTAAGGTTTTGAAAGTATGGCGATATTTTGGTTGATTGAATCTGAACTATAAGTCATCTAGAATTTGTGCTTCTTTAATTCATTCTGGTTTATGAGCCAGGTCATATAGCAACCATCATATGAATAAATAAATGCAAGCATGTAAGCAAAAACATTTCTTAAGTGCTTATTGTATGCTGTATTAAATGCTAGGCATACAGATAAAAAACTGAGAATCTTTGCTTTCAAGGAATTCATATTCTAATTGAGGGAAGCATCTCATCTAGGAAGGTCCAGTTGAGGGACAGCTGGAAAGGCTCAGTTGTCCTTAGAGTGCAGCAGGGGGGTGGTTGTCCAAGCCCAGGAGTCCTTCATTGTTTTGTTATGTGCTTGATTTTCATTAAGGGAAAAAAACTTGTCAGACACTCTCCCCTTTATTTATAAATTTTAAGTTAGTTATTTGGGAGCTTTGAACTTTAACAAGATATATCGTTGGATTTATAGAAATGCTTTTAAAGTTAGCACAATCTACTTTTTAACTAGCAAATGTGAGATCTAAAGTGAGTTAGTGTTGTTTTATCAAAATAGGTTACACCTCTGTAACTTGTGTTATGCTTGACCATCACAAAGCTTGAGGTCTACCATGTGCTATTTATGTTAGAGAAGGAAAGGAGATGAAGAACTCATGTTCACAATCAGTTCTTATTTATTTTGTGTGTTTTTCCCCTTAGTTGCCTTCTAATTATAACATTTAGAACATGGTAAAATAAATTTTCTAGATTAAAAAAAAAAGGTCCAGTCAGATGAGAATGTCAAGGGATGCCTATCATTGGCACTTCTACTTCCTGTCCTCTTTCTCTCTTACAGGTCCTCTGTAGTCTGACCTCCAACTTCATATTCAACTGAAACTTCTCCTTCAGAGTTACCAGTGATCTCTTAATTGCCAAATCTGATGGCTTTTTCTCAATGTTGATCTATTTCAACAACCCTTCCTCTTCCCTACTCAATATGTTCACCTTTCTCATCTTCAACTGCTGGCTTCCTTCAAGTCCCAGCTAAAATCTCACCTTGAAAAGTATACTATTTCCAAATATCTCTTAATTTTAGTGCCTTCTCTCTATCGATTGTTTCCTATTTATCCTGTAGATAGCTTGTTTATCCATATTTCTTTGTGTGCTATGCAGCCTATTCGATTGCATGTTCTTTAAAGGCAAGGAATATCTTTGACCTTTCTTTGTTTCCCTAATGCTCAGCTTCACATATGGCACATAATAGATGCTTAATAAATGCTTATTAACTATCTGTATAACATTCAACACTGTTGTTCAATTCCTCTTTAGGTTTTCACAACACTTTTCTCTTTTAATTCTTCTCTCTGTCCCTACTTTTGTTTTTTCTTTGCCAGTTTTTCATTCATGTTACATCCCCTTAACTGTGGATATCTCCAGTGCTCTATCTCTTTTTTTCTTTTTGCTTTGCACTATCTCACTTGGTGATCTAATCAGCTCCCATGGATTCATTTATCATCTTTATGCAGATGATTCCCAGCTCTATATATCCAGCCCTGGTTTCTCTGAGCTAGTATCTATCTTCAGCTGCCTTATGAACATTTCCAACAGGATAGATGTCCTATAAGAATCTCAGATTCCTCATATCCAAAACAGAACTCATCATCTTTCCCAGCAATAATTCCCTATTATTTTGGGGAGCCATCAATACCACCATCCTCCAAGTCACCCAGGATTACAACCTTAGGCTTTTCTACAACTCTTTGCTTTTACCCACTGCAGATATCCAGTCCACTGCCAAATCTTATCATTTCTGCCTTCACAACATCTCTTTTATAAGTCTCCTGCCCTCCAGTCATATAGCCACCACACTAATCCAGCATCTTGTCACTCTCCACTCTCACTTGAACTATGACAGTATCCAGCCGCTTGGTTTCCCTGCCTTGTGTCTTTCCCCACTCCAGTCCATCTTCCACTCAGCTGTCAAAGTGATCTTAAAGCACAAATCTGGCCATGTTAACCCTATGCTTGATGCACTCTAGTGGTTCCCTGTTACTTCTCATATAAACATGCAGTCCTCTTTGGGGCATGGAAAACTCTTCAGAATTTGACCTCTTCCTACCTTTCCAGACTTCTTATACTTTACTTCTTTCTATATATTTTACAACCGAACTCAGTTGACCTACTTATTCTGCTCCTTGAACAGGATTCTCCATTTCCCATTTTCATAATTTTGCATCAACCTTCCCCCATGCCTGTAAAGCTTTGCCTCTTGATTGTCCTGGCTTCCTTTAAGACTCAGTTCAAATCTAGTCTACAGGAAGCCTTCCCTGGGGCTCCCAGCTGCTAATGCCTCTCCTTTCAGATTACTTTCATATTCCCTATTTATGTATCATATGCACCTAGCAATTTATGTGTTGGCTCCCCTATTAAAATATGAGCAGCTTGAGGGCAGAACCTGTGTTTTTGCCTTTCCTTGTGTCCCCAATTTAGCACTGTGACCTGACACAGAGAGCACTTAATAAATGCTTGTTGAATGACTGACATTGGATCTTAGGACACAGTGGCAGAGCAGATGATAAAGCCCCATAGTCTACCATCTCACTGGAAGGAATGTCATTAGTAACTTCCTGCTCATTTAATAGGTGTAGGAAGACTTGGTGGGTTGAGGGTCAAAGCTTATGACTTTTAGAAGAGGGAAAGTAGATCAAGGGGTTTGAGTGTGATGGAGCCTTGCCTCACTTTGGGGGGAATTACTGGTCAATGTCAAGCCAGGAAGAGGATCTATAGCAACTGGTAGGAACTGGGGAAGAGAAAAGATATTTTTATAGTGGTACCTGCTGTGTGTCCCAGATACTTTGCTAAACACTTGACAAATATCTCATTTGATCCTCACAACAACCCTACAAGGTAGGTGCTATTATTATTATTATTTCCAATTTTACACTTGGGGAAACTGATACAAACAGAGATTAAGTGACTGGCCCAGGATCCCACAGCTGTAAGTATCTAAGGCCAGATTTGAAGTCAGGTCTTTCTGACTCCAGACTCAGCTCTCTATCCACTACACCATCTAGCTGCCTAACTCAGGCTGCCCAGGGAATGACTTCTCAGTGCTCCAGTTTCCACTCAGCCATCTGGCATCCACTGGGATCTAGTCATAGAGAGGTGGAGCCCAGGAGGGGAAGGCTTCATATTTTGCTTTCCAATATGATTAGGCTACTGTACTGGAAACACTGGAGATATACAAAGAAAATGTCAGACCTGGTTGAGGAACTTGTGAAGAAAACACAGCCTATACATAATGAAAATTCTGTATTCCAGTAGTTTAAAGATCTGTGGTTTTGCTGTTTGGGGCACTTCTACCAATAAATATATTAGTACCTTTATAGCTCAGTAGGCATTAGTTGCTGTGGCAAAAGGAAATTTACTGTCCGATGACCAAACCTCTGGTGATGAGACTCTTCAGTACTTAACTAGGCTAGGCCCCTGATAACACAGTCAGCATTGCCAGGCCTTCTGTGGCTTATTCTCCACTGTTGTGAAATTTGAGAAACCACAGTTTTGTCCCAGCTCTGTGCTCTGAGTCTTCAGAGTAGATGTTCAATGGAGAAGGAACACATAAAGAGAAATAAAACACCAGTGCAAACCAATTACAGCTGTTTGCAGTGATATTCATATTTTCTAGCAAATGCTAACCTGAATGGAATTGTGATATGCAGGTGAGGTTAGTCAAAACGAGCTTCTTAAAGAAAGTTAAGGAAATGGCATATTTGAAATACTATAGGTCATTACAGGCAAGTGATGCCTATAACTAAACAAATTTGACTAGAGTAGAAAATCTGAACCTTTTAAAGACAAGAAGATGCCAGATGTTTTGGTGAATGCCAGTAATCCAGGATGCTACAGAAGCCTGGAGAGTAATTAAGAGACCCTGAAGACAAGAGACTTCATGTCTGAATTAGGGTGCTTGCTGTGTGAATAGAGAAGGGGTCAGATGCAAGAGATGGTATGGAGAGAGAAATGAAAATATTTGGCAACCAATGGATATGGGAAATAAGGGAAAGTGTTAAAGGAGTCAAAGGTGAAACTCAGGTTGCAAATTAGAGACTAGAAAGAAGATTGAACTCTTAATAATAACAGGGAAGTTCAGAATAGGGCTAGAGTGGGGAACCTGCAGCAGCCCTGGGATGGGACTTTGTTTGGGGGGAGGATAATGCAAAGAGGTCTGTAATACAGACTCCACGTGTGCCATCCTGTGCTACTCACTTTGTTCCACCCAAAATAAAAAAGAGGGAGGACTCTCATCCTTCTCTGTTCTGTACACTCACGAGAGATTCTTGCTGTTGTCAAGAAGTGATATAGGCACTGGCGTGGACCATGTGGTCACTGTGGAGATGTTGAGGGTTAGGTAGGATGAATTTCTATGGAAATCCTTTGAGGGTTCTATCAGTCTGAAAGAATTACCAGGCATAAGCAGTCTTGGCAGTTTTAAAAGGGTTTATTATGCTTGTTAGCGGGCAGGAGAAAATTAAGGGGAAACCTTCGAAGTGTGGGGATTGGGGGTACTGATTATATAATAACAAAGTCATACAAAGGTAGAGG
>CM053580.1:286962486-287011407 GCA_028627135.1 Pseudochirops cupreus | reverse complement strand
GAGGTAGGGAGGAGCACCCAGCCTGTCTGCCCTGAAAGGTCCCCCTTTGATAAGGTGTATGAGTTCTTTTGTTAGGAGTTATCTTACAGCTGGCCACTAGAACAAAAGGGGTAAAAATTTCTCTAAGGAATCCTTTTAAGAATTCATAGGTGTGGCTTGTTATAGTTAAGGAGCTTCAGGGAAGATAACTTACGGGCTGGGGGTGGGGGAAGGGACAGAGTTAATGACTTACAGCTGGGGGGGAAAGGTGCCTTTCCACAAGCTGATATCACATACCCAGGTGCCCTAACACAGATGAGATTCAAGACAAAGTCACCCCAAAATATTACAAAGGCACCTCAGCACCCCCTTCAGAGATATACAGAAAGAACAGAATCAAGAAATATTGTAAGGAATAAATGACTTGATGATGTTCTACATGTGAGTGACAGAAACCAAGGAACTGAAAATGATGGTAAAAATAGCAAGTGACCTTGTCACCCAGGTGAAGATATTGACCATGTGGTGTATTTCAGAGGCGTATTCTAAGATGTCATTAGGTGACTCCTGGTACCTTATATGGAGAGGATAGACAGTGCTATTTAGACATTCTCTGGACATTTATCGACTGAGCAAAAGAGGCAGCAGCCACTTCTTATGAATAAAACCAGTAGTTTTTCCTGGTTCTTTTTTTAATAGCCTAATTCCTTCTGGTTTAAGAGAAAACTTATTTCTGTTTGCTTTGTTTACCCTCTTTATAAACTGCCTCTGGCCATATCTATAGCTTTCATCCTGCCATTATAAACTTTCAATTGTAAAGTTGCTAGGGGCCAACTGATAAGGACCACGTTTACACATCCTTGGCTCTTCTTTGGGAGAAGACACACCTCTAGGCTTATTCCTTTAGTTTTCTGATTGTCTTTGTGATTTTCCTAATGCTCAGGTCTGATTAGTCAGTTTAAACTCCAGTGGCTCCACATGACCTAAGTCAAATAGAAACTCTTCTGTCCCTTCACAACCTGATTCCATATTGCCTTTCCAGGCTTATAACAGTCCCTTTCATGCACACTATCATACAAGCCTCATATGGAGCATACCATTTCCCACTTCTCTTCGTGTTCTACTGGCTGCTTCCATAGCTGGAATGCAAGCTGCCTACTCACTTCTCTGCCTCTTGCTTCCATCAAGGCTCATTTCAAACACTTTTTTCCTACCTGAAGCCTTCCTTAATAATATCCTCCCACCAAATGATCCTGTGTCAATTCTCCACGTGTGTGTATATAAAAAAATATATATCACATATATACATACATACATACATGCATGTATACATACATACATACATACATACATACATACATCTGTCTCCTCACAAGATAAAGTATAAGTTCCTCAGGGGCAAGTACTGTTTCATTTATATTTGTATCCCCAGAGTGTAGCATAGTATCTTAAATGTATTAGGCACTTAATAAATGCATGTTGATTGATTGTTTCCACAAATATAACTAACTTCAGCACAACCCTATGCAATCTTTTATATCCCTTTCACATTTTTTTTCATCACCTGTTCCTCTGTTCTGAAGGTACCACCATCTTTCCACACATTCATAATTTTTGCGTTATTCTCACTCTCCTTTATCCCACATATTGTCAGTTACTGGAGTTTGCCCATTCTGCGTTTGCTACATCTCTCTCATCCAACCCTTTCTCTGTGTTCACATAGCTATAGCTTTAGTTCAGGCCCTTATCACCTTTCAAGTACATTATTGCAGCAGTCTCTTCCTAATGGGTCTCCCCACCCCAAGTCTTTCATCTCTCTAGTCTATCCCTCACACTGTTGCCGAAGTAATTTTCCGTAGGAGAAGATCTAACCATGTGACTTCCATATTTGATCAACACCAACGTCTTCTTCCTAGAATAAAATAGAAATTTTTTTGCATCACTTTTAAAGTCCTACCCATCCCAACCATAAACTATTTTCCCAACTTCATTCTATATTTTTTCTCCTCTCTCATTTTATAATCCAGCCACAATGGCCTTCTCCTTTTTCCTCACACATGATACTCCATCTCTTACTTGTCCCTCCTTCCTGGGATGCACTCCCTCCTTACCTCTACCTCATAGGTCCCTCTCTTCCTTTGAGATACAGCTCAGGCACTTTCTTCTACATGAAACCTCTCCCAATTCCATCAAAAACTAATGTCTTCCTCACAGCATCTTGTATTTAAGTAGTCTGTATCATATGTGTGTGTCTGTAAAGTCAGTCAGCATTCATTTATTAAGCATGTACTGTTTGTCAGGCACTGTGCTAAAAATTTGGGGAAATACAAAAAGACAAACACGAAGTTCTTGCCCTCAAGGAGCTCACATTCTAATGAGGAAGAAAACTTGCATACAACAATGTACATAGATATGGGGCAGCTAATTGGTGCAGTGGATAGGGTGCCAGGCCTGGAGCAGGAAGTCTCATCTTCCTGAGTTGAAATCTGGCCTCAGAAATTTCTTAGCTGTGTGACTCTGGACAAGTCACTTAGCCCTATTTGCCTCAGTTCCTCAAATTTAAAATAAACTGGAGAGGGAAATGGCAAACCATTCCAGGATCTTTGCTAAGAAAATCCCAAATGGGGTCATGAAGAATCAGACATGACTAAAAAATGACTCAACAATATGTATACATAGATATATGCAGTGTAAATAAGAGATATTCTTATAAGGAGAGCATTAGCAGTGTGGGGAACCAGAAAAGGCCTCTTATAGAAGGTAGTATTTGAGCATAATCTTGAAGGAAGCCAGAGAAGCCTGAAGGTGGAGGTGAAGAGAGAGAGCATTTGAAAGAGAAGTACTAATTTTCCTAGTAGGTTAGCAGGTTTTTTTTTTCCCCTCTCAAAATTGTTCTATTTTTAGTTTTGAATAAAATTGCTGGAAAAAAAGTATTTTAAGGCAAGCAGTGATTAAAATATCCTTATTCAATTACATCTTAAACACACTTCCTGAACTGAAAAGTAGCATAAACCAAATAGGAGACATTTCAAATTCTTATGTAGTTTATTTGTAGAGAAGAAAAAAATTACATATAAGGGACAAAGATGAGTACTAGACTGTAATTTCGTTGGTATAAAGAAGGAACACTCAAAATGAAGAAATTTCCTCTATCATTGCAGGTCGATACCTCCTATGGTCTTAGAAAATTGCCTAGAGAACTGAGAGGTTAAGGGCTTTGCCCAGGATCATACCACCAGGATAGAAGAACTTGAACCATTTTTTTTTTGTAATTCTGAGACCAATTATCTGTTTTATTCTTCTGCCTCTGAATAACCGCAAACAGACATATATAAGCCAGTTTTATTTGTATAGTAGTGATATATGTCTCAAGTCCTTCCCAACTACACTGTTTCACCAGTGCATATAACCTTCTTAGTGATGTAGAATTTCAGAAAAAAAGCCAGAACTCCTAACTCCAGTATATACAATAACATCAATATAATTCAGTGACTCTGTGTTCTCATTGGTATTCCCTTGCTGATAGAATCTACCTCTTGCTTCTCATTTTTTGTGATTCTTGTCCATATTCTTTTAAAGAACTTCCAAAGAGGATCAATGTAATATTCTAGAGGCCTTCCTTGAATGGATTTTGTGGTTACTGGTCTAGCACTGATCAGAGGTTCATAGCATTATATTTTAGAACTGAAAGTGATCCTAGTGTCCTGACAATGGAGCTGAGGTCCTCCAAACCCCAAATTAAGCATCTGTTACAGTATACAACACTACCTTAGTGTAATCAGTTAATCTGTCTTCATGAGCTAATGGTGTATACATTATTAACCTTTCCTTGGGTATATGGTAACAATATTAGAACAGAAAAGTTACCTTAGAGTTCATATTAGTCTTAACTGCTTCATTTTTAAAACATCATCATCACCATCATTATAATACAGCAGGAAAATGAATGACAAATCAACTCCCTTTCTCCATCATAAATTTCCTTAATGCCACTTCCTGCATGCTGACCATCTTTGATAAATTCTGAGGCTGATTCTTCCCATCCTTCATTTTTCCATGGTCTTCTGGGTCACTTGCAACATTGATTCTTTGAAGATAAATTGTGCTTCAAAATTAGAAACTGAAGCACATCTAGGACAATGTATCTTTAAAAAAATATTGCTGCTTTTTTGTGCCTGGGAACAGGTTGGGATTGTATTTGGGTATATATTTGCATGTGCCCAGGGTTAAGTTTTTGAAAAATATTTTTAAAATAATCAAATAGGTTCATGCATAAAAGTACATGTTATTCCCAATAGTTAAATGAACAAACTGAAAAGAAAATTTTAAACTATTACCAACCACATGTAAGAATACTTCAAATTACTAATAGGTAAGAGAAATTCTAATCAAAACAACATAGATTTCACCTCACGTTCAGCAAATTGACAGAAATGACAAAAGAGAATAGTCAGTGTTGTATGAGTTACAGAATGTATAAGAGGTCACTAGCACAATGCACCGTTGGTGGAACTGTGAATTGGTCCAACCATTCTGAAGAAAACATTTTGTAATTATGAGAGCAAAGTGGCAAAAATGGCCAAACCTTTGATTTAGAAATTCCAATAATAGGTATATGTTCCCAAAACACCAAGGATAAAAATAAAGTTCCCATGTACATTTCTAGCAGCCTTTTAACAAGGAGCAAAGGACTAGGAAAAAAGAGGCACCTGTGGATGGGGAAGTGGTTTAACAAGTTACAGTACCTGGATGGGATATTGTTAACTAGGAAGAGTAATTCCTAACACTCATGTAGTGCTTTAAGACTTAGAAAACATCACAGATGTGTGTTCTCTTTGACTGTCACAACCCTGTGAGGTATATGCTATTACTACCCTCATTTTACAGATGAGATTAAGTGGCTTCCCTAGTGTCACAATTCTAAGTAATTGTCTGAGGCAGATTTTGAGCTCATAATTTCCAGACTCCCAAGTCCAGCATACAATCCACTGTACCACCTAACTTCCTCTGAGGATAAGAAGTGATGACTAAGATTAATACAAAAAGGGGTGGTTAGCGAATAGAGCACTGGCCCTGGAGTCAGGAGGACCTGAGTTCAAATTTGGCCTCACACACGTAACACTAGCCATGTGACCTTGGGCAAGTCACTTAACCCCAGTTGCCCTGCCTCTCCCCCTCCAAAAAGCAAAAAAAAAACCCCAAGATTAATACTAAAAAAAATATGAGGGGGAATCTACATGAACTCATACAAAGTAAAGTAAGCAGAACAGAGAAAACAATATATCTAATGACTACACCAAAATAAAGGAAAAGAACAAGTCAATTAAAACTGAATGTTGTGAAATTCTGACAAAATCTGATCCCAAAGAAAGTGGTCTGAGAAGGCTTCTCCATCTCTTTTCCCATCCTGGGAATGGTGGGAGTAGAACACTCTATATAATGTCATACTTTTTTAAATTTATTTTTTGTTCTTTCTTGTGATAGTTCAGTGCTATAGGGAAGAAGGAGAGATATGCTGGAAACATAGGTGATATAACAAATAAAAGATATCATTAAAATGTATTTTAAGAGGATAGGAGATTGAGATCAACCCTGCGATTTTATTGCTATAGGAAACTTCCAGATGAGGAAATTTCTTATGCCCACGCAGGGTGACACCTTCTCTGCACTGTTCAAATATAGCCTTAGGTACTTACTAGCTCTGTGACCCTGGGCCATTCACTTAATTCCTGTTTGCCTCAATTTCAGTCTGCAAAGTGGAACAATAATAGCACCTACCTCCCGGGGTAGATCTTCTGAAGAAGGTCTGTGAATTGTGGATGACTGCAGACTTAATGAGAAAATACTTGCAAAGCTTTTAGCACATACTAAGCACTTTATAAATGTTTGTGAGTAGGAGTAGGAGTAGGAGTTGTTGTAGTAGTAGCAGTAGTAGCAGTAGTAGCAGTAGTAGCAGTAGTAGTATAGAATTCCTTGGAAGACTGAAAGAGGTTAAGAAGATTGAGAGGTCATGGATCTTGCGCAGGGTCACATAGCCAGTATGTGTCAGAGACTGGATTGATTCACACCTAGATTTTCCTGTCTCAAAGACCACCTCTCTACTCAAGTAAGTTTCTCATTTAATTTAACTCTGATTCCTTATTTTTGTTTGGAGGTGACCCTGAATTCTTGAACGCTATGCTAGTAAAGCTCTGATTCTAGCAGGCCCTACCAGATTGGAAAGGTGTAAAGTGTAGTTCTTCCACAAACTATCGTATCTAGAACAATAATCACCATTTATTTGTTTTAGCATTTGGATACTTAAAAATATTTGTGGGATTGATTTTATACTGTGATCCCTACGAGTAATTATTAGTCCGCATGTGGAACTCAGGGTAACATGCTGCCTCTTAGCCTAGCTTAATCTAGAAAAACTGATCACCAGAATGTTGACCCTAATGTGAAAAATATATTGGACATAGCAGTTACAGAAGAATTGTGATCTTTATGGGTGAAAGGAGTTCCAGTGCATATAAAACCACAGACCTTTTGAAATATTTTAATTTTGTGATGGGTGTATCTCATCCCCACAGCAGCAAATTAATAAATGTTCTTACTTTTATAATGGTTAACCAGTCATAGAATCTCTAAATTAGAAGAGGTCTTCTCATGCAATCCCTATCTGAAAATGAATATTCTCCATAGCATCCGTGATAGATGGTCGTCTGTCCTCAGTTGGAAGACCTCCAGTGATGGGGAATGCACTAACTCCTGCAGGGATCAGTTCTACTTTGGGACAGCTACATTTGTTATGAAGTTCTTCCTCATAAGGAGAAATCTATTCTCAGAGTTGGAAGTGACCTTAAAAAGTATCTAGTCTCTGAGCCTCCAGTAAAACTTAAAAAACAAAGCACAATTATACTTAGTATTTATTATAGATTAATTCTAGACCCATTGTTCCTGGCATTCTCCAAATTGAGTTTAGTTGATGAGTTACCCATGCATTCATGTAGCTTGAGCTCTTTAGACTGGTCTCTTTATACTTTCTCATTAGAATCATTTGTGTCTCTTTTGTCAGAATTTTATTCTTGAGAACTTCCTATACCCTTGAGCTTACTTTACTTGTAGACTCTAAGACCCGATATTATCTACTTATTCTTTATTATCATTCTATTTATTTTTCTCTGAACTCTTTGAAATTTGATCTGCTTTAGGCTTAAATTAACATTAAAAAATACCCAGTTTTCCTTTTCTAAACCATCAGAAATTCAAAGATGACATGATCATCTCTGATTGTTTTTATTTTTAACAAGTAGTTTCTTTTTGTTAGTTAATGGTAACTTCAGAATAACATGTCAACTTAAAGGGAGGTTTCCGGTGAAGTACTCTAGATATTTCTCCTTTGTCTTGTGCTGTGTAAATGTTTTTGTCAGTGACTTGAGTGAAGGCCTAGAGGATATGCTTATCAAACTTGGGTGAAATATTGAACAAGATTGATGACAGAATCAAGTCCTATAATCTTTTATAAGCTAGAATGTTAGGCTTAATGTGATAAAATGAAATTTAATAACAATAAATATCCTCTTACACCTTTACACGGCTTTACACCTGTATTCCAAAATCAGTTTCATAAACTCAAGATGGGGGACATGTGACAAGATAGTTCATCTGAAAAAGATCTGAGAATCTTAGATGACTGCAGACTTAATGAGTAAATAGTGCAATATGTCTTCCTCAAAAAAAAAAGTAATGTTGCCTTATGCTACATAAAGTAAGACAGAGTCCAGTGCAAAGAAATTCTAGTTCTGTTGTATTTTTCCTTTATCAGACCACTTCTGAAGTATGCTGTTCAATTATAAGTACTACAATATTAACTAAATAAATGTTGAGATGAGGGCAACCAGAATGGTGAATATTGTTATGCAAATCAATTAAAGGAACTGTGTGCGTTTCATTTGACAAAAAATGGTTTAAGAACAAAGATTTTGATAGTTGTCTTCATATCTTTAAAGGACTGTCACATAGAAGAGTTGAACTCCTTCTGTCTAGCACCTGAGTATAGAACTGGGAGCAATGGAGAGATATTGCAAAAAGGCAATTTAAGTTTGATGCTCAACAAAACCAAACAAATCACCTTTAAAAGAATTAGAGCCTTCCATAAGTAGAATGAACTGCTTTTGAGTGTAACAGGTTGTCTTTCCCTCAAATACTTCAAATGAAAACAAAATGATCATATGTTGTAGACGTTGTAGAGACAGACAGGATTATTATGCAGCTAAAGTTTGGGCTGAGGGACCTTTGTCTCAGAGATTGTGTTTTTCAATTCATCTTGTCCAGCCTCCACATTTTGAAGGATGAAATTGTCATTGGAACAACTGGAAAAATTTCTGATCTGCTTTTAGTAAAGATTATAGTGTTTACATATTTGAAGCCCTCTACCATTACTATATGTGTATCAAGTTTGTGTTCTGACGTGCTGGAGTTTTGTTTCTTGTTTCATATATTTATTTATCCATTCATTTATTCATCATTCAGTCATTTGTTACACCTTATTTACACTTTATCACAAGTCATTACTATTTATTAAGGACTTGTAATGTACCGGGCACTATTCAGAACATATAGTATCCTTGCCCTTTAGTGTGTTATATTTCAAGTTACTACTTTCCTCATTAAAATTGTTTAAATAACAATTAACGATCTAGATGAACAAATTTCACATCAAATCCAGTAATTGAATCTGATATGTATGTTATAAATCATTTTTCAATCTCTATAAATCTGTCCAACTGCAGAGATTTCTTGTGAATCAGTCTTTTTGATGATATTTGGAACTCAGTTCACAGTAACATTTTGACTGTGTCTGAAGAGGCACTGTGAAATAGAATATTGAAGAACTCCTGAAAGTTTTTTTCAAAATCATGAATTATTCAGATCACTTACTATTTCACTAAATAAAGGGAAGACACATCTACTTCCTTTGGCCTTCACAGACTAGGTTACTTACCTGTATTTAAGTAGGACTCAGATTTAAATTGTTTTATTTTCTCTCTTTTTTTTGCCTTTTAAAGTGTGAATACTTGAGTATTTATTTTTCTAATGAAAAATGCTGTCTGAGATCCACCTTAGCATATACTCATCAGTAACCTTTTAACTAGGAATCAGTGAACTGAATATAAGTTTGTGAAGAAAGACTGTATCATTTAAAAAAAAGATTTCTGCTTCAGAAGCAGTTATTGAAGTAAATGTTCACATTTAAATATTATTTTTTGTTGAAAATCTAAATACATTGGCTATGTTCCTTTGAATTAAAATAGATGATCCAGAATTCTGTGGCGCTATAGGCTAGAAAGCATCAACAGTTAAAAGCTATAATGACTTTCTTCTTAGGGGTGCTTCCAGTTACTGAAGTTCCCAAGTAGCTCTGCTTCTATTGGAGTAGGCCCCCAATCTTTCAGGTTAGCTTAGGAATGAGAAGAAACAAAAATAATGATGGATTCCTGTGCTCTCCATTACAGAAAACAAGATTGGTCTAAACCAGGAGTTGGGAACCTGCGACCTCAAGGCCGCATGTGGCCTGCTAGGTCCTCCAATGAGGTACTTTGAGTCCAAGTTTTACAGAACAAATCCTTTTATTAAAGGGATTTTTTTCTGTGAAGTTTGGATTCAGTCAAAGGGCCATACTTGAGACTGTAGGTTCTCCACCCCTGAGTCTGAACACTGACCTTCACTTTGAATCAGAAATGGACAGGTGAAAATATTCTGTTCTTGATTGTCCTTTGGCCTGAGATGCTTACGGACTGCAGACTAAGTGCCAACAGCAGCAAAATTCTTACCCCCTCCTGATACTGTAGAAGTCAGCAGTGGGTGTTCTTTGGCTAAAATGGCAAATTCAGCAGGAGCTTTTCGATAGGGATTTGCAGCATCTTTACCATAGCTGTCAAGAACCTTATTCAGCAGTGTTTTTGAAAATCTACTTCTATGTAGAAGTGACTGTATAAAAATGACCATAGTTGTGTTTAAAAGTATTTTAAACAAATCCAAATTGTAAATTTCAACAGTACTTATTTCATAGTTAACACAAGCAAAGACTTATATACATATCTATATATATTCAGCATTCATATGTTTTATAGTAGTTCAGAATTTTATTTCCATATTAACATAAAGCCTTCCAAAATGCCTAGCTTTGTAAAGTCAGTTCACCATACAAAGCCACCATACATCACTTAGGTCTGTGATGAAAGAATGGAATTGCAGCTGTGTGAGTACTAGAATACCCAAACATGAATTAAACTCACAAGCGTTTGGCAATAGTTCAGAAAAGGAGCTTAATCTGGTTTCATCTGAGACTGCTTTTATCTGTTCTACAACATCCCCCCATGATGTTGTGTCTGATATCTGATCACAACGTAATGGGAATGACGTAAAATTAGAGAAAACCCTAAGAAGCCTAAAGAAGTTTCCGTTCTCTAAAGGATTTATTTTCAGCCTGCAATTTTCAGTCTTGAAATTCAAGGTCATTCACCTTTTAGATGAATTAATTATAAACAAAAAAATTCAGTACTTATTTTTACTCTCATCTACGTCGTTTTTATAATTAGGGGTAATATAATAGTTTTAAAGAACTCTACCACCCACTCAATATATTTAAAGCACCAGTTGAAATGAAATAATAGTTATGTGTAAGATGATTTAAAAGTTGATAGCTCAACCTTAAAGCAATTTGTTCTATTTTTGATTACCGTTCAGGTATTAATCTCGTTTGAGGTGCATTCTCCTTTTCTGTTACCCAGGTTTAATTTATGATTTCATTTCCTGAGTTGTATAGACAGAGTTCAGTGGCTCATCTGAGATTTGACAAAAGCTTTGTGGGAGGGGCTAAAGTAAAAAGGGGGCAAGGTTGGGAGCAGGTTAGAAGCACAGTCAGACCCAGATCCTGTGTAGCAAACAAACAAACAAAAATTCATACTGACAAAGAGCCCTGCAGGATGCCTGAATCTGGCACATGGGTTGCTATGCTAAGATTGGCTCTTTGCTGTTAAATGAAAAGCATGAAAACCTGACTGATAAATTCACTTCATTCCATTTTTGATTTTGAAGATTTTAAACAAAATTGAAACTGTTTTGCTGTGAAGGAAAATGGGGGCCCCATGAAGGGGATCTACTTTATCATTTTAAAGACTATTTAGCAGAATGCAACACTATGACTTTAAGATTTACAGGTTAGCTCTGAGAGATACAACATCTTGTTTCCAGTATTTCCTGGCAGAATCTGGCAGCTTACTGGTGGGACCCAACATAACCACAGAACATGAGCTTGCACTATGTGAAAAGCTAGAACCATCCTAATCCTATTTAAGGCCAGGATTAGAATGTTACTTCAAAAAAGTAGAATATGAGCTTAACTTTCAAACATGTTTATTAAAAGTAAATGTGTTCTTCAGAATCCAGAAAATCAGAATTTTATTCAAAATTTAAAACTTGATGCTATCTAATATAAAAAAATTATATTTTAGGCATCAGATTCTTTCTAGAGTACACTAATATTATTGCTGTGCTTTTTTAAAAAAATCTTTTCCTTTGTAGCAGACATTTAGGAATCTTTTATACGCTGAACAATAGTAGCTACCCATTGTTCCATTTAAATATATTTTACAAATAATATATATGTGGATACTTGTGTATATATATATATATATATATATGTATATGTATGTATGTATGTATATGTGTGTATACACACACATTTGTATATGAGAGAGAGACAGAGAGTTTTCATTTTCCTTAGTGGAGTCCTGAGAGTGGCCCCCTTAAGTGTATGAAAATATAGATATGTTGCTTAGAAAAATGACTTGTTTTAAAGAAAAACCAAGATTTTTAAAAAGGAAGTAACTGGAGGTTGCTATGACCAGGATTGTCAAGTTTAGGGCCACTAAACAAGAGCCATGGATACTTTTTAAAGTGAATTCTGTTCTTCCATCTATATCATTATGAATAGGACATGGAATATAGGCTGTTAATGACTCTCAGTTAAAGTAACAAGAATTTTGAACAAGTACAGTGATCAAAATTCTTTCTCTTCACTTTAATCTTTCCACACACTTATGCACAATTCTGTTCTGTATGCTTCCAAAGTATAGCATTTATATATATGTAAAGCTAGCTGTATTCTTACTAGTAGAAAACAATTATAACTAACCCTAAGCCTGAACTAGTAGTCAAACTCATTTTAGTCATATTTCTTACCTCTTAGGGTGAGAAATTTACTCCTTCCAGAAATTCTAGAGAAGCTTCCTTGATTTCATGAGGCTAGTTTCTGATTTATGGTACACTTCATTATTTGGGTTTGTCACTGTGCTACATTTTGCTTTTCTGTGAGTGAAGAACTTATGTGCGAAAGGAAAGTATGCAGATACCAGGTGTGTGTTAGCTATGTGGTAAATAATTAAAATACTTTACCACAATGAGTTTGTGACTCAAAGAATCAATTTTGAACTACCATTTCATGCATGGGATTTTATTACAATATGTTTTCTTAGATGTTCTATGAAAGAGTAAAAATAGAATCAGCAAAGGGGAATGGCAATACTGATTAGTTTTGAAGATATTTCTCATACACACAAAAAAACCTCTTGAATTGAGAAATTGTCTTTATGATATTTAACTATATGGTCATGGAAAAGGTATGTTTTAATTTCTGATTTTCCAGCTTATGGGTCATATTTGACCAACTGCTTTCACTAGAAGACATGCCACTTTGTTGAGCTATTTAGGAATCAAAAAGACTGTCTTAATTTAAAACAAGGACCCTTTGTTTTAGTTGGTGACTGCCTTGTGAAATTTTTCAGTTCTCAGCGGGTTAACCAGGGAACAGGGGCAGAGTCATAATTGGCCTATTTAGAGTATTTTGCATGTGAATAGTGTGTTAGTGAAGCATTACTAAGTCTGTTGTGAGTGACATGGTGATTAGAATTTAGATTAGGGAAAACACATTCTGTACTTTATCAAGTACAGTAATTAGTTCAGTCAGTAAAAGTTGATTACAAGTAACGATAAAGTTAGATTTTTGGTACTTAATTTTAAAATTTCTTTATTAAATAGTAAATTTGTTCTTAATATAAATGGTAGTATCTACACCTGTTTTATTGCATATCAGAATAATTAAAAGAACAATGTGTTCAATGCAGAGTATAATCAGGGGATTTATGTATTATGGGTAAGTTTCAATGTAGTTTATAGAACATTTAATATTATACAGTATTTCTCATGTCATATTATCCTAAGGTTTAATAATCTTTTACATTGTAATTAGTTAAAGTAATCTATGAAAGTTTCTTAGTGCCCAGGTAAATTTTGTTTCTGTGGGTATTTATCTCTTCAGTTGACAAGAATCCTCAGGAGGGTGTTCCATTTTGCTTCTATTTAGGCAAAATTGTCTACAATTTTTGTAAATTCAGATATTTATAATTTATAAAAGTAATTTAATTTTATGTATAATTTGCATTTTATTCCATGTTTCTTAAAATATATTCATTGAAAAACCTTTGTTATATGTAGATAAATCTCTAAGTACAATAGTTACTTTTAAATACACATTGATACATCAACTACATGATGAAGTTTTCCTGTATTTGAAAAATTCTGATTCATTTTTGGTTTCTACAAAAGACATGAACAATTTGCAGAAAAAATTCCTAAATCTGGTTAAATGAAAATTGATATTATGTAAATGACATTTTATTATAGTAGTAATGAAGACTACTAAAGTCATCGTGATTTTTTTAAAGGATTTTAAAAGGAATTACCTTCTACCTTTCTTTCTAATGTAAGGAACCTAAAGTCCTTTGTGATGACTGCTTTAGACAGATTTTTTTTTTAATGCTTCAGTTTAGCAGATGCTGTTTTCTTTATTCCATGGGTTTAAGTGCTAACAATCAGTTCCAGGGGGGTTAGGGGAGTTGGGGGGGGGGGGGAGAGGGAAGAGAGAATAAAGAAAGAAAAGGAAAAACTTAACCATATATATTCTTTCTTTCTTTTTATCCCTTTTAGCAAAGTCTCCTTGGAAGTGACATGGATATGGGCAATCCAGGAGCTCTCTCACCATCCAAACCTGGTTCCCAGTACTATCAGTATTCTAGCAATAACCCCCGGAGGAGGCCTCTTCATAGTAGTGCCATGGGTGAGTTCTTCATATATTTGAATTCATGATTTGGGCTGATGGGTTTTTAGGAATAAATGATCATGGAAAATGAAAGCTGTAATATTTGTTGAAATGGTAAGACAGTGACTTCCTCCCCAAAATGAATGAGTATATAGATCACTACTGTGTACCAGGCTGAGATATCAGAAGCTTTATTCTTCTGTATTAGCTTATTTCGTGTTTTTCTTTGACTGAACAAACAAGGCCAGTTTTTAAAAAATGCATGGAGAAAACAACCTTCTAAATAAGACCATTAATAATTTGAACTCATTATTCTATCAAAATAGCAGGGTTTGGGTTTTTGTTGTTGGGTTTTTTTTTTCATTTTGTTTTTAGTTCCCCAACAGGGTAGGAATTAACGGTGTCTGTGGAATTTTACCAATATACGTTTTTAAAAATCCAGGCTAAAATGCTAATAGCAGCGACTAGGTTGTTCATGGTATAGCATATTTCATATAGGAAAAGCTTCTGTGGCTCACAAAGTCGTTCATCTTCTTGCAGAGGTACAAACAAAGAAAGTTCGAAAAGTTCCTCCGGGTTTGCCATCTTCAGTAAGTACTGTCTGTTTCTCAATTGGCTATTGTTTGGTGGGTTGTTTTTTTTTTTTATGTTTTTATCAGAAGGGGGTACAAGTGAATTATGTTGTATGATCTCAGAGCAACATTTGTTCATAGAGAATGTAGACGAAGTAGGAATAACCTGAAAATGCTGCCATTTTACCAAACGGTAAAATGATTAATTGCCACTGTGGAAGAAGGGATACCCATGTGAATTTTCAGCAGGGTAAGCTCTAAAGAGAGCTTTTTGAAAAGATGCCTAAAGTTTGAAGAGTTTTACCTGTTAGTGCCTTTGGAGGGAATGAGCATTAGTTTCATGTATTGGTTAAATGCTTTGTCAGTATTATGATGATTTATGGATTTGCATGCTAAAGGAGATTTGTGGAGCGGATTTAGGAGAAATTTACATGGTTTTCAGCCCATAGTGCAGGGAAAACATCTCTATTTTCTACTGAGGGTGTTGAATGAAGTCTGTAAAGGTACTGCATCAGTAGCTCTCTGGGTATGTGGTACCAGGTGACAACTAGAAGAATCCAGCTGTAACCAAAAGCATTCTGGGTTATTTTAATAGATGGAGCTAGGTGCAGTAGTGACTGAGAGTTTTTCTGCATCCCCAGCCCCAAAGATGTGATAGAAAAGGATAACCTAAATAGTTTTCCCCAGGCAGAAAGCTGAAGGCTATTTTAACTAAATAAATTAGATGGTTCTTATGTTGAAATCTCTGATTTTATATATTTTCAGTTAACTTATCTACACATTTTATTTAGCATTTGGTTTAGGAAGACTATTTCTAGTGATCTTCTGGGCAGAAATATATGGTGATTTTTTTTTTCTTTTATTTCTTCAAAACCTGATCTGAAACAAAAAGAAATTATTCTGACACATATTTTAGCAATTTTTTTTAATTTAATGTTCTATAAGGTACTGGCAACCTTTTAAAAACCTCACATTGATAGAAACATACTCATGAGTACTTATATTAAGGTATATTAAAATATTTCAAAATATATTAGCAATTTTTATAGGAATGAGTTTTATTTTATTTTTAATAAATCCGAAGAATAATGGATTTTATATATTTATTGAGATCAGATAAACCCAAATACCTGTGCATTTCACTTGGTTTCAACAGTAAATCCATAAATGTATTCAATCGAAATGTGTAAGATTATGTTTTATAACAGTTACATAATTCAATGATATTGGAGGGGCATTGTGGGAAATTTGGATATATGGACCAATGCACACATTGTCCAAATGAAATGACATCAGTAATGTTCTTCAAAGTCATTTTGGGCAACCAAAGTTATATCCCTCCCTCCCACCAGAAAATGTCAACATAATGAATTTTTATCTTAAATGAACTTTTAAAAAAAAATGGTCAGCTCCCTAAACCCCATGGTTTTTATGAATACTTTTAAAACTTAAAGTTAGAAAATTTAATTTGGATGAGTTCTTAGCTTTTAGTAATTTTCATAAGAATTTCAAATGACACAGCTTTATGTAATGTGAATATTTTTAAATACGAAAATTTTATCTTTGAATGATCTGAAATAATCAAGTAGTTTTTGCTATAAAATCTCCAGTACTGCTACAAGGCACAAGTGCTTAAAGATGCTGTGCCTAATTTTCTGTCATATATTAAAAATTAACTGTTAAATTTTTTCTTGTATTCAAAATTATGCAAATTTCTTTCCACTACATAAGTAGGGCATTTGTGTGGTATTAAGTCTGTTTTCTACTTGCTTAATCATTGTCAGACAACAATTTTCCATAATTTGTCATGAATTAAAAATATTTCCCTGTAGACAGCTGACCATTTTAGGACAATTATACTGGTACTATTTTACCCTTGCTCTACAGTGAGTTATTGTAGTGTTGTTGAAGTGTTGTGATATGTTCTGAAAATCTGAATACCACCCTGATCTAAACTGATATTGCCTAGTAATTAGAACTCAGTCATGGAATGTTCAGCTTGGATTGTTCTATCCCTCTGCTGTGGTAGCATGTTCAGGAGACATTCTTGTTGGAACATCCAGCTCAGCTCTACATCTGAAGGACTCTGATGACATTTTTAAGTAAATACAATTTTTATGTGAATGGATAAATATTTGCTGGATCTTTTTGCTTTTAGTGGAATAGGCTTGTTCTCTTTATTTTAAAATTTAAACATTTAAGTTATGATTACTTGAAACTGGTTGAAGGAAATGCAGTTTTAATAACAGTTTAAATAAATGTAGTTTTATTCTTTTATATTGGCTTTAGTATAGACAGAACATCACTTATAACTCAGAGCTCTTTCACAAGAACCACATGCCTTAAGTACTTAACAAATTGTACTAATTCACCTGATGATAGATTACATTAGAAAATGAGAGTATTGCATTAGGCCCAATAAGCCTCTATTTCTACATTAGCCAAATCGGTTCTTTTTTAGCCCAAAGAAACTGATGGACATTTATCTGGTAACATGAACCAGTATTTGTATAGTAGATAACGAAAGGTTGAGGACAATGAAAGGTTTCCTTTGGAGTGATTGTAGCGAGATAAAAACATTTACAATTTCTCTTAAGAATATATTTATAATGGTAAACAGTAATAAATCTGTCACAGTCTCTTGTGTTATCTCACTTGATTTTTTTTTTGTTTTTGGTAAAACAGTTCACATTTATTTCTTTAAAAAATTAAATTGTAAAATTCCATTATTCAGATTATTATTCATTGTATGTTTTAGATACAAAATCAGGAAGTTTAGAGTTAAGGTTGAAATTCCATACATGTTTTACAAAACCCCATTGTTCTGGGATTCTTATTTGAAAATATTATAGTTATCTGTAGGAGAAAGAAAATATAGGCCTACTTCCACAGCATGCTGTAGGTCTGGCAAGATAAATGAATGTCTTTTATTTTTCTTTTCAATCTGAGATCTCAAAGCACTTCCTTAACATAATTCCTTTAGGCGATTGCTTAGTACCCATCTTGTAGCCTCCACTCCTACAGGTAGGAAGGAGAGAGAGGGATCTTGACATGCATAGTACAGAATCCTGCAGTTAAGATTAATGGGAGGTTTCTCAGAAGCAAAGTCTGCAGGAAATACCACCTCATTTTCCCAGGAGGTCCTTGTTCAGCATTTCAGGACATTTTTCAAGTTATTTATTTCAGTCTTTGTGAACTTTCTTTTAAAGAACTGCTTAATTTATCAACATTTTCCAAAAAAAAAATACTTACCTAATTTGTTGGATTTATTATTTTTGGTTTCGAAACACAGGTTTATTTTCTGAGTCAAATCTCAGCACATGACAGTGTTGTAATTTTCATCAAACACATCCACACTTTAAGAGTTTTCACACATCCTATATCTTGAACCAAAAACTCGGTGAACTTGCTGCTCTTTCCACTAATTTATTTATCTTTGTGTCACTAAATCAGTTTTTTAAACAAATTGAATCCATTCAAGTAAGAACTAGAGTTTAGAAGGAAATGTCTGTGATTAAATCAAATCTTAACCTTTATAAAAAAATTGTGTCTTGGTAAAAATCATTGCATTGTCACTGACCACTAGAGAAAATTAACGAGATTGTTTCATCCTTCAAAAAATGGCAAGATACTACTATATCTTGTCTACTTACAGTACGTTCATGCTTCTTGAAAAATGATCCATTTAGCAATGTAAAAGGTGCAACATGGATGTTTAAAAAAAATTTATAGCACCCACTTATAAATGAACATTTAGTAATCTGTCTCCTTACTTTAGTTTACTTGAAATAAATGTATTACACAGGTCTAAACTTCAGCTTCAACTATACTACTTTCAGATTTTCAGTGCAATAGTCAAAAGTAATGTTAATTCAAGTTTTTTATTACTTTTTTTTCACCGTTACGTCAGTCGGCTACCAAAAAAAGTGAATGGCCGCATGGAATATAAATCATTCTTCATAGAAACAAAGTTTAGGAAATATGTGTCACTATCCCTTTTCTCCACAAACTTTAAAAAAATCATCATCTGTATTTTTAAGGGTAATCTTATATTGTAAATTTTTTTTGAAGATAGGTTTTTTTAAATGCTTTAAATAATTCAGTTTGACAGATCACATATCAAATGGTTTGGGTCTGATAACATAAAAATCTAGCTAAAAATCTGTTCTTCATTGAAGATACCAAAACTTTATCTGATCACTGTAAACTAGCCAATTTTAAGCCTCTGAATTAGTTGTTATCTGGATTTGAAGGGTTAAAGATCTACTTTGTATAAGATTTCAAATTCTTCATTGGTTATAAGTAAAACATTCTTAAAAAAAAATTCCACAGTATGAATCAATTAAAAAAAAACAACACACACAACAGATTTCCTAAGGCTTTGGGGTCAAGATCAGCAGTGTTGGAAAGTATTAAAAGACCTCTGTAAATAAAATTCTACAATAAATATAATCAATTAAAGCAAAGTAGATGTTAGAAAATAAAACTTTTCTAACCTCTAATTTCAAAATGATTAGATAATTTCCAAATTCACTAACCATGGTTGAAACCAATAAGAAGAGAATATTCATCATATAATAGACTTCTTCAACTTTTAGGATATTAACTTGAAGAGTGACACACACACACACACATCTTTAAAGCAAAACACGCAGTATCACTAAATAGTGAAGAGTGTTTATAAGGTCTATATTGCATAGTGAAGTAAGAAAGTAGCCATTAGTGATGTAAAAGGTAATCAAAAAGTAAAATCATATATTCACACTACAGAAAAGTGTGACTTTTTATATCAAACCACGAAGTTAGCAGATTTTATTCACCTTTAAATATGTCATACCCATTTTCTGTTCCTAATATGAAAAGATGAGAGGTTATTTTTTCTTATATAAGATGTCATTTATTATGAAGTTTAGGGTGGAGTCAAGGGTAACAGGAATAAATTTTTTATCAGAAAAGAAAAAATACTTCCACATTAGGTTTTGCCTACGTGCGTGATATTTCAACTCATTTTGAACTATATTTTCCATGATTCTTCTTTGAAAATATTGTGAATGTTATTAATATGTGAAATGTTAATATTTCTTTAGTATTCAGGCAAATAGATCAGTCAATAAATGTTTATTAAGCACCTACAATGTGCCAGACACTAAGTTAAAACTTAAACAACAATATCTGGTCGCTGTTTGGCTTCCAGTGCTGAGGGAATCACTTTCAAAGTTGTCCACTATATTGCGTAATTGTAGCTAATGTGGGCTATGAGTCTGTTCCAGAGTATGTGAAATTTAAATTGGAGGTTCTATGTAGTCAAGCCTAAATCTTCTTGAGGATTGCTGTCCTGTGATCTGAAAGTGATTCAAAAGACAAAATAATACACATAAAGATATATGATAGTGCAACCTAGCCTTTAATCATGTTGCAAAAGTTAGGTTTTAGATTTCTGTACGTCTTTTTTGGAGTTTCATAATGAGGATGTATCTATTCTCTACTGTTTTGCACCCTGAAATAAGGTATCCTGGCATTTTATTGATTCAGTCCATCATCCTATTTCTTCTTGGTATGTTGTTATCTAGAAGAGAGAATAAATGTGAAGAAGGAAAAGATATTAGGTTCCTTGCTGGGAACTCAACACTGTAATCATTGCAATTGGACCAAAGTTGCATGTATGTATCATATGCTCTGTGGCAGTTTTTTTAAATGGAAATGTGTACAAGACTGAAAAAATAACCAGAATATCCTCTTGTTTTTATAGAAATGGATCCCCCCGCCAAAAAAAAAACCCAGCCCCAAAGCCAGTATCCTCTTGATAATTGTGGCATGATTCCCATATGATTTCCTGAAGTGTGTGGTCTCTTCCAGGTTACTTTGGGACCATTACTACATGGTATTTTATTGTATACATCACAAAACATATGCACGTGGGGGAATGTTGTTGTTTTCTTGTGTGTGTGTGTGTGTGTGTGTGTGTGTGTGTAATACATTTACTAAGAACTGTTATTAAAATTCTGCAAAATACCAACATTAGTAGTAAAACTAGCCTTGAGAAACTATATTTAGTATGTCATATTTCATTGAAGTTACTCTTCACTAAAGAGTGGAATTAGTTATGCTCTTGAACCTTATTAGAATGACTAAGTTAACCAAATTGCTGAAGAAGCTTATTATAAGAAATTTACATCTCTGAGTTGATTCCACCTTTCTCTTCTTTCCCCCATGAAGCCAAAAGTAGCAACAGAAAAATGTTTCTGTACACTGATTTCCAACCTATAGACTTGAGAAATGAGAAGTTGTGTACATCAAAAGTCATCATTTTGATATTAATTTTTAAAATACAGCATGTTAAAAAAATATGTTTTATACATATGCAATAAGAACCGCTTCTTTGTATCAATAAATGTACTTCTAAAGGCTGAATAGATGTTTTATATACATATACACACTTATAGTTTTAGACTGGAACTAGGCTTTCTTTGGTATAGGGAAGGCATTGGTAGCTCAGATTACAATTTTAGAGACCTACCTGGAGCTCTGAGAAGTTAATGTGGCTTTCTGTCTACTCTACCACACTTCCATATGCGTGTGTGTGTGTGTGTGTGTGTGTGTGTGTGTATGTGTAAGTAATTGGTTCAGTCATCTTATTGCTAATAGGTATATTGTTAAATAGAAGAACAGAATAAGAGTAGAGAAGAAAAAGGCATTGGGTACCTTTCCAGAACTTTGTAACTCTAATAGTTAACACTGGATTAAAGTTGCCTTTGCACATAAAAAAGGGGAATGGGACAGAAGAGGGTGTGTGAAAGACTGAGGAAAAAAAATAAAACCAGAATATGCCCCCATAAAAATGTGCAGATATGTAAAGTTATATACATATATGTATGAACACAGATATGTGGGTATAACTTTTTTAAATATATGTGGAAGCTATTAATAAAATATAGATATTTAAGAGCATTATTTATATTATAGCAGGTTTTTGTTCATCAGAAACTATTGTGAAGAGTCCATGAATTTTTGGAGATATTATTAAAGGGTCCTCATACTCTCGTATATAGGAAATTATTTTGCTAGTTTTGCAGTGTATAAGTCCATGTGACTTACACAAAAAATATGGGACAAGAAATTTAATAGAGGCAGAGGGTAGAGTTGGAAGATTATTGTACTAGTAATTTATCTTTTTTTCAAAAGTAAAAAAAAATCAATCAGCTTTCCATATTTGGGGGATTTCAAAGAGGACATTTCAAAGAGGGATTTTAAGAGGATAATATAGTTTTATTCTTTTAATTTTTTGTTGTTAAATACTTTTAAAAACATTAAAGTTTATTGAATAGAAACATCAATTTGAATTTCCAGCACTCTTTCCCTCACTAACTGCCAATCATTGACAGATTTCTACAGTTCTGAGATTTCTTGGTTAAGTTTCCAAACATTTTTTTTTAAGTTAGTAAATCAGAGTTGATTGTAAACTAGTGGGCTGGGTAAATGAGATTCTCTTACAATCGTAGAACTGATGCAGAAAGGAGTAAGGAATCTCTTTGGTGACATCAAAGTAGTAGCATGTTTTTGAGGAAGATTAAAATGCAGGCGGTCTGTCAGCATACACCTGTTTTTGTTGTTTCTGTTTCTTTAACAAAGTGTCCTGAATACTCAAACATAGCACAAAGTTACGCTTGTAAAGAATAGCAGGAGGTGTACAGCCTCCATCTTGACTGGTATAGGGTTGGATTTATTTGAAGCTTTGAAAAAAAGTTAATGCAGTATTGACACACGTCTAAATAATGATTTGAGCACAAAACAAGTTTGACAGTGATTTGAGATGTGTGTGTGTGTGTATCTATGCATGTGTGTTTGTATGTGTGTGTGCCTGAATGTGTGTTTCTACAGCTGATAACATAGGTGTGTACTTATTGAGTGGCTGTGTTTTGCTGGTGCATATACTCCCTCTTCAGAGATATTATGGTAGTGCAGTAGATAATACGTATCTTTTTAAGGTTTTGGCTAGAAAATATGGATAACTAATAAGTGTACATGAGAGGCATAAGCTTGAATATTAAAATATGGACTAAACATATTTTGAAGATCACACTATATCCAATCCATATCTATATTTTCTTGCTAATGTAAGAAACTTTTTCATACTTTGAGGAAATAAACTCTCTCTCTTTCTCTCTTTCTCTCTCTCTCCCTCTTTCCCTCTCTCTCCCTCTCTCTCCCTCTCCTTCTCTCTCCCTCTCTCTTTCACTCTCTCTTTCTCATTTCATTTAATCCTGTTCATTATTCTACAGAAGCTAAGTATAACATAGTCAAGCATAGTGCAGTCCCCATAATTTAGTGAAGAAAATGTTTGCTTTATGTTTTGTTGTATGCCAATTATATTTCCGGTGTCAGTATTTGAGAGGACATTTCCTTTTTGGTAATAAATGACTTTGGATATTAGGGGGAAAAAAACTATTTCTCTCTGACTCACCTCAAAGCATTCTCTTACATTTCTTCTTGGTGCACTCTAATAAAAATAAGTGCTGCAACACAGAAAATCAAAATGTGTCTTGGACTTACCTCTTGCTATTTGTTGAATTTTACAGAGTGCTACAATAGAACTATTTTAATATCAGAAAAGTCCTTGTCTTGAGCAACTTCTTTTTCTTAAATTCTTTCTAAATGTGCCTTCTGCCTTATATTTGTTATGATAATATAAAAGCCTTCATTCTTCCTATTGGCATACCATATCATTATATTATTAGTTGCTCTGAAGAAATAGTGGTGGATTTTTAGTGACAGTGTCTCCAAATCACCATATTTGGTGATTTTTATGGTATTAAATTTGGACGTTTTAGTGGTACCAAAGTGGCTTTTTTTGTTTTTGTTTTTATTTTTTTTTTTTAGCAAAGGCTACACTAATATTTACAAGAATTACCTAAGCTGCATTATCACTTAGGTGCAACATGTAGACATTTAAAATTCAAAACTACTAATTCTGGGAGCATTATTACATGAGAAAATTAATATAAAATGTTTTTCTTTAAATACACAGTTAAAGGGAGAAATAAAAATGAAGTTGTTTAAAGAATATAGAAAATTTTACATTTATTTTACTACAGAAAATAGAATTTTAGAATAATTTTGACAGGGTAGTTTTGATTTATTGAACACATTTAATTATGCTGGAGACTAAACATAAGATAAAAGCACCTTTCAATTATTGACTCTCACATCATATAAAAATTGTTTTTGCTTTAAAAAAAAGACACAAATTCCATTGCTTATTACAAAGGTATGAATCTTTTAGCCCTTCATTACTAACATTTTCTTTAAGAAAAAAATGTTAGTTTTATATATAGTGATTTGAGTGTTTTAAGTGGTTTTTTTTGTGTTTTCATGTGTTTTTATTTTTAGAAGCATACTTAATGTCTAATACTTAAGAATAATGCCATTAATTGAAAGTTGAGTCCTTGCCCTCACTCCACTCCCCATTCCACAAATAAGTAAGTAAATAAATGAATCTAAGAATATTTCTGGGGAGATAAGAGAAGGTAAAATCCCCAAACATCTAAGTCACCATAAATAATCCCTCCCCGCCAAAAAGTTCTTTTTTATTTATTGTTGACAGTTTGGGTTTTATAGCTTTAATAATAAGCTGGGAGAATCCAATATGGAAGAGCAAGTAATATTGGCAGTTTCATACATTGATTCGTTGGTTCACTGACTCATTTAGCAAATGCCCTAACCCTAACCCTAAATTCTCCAGGTATCAGCTTCTACTTTTAGTAACTAATGACAGAAATATATCGCCTTCAGCATTTTTCTCTTGAAGGTGCTCTTATATAAATCCTGAAGCACATGCCACTTAAATTCATCCTGTTTGAAATCTCAGTGTTGCATCACTGAAGACTGGATGTCACAAGTAGATAGGTTTTATAGTGATGTTTAATCCAGCCTTTAAGGAATTTCATGTTTTGTGGACCTTTCATCAGTTGACAAATTGCTGGGGTTCATAACAATGATGATAATAACTGTTATTTATCTAGTACTTTAAGATTTGCAAAGTATGTGACATAAAGTAAATCATTTAATCCTCACAACAATACTGTAACGTACTGTGAGTATATCCATTTTACAGTTGAAGAAACTTGGGCTCAGAGACGTTAGTGGTACTGCCCTGGATTACATAGTTTGGGGCAAAGGCAGGATTTGAGGATGGGTATTGCCTGCGTCCAAGTCCAGCAGCTCTGGAAGGTGAGCATTAGTACATTATTAGAAGGCATTTGTTGAATTAATGCAGTAGTGGATGGAGAGCTGACTTTGAGTTAGTAAAAGCTGAGTTCAAATTTGTGTAAATCTAAGAAAATCATTTCATCTGTGTCTCGGTTTCCCCATCTGTAAAATAATAGCACCTACTTAATGGAGTTGTGAGGATAAAATGAGATAAAGATGTAAAACATTTTACAAACCTTAAAGTATTCAATATATGAGCTACTATAATAACTTTAATAATAAATTATTCTTTCAACAAAGATGCATAGCTGCCCACAAATAGAATAAACAGGAACTTCACTACAATCTGACTGATTATATTGCCTGAAATGTCAGAAGAAACTGAATATACTTCAGTCTCACTTTTAAAATTATCCATTGTCATGGTTTCTCCCTTCTTCCTCCTTCATCTCATGGAGATCATTTTGTAAATAATAATAATTCAAATTTCTGTAGTGCTATAGGGGCTGGTAGGTGGCACAGTGGATAGAGTACCGGGCGTGGAGTCGGGAAGACCTGAGTTCAAGTGAGGCCTCAGACACTTACTAGTTGTGCGACCTGGGTAAATCACTTAACCCTTCTTGCCTCAATTCCTCATCTATAAAATGATCTGGGGAAGGAAATGGCAAACCACTCCAGTATCTCTGCCAAGAAAACCCCAATTGATGTCATGAAGAGTTGGACACAGTGATGCAACGACAACATAATAGGTTTACAACCATCTTTCCTCAACAACAACCCCATGAGTTAGGTAGTGAAAATATGATTATACCAAACTTACAGATGAGAAAATTAAGACTCACTATGAGTAAGTGATTTTTCTCTAGGTCAAAGGTGAACCTAGGTCCCCTGACTTCAAGATCACAGCAGTTTTTTGCCACAAACTTCCCTGTGTCTTGGATATCTCAGGATATTGTTCTTTGCTGTTGTCTAATGAGGTGTTAGGGTTGTCTTTAAAAAAAAACACACACACAGATTAGGGAAATCTAACATACAGGCTTACAGCATAGCAGAGCCTGGTTGTCACAAGTAGACATTTACTTGGGAAGTAGTTTTCTGCAGTCTGGACACCTCATAAGTGAGATTGTACTTTATTGTAAGTGACCTTTTCATTCCCATTTTCTACAACATCAGTGCTAAGAAGAACCAGGTAATTAGACCTTTTGCTTCTAAAATTTATGCACATCTTTACTATTGTGAAAGTGGCAATCAGTCCAGGATGTGTGTGTGTGAGGGGGGAGGAGGGAGTCTGTTGTAATACAGTGCCTTTCATGAATGATTTGTTTGTTAGACATGGTGTGATGTAAAGAACACTGGATCTGGGGTCAGATTGCGCATTCTCATTATGTCAGTTAATAGTTATGTTTCTTAGTGCAGGTCACTAAATTTCCCTAAGTCTCAGTTTCCTCATCTAGAAAATGGAGATGCTAGATTTTGAGAAAAGTATTTTGTAAATCTTTATTACACAAAGGTGTTATTATCATTAGTTCTTGAGGTTTTTTCTTCTTTTAAAATTACATTGGTGTTATTCTGCAGTTATTCAGAAGTGGGTGCTACTGAGTAATCGTAAAAGTTTCCTCTTATGCTTAGGTAGTTAAAAAAATGATAGCTTGTGAATGGAAAATTTCACTTCATTTTTCATGGCCTAAGTATGTGTATCGGTGCAGCAGTTTGTTTCAGTCATGAATCAAGAACAAACTTAAAGATTTTCAGCACCATGTTCTATGGATTCCTAGTACAGAACAGTGATGTTTATGCTGACATTTTAGGTAAATTTAAAGAATAGCTTGGTTCTAGCTTTTGCTCCGGAGTCTTCTTTTAATGGTACAGCTTAATTCTCATGAGGAAAAACATATTTTCATCAGTTGGCTCTGGAAATTTCTTGTACTTTTAAAATTATTTTGTTTTTGCAAGCACAGGCTTTTTAAGTCTTGCATTTTGAAGCAGATTTGCATATAGCCATATTATTTGACTATATTTCCTTATGAGGAAATCTTTTTCTTGCCAAACGTAAGTCATGGAGTGACAGGACATAAAATTAAAATTGTTTGGTGTGGTTCCATTTTGGCCAATATATTCTTCACCATCCCTTCTCCTTTGAAGTGCCCCCTCTTTGGTCATTTTGCAATGAGAGAACCTTTCTTAGGGAAAGTGAACAGTCCTAAGTTAGGTTAGACTTAGCCAGCCCTCATTTGTAGTCATTGCCACCTTGTGGATTACAAAGGATATTGGTTTTCATAAACTTCCATTTAATTTTGGCTCTTTTCATTGCTAGTACACTCTGGCAGTGGATTGTTAGTGTTCTTCACCAAAAGGATCCTCTAGTTTGTTCAGCAACACCTCATTTCTCCACTCACAGTTCATTTATGATTCTGATGAGAGTGTTTTTTCAGGAAACACACATTTCACTTTTTGACCTAGGAGCATCTGTTAGAATTTTTTTTAATACTACTTTGGCATTCTGAAAGTGTTAATGTCTTTCATATCTGTTTAATGCTATTTAGGGATATTTATGATCACCTCTTGGTTACTCAGGGTAAAGTGTGTCGCAATTTTTTTTAAACAGACAGGAAAGCATTCATATGAGGAAACAGATTGCTTTAAACATGTGCTTCCTGTGACAGTAAAAAGAACAAATTAGATTTAACACTGTGTAATGAATGCATAAATGTGTACATTTAAGCTTTTAAAAGCTTTATGTTCAGTTCTGGTCAAAACAAAAATTGAGTCACCTGTTAAAGTTAAGGATGCTTAGATCCCTAGCAAGGCACATCTCAAGGCTACATCAGGTTAGAATGAGCCTGGATATGTTTAACAAAGAAATCCAGATGCATTTTGGGATTTCCATGGCCATTTTTTTTTCCTCTTTGAGTCTCAGGTTGAGAAAATTCCTTCCTCTGACTTTAGAAATTGTCATTTTTAAAGGATTGTTCTTAGTTATGTTTAAAGAAAAATTATATATTTTGATAGTGCTGAATCAGGAAATAATTTCATTACCTCACTGTCTCTTATTATCTCGTATAAAGGGGAAGGTTACCATGTGCCTTGCATAGTCTGTGAACTAAATCCAATATGAATGGGTCTTTCTGGTTAGAAAATATTGTATTTGAACATCAGTTCTCCTTGGAAGAAGAGAAGAATCATCTCTATCTCTGCTGGAATTCTAATGATATTCTCTTTTCCTTATTCTTCAAATCTCAGGCTTTACGGAACACTTATATTCCTGTGTAAAGAGGTTGAACAGGAATCTCTTAGGAGAATATATAGTCTGGGGACATCTGACTCTCTTATATTTCATACTGAGGTACTAATATCAAAACAGACTGCTCATCGTTGCACCGGAGGGCAAGGCTTTTTTTGGCTGACAGGCACAAAGAGAAATGGGCACGCTGTACCCTGCTTGGCATCAAAATGGGTTAAGGGAAGCTGGGGGCACAGAGTCAGACTGCGTGTGCAGTCACAGCCCATGGTTAACTTCCTCTTTGTCTGATGCTTGGCTTTATTGGAACTGATGACTTTTTTTTTAAATATGGGGTGAGAGTTCAGTGAACTGGGAAGTAGCCCTAGACTCTCTCTATTATTATACTTTCTCATACAGTTACTTATGCTTCATTTTTTTGAAGTTACTGCAGCTGTTCCATGTACCGGCTTCCAAAGCTGTATACAAAGCATTTGTACTTCTCATTTTAAAAAAAAAGGTAATCAAATTGGAAATTAAAAAAAAAAAGAAATAAAAAACAAAATGTTTTTTATTACCATTCAAAAAGGTGGCAATGCTGACAGTTATCTTTAGTGATAGCCTTAAAAGATACCAGCATATATTTTTCATCGACGTTGATCTGACACTTCTCAGAACAAATCAAAATAATTTCTGGCCATGATAGAGCATTGGTACAGTGCTGAAAGAGCCAGCTTCATTTCAGGAGAAATTGTAAATGTCAGTTGACTGACTGATACTGTACTTTTTGTTGTTCCTATTTGTTTCAATTCATAATTTTCTTTGAAGATTCATTTGGAAGAAAATACAGGATAGTTTCTATCTTCCCTTAAGATTTTCCTCCTGTTTCTGTATTTGCAGAGAGCAGTTCCCAAAGGCAAAAATGAGTGAGCTACCATCTTGAGGAGGAGATGATATGTTTAGTGAACACCAAATGCTCTCAAAGTTCTGACTGGAATTTTCAGGAGATTCCGATTGCTTTGGACTGGCTATTATTTCACACAAAGCCATAGTAGTTAGTTAAAGACCTCAGTAAGATGACCAACTTCCGACAATCCAAAAAATAGGCTAGAAGGATGAGGGATAGAATACCATTTGTTTGGTAATTAGGGTGCATCTCTTAAGAGTTCCAGAGAATTCTGATTAACCTTTCTGTTCCCACATTCTCACATGAAATTAGCACACCTTTTAAATCATTGTTTAGCATTTAAACAAATATTTTTGAACCTTCTTAGTGCAACAGGTTTTGAAAACACTAAAAGTATGCTGTAGGTTTCCAAAAAACTTCATTTTTCTTACATTTTAAATGTTCTGTTTGTGCAAAATTTCGAGAATCACCATAAGGGCTTCTTTGCATTTTTAATTTAGTAACTAACATATGAATAAATTTGCATATTAATTAGTTGCAGATTAAATCATGCATACATAATTGCCTCCTTACTGTGTTTAATGTTTGTCAAAATCTCCAGCCTGGTTTGATGGATGTCGTATGAAAGATTACAATTTGATGTACCCTTGGAAGTATTTACACCAATAATGCAGGATTCTTAATAGCAGAATTCTCTAGTTATATACAGTTACTAATAAACATGTAAGATAGGTGCATGTCCCTTTGACTGAATTTTTTTCTTTGCACCAAATCATTTACTATTCATAATCATTAATGCATCTCCTAATTATACAGCATATGTCTGTTAACCCTTTCATTGCAGATCTTCCAGTGGCAGGTTGTTGGTTTTTTTTTTTCTTAAGAAAACAGAATTGTAGAATTTTAAATTATATTGCTGCCACTTGCTTCTTCCTTCGTTTTCCATTAAGTACACCTCTGTCCTCTCGTCTTTTTTTTTTTATTTTGGTGTAACTTTTAAAGCTGTGCTTCTGCTTTGCATCTTATAAGCAAAGAGATAATCTAAGTGAATGTACTTCATAGCTACTATTCTCTTTATTGACCACTGATGAAAAAAAATCAATGAGATTTCAAATGCTATATGTAAAAAGTCAAAAAGGACCCCTGCTAATATGTCTTTTTTAAATTTCATGAAAATATGAATATTCAGGGCTAAAGGGCTAAGTAATGTAGGACAGAGGACTTATAAAATAGATCTTGATATTCAGCTCTTAATTCATTCCATTGTCCTTGCATGGTACAGTTAAAATGTTCCTTTATGGGAAGCATAGAATATTTTCTACTGGGGACAGTACCTTAATTCAGTATATTATGATTTCGATACATTTAACATAAAAAAATTAGACATTGAAAATCCCTGATTTGATACGGTTAAAGAGGATTTATTATGCCTTTAAGACACTAAGTGTTCCTTTTTTGTTGTTATTTCTTCAGTTCCATAAGTTTACTTTTACTTATGCAAAGACTAGACCTAGACCATGCCCCCCTTATTTTCAACTGGCATTTTAGTTTTATGTGTAAATATATATGCATATATGTATATGTATACATACACACATATATGCATGTATACACACAAATATATATATATATATATACACACACACATATATATTACTATTTTTATGTCTAAGCTGCTTATCACACTGTATTACCCTACATTAATGAGCATTCCTACTGTGCAAAGTTCTATCAAAAATGATGGTGTGAATGCCATTTTTAATTGGAAGTTTATGCAGTCAGATTTATAGTACACAACCAAAAAAATACATATACTACAGTTCTGATCCAAGCCAGGCACAGGATATTGATCTTTTTAATTTCACTATGAGTTCTTATTCATTTGTTTTATTTATGCTGACTGGTATCCAGTATATTCCTGTTACTAAATATTTAATGGAAACCACAATTAAGAGGGAAACTGAGGCACAGAGAGGTTATACTTGCTTTTAATATTAGGAGGAAACAATTTCTTGTCTTTAATTGCTTTTACCTCTATTTTGCCAGTAGATTTTGCTCCCAAATTTGGAAATGTCTACTAAAGTCATATTTAGGTTTTGCTTTTTTCAGTTACTTATTATAATGATTGATTAAATATAAACATATTTAATAAATAAAGATTAAAATGACCCAAAAGCACAATCTGATTTTGCTTAATTGGAAACTACATAATAAAAATACTGGTCTAATCTCATGAAAAGATTTTCTAATCATAGAGAAAGAGAACAAATTATTGACAATTTTAACACACCCTTCTGTAGTGTGTCACATTGCACTAAATCATATAACAATGTAAAAATAAACTTTAAAGACAACCTACAAATGGAAGGAAATAGTTGGGCCAGAATACCATATTTATCTACCTTCACTGTGCCTAGGTAATTTGGGGCATATGGCATGTAAATGATGTTCAGAAACCGCTGCCAAACCTAGGCACGATGGGATAAATTAAGGACAGATTTTCCTTCGTGTAAGTCCCATGTCTGAGGCCAGCAGTGTCTTTGCTTGGATATGTGTGCTTAGCACCTATCTGTATCAGTAAGAACTTCAGACACCATTCAATGGTGAAATTTGGCTTTCACCTGGATTCTAAGGTTGCTGAACCTGCATATATACCCATAAATATACATATATATTCCCCAGAATCACTTTGAAAATTAATAAGCAGTGCTTAATACATCCTTCTCCACTATCAACAATTCTCACAAGGAAAAATCTGAAAAGTGATCAAGTGACTTAAAGAAGAATTATTGAAATTAAACTTTTGAAATAAAATTTGTTTTAGGGAGCCTTTTTATAGGAGCAATTAACTGGTCTTAGCTATAATTCAGAAATGTATTGTTCAAAAGGAATTAATTTTCTCAGAGCTAATATATACATACAGACATGTATGTGCATATATTACCTATGAAAAATATTCCTTCACTTGAACATAAAATAATTTTGAAAAATGAATACATTAGATATTTTTATCACCCATAGATCCAAAATAGCTGTGTCATAATTGTTTTAAAAACATGTTAGTTTGAGTTATTGATGTTTTATGGCACATATGAGGAATTACTTGTAAAAATCATTATTAATTTAAAGGCCATGTTTCCATTTACAGAAACATAAAAGAACATTTAGTGACTAGCATTTAGTGCATTTAAAAATAACCTGATGATGATGATTTTATTGTCTGTATTTCAGGACAAATTCTTTACTTATCTGTTATTCTATCTTTTACCATAGTTTTTGTGCTTTACACTGGACTATATTTTAAAGTGACACCCATCAGTGAAATTTGGGACTTAACAGATGAGAGATTATTGCAGAATCTTTTCTATGTCGGTAATTCTAAATTGTATTCTTATTATTGAGTAGTTATTAGAAAAAATCATTAACTATCCTAAATACTATTATCATTATACTTAGGGAGCACCAACATTAAATATACAAAAGTTAGAAGCAGTCTCAAATCTTGTCGATTAGAACTTGTCTTAGTTCAGTAAACTTGGATTTTAAAAAATTTAAATACAATCAGCAAAAGTTATTATCAGGTAAACCATCTGCAAATGCAATTAGTCATTATTTCAGTGAAGTGGCCATGCTGTGCCCCTTTATTAAATCTGGATGAATAGACATGAGAGGGTATCATCACAACAAAAAAAAATTTTCCCACTAGTTCATATAAACTTGGGTGAAGTTCTGAGTTGTTTATATTATGTGTATCCCTTGGCCAGAGGTTGCCCTGAACATACTTTTCACAGCTGTGCTCCAAACCTAACATGATGTAGTAAAATCAGTATTCAGTAAAATATACAGCTCAGTCTGACTTTTAACTTTTCTGGGAAGTTGAAGCCTTGGGTAAAGGTTGAGGGGATGGAAGTGAGGACACAGTGGGAAAGATAACTATGCATCAGATTACAGAGGATGATGATTAAAGATGTTAGACAGTGGAGGAGGGAGGATATGAAAATACTGTACTTGTATGATAGAATCACTGAAGAATAGCCACTATCCACATTTAATATTGTATCCCCTAAGATTTTGGATTTAAATTTCAGTCACTAGGCTATGTTGAAAATTAAACACCTGTAATTTCAAGGAAATTAAAGCATATTTAGAATAGATAGAAAATTGAGAGTTTTTTCTTTTTTCTGCTTTTTTTTTAGCATCCTTCATGATAAAGATAATACCGCAAACTATTAAAATGATCCATTTTTAATGATCTATCTTTGATTTAAAATGACTTAACAGTTTTGAGAGAGAGAGAGTTGGGGGTGGGGGGGAATTGCATGCCCACAGACAGTTCTGCATACCAAATTTCAGAGTCTTGCCATTTCCTTTATAAATATCTGAAAATTAGGGTTTGAAATGGCACCCTTGACAGATCCTTAACCACTGCAGTGCTACCAGGTATCAGATAACAAATAAATTAGAAAAAACTTTTTACAAATTAAGTCAACATGTAGATCAATGGCTTCTTTTAGTATTTAGTCTCAACCAAAATATTTGTTAGTAAAGAATCTTGAAATGATATTACACACCTGTATATCTCATCCTCCCAAGGTAGATATGACTTAAACACCTTGTCAAACTGCCTAGTAGCCAAGATACTAACTCATTCCCAAGTATAGTGACTTCCTGTAGCCATTTCCACTCTGTGCTGAAAAAGTTTAGTCTTTCCTAGAATTATATTTATCCGAGGCTGTTTAGCATAAGTACTAAGTGCTGTACTATTAACTTTAAGTTTCTGTCATATCAGGATTCATTTCCAGCTATTTCCAGATTCTACCTATGTCCACTGCTACCTCTACATGGATAGTCCTCTACATGGATAGAAGAGAAATAGAAGTAATGACCATGTTTACAATTTCTAAAGTTTTACATATGTATTAGTATAACATCATCACATACATGTACACGCACACACACACACACATACATTCACTTTTTTGTATTAAAATGAACTTGTAATTTCAAGGCACACATACCAAATACGAAGTATTCAAGTATTCATGTTTTTTATATTCTTGTAAACATCTGTAAAGTGAAAGATGAAGGAGATCTTAGGAATCATCAAGTATAACCTCTTCATTTTAAAGATGAGGAAACAGACTCAGATATTAAAGGACACTTAGCAAGTAGCAGAGATGGATTTGAACTCAGGTCTCTGAAATCAGAGTCAGTTTTCTTTCTCCCTTACCATGCTGTCTCTCTAATGCCTCTTTATTGGCAATCACATTTTTAAAACTATAATGTGGTAAATAAATAAATGAATTCTCAAAGAAATAAGTTCTCAATAACCATAATGATAGACACTATGATAATGTGTCAGTGATTTTTTAAAATTGCTACCACTATTAAATGGGTCTTAGGTGCTACAAAGTTACCATCTTGAAACAGAGCAACACTTTACTTTCTTTTATGTAAAAAAATAACAAAGTATTCTACATGGAAAGGTTTTAAAAAGAATAATTTTATTTCCTGCCCAATTGCGAGAAGATCACAGGAGAGCACTGTCTTCCTGCACATGAATATTCCTACTAGTGAGTTAAAAGATTCAGTGTAGGATCAATCATTGAAATATAGAGGAAACTAAACAGGCTTACATGTACTTAGACATGAAGCAGGTTGCCACATCATGGATGTCTACATATATGTAAAGTAGAGCAGATATGGAGTAGTGGATAGAGAACTGGCCTTTAAGTCAGAAAAATCTGGATTCAGCTCCAGGCTCAGACACCTAGTGACTTTGTAGGCAAGTCATGTGACTTGTCAGTGTTCTAGACAATTCTCTAAGACTGTGATTGCAGAAAAGTGTTGGTCTCATTAGTAGAGGATATTTCCTTACCAAGAAATTCTCTAGACTAGTGAAATGACAAGGACCTAGCTCTGTAGTCGAAACTCATGTTGTACCACCTAAAATAATCATAGGTCAGAATGAGAATTGCCTAATCATAATTGAAGAATACACACACAAACAGTAAAAATGAAGTACATGATTTGGGGAAGATCAAACAACCAACATTTATAATCAAGCATCTTCTCTGGACCAGACACTGTGCAAAGGACTGGGACCGCACAGACCAGGCATAAAACAATCCCTGCTATTGAGGAGTTCTCTTCTAGTGACAGGAACAACATATCTAAGAACATACGGGAGAAACATAAAGAAAATAAAAACGAACATGAAGTAGATAAATGAGGTAACAGGTGGAAGGATCAGAGAAGGTTTCATCTAGAAGGTGCTGCTTGAGGGAAGTCTTGAAAGAGAGAGATTCTCTGAGGCAGAGATGAGGAGGGAGGGGATAGACAGGCCAAGGGCACAGGGATGAGGAGTGAATTGTCTGTCCAGGCAATGGGTGATTAGGCTTTAACTAAGGGGACAGTTTGGTAAGTAGTGAGAAGAAGATTTTGAAGTTTCCTCGGTTGTAAAGTGGAAATAATAATGGAACTTACATAACGAGGTAGTTGTAAGGATAAAATGAAGTAAAGTTTGTAAAGAACTTAGCAACGTGCCCATGCTGGCTGGCTGGCTTGCTAGTAGTAGCAGTGGCAATATATACTGTACATTTAGGGACTGTGGGGTAGGTGATAGAGTATGGAATAATAGGAACATTTATTGGCACACCCATTACAGAGGCAATGGTGCTGTTGACTTGATGCTAGTTCTCTGCTCAGGAGGTCTCTGTTTCTGTGTTTCTCTGTCTGTCTCTCCGTGTGTCTGTCTGTCTGTGTTTGTGTGTCTATGTGTGTACACAGCTGTGGTGAAGATGAATCCTGACAGGGAATTCAGAGTTGAATGGCTTGGAATCTCTTGGGAATGGCCTTGGGATAGTATACTATCACTTATCATACTATTAGTAGTAGTGGTAGTATTAATAGTGGTAGTGGTAGAGACAGTAGTAGTAGTAACAGCAGCAGCAACAGACGTGGTAAAAGGACTGATCAGTATTCATGTATATTCTACTATGCTTTGGAGTTTTGTTGTCATTATGGAAATAGCTATGTCATATTACCTCAGTCTTTGCCGGGGGGAAGGGGAGCGACCACCAGACACTTTTTCAGCACAAAAAATAATTTAAAGCAGATGAAAATAAGAGTGGATTTGTAATCAAGAAACCTAGGTTTCTGACTCTGCTAGTTGTGATCTATGTGACATGTAGATAGCAAGTCAGCCTTTTGGAGACTAAGGTACCCTTGTGTTCTACAGCTCAGATCCAGTGATTTTATGAGTTATTAAAAGCTCTGTTGATAATTCAGAGTCTTGAAATGTACCACCAACTGAATGATACCCTTTACCAGTCTAGAAAGTGGCCATAGAAATTAACTAGAAAAGTCACCATAATTTCCTTCTTGATAACTTATAACTAAAAGTAAATTTAACTTCTTTATTTACAAATATTTTCCAATAAGTTGAATTTTCTGAGCCCAGGAAGGATTTGATAATTTTAGACTTGAGTCTCAGTCTAATCACACTTTAGTTTTCTTGTGGTGAACCATCATTGTACATGGACTTCCTGGTTTAGGTCATGTTTTGGGCTTGTAAAGGAAGGAAAAGCATTGTCTCCTTTCTGTCCCTTCTTTCTTCAATAAAATTTTAATTGTATAACCAAGTGCTAGATGTTAAGCATGATAAAAAGAATTATGAAATGTGATCTTCAGTCTTGATTTCCCAATTCATTTGAGGGGGAGTAGAATGTAATACAAATAACTGTATTATACACATATTGTACACTAAGAACATTAAAGAATGGCACCTCAAAAAATGCAAAGACTGAGGAGGAAGACCTTCATGGAAGAAATGGCATTTGATTTGGACTTTAAATTAGAAGTAGGAAAGCAAAAGGTGGAAAGAAGACATTTCAGGTATAGAGATCAGCTTTTTGTCTATGTGGGAGTCAAGACATGCATACAAGAAAAGTAAAGGAAAGTAGAAGGCACTAAAGTCTTCTCATTTCTATATGTTAGCTTCTCTAGCACAGAAGTGATTGTTAGATTTGAATGGCTTCCAGATTAACCTAGTGGTTATAAATATCCACTGTAAAATTATACCAAGTGCCACTTAAACACAGGTATTGGGAACTTTTTTTTTCCTTATCCACTTCAGAAATAATTTATCAGGACCTCCCAAGGCTGTTCCCAAGAGATTCTAAGCCATTCAACTCTGAACTCCCTGTCAGGATTCATCTTCACCACAGCCATCTCCCACCAAGCTGTGTATACACACACACACACACACACACACACACACACACACACACACACACACACACACACATACATGCACACACACAAACATGGAGAAACAGACAGACAGAGAAGAAACACAGAAATACAACAGAGACCTCTTGAGCAGAGAACCAGCATCAAATCAACAGTGCCATTGCCTCTGTAATGGGTGTGCCAATAAACGTTACTATTATTCCATACTTTATCACACACTCCACACTCCCTAAATGTATTGTCTCTTCCATTAGAATGTAAGCTCTCTGCTGGCAAGACTGTCTTGCTTATATGTTTATATATTCATTGCTTAGCACAGTGCCTAGCAATATAGTAAGTACTTAACAAATGCCTTTTCTTCCCTTACTTCATAAACCATTGCAATATTTCATTAGGCTTTTTTCTAGCTGATTATCTGTGGGATGATCCAGAAATTTAGATCCTTCTTTATTTGTCCTCATTACAGTCACAAAATCATAGAATTTTAGAACCATTCCAAGCTTCCTTGTTTTACGTATGAGGATACTGAGGCATAGAGGTACATGAATTGCCTGCCCAATGACATGTTTGGTTGGCACAGCCAAAATAGATCCTGGGTTCCTGATACCAATTATAGTACTCTTTCAATTATAATGCACCATTCTATTTCTTTAATTAAATTCCAGGAATGTAGTCTGGGACTGTTTTGGCTATAATGTCTTAGCCACAGTGTAGTAACAAAGAAAACCACAGACATTTGGATGAATTGGAAATTTGAAGGGAAATCAAAGTAAACTTCAGTAAATAGATTGAGGTGACAACATATAGAGCAAAATGGGAACAATGTCTGGAGAGTCCTCATTTTTAACTTGATTTCCCAATTGTCTTCATTCTCACAGAGTTAAAGGTTTACTACTGGATGAGATGGATAACCATGGACTTCATTTTCCTAGGTGACTAGGAAGGAGTGAGTCCTCTCACCCCCTCCACCCCTTCCCTCAATATTTCTCTTCTGTAGTTTTCTCTGCTGTGCTACCTTCTTTTCCCTCTCTTTCCTTCTCCCCTTCTCTCTTCATTCTCCACCTGTCCAAATTAGAAACCTTCAGAGAATTCTAGCATTCTGTGGCCCTCTTTGATCCTTCTGCCAGGACCAGTGGTAGCAAGAGGAGAGGCTATTCCCTAAGAGCTATTGGAGTTCTGGGAACTTAATAATAATAGCTAGCAAGCACTTACTGTGTGCCAGGTACTGTGCTAATTATGATCTCATTTGATCCTCACAACAACCCTGAGACGTAAGAGACTGTTATTATTCCCATTTTACAGATAAGGAAACTGAAGCAAATAGTGGTTAAGTGACTCAACCAGGGTCAAGCTAATAAATGTCTGAGGCTGGTTTTGAACTCAGATTTTTCTGGCTCTAGGTCCAGTTCTCTAGCTACTGTAGCACATAGTAAAATCAGAAGATATAGAAATGTGGACTTAACAAGAGGAGGGATTTAGCCTGGTACTTACAGTCCATTTCCTCTTTGATGTATTGAAATGGACTCTATAGTTGCCAGTTTAGGGCATGAGGGAAAACTGATTTTATCACACAACCCCTCCCCCTTCCCCCTCCCTACACACACCATGGAAAGAAGCAGGGTTGGGTTAAAATGCAGCTCACATCAATACTAGGTTACCATGAAGAAAAACTGTAACTGAGGTTTTCAGCTGAGGGTGGGGAGAGCTATGAGATAGGGGTGTGGTGTGGTTTTATGATATATTCTCAAAGTGATAATGATGTGTGTGTGTGTGTGTGTGTGTGTGTGTGTGTGTGTGTGTGTGTGTGTGTGTGTGTTTGGTTTGATAGAGAGAGTTTGGTACTGTGGAAAGAACGCCATATCTGGAGAAATAGGATCTGCATTCAAATGCTTCCTCTGAAACATACTACCTTTGTGACCTTGGCAAGTCACTTAACCTACCTGCATCTGTTTCCTCCTCTATAAAATGACAGAGCGGAAGGCAATGTCTTGTAGTGGATAAACAGATGGTTATGGAATCAGGAACACTAGTTTAAGCCATACTTTTGACAAATACTAGTTATGTGATCCTTGGCGAGTCACTTACACCCAGTGCCCCAGCCAAGGCTCTAAGAATATAAGTTGCAGAATAAATGTAATACGTATTAGTAGAAGAAATTTCCTAAACTAATAAAATCACACATTCGGTCTGAAAAAAAAAAAGAGGGAGTAGGTTAGATTGATACCCAAGGGATGATAAATCTTTTCCCACTGGTAACGCTAGAAAAACCAAAATATCAGTATCTGCAGACGTTATTCCCCCAAGCCTCTATCCTGGGCCCTCTTCTCTTTTCCCTATATGCTATTTTGCCTGGTGATAATATCAGTTCCCATGGATTTAATTATCATTTCTATGCAGATGATTCCCAGATCCATTTATCTAACCTTAACTTCTAACCTCTGTTCTGATATCCAGTCTCCCACTCCAATTTTATATTTTACATCACTAACTGGAAGTCCTGTAACATCTATAAACTCAGCATGTCCAAAACTGACTGCATTGTCTTTCCCCAAAACCTTTCAAAACTCCTCTTCCAAATTTCCCAGTTACTGACTAGGGTTTCATACCATCCTTCCAGTCCCCCAGACTCACAATCATCCTCATCTTCACTTCCCTCCCCCTGCCCCATATCCAGTCTGTTTGTCAAGTACTGTCAATTCTACCTTCACATCTCTCCTATATACCCTGTCTTCCTTCCTGACACTGCTGCTCCTTGGTTCAGCCCCACCCTACCTTACTGCAATAGCCTAGTTGACCTCTCTGCCTTTCCTCACTTTCAGTCAACTATCAAAGTGATATTCCTAAAGTGTAGCTTTGGCCATGTCATTCCCCCATTCAGAAATTCCAAGGCCTCCCTATTTGATCCCAGGATCAAATATAAAATGCTATTTGTCTTTGAAAGCCCTTCAAAATCTGACCCTTTTCTACCTTTCCAATCTTTTTCTCTCTTACTCACCTCTGCATGCCCTTATCTAGTGTCTCTGGCATCCTTGCTGTTCTTCCCATAAGACACTCTCACCCCCTGACTTTGCATTTTCACCTTCTCTAGGCTATGCCTGGAATTTTCTCCCTCCTAATATCCACTGACTGACTCCCCTGGCTTCCTTCAAGTTTCAGCTAAAATAGCACTTTTGGAAGCAGCTTTTTCTAGTCCTTCTCAATGCTAGAATATTACCTCTGAGATTATTTCTATTGCATCCCTAAAACATCTGGTTTCTATATAGTTGTTTTCATTTTGATTCTACCCATGAAATTGTGAGCTCCCTGAAGGCAGTGACAGTTTTTTGCCTTTCTTTGTCTTTACAGAGTTTAGTGCAGTGCTTGGCATACAGTAAGTGCTTAATCATTGCTTGTTGACTTGACTTAGTCTCTTCTTTAGGGTGGCAATACAGTACTTATCTTAGCCTTTTCAAGTACATGGTAAATAGGCCCTGTGAGCCGTTTTCAGAAGAAAATGCCACTTTCTATAGCAGAGGAAATCCCCACTCTGTTTGGCTTCCCCATACAACTTAGTGAACAATGCAGAAGACTGACCTTTTCCAGGTTTCAGCTCATTTTAAGATAGGTGTCAGTTGTATTGTTTATTCAGAATGCTTTTGTCTTTTTTTTTTAATTGACAAGTGTACCAGGACAAAGTTTCGAAAAGTAAAACCCTTTCTTATGAAAGGTTAGTGTTATGACTCTCATGCTTTTAACTTGTTAGTAGCCTAATTCAGCATAAAGAATAGTACCAATTAGTAACTCTCCTGAGGTTTTAAACTGAATTTATATCCATTCAGAAATGAATGGAAGTCACCAAGAACATTGGCGTCATCAGGTTTTTAATAATTTTTTTCACTGTTCACCTAAGCTATATTCAGATGACCAAGAAATGAAAGGTTGGGCTTTGTTAGTATTTACCCAAACAATCTGTGCTGTGTTAGCACAGTGAAAACATGAATATATTTCAGACTTATTTTGCAAATGTGCACAATACTTCTTATTTAAATGCTGGGCATCTGGAGTTATTTTAAGGATCTTCATTTAAATTCTTGGTTTGATTTGCTATATATAACCAATAATTCATTTAATAGATACTGATTTGATACATTTTCTGTTTCATCCCACCTGATACTTCATTGTTGCCAGTATTATTATAGAATTATGTGACATTTACAGAGAATTCTAAGACCTATAATGGAAAGGAACCTTCAATACCATTTAAGCTAATCCGTTTATTTTTTAGGAGCCTGAGAGTTGAAGTGACTTGCCCAAGGTCTTGCAGAGATAAATAGCCAAGGTTGTGAAATCCAGGTCTTCTCACTCCAAGTCACCCCATGCTATATTTTCTTCAATATACTTATGATTAAAAGCATTTATATTCCCATAGTAAACAAAACCGTTTTTAGAAAAACTATTTAGAATAAGGAAATTTCATGTTCTAAAGAAATCATTTAAATAGTGAGGGGAAGCTATTTTTTTATTTTGCCTGATATTGGTTAATGCATAGATAGATCTGTTTTTATTGAGGGTCTTTTTAAAATTTATTTTGTGTTTATCCTGTATACAGATGCTGTGACAATTATCACTTCCCTTGTGTGCCTTTTGGAGTGAGGCCTTGCTGAAGTATAATAGTTAGAGGTCCCAAAAAGGGAAACTTTCCTCCCTCTTCCAGGAAAAAAAAAATCTATCAATCTATCAGTCTATCTGTCTATCTATCTGTCTGTCTGTCTGTCTGTCTGTCTGTCTATCCATACACACACACACACACACACACACACACACACACACACACACAGGACTTCCCCTCGATCTTACTAGAGTTCATTTTGTACATCTCAGGGCAAAATACATCTCCAGACCATTCTGGAGGGGGGAAAAATTGCCTCATGCTTCCATTGGACTCAGGTAAATGTAGTAAATGCATACCTCCTTTTATCTAGAGAAGTACCATAATTTAAGTCAGCTTCTTCTGTCTCTGTTGTTATTTTGTCCAGTAAGTGAGATACCACTTCAGTGTCTCAGAATAGAAACGGTTTGTTTTTGTTCTGAACTCTTGGCCCGGCTGAGTATAACATGCCCCCAGTTATACTAGGTCAGGATGAAGATTTTTTTCAAGAACATTCCATGCATCCCAGGGGTGTGGAGGTGGGGATTGTTTTCCAGGCCCTTGGAGTTGGGGTGAGAGGGAAATTAACAAAGAGATTTCACTTTATCTCTTAAAATGCAGTTTCAATTACATATCCTTTATCATTTTTTAAGGAATATGAGAATTCGACTTTTAACAGGTACAGGTCTCACTGCATGAACATGGGGAAGAAGAACTTGCTTTGTGATTAATGCCTAGAAATTGTCTTGTATCCTCTGATAGAAACAGCTACCCTGGACGTTCATTTTCTTTGTTCAGGCTGCAAATGTCTCGTAGTAATGTTTCATATGACAATAGCATGTATTCTGTTAGACTTGAGATACATATTTGGATTCCACTTATACACAGTCACCACGTCAGTTTGTCTTTTAGAATATTGTCTAGAAGGTGACCTGTTGATTTGTGTAATACATGGTATCCTTTGGATTCTGTACCATAAAAACATAAGACATATAGGACCAGCTATGAAAAAGAATTTGAATTAATTAAGGAAGGTCTTCTACCACTTAAGCCAGCCTATTCCATGATTTGAGATGAGGCTGCAAGAGCCTTGATGGATCCCTCATCATCATGTTCCCAATCCTATCTGAAAGTGAGTTTTCTTTCTCTCCTCAAAATTTCTTGAAGTAATTAACACACTATTTATTTCGCTATTCAGCTTCAACTAGCTCTGAGGATACAAAAAAAACTGTAGCATCCCCTGCCTTCAAGGAACTGTTACTACCTTCTGCTTTGTATCATCCTGATTTGTTTATATATTCATCCTTGAGGGGGAACCTGCAAGATCCTGGGGAGCAAGTATTATAATTTTTCCTCTTCCTATACTCCTCACCTAGCACAAACACTTTCAGATGCTTACAAAATATTAAGTTGAAGTATTTTGAGGATGGTCACAAGGATTTGGCGGGTCCATCTTTGTGTTTTCCTGTGATCCTGCCATACATCCATGGAAACCATGGAGATTTGTTCTTAATTAGTTGATTCTGCTTTTCAAATCAATGTGGGTTTGGATGTTTTCATATTATAAGGTTATATGAAAAGTATCCTCTTTAGTCTCAAGTCAGAGATAGGGTAATTGAGGCATAAGAGAGTTAAAAGCTTTGTCTCTTAAAAGAAGACCTGTCATAGCTTGATTGTCAGTACAAAATTATTTCAAAATAGTATTGCAACAGCTGTCTACTTAATTTAGGAACAATGGCCTACACTTCTTGAATGTATGTGAAGATAGACTACTTTTCAGAATAAAAACATTCTGTGTAGATAGACCCTGTACGAGATCATTTAGGAGGGGAATTTGTTGATAGAATCAAGCCTGGGAGTCATGTTTATCAGCCCCATATTCATACAAGGAGTTAGTCAGCATGTATTAAGTGTTTTCTGTATACTGGGCACTATGCTAACCTCTGGTGATGTGAAGGAAGAAAACAACATTGTCCTTATCCCTAGAAAGCTCATCTTTCAATGAGGAAGACAACATGCAAAAAAAGTAGACATGTAGGACTTATACAGTGTCAATGGAAGGTAATCTCAGAGAGAAGGGGCTAACAGTAAGGAAGAGGAAGAATGGAAAATTCCTCTTGCATAAAAATGAGATTTGAGCTGTTTTGAAGGAAGCCAGAAGCACTGCATAAGGTTGTTTTGAGAAAAGTACTTTGTCAGTCTTAAAACATTATATGACCATCATGTATTATTATTGATGAAGAGTATGTATCCCCATTATTTTTATCCCTTAGGTAATATAGGTTCACTTTTCCCCCTCCAATTAATATTTTTATTGTTTAGTCATTTCAGACTCTTTGTGACCCCATTTAGGGTTTTCTTGGCAAAGATACTGGAATAGTTTTACCATTTCCTTCTCCAGTTCATTTTACAGATGATAAAACTAAGGCAAACAGGGTTAAGTGACTTGCTCAGGATCACACAGCTAGCAACTGACTGAGGCTGAATTTGAACTGGTGAATATAAGTCTTACTGGTTCCAAGCCCAGGACTATATCCACTGTGCCACCTAAACCCTGTAATCAATATAAGTTGTAGTTCTTCTATGTCACAGGTTTTCCTCCAGAGGAGAGAGGGGGAGGAATTTCAGGATGTCCTCTACCTTATCTAACACATGAAGTAACAAAGTAAGGCACCATTACCAAAAAAGGCCCTTGTGTTGGGATTATATATACAGAATACGCCCTAACTCAGTGGTTCTCAACCTGTGGGTCACAATCCCTTTGGGGGTCAAATGACCCTACACAGGGGTCACCTAAGACCATTGAAAAACACATTTCTGATGGTCTTAGGAACAGAGACACCGTCTCCAGGTGGGTCCACCCACATACAGATACGCCCGCATACAAGCATTAAAGGGTCGCAGCATTAGGAAGGTTGAGAACCACTTCTCTAACTGAAGAGTAGAAAGAATGTTATATGATAGGTCAAGCATTTGTCTTTTAAGATGATATTAGGAATTGTCTTAATTTTACAATTGTCTGTGACTTGGTATATGTACATGAATCTTAGAATATGTTACAATGTTCAGCAATAGAATCATTGTCCAACAGTGTCCAAATACGTCCAATGTTGAGCTGAAAGGCCAGTTAAGGTTTAGTATCGTTACATCACTGTGATTTTGTGGTTCATTTATACCTTCACTGTCATAATGGGATCTTTTGTGTATGATTGGGTTAATTGGGCTGTTCTCAACTAAAGGAAGTAGAGGGATTTTGTGTGTTTGCGTGTGTGCGCGTGTGTGTGTGTGTGTGTGTGTGTGTGTGCATTGTGTGCCTGTGTATGTGTGTGTGTGTGTGTGTGTGTATTTTATACAGACATGTGATTAGGAATTCTATCTGTAGAAACTCCATCCAATGACATAGAACCACAATTCATCTGTAACTTAGAGAATTAGAGATTTTAGAGGTGGTTCAAAGTGTTTGGATATTTGATTCTTTTGAAGATCAAGTGATTTGCATTGGGTCACACAGCTGATATGTAACAGAGACAGGATTTGAACCCAAGTCTTTCTAATTCCAAAGAGCATTACTCTATGGCACTATGCCTGTCCTCTGTACAGCTAATATTAGATGTACATTAGCTACTCTACAGGTATAGATGTTAGCTTGCTGAAAATTCATTGTAATGTATATAATATAAATCTATATGTGAAAACTGACCATCATTGTTTAGTTTATTTTATGAATTAAATTCCTGAAATACTTTGGCATGTTTATAGATAGTGACTCCTACTGGGATAATGCAAAAACTGCGGCCTTAACTTTTGAGTAGCCTTCATTAATAACAGCTTTCTGGATCAACTAAATGTGGTGTAGAATAACTGCCTTTGCCTGGCTCAATGAAAATCCCTTAAGTGGTTATGTTACATCCAGATGCAAAATTGAAAATTCTGCATGTAGAGATTAAAACACCAACAAACACTAGTTATTGTTGGTTTTTTTAAAGTCTGTTTCATGTCAGATAATTTTATACGTATTTTGAGAGGTTTCTTCTTTTTACCAGAAGACTTGTGATAGACCAAAGTCCATACTGGGGAGAAAATAGTTTCCGAGGATAGAAATGCATGTTTAATGTATTGTTCTGATCTAGATACACTCGGTACCTGGCAGTAGAAGTTTGGGAATAAAGTGACAAAATTTGGAAAATATTCATTTAGATATTCTATATTTTAAAGAAAATATTTTTTTTTGTCAGTCCTCATTTACATGGGGGTATGTACGGTAGTCAGTTCTGTGTGGCCACCATAATAAACTACATTCATTGCTTTTGATCATCATATTGGAAAAGTCACGGAGCTCTATATGTTCTCTATATAGAATAGATATCTTTGACCTTCTGAATACCCACCATTACTTTGGACTATCTCTTCAACCAAGATTTAGAGCCAGTTCAATAGTGCTTAAAAAAAATAACACCTTTGGTTTTTACGTGAACATTTTATTTTGTTGTTGTTCAGTTGTTCGGTCATGTCCACCTCTTTATGACCCCATGGACCATACTGTCCTTCAGTTTTTCTTCGTAAAGATATTTGAGTGACTTGTCATTTGTTTCTCCAGTGGATTAAGGCAAATGGAGGTTAAGTGACTTGCCCAGGGTCACATAGCTATTACATGTCTGAGTTCATTTTTGAGCTCTCATCTTTCTGACCGAAAGCTCGGCACTCTCTCCACTGCAACCTAGCTGCCAAACATTTTATTACAATATAACAAAACAGGACTTTTGTTACCTAATTGTGTGTGTTAAATTTTCTGCCTTTTCTGCCCAAAATGCAACACTTTAGTTGTATTTTTACTTATTTTTATTTATATAAATCATTTCTCTTAAACCAGATCAAAAGCTTTCTCGAGTTACAAACTGTTTGTTTGTTTTTTTTAATTTCTTTGTGTTCCTTGAAGTATACAGTAAGGTACAAGAAGAGTCCAGAAGGGTTGAGTGAATAAATCCTAGAATAATTCCCTTTGTATTATAGGACATCAGAATTACACGATTCATCTATGCAACAAGTATTTATTGAGAATCTCTTTAGTACACTGAATTATGGGACATGTTATGGTTATTCTCAAAAATGCATACAAATAATGCCTTCAAAGTTCTATCTACCTTAATCCTAAGAAGCAAGAGTAGATGGTAACCCTAACTAACTCATCATTTCAATTATTAGACTCTATAAGGAAAATCCAAGGAACTATGTACGTCAGAAGAAGAAAGAATAATATGGATACTTTTTAAAGTGATCAGTAATTTCAAGAAAAAGAGTTTGAATCCATTTTTAAAAGATTCATTTATCTATAGAGGACAACTGTTTACCATCACAAACTACAACATCTTCAACATCTATACATTTGTAACTAACTTGCAGAGAGTAGTTGATTAATTTTTGTTGTGGTTAATTGCCATTCTTTTTCACTTTAGTCATACAAGTAACTGCTTCTCTAAGAGTGTGTATGTATGCAAACAAGTATACACACAAACACACACACACATATAATGACCTTTCTTATTATTGTTAAAAAGTGAGAGACAGCATGGCATATTGTATAAAAGAGTGACCTTGGAGCCAGAAAATTGTGCACAGGCCCACCATGGGCAAGTCACTTAACTTTCCACTACCCTCAGGCAACTCTCTGTAAGAGTATAAGTCAGAGATTAGTTGATGGTCTCCATCCTGTGGAGGAATTTTCCATACTGGGATTTCTTAAACTGTTTAAATCACTGATGCAGACCAAAATGCATGTTCCCCCCCCTCTCTCTCTTTCTCTCTCTCTCTCTTTCTCTCTCTCTCTGTCTGTCTGTCTGTCTCTCTCTCTATTTCTCTCACATACACACACACACACACACACACAAACATAGGGATTTATGCATACATGCTTAATTTCCCATGGAATATATTTTTGAGTCCTCAAAATTTTGAAGTCTATGGACAGAGAAACTGAGCTGAAGCTGTAGAAATCCTGACTTGCATTTAATGATAAACATGTGCTCTAAGGTCAGAAAAGTAAAAATGAAATATAACAGAACTATAGCAGATTTCCTTTCTCATTGGTTGGAATTCAAAGATTAGTTTTCAGAATCCTACATCTCTGTTAATTACTGTACTTTATTACCACAAGCACATGAAACACCACATTCTTCTCCATACGTTCATTAAAGCTCAGTCTTAATGGTCTTATCTGAAAAATTGTATGATTTCCCTTTCTCTAAAATGATTTTGTAGATTTTTAAAAATCCATTATACCTTATCAGATTAAAATCTGTACTTGAATATGAACCTGCCAGTCACATACTCAAGAGATAATTTTATAAGTATGTAAAGCTCTAGTCTAATTAAAAATTATTTATACCTAAAAAAGTAATGTAAAAGCATTTAAATGTTTACAAAACATGCAGGGAAATATTTAATATAAGCAAAACAGTAAGACTATTTATTGAAAAATTCATTGTTTAGAAATATTTCAAGCAGTTCAACTATGGAAATTTAAATGTAATCTAGAAAGAGCTTTCTAAAAATAAAGTTTTGATTTTTTAAAAATCTCTTCCTTTTTTTTTTTTTTTTGCATCCTAGTCCTTTTTCTAGCTAGAGTGTTTTTTACACAATGACCTGTAATAGTTGGGAACTCTGGCCTTCTGTATTAAACACTGAGGGTGGTTTAAAGGTTACAAATGTGATCCTGTCAGATTGACAACTAACTGTTCTAATGAGGAAAAAATCCTCAAAGCATGAAATTTGAATGAAATGTGTGATTATAATTCAAGTACTGTTTACACAAACCTCTGGGGACCTCCGGAATAAATGCAGAGCAAGTGAGTTAGACAAACCTCTGTTCTTTCCATACACATAGATACATGTACATATGTGTATGTATGTTATACACATATGTGCCCTAATAATGTATAAACACATGCATATCTACCCATATCCACTTGTGCCTGTATCTGCGTTTATTTTAGAAGTGTGGAAGAAACTTTCAGCCATTAG
>CM053580.1:286934130-286959886 GCA_028627135.1 Pseudochirops cupreus | reverse complement strand
ATTCAGTTATAGGAATTGGAGCAAACTAATTAAACGTGTATATGTAGCTCTGTGTGCATGGTTGTGTGTATGTATATTATATATGTGCATGACAGCTCTCTCTGTATGCATATTGATGTACATATACGCATAAAAGTGTTTGAATATGTAGTATGTTTTAGATAGATGAAAAAATTTCATCCAGGAAAGCCAATTTCATGAATGGACATCTGCTGAAATAATAGTGTACTTTGCTTTTATTTTAGAATATTAAAAGCTTACTGGGGAAAGTTATGAAAGTATTACATCTTAATCCATTTAAAAATTCAGTCTACATTAGGATATGGGTTCAGTGTAATGAAGGAAATGTAGTCTTAAAACATAACTGGCTTAGGGAGTTAAATGATGAAATAAAATGTTTAAATGTATAAGGATAAAAGTTAGGATAATTTACCAAATCTTTTCAACAATCTATTATTTGTAAATGCTAATTACTTACCATTTATAGTTTTCAAGGTTTTATTAGTGATTTTTCTGACGTTCCTGCACTTAGCCGAACTAGTTGATCCAGAAATGAAAAGTTCCTGAATGTTATCATTGTCAGTAAACAGAAGATTCTCTGGAACAGTACAGTGTAAACAAGAAATATATCGACTGTACTTATGTATCAGGACAGAGTCATAATGACCCTGTTTCAGCATTTTCTTTTTTTATAAGGTTTATAGAAGACAACATAATATTTTTACAAGTTAACTTTTAACTGTTCCTCTTAAAAATCTAAAGTGAAATCAAAATCAAATGCAGACTAACTTGTGAACATTTTCACTCATATACAGAATGAGAATCTTTCATATGTATCTCATTCTCACGGCTTGCCAGTTGCCTGTACCATAAAAAATGCTGAATATGACATCATATCACTAATATGTCTTCTCGGTTGCCAAATATTTTGGTTGTGTTTTTTTTAAGAGGATGGTATTCATAAAATCAAGATCACCCTGTCAAAGGAAATATAGTAATAGGAACTGTTTTTAATGTTTATTAAAAACAAATATGGCGATATGTATCTATTCATTAAAACAGAAGAGAAAGCAAAATTGTAGATACATTGTTGAAAGAAAAAAAACAACAGTGAGTTGAAACATCACCAGAAAACATTTTTAAGTGACTAGTCGTTGCTAAACCTTTAATTTAGTTTTGTTAAATGGAAAATACTACCACAGGACCAAGCTGTAAGAGTTCCATTTATGGGGCCAGGTCTCTCTCATTTTTTAAAGTCTTGATATGTACATTTGAAAAATAGGTTTTTGTTTATTAGGCAGTGTGCACTGGCTGTGATTCTATATCGTACAGCTTTTGATTTGGTGCCAGACATCTTGCGGAGATTGTGTATACTATGCGTTAATTGTTCAAAATGGTTATCGATGAGCCCTTACATTTCTTGGATTTTATTTTGTTATTTGTTTTATATATCTACGTGAACTGTGAGTGCATGTGCATAGATCTTTTTTTGCTCAGATAGTAGGAGTTATTTATGATTAGCTATTTGTTGCACAAGTTTTCCTCTACAGATGACACAGCTCTTGAATTCCTTCTTCTTTTTTTTTTCAATGACAAGTCAATTACTTGTTTAAATTCAGTTTGAACTCTCTGAACTGAGAGCAGCCAGCGGAAGCAGGTCTTCCCTGGGAATAAACAAAAGAAGAAAAATGCAAAATCATTCCAAAGCACTATGAATTTTGGTTACTATGAAAAGGCAAGGATAGTTAAAGCAGATCAACAATTAAAAAAAAATTATAACTCTAGGATCTACAAAAGCTGTTTTCCTCTAATTTTCCATTAGAAGAAATAAAATTACCTAAAGTATTTTCAGAAAAGCAGAGGAAAATTTAAATTTCCTGTTGCCCAGAATTATTAAAGATTTTCCTATCTACCTTGCCTTGGCAAATTGTTTTCATTACTTAGTTTTCTTAAAATGTGGACTCTATAAAAGATAGCCCCATTAAAAATTATAAAACTGGAACTGGCTGAATGTAACTAAAAGGTAGAGTCTACTGAGAGGGAGGGAGGAGTATCTGCACCTTACCTCAGGTGAGTGCTTTGCTGAACTTAACTCAAGAATGACTGTGATTTTCTTTGTAGATAATTCATTTTTACCTAATCTCATATACATCCAAAAATAACATTTAAAAGTATGACCTGTTATTAGCATAACAGGGAAGTTTCTTCTAGCCTAATAAATCATTACAATTCCTTTTTAAAGTCTCCTATTTACAATTTCATTACTCTGATACATTGAGTGTATAACTATCATCCAGCATTAACTGGACTGGAATCAGTGTAGTTTTAATCTTTAAATTAGATTTTTATAGCTGCTTACACTTCCATCAAACTAGGATTTTAATAAGTAATTATCTGGTCAAATAGCACACATGTTAAAATATCACAAACCTTTTTATAAAGATAAAATTATTGAGAATGAAATTAAAAACAAAAGTGGCAAAATTTTCTCGTAATGGTAATTTAAGATCAAATCATCAACTCTCACCAGCATGTGCATGTGTTAAATCGTATAGAGAAACCTATAATTATTGTAATTGCTCTTTTTGCTTTATACTAACAAGCTTCAAACCATGTCTCAAACTAGTTGTTTTGAAATAGTTATTTGTCAAGTCATCAAATCTCAAAAAGTAGATGGTAATGAGTTTTTTGTGTGTACATTCTGTCTCCTGGGTTTATTATGCAGCTTTTTAACTTCCTAAAGTTCATAGATGAAAATTAATGTATATAGCACCATTCTTGCTATCAATAATATAGAGTAAATAATAGCATAAATTCCTGCTTAATACCAAAATATCAGAATATGTTAACATATGAATCCTTTCATTTGATATGGAGATTTTCCTATAAAAATATTGGAAAATTTTGTTTCCACATCTGAGGCAACAACCTTTATTTTAAAACCACTATTAAATAATGCTATAATCACTCAACATGTAGCATAATAGAATCATAATTTGAGACAAGATTTAGGCTTGGGATGTACAATGCTTATCTTTAAGAGGCAATATTTTAAAATAGATTTTGCTTACACTCCTCTTTTCATAAACACCAGAATTAGTTTGGGCAGTCACAAGCAAGTAATACTGTAATGAAAAGTTTTCCATCTTATGTCAACTACGCAAATTACATTTGATGCTTTAAGAAAAGGGGGGAATAATTTATGTACTTACTATTTTCAGAATTGTGAGTAGAAATGAAAGTAACCAGTGCAAACAGATCACTTTTTTTACTTAGTAGCTTTTATAGAACAGTCTATCCTTTTCTAAACTAATATCATTTCGAAGCTCCCCATTGATGGTAAGGAAGCAAAATATCACATACAAAGTGTATGTATTGAAATTTCAATGTGCCTACATCTAAAAAACTTCTCATTTCACTCATATGTTGTACAGTCTTATTAATATAACATTAGAATCCATTGTTATCTTTCTAAATATAGTATCAAAAATAGATTTACCATTTTATATGAGATTCTTTAAAATAAAACATGTCTTCGTGTTGCTTACTCATTTAAAGTTTAAGTTAGTAAAATCTACTAGACACTTAAATTTCATAATGTGTTTGCATTTTGCTCTGATGCCTCTGTTACATTTACAATTATGATACTGATAATCAAAGAGGCCATTGCGAACATCTTCGTGGTGCTAATTTATTATGAAGAAAATATAAATATGTTATAGATGTGGTTAATTGCATTTAATCCTGAATTTCTGGATGATCTAAAATCATTTAATATGCCTCTGATATCTTAATAATAGTCATCTTATAGTTGTACTGTTGATATTAAATCAAAAAAGAGATGGAAGAGAGTGAGGGAAGAGGCAAAGAAGTTATGAGAAAAAAAAATCTAATAGCTGATACAGCCTTTAAATACCTTTCCCACTGATCTACAGGAAATTGTGCAGAAGAATTGTTTGTTTCCTGTTCCACCATAAATGTGGTTTGCATTATACTCTTCTTACTATAAAATTGCCGAAACACAGCAGAGCTTGATATCTTCCTTGTAAATTATTATGGAAAATGTCTATTATATTTTGGCTAGTATTTATTCAGATGTTGTGATATTTCGTCAGATATGTTTTGGATTTTTGTTTACTAACTCTATTCCAAGTGTCTGTACACAGCTATGCCATTGGGAAAGTAATTGCAATATTATTATTCCTACAGAATAAATATGCAAGTTACAAACCATGCACTTAGCCTATCTACAAAGAATCTTAGTTTCTAGTCAGTTGGTAATGTATAGATTTAAAATGCAACTTGTGGTTATATTGGAAGTGATTGGGATCCAAATATTCTTGCCATTTTCAAATAGTATTGAATAAAAATACCATTTTTTTATATCAGATCCACTCTTGTATTTTTAATTGTGGGATATTCAGGACACAAAAACTATTCTTTATCTAGTAATGAACTGGTCTTTCCAGCAGGCTTACCAGTATTCCAAGTCAGGCTTATTCTCCCCACGATGAATGTGTTTTTGTAAGTGATTGAAGCTCTATTTCTGAGATTCTTTCTGGACTCTCATGACCCTATAACATATCTTAGGTAGCACTTAACTCTACACTTGATATTTTAGATGAAGTATCAAATCCCAGGTGCTACAATGTGAATTTTTATAGGATAAACATACATATTTTTTTAAAAACATAATTGACATTCCATGTGATTATAAAATATTTATAATCTGGAATACTCTCATAGATCTGAAGCCAAACAGTTATTAAGGTGCTAAGAAAAATATATGAGCACTGCCAGGAAAGGAATCAAATAATTCTTTTTTTTTGTTTGTTTATTTCAGCTGATGAAGTAGTGCTCTATAAAGTTTCATATTCGCTTCTCCAGGAACTTGTATTTCTAAGGATATAAAATATTTTAGTATATGTCCTCAATTATATGGTGTATTATGATGTTACACATGTCTAAAATACCTTAGAACAAATGTATATTATTAAAAAGATCATGTTTTATCCAATGTGTACAAAAGGCTTATGTGTGTTACATATGTATGTAGGGTGAGAGACAGAGATTTTCTATGTATGCATATATAAAATTAAAATTGTTTAATATGAGCTGAAAATGGTTTAGTATGTATGTGTCTTTGGAAATCTTATTTGCAATGCCGAATGTCTGGTTTTACATGGTACATGTGCCAAACTGAATGTTGACAGCCTTTTGATAACAAATGTGTTTATATCACACACTTTATATGGATTAGAATGTAAAAATCCATATTTCTGATGTCATTTTAAATTTCAGGTACCTTGAATTATTTAGCTAGCTTTCCTCAAACTCTGATTTCTTGTGTCAGTATTTGTTATATGCATATCAGTAAATGTCATCCAAATATTTTTGGCATTAGACTGGCAACATTTCATAAGATCCCTGGAGAAAGGTGAAACAATCTATAAGATTTAATTTATTTTAAAAATCTACCTTGTATTATTTGGATATCACTGTAAAACAAGGGAAAGTAGGTTAAAACACCTGAGATGTCAAGGAATTGTATTTGGTAATCTCACTTGAAACTCCACCCTCCCAAAAGCCAAGCTTTGGCTCTGATCCTCCAGAGACCTAGGGCTGAGCTCTCATAGAGACCAAATTACACTCATCCTGAGAAAGGGCATGGTTGAAGTAATTGGTGGGGCAGTGTGGGTAAAGTTGCATTACAGCTGCTTCCATTGTAGCTGACCTGAAAATGAATAGAGGATGTTAACAATCTAGGCTAACATTTGACTTGGCTTTTCACCTTCAGAAACGTAAGGGTGAGAATTATAGAGTACTGAACACTGCACCAATAATAAGCCTGTTCAAGTGGGAATTGCTATGTTAAGAAAAATCTCACAGTCTTAAAAATAGTTGATGCATTTACCAACCACATTAATGTTACAGCAGCTCCAGTAAAGTTTATCCACAGTATGTAAAGCCCATATTGTTTAGACTAGTTACATAGTTATTATATTTTGATCTCCCCCACTTTGATTCACATTAAAAAAAATATGCTCAATAAAAGACATTTCTGAAACTCAGAATTTCTCCTTCCTCAAAGGCATAATAATAGTAGAGGTGCTCCATCCTCCCCTTTTCCAGAATGTGCTACTCTGTTTTAGAGGGAATAATGGCATATTGCTCAATAGCTTTTCTAACGAATAAAACAAATTAAATTGATGTTACATGCATATTTAAACCCCATCCAGTTAAGTACTGACGTGATTAAAATAATCAAATGTATTACTTAAAAAATTAAAAAGGATAAATTCTGTACCCCATTATTTTATTGACTTTTAAATATAAATTGCAGAAATGTTTACATTCCTAATGGCATTATTAAGCTAAACTGACAAATCAGAGTAAAAAAGTTGATTGCCCAGCATATTATTATTACTGCACCTGTTATTACAATTCAGTAGATGAGGCGCACCATCCATGAGGAGGATGAATGCTGTTTTCTCAGGCTTCCTTTGTGTGATATTGGTTGGAGGATAAATGTTTTAAAAAGTGTGGCTTCACTTTGGGGGCCTTATTTCTTGTGCTGAGGGAACTAAACCTCCAGCCTTCTTTATGCTGCCTGAAAATTCACATGCAAGCAGTAGGAAGGGTGCTTGCTGGTGCCTGCTTCCTAAGTCTTCTCTCAGCACAGTCATATCTGGTTTGGGCTTTTTTATGGAAGTTTAACAATTCCAAATGAAGTTATCTCTCCAAAGAGTAAACCAGTGGAAATGATGTGGATGAAAATCAGGAGAGATAGCAAGATTTTAACTTAATTTAGGCAAAATTTAAAATATGAGTACCAGATTTTAGAATTTGGCTAGAAAAAAAAGGTTTGAATATATGCTGTACAACATTCTAAGTGCTATGGGTACAGAAACGTTTTTAATTTAATTTTGCTCTTGAATGCACATGTCCCTTTTGAAACATTTGACCTTCTTTGAGTATTTCGATTCCTTATTATATTGCTTAACAATAAATGCTTAACTAATTCCCTACTATACTGACAATATACATTCACTACCCCCAGATGATTTCACATTGGCAAACCAAAAGTCCGAGTGCCAATGAATGAAATCGGACCCATTTTAGAACATGCTATATTCTGAATAACCTGGAGAATATAAACACAATGCCACCGGATTTAAATTGATGGAGTTGAGGCTGGGGGTGGAAAGCTTAGATCCATTATCCACTTTTTCACCTTAACTTGTAAATTTTGTACTATTAAGTTTCTTTTGGCAGAGTGAATTTTTGAAGAAGTGAACAAATGATTTTTATAAGTTGATACTATTTAGATCCTAGTTATTTATTTTTATTTTTTCCTCTACAATAATTTAAATTCCCAGCATTTAAAAATACTTCATAACTGTCATGTATCCTTCTGACTTCCTAACAAAATGTTTAAATGAATTAATTCTCAATTTCAGTAGCAGGTTCTTAATGCTACCTGAGTAAACACTGTTTTGCATGCTTTCGAGTTACATAGCAATATTGTTAGAGAAAAATGAAATTCAGTTTCCATTCTTAGGCTGCCTTGGACACAAATAAAAACTGAATTTTAAAAAACCTAGGTTATTTCTGTGGTAGTTTACTGAGAGTTTGGCTTAAAGGGGTAGTAGGGGAGGGAGGCTAAATCATGAGGCTCATCAAGCTTTCATTTTGTTACATTTGCAGCATAACCTTAGATGTTCAAATTGGTTATGTTCAACTTATGACAGCTGTGGTATTTAAAGTGATCACAGCTGTTGTGATGTAAAATTGATTTTTCTATTAACACCTGAAAAGAAGACCTGTGTTATATTAAAAACTTAAGTAAGGTAACTGTAAAATTAGGCTTACTGATGTGAATCTACTAATCCCTCTTCCTAGCACAGAATAGTTCAATAAAACTCATGCTTGTACTTAAGATGATAAATAACATACTTTTGAAATACTTTCACCTAAAAAATATTAGCATAATGACAAATCAACTTCTCTGAACTTTCTGGAATAATGAGACTGCTCAGGATATTTAATAAAACCTAAGAAAAACCTTTTAAGGATAATTGAGTTCTTAACCTCTAAAATAAAGAAGCTAGAGTTTTGCTCTTCAGAAATGACTAAGGAAAAAGAGATGTATAGCAAAACTTTATAGTAGAAATGGTATCTTTATATTTTTTTCTCATTATTTTTAGGTTATGCAAACACTCAGGAGGAAGAGGAATGTGCTTAGATAGCCTTAGCATAATTATTTTACATAGAATATTTTTAGCTTTTTGCTACTCACTTTGCAAATCTTTATGCTTCTTTTGGGTAGCCAGACAACGCTTCCAGCATTTAGCTGGGCCATTCAGAATCTTACCGGTTCCCAAAATGTTATGTCAATGTTGAGGTGCTAGAGCAACTAAAAGAGAGTTGACATGGTCAAATTCAAGTAGACGAGCAACTCTCAAACTCTTGAAGTCGGTGATGTAATGAGTTTGAATTACAGCTGGCCTGATGCAAAATTATTTATGGACACAGTTCCTGCACAGATGTATTGCCAATAGGGAGCTGTGTAGATTAAACTTTTTGGCTAGTCCTAGGCTTTTTACCTGTGTAACTCAATCAGAATTCCAAGTGTGGCAAATTTTATGATGATAAATAGAAGAATAGATCAATAAATGGATAGCTATGTAAATACATAATTATATAGATTATGTAATAATGTCAATTTATGGTTTACTCTAAGCTTCCTTTTATTAGTAGTAGTAAAGATAGTCTCTTGAGCATTGAAATTTTCCTCTCTGTATGTATACAGAAAATGTGAGCCTAAAGCATACATGTTTTAATGAAATTACTTCAGAAATGATCCATCTAAAATTGCAGGATTCTAGAAAGAGTATGGAGAGTTTGGTTCTGAGTTTATAGGCTGATGCTGAGGCTCCCCATGATACCTGCAGAACAAAATGTGGCACACTAAATAAACATTCAAGAAGAGAGGAGTAGCCTTGTTTTTTCAGAAGCAAAAATGTCTCAGGAGATCAACATTTTTATAAATTTCTAAGAAAATCAAAGAAGACAGTTGCTACTGATATTTTGTTATTATATATGCGTATCTTTAGAAGTAACTCTTGTGATCCTTTAATTTTATAAGCAATTAGTTCCTAGCATGATAATCCGTTTTATTTATAGCAATGTTTTATTAGAAGCATTAAAATATTTTCTCAGGGATTTTTGTGACAAGTATCATGGCATACATAAAAAACCATTCCAAATTTCTCTTTACAGAATATGCCACATTGGTGCCCATGTATTTGCTCTGTAAAATGAAGCTTTCCCACAAAAATATGAGCATTTTTGAGCTAGTTAATATAGTACCTCATTTGTGAACAAATAAAAATCACTTCAGAGCAGCTGCTACTGCAGCTTATGTTGGATCAGTAATGTACATTTCTGCATATTCTAAATATATTTATAACTCTCAAGGTAACTTAGGTGGCTTTTCCTTAACATGTTGAAAGTATGGGCCGAGGTGATATGGTGTATTGGATAGAGAACTTGCATCAAAGTCAGGAAGACCTACCTCTGACACAAACTAAGGAACAATTGTCAATGCCCTAGGCAGCTATTGAGGAATAAAAGTTGCAAAGCAAGTGCAGTCCTGCATTTCTCATCAAGAATTGCCTACACCAATGAAATCATACACATATACATAAAATATGGACATATTTCCATAATGGGGCACCGAATTTTAAAAATAAAATAATGCTTAGAAATAAAAACAATAGATTCTTCTTAAGTGTTTTGTCATTCTCAAGAAACTTTATAGATTCCCATCCACCAGAATGTCATTTGTAAATTGTCGAAATAAAGAAATGGAAGTTAAAGCTATTTCCCTCTCATATAGCTTCCTCCACTGCCCCCACAGCCAGTAGAAAATAAGACTGACAAGACAGGACCTGATACCACATGGTTTTCTAAACTAGAAGCATAGCAATACTATACTTTGTTCCTAATGTTGGAGAGTGATCACTTCTGATAATAAGCGGTACTTTCATGTATTTATATCTGAATCTGTGATTTAATTAGTTTAGGGAACTGCCATTGTTTAGAAACTCATTTAGGTCGATTCTTACTCCTCTGTCACTTAGATGGTTGCCTGGAGAGTTAAGGGTTAAGTTACTTTTCTAGTATCATCTACACAATATTTCAAGCAAGGATTTAACCCAAGTCTTCTTAACTCTAAAGCTAGCACTCTATCCCCTATGTCCTACTTCCTTTCTTTTATTCCATATAGCTTCCTTTTTCAACTCAATGAACATTTATTACATTTTGGGGCATGCAGTGTGCTACTTTCATTATTCCGTACAGAATCAATCAATATGCTGTGCATTTATTAGGCACTGAGGAAACAGATACAAAGATACAAAAAACAAAAATACTCTGAAGAACCAATTCGTTTGGACACAATATAAAGATGGTGACTTAGGCAGTTTTAATGGTAGTTTGGGGTATAAAATTGTCAAGATTAGACATAGTTTTCCCTCCTTTCTACCCTTTCCACTCAATCCCCATACTCTCTGTAAGGACCAGATTAGTCTTGAACTATTCCATACCCAGTCTTTCATATTTGGCGGTGTTAAGTTTTAATGAAAACAAATATTCTAAGCCTCCGTGCTTCACTATTCTTACTCCATTTTCTAACTTAATGCTATTGTGTCTCTGTCAACAAATATTTACTTGACTAAGTTCAGAGGGCAACTAAGTGGTGATGTGGATAGGATTCCAGTCATTGAGTCAGGGATACCTGAGTTCAAATCTGGCCTCAGATACTCACCAGCTCTATCACCCTAGGTAAGTTACTTAACCCTGCTTGCCTCAGTTTCCTCCTCTATAAAATGAGCTAGAGAAGGAAATGGCAAACCACTCCAGTATCTGCCAAGAAAACTCCAAATGGAATTTGGAAGAATCACACACAATTGAAGTAACTGAAGAGCAACAACAAGCTCAGAGGTGTCTATTTCTACCTAAAAGCATTAAATAAGTTTGTATTCATTTGATAAATAGTGTGTTGCTTTTCATTACTAAAAGAATTGAATTTGTCTATAGCCATGCCACCCATCCTTAATTTATCCTCATCCATTCAACATGGAAGAGCCACAGTTAGATAGCAGGCAAATGGCCAGAAACTGTAGTTACGTTTGTTTTGATAAATTCATTGATTTTGTTATTTATACATTTCCTCATGTTGATAATTTTTTTTTTAAATGAGTAACTGCAATTGACTTTAAACAAAAGGCAGTGAGGTCTAATGAGTGGAGAGCATTGAGTTTGGATATAACAGACCTGCCAAGGTTTCCTTCTTGGATCAATCACTGGTTGTCTGTGTTGGACTCTCAAAAAGTCTCTTCTCTTCCATATGTCTCAGTTTTGCCATCTGTAAAATTGAAACAATCACACTTGCTATCACATTGTGTTTATAGTGCCCTTTGAGAAGCTCGTGTTAAAGGTGCTTGGCTGAACACGATTTTAAGAGTCAGACAATATTTACTGAGCAAAAAAAATCAACCTTATTGTGCTTACTCTATCATGAGATGTTGCCCAGCATAAAAGTGAAACCCCTTAATACATTTTGTTGTTAGTAATGAATCATTTTCACAACATTATCTTGCACATGTATCTTATTTTGCAAAGCCATTTCCACATATGGAATTTCATTTTGTTCTACAACAATCCTATGATATAGGAAGTTCAAACAATATTATCACATTTTACAATAAAAGAAACTGGGAGCAAAATGATGACGATGATGATAGCTAACATATATAGCCCTAAAGTTTGCAAAGTCGATTTTAATTATATTAAATGTCAATGTGTAAAATATATAACTAATTATTGTATAATACATAAATATTAAGTATTTCCCCCAAAGTTATCACAAACTTTTTGGCAGACGTGTTTTAGTGACTTTCATAGCCAATGCATAAGTATGAATTTGCTGTATTTTTAAAAGCTTAGGATAAAAAGAAAAATCCCTTCCATGTTTAAAACTTCTAAGGATCATGTGTTGTGGTGGAAAGGACACTGAATTTCATATCGGAAAACTTAGGTGCCAGTCTCATCTCTCTGATGCTTCCTTACTAGGGAGGTTTGGCACAGGGCTGCACAGGATGCCCTGCGACTTCTCCTTCAGCTTAAAAGCTAGGATCCTATGATTTCTTGTCTGTTACTTTTAAATACCTCTCCTTTCCCCATCCAGTACCTCTTGATGACTGTAGGGATGATCTAGACTTTAACAAAAAAAAAAACTATACAAGCTAAGCTTTACCAAACTAGAAAGTTTTGAGTATAAATCTGCCAACATTGTTATCTAGAGCCACATTATTATAAGGTTGACTACCGGTGCAGTGGCAGTTCCTTAAACACGGAGCAGTTGTAATCTGCAGTGGTGGAAGAAGAACCCTCACTTATATTGAATCACAGGAGTATAAATTTAGAGGTGCTAAGATCTCTGACCATCAAAATGGACCGCCTCATTTGATATCTGAAAAGCCAGAGGCCCAGAGAAGTTAAAAGATTTGCCCAAGGATAGTCGGTTCATTAGGAGCAGAACTGAGATTCTAACACACATCTTTTGACTCCCAATCCAGTTTGCTTTCCTCTGTACTATTTCTAGTGTCATAGAGAACTGCTGTAGTGGTAGAGGTAGTAGATGTTGTGGTGAAACCACAAGACTTGTCAGAGGACCTGGGTTGAAATCTTGGCTTTAATTCTTCTTGGCTTTGTGACCCTAAGCAAGCCACTTAATCTTTTTTAGTGGCCACTTAGGTAAAAATGAGGATACATACTATTTTCAGTATCCATTTCTCAGGGTTGTTGTTAGGAAAATGCTTGTACATCTTGAAGTGCTATATAGATAGAAGTCAGTCTATTCATCTGAAGTCAGAATTTGGTTTTTTTAATTTTACATAGTCTTTAGGTAAATTTCACTTTTTGATAAAGATTTTAAATGATCATTTATGTTAATATGAAACAATTCACTATAGGTCTTTAAAAACATATAATTTTTAAAAGAATGATTACCCACAAAATATCATAGTAGAGTGGAAAGAGTGCCAGATCTGGAATTAAATGACCTGAGTTCAGATCCTGCTTTTGCCGCTTATTACTTGTGTGACCTTGGAAAGTTGCTTTACCTGTACTAATGAGTTTCAGTTCTTCATTTATAAAATGAGGGAGTTAGACTTGATGAACTCCAAAGTCTCTCATACTCTACATCAGAAGTCCTTTCTTTATCTGGCATCTGGATTAGATTTCAGGGGATCCATGAATTTGCATAGGAAAATAATTACATCTTTATTTTCACTAACCTTAACTGAAGTTTAACATTTTCTTCCATTATAAACATTGGCAACAAACATTATTGTGAGGAGTCCATAGGCTCCACCAGACTGTCATAGGTATCTATGACACAGAAAAGGTTAATAAAAATTCTTGCTCTAAATCTCTAATCTTTGGATCATAGCCTCATAGTGTCTTCAGAAAACCTGCAGTTTTATACTGCGTTTTCTTGTATTGCCTACATCCTCACAGATTGTAACTCATCTATCCATTCATTCTCATTCATTCTGTGTGATTTTTTTCCCCCAAGTTTTCTTATAAATTTCCTGCAGAGGATTTAACTAATGTGTCGGAGGCCTTCTTGTTCTTTTTAAGTCTGAGAAGTACTATTGTGCCATTTTAGGTTTTCCATCATTGTTTTATATAACCATCTCACCGCTACTTCTGGTCATACGTACATACAACCTTAACATCGATGGCTCCCTATTTTCTGTGCAAGTCCTCTCTGGTTATATGCTGAACCCTGATTATTCCTTTCATGGTTGTATTGATTGGTCTTTGGATTACTTACAATTTTTATTCTTCAGAAGTCATGGGGTTCCATGATTTGCTGCCATCATATCACCCTGACTGAGAGTCAGCTTGTTGTGGTGGATAGAACCTTATAGTCTGGCAGACCCTGAGTCCATCCCTGCCTCGAACACCCACTAAATAGTCTGTGGCAATGGCTAAGTCATCTGCTTCCTCCAAACCTCAATTCACTCATTTCCCATTTTATAAATCCAAATAATAAAATTCACTTTACCTTCTCATGGGACTCCTGTGAGGAAAATACTTTGTAAACCTTAAAATATTCTAGAAATATGAGTACCAAAAGTAGTTACTGACCTCTTTTTTTTCCTACACTCCATTTGTGGTCATTGTAGGTGATACTTATTTAGCCACTTACTCTTCTCCTGCCTGGCACTATTACAAAGTCCTTTCATCCTCTGCTGTCTGTCTCTAGTGAAACTTTGAGCTCCTCATAGTAAGACTGTAAGGGGTGGGTTTGAGTTTTATACTCATTTCTTATTTTACTCAGTTCTGTGTTCAGCAAGAAGTTGTTGAGTGACTAGATTGTATGAATAAATGTTGTATTTTGGGGTCTGACATTTTCCTCAATCTCTCTAACAAAGGATATTCTGTAGCCTGCTGGGATATCATTTGCATGTAACAAAAGCAAAGGGAAATATCTCCCCATGATCATTTCATGCAGAGTTGAGCCAAAGGTGAACATTTTAAAGGACTGCTATGTGTCCAGACAACAAACACAACATTACATTAATGAGAAGTCCAACCTCTTGGTTATCAATACATAGAACTAACTTTGGTGTCCTGTTGCAGATGCTTGGGGGGGGGGGCGGGGGAAACAACACAAAACCATTTCATGCTGTGGGCCTCATCTCTTTAAATCTAAGTTTTACTTTCTTTGATAGAGATTTCTAGACCCATTCCTTTTTTTGTACCTATTCTGTTTATCAGATGAAACGATTGTGAAATCTTTCCAGCTATAAGTCTTGGTAAGACTAAGCATTTTGAGCATCAGGATCTCACAGTGTCACAAACTGGCAGATGCTTTATCCTTGGGCTCTTGTTGGTATACACAAACCCTCATTTCTCCCTGTAATAATTATGGTGTTAAGAGGCATTTGTGTTGTGTGCTCTCTTTCAGCTTGTACCATGTTTAGTTCCTGTTATGCAAATACTGCTTTAAACTTAGAAATGCCAATTTGCATTAATATTTTGGTTCCCTATAGCTAGCTATTGCATTGCACAAACAAGTGCATTTTAATGAGCATTGGCAGAATGTAAAAAAAAAATATGGTATTCATTAAATTCTATTGTATGAAATGCAGTAGTTGGTTGCCAAAAATCATTAGGATAAATGTAATGTGTGTTGAGGCCACAAGTATAGCCCTCATCAAAGAGTTCTGTGACCTTATGGAATTGTAAGATGCAGTACTATTTGATGCAGAGTGCAAAATGGTCTTTATTGCTATAAAATAGAAGCTCTGCTTACTATTAACATTTTTTTAAAGAAGCAAAACTTATTTCATTTCCAAGGTTTTAGACTTAATGTCCTAACATTGTAGTACATTTGGCCTCTGAATTTATTACTTAATACAGGAGACTTTAAAGATCATAAACACTAGGTTGAAAAGTAGTATTTTCTTATTTCTTGTATTTCAGACTTCTCCAATAGGGTCTTGTTATTCATGATTTTTTTTTTTTTTTGCAGTTCTGTAAGAATCTTGTATCTGGGAGAGAGCTTTGGGAGTCGAAGTGTTCAAAAATCAGAATATTTTGCAATTAGGGTTTTCTGAAATTAATTATCTTAACATGTGGGCTTTTAATGTCACTATCATGTTTTGATATAGTCTATGTGTCTTAATTATAATGAGCTTTTTTGGTGTTGTTGCAGTATTTTTTTTTTCCATTCCTCTACTCACTTTTCCCAGAAGGAGAGTTCCAAGTCTTTGAAAATTCTCATGATTTTGCAAATCTGCTCTATTTTTGTCTAGAAGACAGGAAAGTTAAAACTGTGGCTGGTAGTATGCCATATACTGAATCCAATTTTTAAAGGAACCCTTTGCAATCCAGTGAGTACACTGACATCTTTAAAGGTATCTTTAATGAAGATAATTATACCTGCAAGGTTATATCACCAGAGAATTAAGAAACAAACTTGTACACTGAGCATTTTTCCTCACTTAATTTTGTAGACCACTTTGGGCATTTATAACTGGACACCCCTTCATGACTGATTTGAGAAGTTGCTTTCATAAGGACATACTGACAGAGGGTTAAATTAATTATTTTCTTCATTACTCAGAAGTGATACAGACTTTTCTTGGGCTAATGTAGTTTAATTAGTGGTCAATTAAAACTGAACATTGCTGAATTGAAGTTCTTTGATCAAACTCTCTGGCATGGTCTCTCTTTCTTTAACTAGCCACCATCTTGAATTCATTTGGAATCAGTAGTGTAAACAAGTTTAAAACCGGTTCTTTTATAAGAAAGTCAGCAGGCTTGTATAGCTGTGGTTTCTTTTTTTACTTCTGTAGGCGGCAATTCAAAGCCATGCTAAATGAAAACAGTGCTACACCCTGAAAAAAATACATTTTTAAAAATTGGACTAAACAGTCAGAAAACAGTCAGTTACCCCCACCTTTTCGAGCCAGAAAAAAACCCTTGATTTTGGTAACACTGTGGATTTGGTTGTTACAGGACCTTAAAATAAACTTTGTCATCCCCCATCCCCTCCCCAGGCCTCATAGTCAGCAGTTAGAAGAAAAAACACAATAAACAGCTCAAGGTTTGCGGGGAAATACATAACAGCATATATAGTAACATGCAGCTTAATTCCTCTCGAATTAATCCTCCACCACCACTAGAAAAAGGAGGAGGGATGGTAAAGTGGGAAAAGCATTGTCCTTGGAGTTGGGAAAGCTGGATTCAAATTCTGTTTATACCACATCTTGGGCAAATCCTTTAAACTCTGAGCCCTCGTTTCCTCATTTCCAAGTTGAGGATATTAATAAATGCACCACCTATGTCACTGGGTTGCTAAGGTATATAAAGGACTTTGCGTATCTCAAACCATACATAATGTCAGCTATTTTTATATTATTGGAGGGGGGGAGGGCAGTGTAGAGATTTTATGAAGTTAACTTGATGATTCATCATTTGCTTGGTGGAAATTAGAGTATCAATATGTTGGCTTTATTGATGCACCGCCTCATATAATCTTGGTTAGAATGTCATTGCTTTTCTTGGAATGCTGTGATAACAACTTGGAGCAAAAAAGGTAGTGTGGTCAGGGGGGAAATTGTGCTAGAGTAGATCAGAAAACATTTGTAAATAGAGCAGTCTGTCACTTTTGTACATGACAGTGTTCCTTAAGCTTTGATGTGTTTAGCCTTTTTTCCCCCCGGTAAAACTTTTTCCATAATGTTGACCACTGTTTTTAAAACTTAGATATAGTTTAAAAAAAAATTTAAAAAGTGATTGGCATTTTGTGTTACCTTATCCAGTCTCTTGAATTTTACCTAAAGGAAGGGCTTAAAAGGAACATTTTATTAGTGACCAAATTATAGATGTTCTAATATTTTAGTAGGTGGAATTATGTGGTAGTTTGAATTGCTTTCAACAAAAAATGGGGGAAAATTGTAGTCCTAAACAATATTTAAAATAAAAATTTCCATCACTTGACAGAAAGAGAAATTGTTTATAGTAAATGTGCCTTTCAGCTTTCTCTCATGCCTTCTCCCAAAAGGGCTGATTAGGATGTAATAATTGGGGATGATAGCAGGAGGAAGACGACAATTCCATTTAATTAAAGATAATTTATTTTACTTTAACTTGGTGATGTCCCACATGAATAAGAGTAGATTTAGCAGATAGATTTATTAATGGGTACTGACATCTCAGTTGACATAAAAAGCAAACATTTTCTTTCCTCATTGTTTTTATTGTGTCTCAGCACCTGAAACTGCTGTCATCCCACTTCCTTTCTGTTCTGAGCGGCTGTAGATGTTTTCACCAGATAGACAATTCTGGATTCCTCCACTACCACAACTTAATGTTTGAATTTAGCTGATTTAATGTAATGGCTATTAATATAAAAGAATGCTCACCTTTTCCAAACTGGCGGTAAAATAATACCTTCTAGAATGACAGCTGTATGATGCATTTTAGATCTTCACCTTCCATTGGAAATCGTGTTAGTCTGTCATTTTGAATATTTTTTAAAGGGGTGAAGATAGTTTTTTATTTTTTTATTCTTTTTCTGAACTTAAGGAATACAAAGTCAGAATTTTCTTTTAGGACGATTTGATTCTGTAATGTCATTGGTGATGACCAGTACCAAGGAGCCAGTCTGTTACAATATTTAAGAGCTTTTCTCACAGAAAATTATGGAGAAATTAAGGCGTAAATGTGGGCAGATGTGTGATACGTTCACTGTTTTCTCATGCAGTTGTAAACAGATAATGGAAATTAAGAAACACAAATTGGTTTTAGAAAAATCTGGCATAAATGTTACAAAGCTGATACTGAAATAGAGGAAAATATATGAAACACTTTTCATATGTTTTTCTCAGTCTGCATTGAAGATATCATTTTTAAAGGGCTCAGGGACATGTTCATTTTGGATTGATACAACATAGAATATCATCAATTTACAAATTATATTTATGTATGTGTGTATTTGTATCCCTCTGGCAAGTCTGTGTTTGACTTGTTTCCTTCATTCTCTTTTGTCTTTGACCCCTTCTATTTTTCTTTTTCCATTTACTTACTCCAGTATCAAATTCTCTATTCCTGTTTCTACTTTTTTAGTCTTATCAAATTATTTCTTTTATATCTCATACACCCTGGTTTTTGGTCCTCCTGGTTTGTGTGGTTTTTTTTTTTTCCTAGTGAGCTCTAATCTCCAGTTTTCTCTCTTATTCTTCCTTGATCTTCCTCAATTCTTTTTGGCCTCTCTCTGATACTCCAGCCTTCCTAATAACAAATTGTGACATTTTACATATCTTATCACTTTACCTTTCCAGTACCTTACTTGTAGTCAACAAGTATTTATTAAGCATCATGTCAGGTACTGTGCCTAACACTGGAAAGAGAAAGAAAAACAAAAAAAAACACCAAAATTGTCCCTGCTCTCAAGGGGCGCACAGTCTAACATATATGTGTGTTTTACCCCGTCCCTCCTTTCTCTGCCTCCTATTCAGTTGCACTGCTGTTTCTCACTCTGTCATTCATTTTAAGAGCTAGTCCAAATTGTTCATGTTCATACAGTAAACAGAGAAGAAAGGCCGTAAGTTCTTTTTGTGGGTGGAGTTTTCATTTTTTTACCTTAAGCCTAGTTGTTTTCCTGTAGCCTGGGTTTCTACCATTTCCATGGTAATAAATACCTCCTCACAAATGATAAGTTGTAGTCATTTTACATGATGAAAGTTTTTTGGAATCTTTGTTTTAAGTTAACCTTTTCCTTCTAATCCGTAACACTTTGTGTGAAAAAGAGAGAACTAAACTAGATGTTCTCTAAAGATCTCCATAGAGTGGCTAGAGAGATAGCCTTTAGAGTAGGGGGGACCTGAGTTCGAGTCGCACTCCTGACACAGACTGGCTCTGTGACCCCTAGTAAATTGCTGAGACTCCCAGTCCCCCCAGACACTGCTAAGGCTAGAAGTTTTAGAGAAAGTGCTGGTTCAGGAAATGCCTCATCCAGAGTTCCCCATACCAATGAAATTACAGGTCTGGTCATCGTTTTCCTTTCTTATGCCCTCCCTTGTTTTCTCCTTCTGCTCTACTGCTCTCTCTTTCACACCTCTCCAGACTGCACTTCTCTCTCTTATAATTCCGTATGATAGCAGTGATATTAACTATTCAGTGATGTCCGATGAGAAGTCCTGCCTGCCTTGTCAGGAATGTTAGGAGCACATGTTGGTGGAACACACTAGGTGTGCTGCCAAGACTTAGGAACCAAAAGACATAATCATCTTAGTGACCTTATCCCCAAACTCCTGGGATCAACTATTATCTTGAGGAAGCACCTTGACATGTGATTCAGATTGTCCAAATCTTTCATCAGAGAATCATGACCCCACATACTAAAGACAAGACACAAAAACAGTCTTTACATAGTATAGTGATATGTCCTGCCCTACTTGTAGGATCATCTGAACCCAGTCAGATTTTGTCAGATGAAATTAGTGCTATTCGTTTTAAGAAAGCAGCACCCTAAGCTAACTTGCAGGGTGGAGGGGGAGAAGCAGTTAATTTAGATAAGGTTGGAGAAGAATTCGTGCCTTCAAAGTTATGTTCTTTTCTACTTCCCTTTCCTCTTTCTCTGTTTCTAGTTCTTTAAAGTATCCTCCCCCTGCTTCATTGTTCCTTTTCCACAAGCCTTCCCATAAGCCTTCATTCCCCCTTTTTCTTTAAGCACCAGTCATCTGTTTAATGCTGTCCAGAATTCAGAGTTCCCATACCTCTGAGTCTGCTCCACTCTTCAGCAAAATCCTAGATAGGGGAGATTTGTGTGTGGCCTAGCTTTCCTCCAACAGCATCTGGAACTTAGGGGAAATGATGAAACAACCAAAACCCAAACTCCTTTTTTCTCCTCTCTACAGACAGCAGAATTCCCCAAAGGAAGCAGTCATGCAAAGGCTTCTGACCTTTTCCTCAGTAGGTAGTAGGAGCTAGGAGTGGGAGAAGGAAGAAAGCTTACTAAACTTGTCCAGATGTAGCTAGGTCCATATTCCCTCGGGGTCTTGCTCATGAGTTTGAATTTGGTCATTTGGGTGGCAGGAGCAGTCCTGTTCCACCTCATAACTTTCATGCCCTCCTCCCAATCTTACCCCACGCCCTCCCATTCCCAGGCAACCATCAGGCCTCCCAACAGACTGAGTTCCACGGAGGGAGTCGGTGTGAAGTTTGCTCTCTCCGTACTGTTTGAATTCTGTGCTGTGGTACTGCCTGCTCCTGTCTGTCAAGATTGTGGTGCTGATGTTGTCAGTCTTGTCTGACCAATCAGCAGACAACACCACAGAATGAAATTTAAACAATGCAGATGCTCAGGCACAGTGTTATTATGTTGACTGGATCACGCAGGGAAATCAGAGGTAAGGTTAGAGCCTACCAAAAGTGGTTATCCCAATTTTACTAATTTGACATCTCTTCTCCAGCTGTTCTGAGCTGCTCTGATCCTCTGACTTTTTCCACATCTTTCCCTTTCTCCTCCTCCCCCCCCAACAAATTTTACCATAACACTCTTCACTTTATTATCCTTATTTTTTTTTCTTTGCTTTTGCCACCTTTCCTTAATCTCTGCTTTCTTCGCTTCACCTTCTGAATGTACCTGATTTGTCTCTGATATAGCTGGTACTCTTGGTAAATGTCACCTTGTTCATGCATGTAGTCACCACAATTTTAGGGAAGATACTATCCAGGATTAGCACAATGTCATGATGAATTAATGGGCCTATAACCTTCCCAACTCTGGGACCGGACGGTGAGAAACTGGAATCTTCAGACCATAGTTTACCATTCGTATCATTGACTAAAATTTATTATGATATGGAGTTTAGATCATCATTTACGGTGATTGGTTTCGAATTAGAAAAGGCAAAACCAACAGACTGGAAAGAATTCTGGGATCTGAAAAAATCTGTTCATTAAGAATTTGGAGGAGTGAAAGAGTTGATTTTGTTTTCTCCTCATGTTAATATTTTCCCCAATTTTAGGCTGTAAAGTTACTTCCCAGGAGATGAAGTAATACCACCCCCCCCTTTTTTTTTATTTAGTTGACCCTTTTTAAACTTTGGGTGTTTACATGGTGCTTTGTTCCTCAACCCCATCTGGAAAATATTTAGGCTCGACTGGAATGGCAGAGCTAGAATATCATATAGAATGGAATAAGGACAAGGTAGAAAAACGAAGAAAGTTGTGTGTATTTAGAATAAGCCAGTTGTTCGTGCAGAAGCGGTTGGTGGAGGAATTGGAACAAATGGCAGTATACGGTGAATAGTTTGGTCCAGATCTGTACGTTTCACCACAGAATGAGCTGTGGTTTGTAAAACTGACATTCTGTTGTGACTTTTGAATGCAAACAAATCTCTGCAAATTTCTGCCCGATCAAGTTAATAAGAAAATATATACATGCAGAGGCGAGAGCTGTACGCTACTTGTATTTCTGTCAGCGTTGGAGGAAATAGGAAACATTTTTACCTACTGTATTACATGCCAACAATTGCTGGGATCTCCAGCTCAGTGAATTTTCTGGCATTTTTTTTCTTATATAAGAACAATGGAATGTTAAAATATGTCAGGAAAGGATACCTCAGCAGATACCATATTGGGATTATTTTTTTCCAATGTCTTTGCGGTTGAGGTGACTGTTATTTTCTGAGCATCTCATTTATGAGCAGGAAAGGACCCTTGAAATGGCATCATTTCTAAATGCTCTCTAGATGTGATATAGAGGTAACAGACAGGATATTCTGAGAGGTCACCATGCAAGGCTCTGACATTCTGCTTCACACCTGTACTCATTTTCTTGTATGATCAGTAACCTTGTTGATTAACCCTAGGTGACCTTTCACCTCCTGCTGCTCTCTGAAACTCTGCCTTGACCAGCCAGCCCTGCCCTTCTCCATGGCTTACAGGTGGTCACTGTAGCTACGTACACTTGTTCTTGTGGTGTGCTGTGCACTTAGCATCCCGGCAAGACCTGCAATTTCATACCTCTCAAGGGGCTAGAGAGGGAGCTGGGGGGGGATGGTGGGTTGGGGATAGTGAGAGAGATGGCTGTTTGCATGTGCTTTTCTGTTTTGTAGCTCATATGGTATCAATTACTATTTGATGGTAACGCCAGGCCCTAGGCCCTTTTGCATGTTTGTCCTGTGAGAAAGATCTGGAAGAGCCGACATATGGTTTTGATTGCTTCAATTGCAGGTTGATAGAATGAACGCAGGGGTGAGGTGGGTGGGTTTTCCTTCCGGCCTTTTCCATTCTGGGTTGGTAATATGCTTCACTTGTGGAACTGGTCTTTTCATCATCTAACTCCTCCCCTTCACCCCCCACCACTCTGCATTCTCTGTCCTTTCTCTTCCCCTCCCAACCCCCAAATCACCACCAGAAACATGTGGCCTGTATTAGGAACCTGCATGTGTGTGTGTGTGTGTGTGTGTGTGTACACGCACGCGTGCATAGATACTGCTACAATCCTAGACTAGTTCAGTCTGTCAAACCAAGAATCTGATGATATCTAATAATTTTATGAATTTAGAAAAAATGTATTTTACCCCACAGCCCAGAGATATGTTTCAGAATACCATAGTAGGTATGATGATGCAAAGGTCTTTAATAAAGTTGCTTTCATTTTAAATAGAGCAATTTATATCTCTTTGAAAGGGCTCAGTGCTTATAAGCACAGTGCCTTGCACCTAGGAAGTGCCTAATCAATACCCGTAGATGGAATGACGGTCTGAGAGTGCTTGTTGACAGAATATGGAGCAGGTGACACTTAAGTGTCCTTTCAAAGTCATCCTTCTGCACCTTGTGGTCATAGTTATGTGAAGAAATTAATAGGGTTTACATGTTGGTACATTTCTGTCTTTTGTGCTTGGTTTTTGTTGTTGTTGTTGGGATTTTTTTGAAAGGGATATGCCGGATTTGGCTTTTTGTGCTTTCATCTCTCCCATACAGGGTGACTCTTCTTGCTAAACTAGAGACGGTAGGGGGTACCCAGAAAGTGTCTCCTCATTACTGATGCTCAGCAGGGATTGCATCTGTAAGTATGCCTAGGGAGGGACTAGGATTGGGGGAATGGAGAGGCAAAGAGGAGAAGGGAAGGTTATAGACACATTTTTAACGTCACCCATGAAAATGGTTTGTTTTAAAGCAATGTTTTTTCAATAATGCTCTCAAATATACTTGTCAGGTGCACCATTTCTACAGCTGGGTAGTTCTTGGTGGCTTTTTGCTTTATACTATTGTATTTTTAAATCTTACTCAAATAAAACAAAGAATTCAGATAGGCTTAAAAGTTAATGAGGAACCATGCTTGAAAATGTTGTTACACTCAACCTTCTTCATATATACTGAAAGACAAAAAAAATACAATTAAAAATGTATAGTTTTGCAAAATGTGAATTAAAATGCTCAAGCATTAGACTTGTGTTTCTAGTAATCCAATCAGAACATTTTTCATACTTTTTCCTCATCACTAATTAAGCAGCTCAGCCTCTTCTGTATATGAGAAAACAATGAGAAGAATAGGAAATCAAAGAAGTGTCTGAAAGGAGGATTCTGCATGAAGTACATAAGGATTTAATGGAGAAAATTATCTGTAGTCTTACAGTGACTATTTATTACATTATTGCATATCAGTTTAGAACTATTTTTCCTCCTCTCTAGCAAAACAGATCATTTTATTGAATAGGTGAGGTTTTTTTAATGTCTTGATAACCGTTAAATTTTTGCCATTTAAGATATTAAATTTTTAATAAACATATTCCTTTTAGATAGTCTAGTTAAAATGTATGTCAGAATATAGAGAGAAAATAGCAACTAATAAGTTTATTGCCCTCACATTTTTTTTCCTCTTATATTAGGTATATATTGAAGTAGATATTATAGGATGACATCTTATCCTATGGTTCTCTTTTGCATCTGAAGCTTTTTATATTTGTACCTAACCTTCCTACCAATGTCAATTCTTTACATTCATGTGCATTGAAAATGCTTCCTATTCACTGCTTTTGTGGCTCCTGTGGAACTGAGGGGGTGAGACTTATAGTAGGTTTGATGGAATGAGGATTGGGAGCACATCTTGGGAAATTGTGGGGTTACTACCTGGGTCACTCCGTAGCAGTCGCTTTGGAGAGATATTTTATTTGGAAGAACATTTTGAATCCTTTAAGCCACAACTCCATTAAAGATTTGGAATGAGAAGGGAGAGGTGATGTTGGAGAGAGGGTTATTGGGGAATCTTGGCTCTGAAAAGCATTAGGTGGAAATCCTTTGGTCCCTGTACAGATCAACTCAAGTTTCTAATCCACTTCCTTTCACACAGGTCAAGCAGGGTGAGGGAACGTTCATGCTTAGGTATCTGGAGACTGGCTTCTACCACAGAAGAATGAGTTGTTGGATTTTTTTTTTTAATATTTGCTCCAAAACAATGTAAACAGCATGCTTGCATTATAGAAAATGTAGGCAAGTACGCATAGTTTATTTTTCAGCTGCTATGCCTTAGGAAAGCCATTTTAACCTCACCTAACATCTTGTCCATGCTTGTGAAAATAACACTATAACTCAGAGAATCATAACATATGATCAGGTTTATCTAGATATCATTGCCCCAAAAAGAGAATATTATTTGAAAATTTTTCACAACCTCAGGTTCCCTTGGAAAGCTCTATTTTAGTAATAAGAAAAATATAACCTAAAACCTAAAAACAGAGATCTCGTTGGGTATATAAAGTAAGCATGAATCAGCCTTTGGATTTTGGAATTCTTAACCTGGGATCTGTGACCTCATTTTAATGATATTTTAATAACTTTATTCTAATATAATTGATTTTTTAAAAAGTAATCCTATGTATTTTGTTTTATGCATTATTATACTGAGAAGGAATCTATAGGTTTCACCAGACTGCCATAGGGGCCTATGACACAGAAAAGAGTAAGAATTCCTGCTTTAGGATCTATCTCCTAAATTCTAAGACAGTCCTCTTGTTAGGTTATTTTTATTTTTCCTCTCTGGCTTGCCATATCTCTCTGTCTATGTCTCTTTTCTTCTTTCTCTCCTTTTCTTTCTCTTATCTTCTTCCTCCCTCTCTCTCTCTCTCTCTCTCTCTCTCTCTCTCTCTCTCTCTCT
>CM053580.1:286913711-286933630 GCA_028627135.1 Pseudochirops cupreus | reverse complement strand
CTCTCTCTCTCTCTCTCTCTCTCTCTCTCTCTCTCTCTCTCTCTTTCTCTCTTTCTCTCTCTCTTTCCCCCCTACCTCTCATACTCATTCACTCATAACTAAAAATAAGTTAAATATTTTTGTTGAAATACATGTAAAAATAATCAGATGACCAAAGAGAATCAGCTAATTATTGTAAAAATTTCATTTCTCAAAAGAATTGCAAATTACTAACAACCATATGAAAGAATGCTCCAAATTCTTAATAATAAGAGACATGAAAAAGTAACCCAGAGTTTTGCTTCATACCCAGTAAATTAACAAAGATGAAAAGATGAGACTAGCCAATGCTTTAGGGCTTGCGGAAAGAAAGACACACTAATGCATAGTTGGTGGATCTTGGAATTAGTACAACCTTTTTAGAAAGGATTTTGGAATTATGCAAATAAAGTGACTAAACCATCTATACCTTTTGCCCCAGATTATGCTACTAAACATATGCCCTAAGAAGGTCATTAACACAGAAAAAGGCCTAATATGCACCAAAATATTTATAGCAGCACTTTTTGTGGTAGTAAGAATTAGAAACAAAGTAGATAGATGCCTGTTGGTTGGGGAATTGCTAAACAAATTGTTATACATGAATGTAATAGAATATACTGGAAGAAAGAACAAATATAGGGATTACAGAAAAGCATGGAAAGATTTGCATTAACTGATGCAAAGTAAGCAAAGGCAAGGAAACAATATTCAAAATGCTTACAACATAAATGGAAGAAAAAAATGCAAAACAATAAAAAGATGAATGTCATAAAATTATAGAAAACAAACATGGTCCCAAAGAAGAGAAATGAGAAGAAACTTTACCCCCATTTCTTTGCAGGGCAGACCACATGTGTGCAATATCGCAATATATTATTAGGTTTTTTCAGTGTATTACATGAACATGCTGATTTTTTTAAGCTTCCTCTGCTTTTTTTTTCTCTTAAAAATGATTTGTTATATTGGATGGGTCTCTGCGAATCAGCAGAGGGAGGGATACAGGGACAAATGTAGGTGATGCAAAGAAAGAATAATTGAGTATATGCTTTTATTGATTTTTGTATTCTCTCTGCTGTTGCAGATTACAACTTCTTTGTGCCTTGATGTATGGTCATTATGAGTTGGTCTGCTAAAATAACTTCTTACCTTTTTGTGAACGCTCTGGTGATGAGCCTCTGAACTTAGCTAGGTTATTCCTGTTGTTCAGTGAATAAGCATTTATTAAGAGTCTACTATGTGTCAAGGCACGGTGCTGAGAATTAAGGATGCAAAAAGAGGCAGCAGACAGATCCAGGGTTCAAGGAACTCATAGTCTTCCTGAGGCAACACGCTAGCAGCGGTAATTCTCCAGGTCTCTGTGGTATGATACAGAACCTGCCAGGGTTTGCACTATGCTGACATACCTTCAAGAACCCAAGGTTCTAAGGGAACTCAAGTGTGAATTTAACAGAAAAGTGAAGAAACAATGTAACTCTTTCATTCTCTATAGAGTACACATTTGTCTCAATCTAAAAAAAAAAAACCCAGCTCTTTCACGGACAAATCCTTTTTTTTTTCTCACCCTTGATATGAGGACTCCAATCCTCTTTGAATACCTTAAAGTAGGATGAATTCATTTAATCTGAGAAAGTATATGTTCATCTTTTAGGACCTACTCTTGTTAATTCATAAGTTGTAAATAAGCACTTCCATGTTCACAAGGAAGAAATTGCTCATTTTTAAAAGGGAAACATCAATTAAGATCAGGAGAACAGAGTTCATCAACTTAAAAACTACTCAGAATTCATGATTTCTAAATTTTGGACAATGTTTGAACCTTTCAGAGATTGAAGGTTAAGGGCTTTTTTGTTTTGAATTTTTTTTAACTGTTTGCAAATCATGACTTCCTGTTTCTAAGGAAAAAAAAACCCTCAAAGGAAAGGCTCAGCAGGCTTCCTGGACATCAAATAGTTCTTGCAAAACAACATTCTGATGACTTACATGTAAATAAATCAGAAACATATGAATTAAACTTCCTTCAAAATGCATATGGGCTTAAAAACGAAGAGAAGAAGTGCAGAGGAAATGTGTTTTGGGTTTTGCTCAGCCTATGACATTTGAAAAAATAGTTTGAGACACTTAACAAACTCAAGACACAGCAGGGCTTACCCATCCTTATATTAACATCCCAGTTCAATGAAACAGCAATTTGCCATGTGCTTGAGTATGATCCACCCTTGGCTTATTCCCCACGGATGTAGTTTTCTAAACTCCCAAAAGTAATATTGCAGAGCAGTATTATACTTTTCTAACTTCTTTTTCACAACCCTCTTCCTCTGTCCTACCTCCAAAAATATTACAGAACATGAGATGGTAAGATCAAATCATGATGATATGACCATCACCTCTATAAGTATTTGGAAACAACAACAACAAAAATCATTAATAAGAAACTAACCCCAAGGTTAACAGTACTTATTAAAAGAATGATAAAAACTTGTTGGATAGAGATAAAGCCTGTAGATACTTTTTTTTTTTCAATGAATGACTAAATGATACCACAGCATTGTTTCTCCAGATGAGTGGGGCAAGGGATATACTAAGAAATGAAAGTGATATCAAAGTGAAAGTTATCAACAAATATTTTAAATTTAAAACCATCATCTTGGCACCACAAAAGATGCAAAGTCCCATAATGCCAAACCTTGGGTATGACTTTAGTATTACTGAACGTTGCTAAACGACATGGAATTATAGGCAGTGAAAGTATGGTTCCTGTTGTCTAAATGAGCATGGGTTTATTTGTTGTTGGTTTTTTTTTATTTTGAAGTCAGTGACCATTGTAGGATCATCAAAGCCTTTACATTTTAGCTTTTTTTTATATCACCTTACTCAGTAACAGATACAAAATACAGGAACAGAACACAGAGAATGTAATGTAAAGGGGCTTCAGGTTCCTTTACTGAGATTTTGCGGGGTACTATGTTGCTGCTTGTGAACTGGGCATTGCTATAGCTTATTAGTCAGAAATAGATAGGAAAATGATTTTACTGCGTTATTGCTTTTTGACAATTATTTGAAGAAGGTGTCTTTAAAGTATTGTTCTGCCTTCCCCATTTTCTTTGACTTAAATATGGAATAAAGTTTAATAGAAAAATAACTGCCCACCCCCAAGTCCTCATTTTTAGCAGCAGTGGGTAAGATGGTTTTGTGGTGAAATCTCTGAATGTAGAGTTAGGTCTTGGTATTGAATCCCATCTCTGCTGATAACGATCCATGAGAGGTATATGCGCGCGCGCGCGTGTGTTTGTGTGTGTGTGTGTGTGTGTATTCATCCCTCCATGGAGTACCTCAAAAGGAAAAAGCATTTTAGTTCGTTATATGAAACACCTACTCTTATGAGCCTGCATATATCATAGGCTTGTTTTGTTCATACATACAGCCTAAATTGTATGTAGGCCTATGTACCAACTATGCAAAAATCAGTCCACTTACTCAATCTGTGTTTTTGTGAGCCAACCTTTTCTCAAGGAACTGGTTACCTGTAAACCAGGGGAACACATTTTTCCATTCTTGCCCCTCTGCTTTATGCTAATCAAAGCTTCCTAGAGTCTCTTTAATCTCATCTTCATTTTTCTTTCCATTTTTCTTCTCTTTATTTCAATGCTACTTACCTTTCTTTTTAATTTGCCTCTATTCAGAGATTGTAAAACAGGGGATAAATTTCCCAGAGATAAAGACATTCCTAGTTAAAGAAGACCAATTATTTTTATCATCTATAGTATCATCTGTAGTATCATCACCAATACAAGCATATATTTAAATATCAAAAATGTACTTTTAATAATATGTTTTGTTGTTTCATTCATATCCTACCCTTAGTTACCCCATTTGGAATTTTCTTGGGAAAGATACTGAATTAGTTTGCTATTTCCTTCTCCCAGCTCATTTACAGATGAGGAAACTGATGTAAATGTGGGTAAATGACTTGTCTAAGGTCACCCAGCTAATATCAGAGGCCAGATTTGAATTCAGGAAGTTGAGTCTTCCTAACTCCAGGCCCAGCACTATGCACTATGGCACCACCTAGCTGCCCCTTTAACACTGTATAAGAGCTTCTATGAAAACAACAACAACAAAAAATAACACCTATGTTATCAGTGTTATTGTCCCCATTTTACAGAAGGAAAAGCTGAAAGAATTTAAATAACTTGACCAAGGTCATAGGTGACAAAGCCAGGTCTTCTGGAATCCAAATTAAGTGTTCTTTCCGAACTGCCAGTTGTTATTAGTTGTGATTCGTTCAGGTCATTTGAACTTTGTCACTAATAAGGCAGGGACATAAGTTTGTTCTCCCTGTGAGCTCTTTAGCTTTGCTGTACCCAAGGCAAAAGACTACTTTTTTCACCCTCTTCTCCCACCCTACAAATTAAGCCATTGTTGACAAAGAGATTTGGGTGGAAGTGTGTAATTGGGTAAACACAAATCCATCACCACCCCTAGGAAGACAACTCAAAAGTACACGTTGTAGTGATAGTGAATCTTCTTTGTATATGAAGGACACAATCACTTTGTTTTAAAAAAAAAGCATCTTTGTCACATTCTCAGGGCAAAGGATTTGATTCACAGTGTTGTAAAATCTTCATAGAAAGGTTCCTTTTTGTTTTCCATGATTGTTTTGGGGAGATATTTGACTGTAAAGTGGATATTTTCTACCTGAAAAGTCAAGTCAATAAGCATTTATTGAGTGCTAAGTAGGCACCATGCTAAGCACTAGAAATACAAAGAAAGACAAAAACACTTTCCCTATCCTCAAGGGACTATCTAATAGAGAAAACAACATGTAATAGAAGGTACTCTGAGAAGGTATGGCATTAGTAGCTAGGGGAGACTGAGAAAGTCTGCCTAGAGTAGGTGGAATTTGGGCTGAATCTTGAAAGAAGTCAAGGTGTAGAGCAGTGGTTCTCAACCTTCCTAATGCCGCGACCCTTTACTACAGTTCCTCATGTTATGGTGACCTCCAACCATAAAATTATTTTTGTTGCACCTTTGTAACTGTAATTTTGCTACTGTTATGAATCTGATATGCAGGATGTATTTAAACTGAACATAACCCACAGGTTGAGAACCACTGGTGTTGATGAAAGGGAGAGCATTCCAGTCACAGGGACAAGGAAGTTGTGTTTAAGTAACTACAAGTAGGCCAGGGTTTGGAGAAATGTAGAGTATGTGAAAGAAAGTAAGGTATGAGAAGATTAAGAGGGTAGGAAGTGGGTAAATTAAAAAGAATTTAAAATACTAAACAAAGAAATTCATATCTGATTTTGGTGTGAGTAGTCATTGGATCTCATCGCACAGGGGCGTGATAGGGTCAGGCCTATATTTTGGAAAAAGTATTATGGCAGCTGAGTGGAAGATAGATTGGAGTGGAGAGAGATTTGAGGGAGAGATACTAATTAGAAGACTATTACAGAAATCCATGGGAAAGGTGATGAGTACCTAAACTAAGCCTGTGATTGTGTAAGTCAAAAGAAGGGAACCTAGGTTGTGAAGGTAGAAGATGTGAAGGTAAAAGCCACAAGATTTTGCATCCAATTGGATATGTGGGATGAATGGGAGTGAAGATTTAGGGTGAGACTAGGTGACTGGGAGAATAATGGTGCCCTGAAAAGGAATATGAAACTGGAAATGGGGCAGTTAATTCTGTTATGGACATAATTAAGTTGCGATGCCTATAAGGAGACTTAATTTAAGATGTCCAGGAAGCAAATAAAAGGAAAAGATCACATTCTGCCTTTTTCATTTTTCTCATTTTCTCTTCAGGTCCCCAGTAGATTTAGCAAAAATGGGTTTTTGATGACTTCCTTTCTGATGATCTTTTAGTGGCATTGTGATGGCTAACTTCACTTCCTCTCATATTTATCATATTCATTACACTTTTCCAAAATATTTAAGTTGTACCTCAAGAAGTATCTCTTTCAACTTGAGGGTGTTTCCTTTATCTTATTTTTAAGAAATTGATGACAATTTTACATTATTATTTAGAAAAGGGGCTTTTTTGGTTAAAACTAATCCACCTTTTAAAAAGTTCTCAAATAATTTGAAATACTATTGTTAAAATGGTTCTTTTTAAAAGTAAATTAATATTGTCTGTAGTTGTTAGGATTTAGTACATTTTCTAAATCTTTGAAAACTTGAAAATAAAAGTTACAAACCACATAAAACATCTATAATATTTAAATACCACAGAGGTTCAAAAGTAATAGGAATACAAAACTTCCAAAAATATTTGATTCAAGATTTACCATGTCCAGGATTTCTTCCTTGAATAGCTGCATCTCATATTTATCACTCCTCCTTTAACTTTTTTTTTCCTTCTGCATTCATGTATGCCATGTTAAAACACAATTCACTCGTTCATGTTATTTGGTTTGTTTTGCGCACATATGCATTGTGTATATGTATTTGAATATCATCTTTTCAAATGATTCCTCAAAGATAGGAACCATATTTTCTTCCTCTCTCCACTCTACTTGTTCTCCCTCTCTCTTTCCTTTTTTTCCTTCCTTCCTTCCTTCCTTCCTTCCTTCTTTCCTTCTTTCCTTCCTTCCTTTCTTTTTCTTTCTTTCCTTCTTTCCTTCTTTCTCTCTTTCTCTCTTTCCTTCTTTCCTTCTTTCTTTCTTTCTCTCTTTCTTCCTTCCATTCTTTCTTTCTTTCTTTCTTTCCTTCTTTCTTTCCTTCTTTCTTTCTTTCTCAGTTATCTATGTACTTTTCTTCTCTATCCCTTTTCTTTCTTTCTCTCTTTCTCATCTCTTGCTATTTTCTCCCTCCCAGAGTACCTAATTTAGTACCAGATAGAAGATAGAAAAACAGTCAATGCAAGGAAGTTAATTCATGAATGAGCTACCATTGATTGATTTTATTTCTCATTTTGCCCTGGTGTGGGGCTGGTTCTTGACTGGAAATGGGCAGGAGTTCGATTGAGTGGAGATAGCTAATAATCTGTTCTATTTTACATTTTAAAGTGTCATATATTCATACATTCAGGAAATACCTCTTTTTTCAGTTAAAAGTAGTATTATATATTTTAACAAAGAAATGATAATTGGTATGTTCATCTTTCTGAAGGAAAAGATGGAATAATCATTTTATTCTCCATCCTGGTAGTGATTTCTATTCAAAATCTTACCAGGATAGAAGCTAACTGCATATAATAGGTCTTCTGATAAATAAGGGACAGTTTCTCTTTGATGCATTCAGGGTTTTTTTTTTTATATGTTTGAGCACAATAGTAGCTCATCACTAATTCTCCTCAGTATTAATAGATATCTATTAGCATTGGGAAATTTTTGCCTCCCCCAGATTCCTTAACCTCTCTGTGACTTAGGAGAAGATTTTAATTGTGTGCACATCTCTGATTTGCCTTAAAACAACAGTCCTACTTTGCAAGTTCTCTTTTTATAGAAATACAAAGAAACTTAAGACCCATGGTATCCAGAGAAAAACAAAATATCATCTAATAGAAGGGGAGCATGTTTTTAGAAAGTTCTGACACATAGAGATAGAATCAGAACAGCAGTAATGAATATGTCCAGGGCTAAGTATAGACATAGTTAAAAAGTATTTTTTTTTCTTTTTCCCTGTTAGTCATAACCCTGAGATTACTAATGATAATACAGATAATAGCTAGTAATTTATACAGTGCATTAAGGTTTGCAAAGTGCTTTACAAATTTATTTCATTTGATTCTCACTACATCCCTGTATGCTGCCTTTGACAGGCAGTGCAGTGGATAGAATGAAAAGATCTGAGTTTGAATCCTGCCTCACAAATTAGTTCTGTGACCCTGGGCAAGTGATGAAGTCTCAGTTTCTTCATCTTTAAATTAGGGTTAGTAATTGTATATTCCTCCCCTAGAGCTGTTTCCAGGATTAAGTGAGATAATATACATAAAGTATTTTGCAAATCTTAAAGCATATAACTGTTAACACTCCCTTGAGCTTTCATTTCCCTCATCATTTTCCACCCAGCTCCTTTCCTGGACTTCATGATCTCCAGAACCTCACCATTTTGCAAGATGAAATCATCTCTAAAACTCACCACTCCTCAGCACCTCTAAGCCAGGGGCCTCTCCCTTTGCCTAACTGGAGAGTTCCTCCCACTCTCTTCTACCATACAAGGAGAGCTTTCTGGGAATTCATCTCATTATTTCCCATCCTGCTGCTTTCCTAGATTTCATGATCTCCAGAAACCATCTTTGTTCAGGATGAAATCAGCTGAAACACATCTCCTCAAATCATCTCCCTCCCTGGCTAGAGGACTTCATCATGCTCCCCTCATTTCCGTGCATGCTCCCCTCATTTCCGTGCATGCTCCCCTCATTTCCATGAAATCTGCCCTCATCCTCTCGTTTTCTGCTGCTTTCTGTATGTTGTCTCTTCCATTAGATTGAGGATAGGGAATTTCTTATGTCTTTCTTTGTATCCCCAAGCACTTAGAACTGTGCCTGGCACACAGTAACTGCTAAGTATATGTTTGTTCCTTCTATTTCCCTTCTTCCCTTTCAGTATTGATCCTCGGGAAACTTTCATAGATCCATTCACTCTGAATAACTGAGAATCGTTTAAATTAAGGCAGCTGGTGCCATGAGTAGATAGATGGCTGGGCCTGGAGTTGGGGAAACCTGAGTTCAAATTTGGCCCCAGACGCTCAATTGTGTGACCTTGGGCAAGTCACTTAACCTTTGTTGCCTCAGTTTCCTCAACTGTAAAATGGGGATAATAATACCATCTATTTTGGGATTATTATGACACTCAAATGAGATACCTGTAAAGTGCTTAACTTAGTACCTGACATATAGTAGATACCATATAAATGATTATTCCCTTCTCTTCTCCTCCCCAATCTTTCCAGAGATAATATTATTTTGACAGAGATTATCTTAAATTAAGGGAATAAAGTTCTAACTGTGGAAATCTAGGCTTCAAAGAATAGAAATCGAACTGTGCCACCTATAAGAAGTTACCTCCTTGATCTCTGTGTAAAATCCAGACCAGAGGTACAGGCACAAGTAGCTGGTCTTCCTTCCTCAGGTTTCCACACTGGCGTTCATCCTCCATTCAGTGGCCAAAGGGATGCTCTGCCAGTAATCCAGTAAATTCCCTATTATATCCAGGATCAAATGTAAAATTCTCTTTGGATTTTAAAACCTTTGACGGGTCGGCCCTTTCTTATCTTTCTAGTCTTCCTACACATGATTTCCTCTTCAATCCAGTATCACTGTTCTTCTTACTATTTCTTGAAAATGGCACTCTATTGACTGAATCTGTGCCTTTTCCCTGGCTTTCATGCCTCTTCACTGCTGCCTCCTGGCTTCTGTGGCTGCCTTCAGGACAGCTTGAATTGTACCTTCTTTTGACCTTTCCTTTCCCAGTCCCTTCCCTCTCTCATTGCTAGTGCCTTTGAGGTTACTTCCATGAAATCCAAGAAAGCACCGAAGAAATGATGAGCCAGTGATCCTTTACATTGCACATAAGATATGTATAACATATATAGGTCTTTATTATACATATGTTTGTGTGTTTTTCCCTTCATTTTAATGTGAGTTCCTTAAAGGCAGGGAGCAAGGGATGTGCTGGTAAATATTTAACAACTGGGGAGGACATGTTCTAGGAACACACTATTAAGTTTCATCTTCATATTAACATTTTCTTCATCACTTACTTTGACAATAAACAAAACACTAAATCAAGCCCAGATTTGGGGTTTGTATATTACTGAGGTATAAATCCTCACACTGAATATTTAACAGTGACTCTTGCTGCCCAATGACAGTCAGTCCAGCATGCCTCTGACAGAGACCTTACTTTTTGCCTTCCTTTGTATTCCCAGAGCTTAGTACAGTGCCTAGCAGAGAATGAACCTCGAAGAAATGCTTGTTAACTGACTGAAACAATACAGAGCAATCTTGGGAAAACCAAATAATAGTTTCCTGTTATGCTGTCCTTTTGAACAGTATTCCTGCTACTTTTGTACATGTGTCATGGCTATTGTTGATAAGTCTTTTCAGTCATGTCTGACTCTCCATGACCTCATTTGGGGTTTTCTTGGCAAAGATACTGGAGTGGTTTGCCATTTCCTTCTCTAGCTCATTTTACAAATGAGAAATGGAGCCAAACAGGGTTAAGTGACTTGTCCAGGATCACACAGCTAACAAGTATCTGAGGTTGGAGTCAAACTCAGGTCCTCTGGACTACAGTACTGGAACTCTATCCACAGCTCCACCTAACTGTCCATCCGCAACAAATAAACTTTCGTCAATAAGAAGCAAATGATAAAAATATATTGCTTGTCACAGGTGGTGTAGAAGGCCTGTCGTTCCTGTTCAAGTATGCGTTAGACTACATGACTGTTAAATCTCTTCCAGCCCTATCATTCTGTGATATTTATTAGCACTTTGCTCCCCAGTTTTAATACCATTGCCTCGCTTCAGAAGGACTTTTACCAAGATGGTATTTAAAAAGAAAAAAAAAGTATAACTAGCATAGGCATAATTTTTTACTTAACCATAGGATGTGAATGGTCAGTAAACTTTATTAAAAATTAGTTAGTTTGAACTCCTGAATGTTATAGGTACAGAGAATGAGGCACAGAAAGAGGAATTTACTTGACTAAAGTCACATAGCAAGTTATAGGTATGCCAAATACCATGTGCTAAAAACTCCTATGATAACTCCTGTGAGAAGCTATCTAGCTGTATGTATGTATGCACGTATGTATAATAAATAAATGGTTTAAGAAGGGAGTGGTGGCACTGGCTTATCGTTTGATGATAGATGGAAAAAATCTATACACGTGCACATGGAGTCATAGATGTATAATACTGACCATTTTTGCTATTTATTTTAACAATATACTTAGAACAAAAGAAGTTAGGTGCTTTGTATGTTGTATAATTTCTCATTTTCTGCAACACTACTCTTAAATTATACCGGAAATTTTAAAAATTAAAATTATTTCATTTACGGTGTAAATGTGTTTTTAAAATGTTACAATGTGCATTATATTTTACAAAAATTTACCTTTTCCCATCCTGAGTATTTCATTGAACTTAATTTCCATTTAGTCGTGTAATAGTAGGACTGTAACCAGGAAGATGACGAGTTTCACTTGGATCCATTTAAGCAATTATGTGTTGCAAGCAATCTTTAACCAGGTGTAACTTAATCAATTTAAGGCATGCTCAGTTAGGGCCAAGTTATTCACACTGTTGGCTAAGGGCATTTCTATGTTAGATCAGATTGAAAGTAATAGCAAGCATAAAGTGTCAGCTTATATATTGCCAAGACCAAGACATAGGCAGGTGTAAAAAATTTTTTTGATTTAAAAAAAAGTGGTTGGAGCAATTCTTTTAGACAGAACAGAGACCATATTGTACTCAGATTTAACTCTTCCAGGATCCAATAATGTTTGGAATCCACTGAATACAGTGAATGGAGCAGGAGACCTTGTTGAGTGTTTGGCATCATCACTAGTATTTCAAGAATCTGGGGTTTCTTTTCTGTGGGTTCACTTTCCCTTAATTCATTCTCTATATACCTTAGTAGATGATCAACTTACATTTCTTTGCTCAAAGTCATCACTTAGTGGTCTAATGTCTAGTGGTGAATATTAAAGAAAAAAATAATACTGTCCTCTGTGTTTTAGGCACGTATCTGCCAGAAACAATATTTCTTCATTTAATCTTATCTCACTCTGAGCATTTCTAATTTAAGAGAAATGTCCAAACTGACATAGTTTCCTGTCCTCCACAATCACCACCCCTAAGACAATTTCAAGTAATACTTTAGGAATCTTGAACAAATGAAAGGTCACAGCATAGTTAATGTTACACAAAATAGAGGTTTGAAGTTTTTAACACTCTATTCCCTCTCTAAGAACAGCCACTTAAAAACAACTCAATTCCTTTCTTTAACACTCCCTCTAGTAACCTCTGAGAATAAGCAAAGGAATCTCCTCTCCATAATCAATACTTTAATCCATTCAGAGAGCAGTTAGGTGGTGTAGGGGGCCTGAAGAAAGGAAGACCCATCTCCTTGAGTTCAAATCTGGCTTTAGACACTTACTAGCAGTGTAACCCTGAGAAAGTCATTTAACCCTGTTTACCTCAGTTTCTTCATCTGTCAAAGGAGCCAGAGAAGGAAATGGCAACCACTCTACTGTCTTTGCTTAGAAAACCCCAAATGGGATCCTAAAGAGTCAAACGCAACTAAAATGATTGAACAACAAAATCGTTTTTACATGGTTGTTTACACGCTATTTCTCCCAATAGATTGAAGGCTCCTTGAGATCAAGGACTATCCTTTGCCTTCCTTTGTATCCTCAATACCTAGGACCTGAAAGACACTTAATAAGTGTTTATTGACTAATTGTTTATAGGTAAACTCATAACTCTTATCCCTTCCGAGGATGGGGGGAGGTAATGATCTTAACTACCAAAAAAACCTAGTTCTTTCTCTCGATTTGATGACCACTTTTCATCCATTTCCCCCTCCCCAATTTTTATTCCTGGCCTCTATGCACACTGGCCTAACGGAAAAAGAATCTGTAAAGGACTTCAAGCTAAAGAAATACTTGTTTCTTGATATTTTCAATTCAATTAAAAATGAGGTTTATAATATTCTTTCCCATGAACCTTTATGAATTTAGCTAAGATCTTATTCATAAGACAGGTACACAACCCAAGCACATTCCTGAAGCCTTTCCAACATAGAAGGACCTGATAGAGTTCACGATGTACTGATAGAGCCTTTGGACAAGAACATAGTGTGGTGAGGAATTTGGTAGATCTTAGTGGAAGATAATATGGCAATAACTCACATTTATATGTAAACTTTTAGGTTCTTTATATACTATTATTTCCCTTATCCTTCACAACACTAAGTAGTAAAAATGTAATTATCTTCATTCTTAAAGATAGGGAAACTGAGACTCGGAATAATATCTTACATTTACAAAAGTGCGTTAGTGTTTTCTAAGCTTTAATATAAACTATCTCATTTGATCCATGCAAAAGCCCTGTACTCTAGGTGCTAGTTCACATAGCTAGTTGTTTTTGGAGTCTGAATTCCTGACTCCAAGTTGACTATCCACTATCACATCCTGCCCAGGTGACTTGAGTAGGTCATTTCTATATTTCATTACTTTAGAAAAATCTCATAAATTTGATTCTCTTTGGACTTGTGCAAATTCCAGTCTTTTCTTAACCTTACACAATTCTTTTCCAGATGCTAATCCTTCATAGAGGATCCATCCACTGAGCTATTTATCACTTAATCATTTCCTCTCAATATAAGATGCATCTTATTTTTCTCATAACCCTATGTTTTCGATATCTTCTATCAATACTTGTTTCAAGTAGCAGTTGTTAATATATTACAATGTACCTAAATTTATCATGCATCTCACATGTTCCCTTTGAGGTTCTTGGAATTTTATTTTTTAAAGATTATATTATTCCATTACTCCATTACCCTTTCTCCCACCCCCACCCCAGTCATAGAGTATAGTCATAGTGTATCAACAGAATGATACTGTTTGTTTTTGAGTTTTGGTATCAAAACCATCTTTAATCCGCAAAAGGATTACACAGTTTCTCAGTGTAGCCCAAATCAGTTCAATAAACATTTGAATACACCTACTGTCTACAAAGCATCTTATTGGGTACTGGAGATAACAGAGAAAAAAAATGTGACAGTCTTTAAGGATCAGACCTTAAGGAGCTCCACTGTAAACCTAGTTTATTTTCCATTTGTAGGTCTTGTCCAAGTTATTTTTACCAATGAATTCACTCAGTGGCTTAATCTCAACTATGTGTCATAATCTGGAAATAAACATTCTTCATCTATAGGGTTTTTCTTCTGCCAAATGTTAGATTAGTCTCTTTTGAGTGGTCATGAATTTCACTGTAGAAACTTTGTAGTGCACAGTGGCTTTATTCAGCAAGCACAATGTCATCTGAAAACAATACAATCTGGAGAATTTAATCATTTATAGGAAAACTCTGTTTTATATAGTCCCTGCCCATCATCACTGTGTCAAATATCAGTGATTTGAACCTAGAAGAGACCTTACATGCCATTGCAGCCAAACTTCTCATTTTACTTTTGAGTAAACTGAGATCTAGAGAAGAGAAATGATTTGCTCAGGATCATGTCACAGGGAAGTACCTGAAGAGGAATTTGAACCCAAGTCTTCCTGACTGCAGTCCTCTGTCCTTTATGCCAGGGAGTCAGGAGATGCCAAAGGATGTTCCCCATAACAATAGCAAAAACCTTTGACTAGAATACAGGTTCATGTTTTCTTTGGCACTCTATGCTGATAAAATATCAGTAATATATTTATCTCTAAAGTTGATTACCTCCATTAAAAACAAATTATTTTCTTAACATATGTTTATTGGAGGAGAGCTTTTAAGGGTGTATTTCATACTAAGTCAAACTTTGTTTGTTTTTGTAATCAACAAGTACTTGAGAATCTTGTGTTCTTCATACCTTTCAGTCAGTTGTGTGGTCACATACCTGGTCTGCTATAAAAAATCATCTGTAAAAACCTCCCTGTTCTTTTCTAGTATTTTCATCACATACCATAGGTCCATGAATAGGCAATTCTCATAAAGATTTTATGGAGGTTGGAAAGTAAATTTGTGGATGGGTAATTGTCAATGTCTTTTTGGTTGTTGTTTTTTTTTTTTTAGCAATAATAATGCTGTCTGTGATTGTGTGTGTGTGTGTGTGTGTGTGTGTGTGTGTGTGTGTGTGGCAAGTATTCTTTTCTTGAATTATCTTGAAAATTCACTCCTCAGTTGCAATAAAATTATTTGACTTTGACTTCTATCTTGGATTTATTGTTTTCTATCCATACTTGGTTACTATCTTCTCATAAACTACATTTGTTATTGAGTCACTGGTACTCAGATATGTTGGTTCCATTGTTATCAATGACAGGAATAGAGTTCTATAAAAGTATTGAAAATATTCTGTTTTCCATCCATTTGTTGTACTTCAGTTTAAGTGCTTTCAGTCATTCTGACCTGTTTTGGTAAAAAGAGTGCCATATTTACAGTCTAAGGATCTAGGTTTGAATGTTCAGCTCTACCACTTACTAACTATAAAAATGGTACTCATTTAATCTTTCTGAGCCTCAGTTTTCTCATCTGTAAAATTAAGGGATTGAATTAAATAATTTATTAAGACTTTTCTGGTCAAAAACTATGATTCTATGATGATCTGGGTCTCAATGTTTAACACAGTTCCTGGCACGTAGAAAGTGTTTAATAATTGCTGACTGACTTGATTTCACTTCCTACCTTGGGGCATTGTTAGGAGTGTAAAATAAAGTAACATGTAAAAATACTTTGATTTGTACAAAAATCACTCCTGTTTTTGCTATTTTTATTACTGCTTTCTTGTCATTTTACTTGATCAGCTTTATATATTATAGTTCAATGTTGTAGTCTTGCAATAGCTAATATAAGGGAAATAGAGTACAAATACTGAGCGAAACACTTTTTTTCATGACTAAATAGTTAAGTTAGAAATGTAAAATTCTCCCTCTGTAAAATAACCTTACAAATATATACGGTGTCTTTTTAACTAGGGATAAAAACAGTTTATCACAGGTCAGCAGAAAGATTCCTGCTTTATTTTGGACAGTGCTAAGCACTGTGCTTTTATACATAGGAGTACCTTGATAATTATTTGTTGGTTTGATTTGGTTGTATTCAATTATCTCCGTCTTTTGTATAAGATGTAAATTTTAGAGAAGGGGAAGTAGATATATAATGATTTAAATCATATCATTATGACTTGGGGGATTGATGATCTACTCTGGATCAGATACTTTGTCTTACTACCTTCCTATTCCCTGCACTTTGACCTTTTTTTAGTGCTATTGTAGGAGAAGGGGAAAGAAAAAGAATTACATTGTAAACCTGATCATTCTAATACTTTCTAGTAACTCCGACTTAGGGGTGAAAGCTCAAATGATCAACAGACTGAATTTATTGTGGAAAAATTATTTTTAAAAATTGCTATTGTGATTGTATGTGTTGGGTAGGGGAAGGTGAAGAAATTCATTACCTAAATGAATCCAAATATTCAGGAAGTCTCTTGGTTCTGTGCATATTCTTTTTTATATACGTTTATGACACAACTTGATGTCTTTAAGGAGGGTTATTGCCATACAAATGAATATAAAATAGGAATGTCACACAGATAGATGGTACCTTCTACTGTTTGCATGTGTGTGTCTCTGTGTGTATTATGTGTATCATACTACATATGAAAGGGAGATTGAGGAGAATATTTCTGCTTATAGAGATTTTTTTAAAGCTATACAGTTTCAGTAATTTGTACACATGGAACTTTTTGTTTGTTTATTACCCCCAAGTGGCTATTATGTGTATCTATTGGTAAAATTATCAAGGAGAATTTCTTACAGGATTCCCCAACATCCTTTACTTAAGTAACAAGTTTGCAAATCAGTCTTTAGCCATGTTGTGACTCTCCACTGAAGGATTCATCTTCATTCATTTATCTTAATAACACTTAAACATTATTAGATGAATAATTCCAACTCTTGTAGCTAATTGTCCTTTTGTGGAGTTATATTGCTTTTCACTGTAAGATTATCTGTGTGTTTCATCTTTCTCTGTGGTCATCATCTTTTAGAATGTATGTGGGAAACTAAAAACCGACCACCTCTGTTAGGTCTTTTATTTAATGTCCTCGAAGTTTTAGTGTGAATACTACTAAGTGTGTGTTAGCAGAGCTCAGTTGAGAGATGATGTTTTATAATAGAAATACAGCTGGACTGAGGATCAGGGGCCTTATCTTAAGTTCTTCCACTAACTAGTCTCAACTAACCTTGAGTAAGTTACTAATGTCTCTGGGTCTTGATTTTCCCATCTGTAAAACTAGGGGGTTTGAAATAGATAGTCTCCAAGGTGCATTCCAGTTCGTGCTTTTTATGATTCTCAAATCATAAAGGTAAAAGAGTATCTCTCAATAGGAGGTATTCGATAAGGAAAGGAAAAAGACCCCCCAAAAGAGAGAAAAGACAATAACTGAAAATCTGAAAAGCAGTGTTCATAATTTGCTCATAAATGTAGGAGAATAAGCTATATCATTACATCCTACCATAACTCCTTTGTCAGAGACAAGAATGACTGACTGGGCTACCATTCAGGAATGACATTTTATCTGTATTTGAGTGCTCCAGAAACCTCTGTAATCACTCTGTTGCAAAGCTCAATATCAATTGAAAGTATTCTAACAAAAATGGATCAAAGGAGAGTTCTCTTAATGCAAAATAATTTTTAGAGATTATGCAAATAGCAAATAGACGCACAAACCAGAAATGACACACAATGTTCCCAGTGCCAGTTAGATTTCAGAGGGATATTTCATTTCTTAAAGGGGCTTATTACTCCCTCTTTGATCCCAGTCTGATGAAACTATTGCAACAAAATCTCTAGTATTCATCTCTCCTAGTCTAGATACCCATATTAGAAAGCCTGTTCAGCAAAGTTCCGCCTTTCATTCAAGTTTTCTCCTTCTTGAGGCTTGACCTATGGGCTTTTAAATCTGGCTATAGCTCATAATGGGCCATTGATTATTTTAATTTCGTTGTTTTTAACGTAGCCAGTCATGTCCCTTATACTTTGGATCTCTGCTTTCCATTGATTTTTTTTTTCCTCAAGCACTGCCTAGTTTTCTCATGGTCCTGGCATACGTTACAAAGGAAATTCAGCTCAGGTATCATAGAATTTGAGAAATGGAAAGGACTTTGCATACCATATAGTGTGCTACTTACTCAATTCGTGAATCTTTCTACAGTATTCCCTATGTTAGATCATATAGTCTCAATCAGAAAAAAAACTCCATTGATGATTTCATTACCTCATATGGCAACCCAGTCTATTTTTAGCTATCACTGTAAATAAAGTCCTTATATTCTACTGAAATCTTACTGCCTGAAACTTTTACCCAGTCGGTTCGTATTCTGCCCTATGGCTACAAAAAGATTAAGTCCCATCTCTCTTGCATATTATAATCCTTCAGATATTTGGGGGCATGTATCATTCCCCACCCCACAACTGAATCTCTTTTAAACATGCCCAATTCTTTCAGTGGTTTGTCATATGATACTATGTGGTATTGAATTTCTTCACCATTCTCATCACTTCTGTTTTGCCAATGTCTGTTCTAAATTTCTGTATCTATAACAGAGCATAAATGTGATGGGGGGAGAAGGGAGAGTGGAGAGTAATATCTTAATGCAAGCATAAAAGAGTCTTTAGAAGTCTCATAGGGTCTGCCCTTACCCCTGGGTCATTTGACATTTTTAATGATTTGGATGAATACATAGGTGGTATATTTAATGAACAAAACTATGAGGGATAGCTACCATGTTAGAGAACAATCAGTATATAGAAAGATCTTGGAAGATTAGAACACTGGGATAAATCAAATGAGATGGAATAGTAGCAAATTCAAGATCTTGCACTCAATTTCATAAAATCAATTTCACAAATAGAATATGTGGATAACAACTTATCTAAAAAAGATCTTGTGGTTTTAGTAAACTTGAAGATCGGTATTAATCAGCAATGTGTGGATAAATATTTTAGAACAAAAAGGTCTTAGAATCTCAGACCACTTAGACTTCTGTTTTGCCTTTCTTTATATCCTTAGCATGTAATAAGTATTTGTGGAGTTGACTTTATTAAGAGATGCATAGTGTCCAAGACAAGTCACAGTGGCAATCTTGTTATCCTTCTCAGACTTCATATTTTAGTGGTGACATTGATAAACTCAAGAGCTCTCAGAGGAAAGTGACAAGGATATTTAATGACTTCAGGATGAGTTAAAGGAAGTGTAGAAGTTTAGCCTAGAGAAGAAGAGACTAAGTGAGATGTGATAACTGTCTTCAAGTATTTGAAGAGATAACATATGGATATTTAGATTTGTTCCTATTGGCCCTAGGGGTCACAGGGGTCGCCTAAGACCATCAGAAAACACATATTTCCCATGGTCTTAGGAACCAAGACACCGCTCCTCTATCATCTCCAGGTGGGTCCGCCCACATGCAGATATGCCCACATGCAGATACGCCCACATATGAGTATTAAAGGGTCTTGGCATTAGGAAAGTTGAGAACCACTGGGTTAGAAGCTTCAGACAAATACATTTTGCTTCCATCTATGGGAGTTGAGGGGGAAAGGCTACCTGAGGGGGTTAACCCTCCCCCCCCCCCCCACACACACACCAGGCTCTTCAAACACGGTCTTTGGTAGTTTATTTCGACTTCTTTTGCCCCCACTTTCTTCTAAAACCTCTACAGTCTGAATCTAACATTATCTTTCAAATGAAGCATCTATCTCTACAATTACCAGTGATCTTTCAATTGCCAGATCTAATGGCATTTGCTCAGTCCTCATCTTTCTTTGCTTCTTTGCCACATTGATATTGCTGAGCATTCTTTCCCTCTCTATACTTGATCTTCTTTTTTTTTTAAATTTTTTTTATTTACTCATTTACTTTTAATTTATAAGATTCAGTTCCACAATCACATGAGTTTCAGATTTTCTCCCCTCCCTTCCCCCAGCCCCCATGGTGGCATACAATCATGTATAGGATCTGCAAATACTTTCACATTGTACAATAGTTTGGTCATATAGAAGGTGAGTGATCACTGGGAAAAGAAAAAAAAAAAAAGCAAAACCAGACATGAAAGAGAATGATAACGAGTTTTGCTTCAGTCTCCATTTAAACTATAGTCTTTCTATATCTTTCTCTGAGTTTAGGTATCTCCTTCCATCCTGAGGCTTGTAGAGTTGTCTTTAGCTGTGCGTTGTT
>CM053580.1:286818223-286913211 GCA_028627135.1 Pseudochirops cupreus | reverse complement strand
TTGTCATTTTCCTGTTTTGTCATCTTAGCCAATCTGACTGGTGAGATGTGGTACCTCAAAGTTGTTTTGGTTTGCATTTCTCGAATCAATAGTGATTTAGAGCATTTTTCCATATGCTTAAAGATATCTTTAATTTCTGCCTCTATACTTGATCCTCTTTAAGATTTCAGGACACTGCCCTCTCTCAGTTATCCTTCTCCCTGCTGTCCATATCACACCCCCTCTGACTATTCCCCAAGTATCTGTCCTTGACCTTCTCTTTTCTCTCTGCATTCTATTGCTTAGTGACCTCATCTGCTCCCATAGTTTTAGTCATCTTCTCTATTCCATTGATCCCTAGATCTAAATATCCAACCATAGTTTCTTTCCCAAATTTTAGTCTGTTATCACTAATTGCCTATTGGTCATTTCAACTGCAGTGTCCTCTAGAGGTCACAAACTCAGAATTTCCAAAACATTATACTTCCCCCCCCAAACTCAGCTCTATTGAAATTTCCTATTTCTTACATTGTACCAGCATCCTTCCATTCATCCTTGACTCACCCCTCATTCTTCTTCACCCCCCATGTCCAATAAGATACTAAATCTTGTTTTTACCTTCATGACATTTCTTGAGTATGTCATTTCTCCACTCAAGAAACCATTACCCTAACCCAAGCCCTCATCCATTCTCTCTGGACTATTGCAATAACTTCTCTCACACACAATCAATTCCATTGATTCCTAGTACCTCTAGGATCAAATACACATTCTTTAGTTTGATTTATATATAAAGTTCTTTACAACTTTCCCCCATCCTAACTTTACAGCTTTATTACACTTTATTAGCTAATATACACTCCACATTCCAGTCAGATTTCTCTTCTATACTCTATCTTCTGTCTCCATATCTCTGCACAGTCAGTCTCCTATCTCTAGAATGTAATCCATCTTAATCTTGGCCTCTTGGCAAACCTGATCTCCTTCAAGTTCTATGCACTTTCTACATAAGACATTTCTTGATTGTACAACTGAATATCCCTTTCCCTTGTAGGTAATCTTGGTGGGAAGGGATTTTTTCTTCATATTTGTTCTGGATTTTGCTATATATTTGTTCTATATCTTGCTATCTAAAGAGTGTCCCAAAAGTCTTTGTGAAATTTCAAGCTTTAATAGCTTAAATTACTAGTTTCAATGATTTTAACTGTGCTACAGTCTTTGGGATTCCTTGTGTGCATGTTTTCTGTCCTGTTAGAACAGAACTGTTTTGCTTTTCTCTTTGCTTGTCCAGAGTCTAGAACTGTGCCTGAAAAATAGTAGACCTTTAATGTTATCATCATGATCATTTATTAAGCATTTTCTTCGTGCCAGGCACTGGCCTATAAAGAAAGGCAAAACAGAACTTCCCTATCTTCCAGGAGCTCACATTCTAATAGGAAAGACAGCTTGAAAACAACCATGTAGACAGAAGATGTATGCTGGATTCATGGGAGATAATCTCAGAAGGAAGGTATGAGAGGAAAGTGCAGAGATGAAGGGAAAGTGAGACTGGGAAATGCCTGTTGCAGAATTTGAGTTAAGTCTTGGAGGATAATAAATATCTGTTGGTTAGTCATCTAGCCTATTTAGTCAATATCAGGGATATTGCTGAGATTCTTGTTCATGCCTGGTTGGACTACATGCACCCTCAGTGCATTTTCAACTCTCAGTTTTTGTGATTGTTTCTTTAATTCTGATTGTTAATGCTACTATTGACTTCTACTGAGATCATGGTAAAAAGAGAGAGAGGGAGACAGAGAGACAGAGAGAGACAGAGAGAGAGAGAATTGTATTTGGAATAAGGGAGAGCCTGGGTCCAGATCCCATCACTGAACCTTTCTAACTGTGGGACCATGGGCAGGTATTGCTATCTCACCAGTTGTCCCTCTCTCTCTCTCTCTCTCTCTCTCTCTCTCTCTCTCTCTCTCTCTCTCTCTCTCTCGCTCTCTCTTCTGGCTCTCTATCTGTCTCTCTGTCTCGCTTTCTGTCTCTCTGCCTCTCTCTGTGTCTCTCTGCCTCTCTCTGTGTCTCTCAGTCTCTCTGTCTCTCTGTCTCTCTGTCTCTCTCATCTGTAAAATGAGTATAACCTGTAGTACATATCCACATGGAGTTATGATAATCAAATGAGATAACACATTCAAAGAGCTTTGTGAAGCTTAGAGCACTATATCAATCTTAGCTATTATTATTAATTAAGGAGAGAGGGAGAGTATATTTTTTAACAGCCCCATCACATTATTGACTCTTTGAACTAGTAGGCCTATGTATATTGTCTTTATTTCATGAGCAGACAGATTAGGGACTTTGTGGAGAGGAGAAAGTAAGATCCCTTACCTAGTGTATAGTTGGGTGCTCAGAGCAGCTGATAAGTAATATGTGGATGGTTGGGATGTTGTGGAAAAGTTGCCTCTGTTATTGTGGGTAGAGCCAGGACAAGACATTTGTGAAGTTTTAAGGCTAGTTTTCAAAATCATATCCACTATATAGTACTCTCTGCTAAAAGATATACATTTTAGTTGTAATGCATATGACTTGATTTATCACTGAGGATCATATGGGTAAATCTCTCAAGACTTGTAACCACTTGCAATTGCAACAGATTTAGGTTCATAATCTAATTGTAAGGTTTCAAATTCATAATAATTCTGTTGGAAGTGATTATGAAGTATGAATGGCTCCTGATTGTGCCCCCAGTTAGAGTGACCACAGTGGACTGGTGGGTTCTATCTCTGTACCAGAAAAGGTCACTCTTTGCCATGGAGATCCCAGAGTAATCCTGTATCCCTGGGCCATTTGCAACAGAAAGCAAGGAACGCCAAAGACAAGGTCAACCCTAGGCATTTATGAGAAATAAGATTAGATCAGTCATGTGCCATCTTTAACAATAAAAGGACATGTTTAGAAATGGATGCCAGTAGCACTGAACAAAAAGTAGGACAGGAGGTGGGCTAAGAAGTCTCAATTTCTCCATGCCTACCTGGGTGTTTCTAGTTTTGATTTGGTTTATTTTTTGGGTTGTCTGTGTTGTTGTTGTTGTTGTTGTTGTTGTTGTTTTCCATTCAAAGCTTTAGTACCTACCATAAAAAAATATAATCTTGTGTTATGCTGCTTGTACCTTTAGCTTTCTTTTCTTGGGTCTTCTCTTGGAAGCCGCCACCACCACAGTGGTACTTCATACATCCTGGACAAAAAGCCCCGCTAACCTCCTCTGTCTCTGTGTCTCCATGTCTCTGCTGCTGTCTCTGTGTCTCTATCATCTCTGTTTCTTTCACTCTTCTCCCCACCCACAAAGCTTTTCTCCCTTTATTCCACCTACCTCTCTCTTCTTTCTCTTCCCCTTTTCCTTTCACTCTCTCTCTCCCTTTCCCTCTCTGTCTCCCTCCCTGTCTTCTGTTATCTTCCCCTTTTCCCAGACTGAGAAGAAATGCAACTCTCTGGATCTTTAGCAACTTAGACCCCCTTTATATGGCAGTGAAACCAAGCCTTGCCAAAAGGACTGTTATCCTGTCAATGAAATATGAGTAGTGTGAAGTAGTGACCTCATAGAACTGGCCTTGAAATTATGAAGGTCTAGGCTGAAGTGTTACCTCTGACACATACTATCTGTGTAGCCCTGGGCAGATCACATAATTCGAGGGAAAGTGCATAGAGGAAATCCCTTACCTGAAACTTCCTATACTTATGAAACTATAGGTCTAATTTTTTTTAAAAAATCAGTGATATACACATTTGAGGCCCACTATCTCTATCCCAGTCTAGGTTGGCAGAATTCTAGCCAGAAGGTCTCAGTTCTCCCAAATGCATGGTATCTGGAAAGCACAGTGCTTCTCAGAGTTCACCCTTTTTCATACACTTTCCCCCCTCCAATTAACTCTTCCTGTTATAGTTTATTTAAAGACTATACAAGTTATATGTGTAATGTATTTCCATCAGATTTCTATGAAATGCTTGCAAAGTATTATGACTAAAGGTTTAGTTTTGTTGTTTTGTTTTGTTTTTTTCCAAGGGGGGTTGCTGTACTCTCCCATCTTATGTTGCTTATACCTCCTGTAAAAAATCTTGCACCTTGGTATTGTGGAAAGAGCACTGACTCTGGAATCAGTGGATGGGGTGAAATCCTACCTTTGTCACTGACTCTGTGTCGCGTTTGAAAGACAACTCACATGACCCTAATTTTCCTCATTTGCAAAATGAAGGGATTGGATTAGTTGTCTTCTAAGCACCCTTCCAACTCCTAAGTGTTGGGGAAATAAACCAATTATTAGCATGAATGTGAATTTTATTAAATCTATTAATAATGATGCCTGACATTAATATAATGCTTTCAGGTTTGCAGAGACTTTACATACATTATTTCATTTAGTCTTTACCCTAACTCATTGAAGTAGGTGCTATTGTTATCTGCCTTTCACACATAAGGAAACTGAGGCAGGATGAGGTTAAGTGCTCAAGAGCACACAGCTAGTAAGTGTCTGATGTGATGATATTCAAGCACAAGTGTCCCATGTGTCCAACAACTTAAGTCCATCAACTCTATCCAGTTCTCGATGCCATGTATTCCAGAAGGGAAGAGAGAGCGCATCATCGTTTCATAGCACAGTCAAAATCTGTTTCCCTAAGGGCATAAGGCTGGAATCTGGGCATCTGCCTTTGCCACCAAGTAGCCACATGACTTCATCTTGCAGTGTCTCTGACTATAAAATAAGGAATTTGGACTAGATTATCTAGATTAGATTATCTAGATTATCTCTGAGGTCTCCATCAACTTTAGCTTTCTGTCATTCTATTAAAATGTTTACTAGGATAGGCATGGCTTAACTTCAGTTTAGGGTAGATAACTTTTGAAATGGGTAAACTGCAACTTACAGATGGCAGATAGATAATCTGAACCTGTGCTGTTGAAAAAAGGACATTTTGAGAATATTTGGAAAGTCCCGTGTTTTCTCTGATTTTATCATCACAGTGAAAAATAGTCAGATCTGTATTTGGCAAAAAGCATCCAAAAAATCAAAAATTAAATTGTACACATAACTTGAATAACCTCCTCAATTAGAAGGAATTCTGTCATTTACAGAGTGGATGAATATTGATGGATTTTAGTCTAACAGGTTTATTCAAGCAAAGGGAATTCAGAAAAAGTGATAACAAGTAACTTCTACTTTTAAATGATTTCGATTAGCCATGGGCTTCCCCATTCCTCCCAGAGGAAGTAGTAGTAAATAACCTTGAAAGAAAATTAAAAGAAACAACTATTTTAAATGTTGTCAAATGATGTTTTATCTAAAATATTATGTGTATGCAGGTTTTCTGTACATTTTAGGGAACTTTCATCGAAGTAAACTATACTATCTGAAAGACCTTAATCCTTTTAAAATATTTTAGGTAGCATGTACTTTTTGCACACTCTTAAAGGTTAAGGTTATTTAATATTCTGGATGAGAATTTGCCAGATTTCAGAAAATATGATAGTGCCTCATTCTTATGATGAATTCATACCTGATAATCAAGTACACCTCAGACTTTTTTGTGATCTGAATAAAGATCCACTGATATTACAGTTTTATAACATTAGTTATATTCAGTTTTTAATATCAAAACAATTTCATTTTCAATTTTTTTTTTCAGAAAGCTCTGGTTTATTTCAGATTTTAAAACTAACATCAAGAGCTCTCCTAAAGCAACTGCTCCTAAAAAGAATTATTTATTGGTTGCTTACAAGGAAGTCACAAGTAAATGACTGTTGGTTTTGCCTGACAGGACTTTCAGTAGGGGTTTTTTTTTATTTTTTTATTTTTTATTTTGGGGTGTGTGTGTGTGTGTGTGTGTGTGTGTGTGTGTGTGTGTGTGTGTATGAGAGAGAGAGAGAATTTTAATTGTATAGGGGATTTCCTGGTTTTAAATTTTATTCTTTGGTTCTCATAACCATTCAAAAAATTTTCTTTTTCTTTGGTACAATAGAATTAGTCGATTGGGTTTTTAACAAATAGCTGTTAATGCATAACATCATACAATCTACAAACCTAATTTTCATCCCACATAATATAGAACTTATTTCTTTTTTCTTTTGAATATGTCTGTTCTAAAAACTATATTGGTTTTTTTATGACATTCATGACATCTACCAATTTTTAAAGCCACCATGAGGCATCCATACCACTTATTTGATGTATGTCAGTCGACTGGCATCTCTGTGTGTGCATATTCTCCTATGTCTGCCTATGGGGACATCATTCTGACATCCCAAACCTCATATTAATGCTTGCTTGGTTTGTGGCTCATGATGTTCCGAGATAAATGTATACATTTTTTATGGTGTTGATTAGATGTGTGCTGAAAAAAGAACAGAAGCTTCTTGGTAATACTACAGTAAGCTTTTTATTGGTGGATTCCTCTTTCCTTTCACTGTGACCTGTGAATGTCAGAATAGGCTCATTGCCAATTTTGTGATCTGCTGCTCGCTTCAAAATGGAGGCAGGAAGGTATCCATTTTCATCAAGAAGATGACAGTGTTTCAGTCCTCCAGACCATCTGGAGAGAGGAACTTTTTAAGCAAAAGAAAATGGGAACTTTTAAAAAAATTATATTTAGCAAGAAAGAAAAGGAGGAGGAAAAAAAACAGTTAAAGTTAAACTATACCTTATGAGTTCATGATTGTCTAGTATGCTGTCCTATTTAGCTGAAACATAAACAAGAAAATACACAAGCTATTTTTACAAAGGACTAGTTCCCAAAGCCTCTGGAGTATTAGTAAACGAATGTAAGTAAATTAGTTTTTTGGCACACTTGTTAAGTTTATTGCACACACAAATATAATAAGTACAAGAAAAAGAGATTTCCCCCTGATGCACGCATTGTGTGTTGGTGGTCTTATGTAGATCCAGACTTTTAATGGCCCTTTTCATGCATCTCTGCAAAGAACTCGCACCATGAGAATTTAATATCCCAAGATATGTTTATGATTTTCAGTGGTCTTGATAGTGTTGTTCTCTAGATTTCCCTTCCCCACCCCCTTCTTCTTTTTGAGAACAAAGAGTTTACTTGAAGAGTGGAGTAAATGCAGAGCTTAGTCCATAGCTTTTAATTTTTGCCTTTAACATTTTTGTGAACTCTCTGCTTTTAAACCATTAATGATAACAATAATAAAAACAACAATAAAAAGTATTATATTAAACACTTTGATGTTTTCAGTTTTCTAATATCCCAAGACCACACTGTGGATGTTATATAAAATATCCATAGTTGTATAGGAATTGTCAAAAAGCTTCACTGATATTCTTGTCTTAGACTGGGAAGTGTCATACTTGGTTTTTGTTTTTTAAAGCATGTATTTTTTTTTCTTTTCTCATAAATACAAAGCCTTTCTTTTTTTCCCTCTTTTTCTCTTTGTATTGCAGAGGAAGCATTGTTTCATGTTATGAACTGGTTTAGAACTATAAACAAGGTAGAAATGGTGCATTTCAAAAACTGGAAAATTGGATGGCAGAAACTAGGCATAGACCAATATCTCACTGTATATATCAAGATAAGGTCAAAATGGGTACATGATTTATATATAAAAGGTGATACCAAAGCAAATTAAGAGAGTAAGGAATAGTTTACCTATCACATCTGTGGAGAAGGGAAGACTTTATGACCACACAAGAAATAGAGAACATTATAAAATGCAAAATCGATCATTTTGATTACATTTAATTTAAAAAAGTTTAGCACAAACAAAACCAATGCAACCAAGATATTAGAAGGAAAGCAGAAAGATGTGAAACAATTTTTACAGCCAGTGTGTCTGATGATAGCCTCAGTCCTCAAATATCTAGAGAATTTATTCAAATATATAAGAATACAAGCCGTTTACCAACTGATAAATGCTCAAAGGATATGAACAGGCAGTTTTCAGATAAAGAAATCAAAGCTATCTATAGTCATCTGAAAAAAAAAAGCTCTAAATCATTATTGTTTAGAGAAATGCAAGTCAAAACAACCCTGAGGTACTGCCTCATGCCTATCATATTATTGGCTGATATGACAGAAAAGGAAAATGATAAATGCTGGTGAAGATGTGGGAAGATTTGGAACATTAATGTATTGTTAGTGGAGTTGTAAACTGATCCAACCATTATGGAGAGCAATTTGGAACTATGCTCAATGGTCTACAAAGCTATGCATACCCTTTGAATCCGCAATACCACTACTAGGTCTCTATCTCAAAGAGATCATAAAAAGGGGAAAAGGACCCACATGTACAAAAATATCTATAGTAACTCTTTTGTGGTGGCACAGAATTGGAAATTGAGGGGATGCCCATCAATGGGGGAATGGCTGAACAAGTTGTAGTTTATAAATGTAATGGAATACTATTGTGCTATAAGAAATGATGAGCAGATGGATTTCAGGAGAACCTGGAAAAACTTATATTAACTGATGCTGAGTGAAGTGAGCAGAACCAGGAGAACATTGTACACAATAATAGCAACATTATGCGATGGTCAACTATGATAGACTTAGCTCTTCTCAGCAATGTAAGCATCTAAGACAATCTGAAAGACTCATGATAGAAAATGCTATCTATATGCAGAGAAAGAACTATGAAATCTGAATGCAGATTCAAAGCATATTCTTTTCACTTTTTTATTTTATTTCTCATGATTTTTCCCATTTAATTCTGATTCTTCTTTCACAATATGATTAATGTGGAAATATCTTTAAGGTGATTGTACATGTATAACCTTTATCAGATTGCTTGCTAGCTTAGGGAAAGAGGGGGATGAGTATGGAAGGAGGGAGAAAAATTTGGAACTCACAATCTTATAAAAATGAATGTTGAAAACTACATGTAATTGGAAAAAAATATAATACTATCAAGTAGGGGAGAAATGGAACATTTCATTCCCACTTCTTGTTTCTTACGCAATAACATACCTCATAGTACTTGAGTCATCACAAGAAACAAACTAAATTAGTTCTTGTTCTCTAGGTTTATGCCCCGTCAGCGAGCACTGCCGACTACAATAGGGACTCACCAGGTTATCCATCTTCAAAACCAGCAGCCAGCACTTTTCCTAGCTCCTTCTTCATGCAAGGTAAGAAACTACTTTTCAAGGAAAAAACCACTTAGCAATTCATGTTAAAGGTCTGAGAGAACTCTTACTGTGTTTTCATTCTAAGTGTATTTGTCACAAAAATGGACAAACCAGGCAGTGCTCTTTCCCAAGAAGCGTGACAGCAGTAACAAGATTGAACCTTTCTTATTGCTCTGAACGTCAATTTGGGGGTTAACCAGAAGTATTGCATACTAGGTTCAGAACTTGTTTTAAGCCATACAAATCTTAATAGTCAGCCTTGTCTCCTTGTCATGGATAACCCTTTTTTTATTGGTTTTGTCTGACCTTGTCTTGGCAAGGCTTCATGGGGTTTTCTATCTCATTTTCCCTTTTATTGACAAAAGTACTTTCCAGTGTAGAAAGAAGAGTCAGATTGTAGAAAGAAGAGCTGCTGTGGTGTCATCCTTCCCTGAGAGCTGTAAAGAAGGTAGCTATGAAAGGATCCCGTCACTTTCCCCAGATAAGAGCAGACAGATTCAGTTAGGATTAGTAGTTACTATCATTTTTAACTTGTTCCCACTCCATTTGCAGTTTTGGCCTTTTCAATCCAATTACAAATTTGATATTACTTTGGTACTTCAGGAATACATGATTTTGTCATACTGGGCACTCCCTCAGCTAATGGAAAGTCATAGTCCTTTGCTATCTTCATGAGTCACTGTGATTAAAAAAAAATAAAAATAAAACCAATACAAAAAAACTCATCCTTTGGTGGCCAGTCTTTTGGTGATAGGTCTCTAAACTGATTCATGCTGGTCCTTCAATGACATATACATAATCTGTTGTTGGACCATATTTAAAGCATTTTCAATTTCCCAGTACTTATTGGACCACTGGCATAGCTTCTAGGAGCCTGGCTTCATCTCCATTGTATTCCCAGTGAAGAAATTGTCATGATACCCAGTACAAATTAGTCCAGTTGGTCCCTGTTGATTCATATTGACATTTAAAGAATACTCCGTACTGTTATTTAAAGACAAGCAGAGTACCTGCCTTTTAATGACAGCTTTTTGCTACTCGTGTCTTGTCCCAGTGGCCAACTTGAATTGTCTCATGTTGATGTCTTCATCTCTTCAGAGTTAGGTAGTACTCTGCTATACAAAACAGCCATCATTCCACTGGGGCCCCCATTTCTTTTTTTCAAGTAACAGAAAGAAATTATACTACTCGTGGTTGGGAAAAACAGTTCCCAATATACATTATATATACATAAATATACATTAACTAGACTTGTAAGTACCCAAGCCATTGACAAAAAGGTTTTCTACTTTGTCCTTTCAGTGGAATGACTTGCTTACAATCACCTAAGCCAAAGGAGGAAGATTAGGTAGATTAATACTAATAATAGTTTCTTAATTGTATGGAGATGAGGCAAAATATGGGAGCAAATATTATATCTTTACAGAACTAAAAATGACATAATTATTTGATTCTAAAAGTTAACATTTATCATTTCATTTACACAATTTATTTGCCCAGAATATAGAAATATTTTCCTATTTTTTAAAAAGCAACATTATGGCAAGATCACAAGAGTATGAAAAATATTAACTTGCTGTGAAAAGCAATACATATGTAAAATATGTATTTTTATGAGCCTGCATTGAGCAGAATTTTCAAAGATAACAAACCCTAAATAGATTTTAATTGCTACATAGTGCATCTCATTTCAGAATGTATACAGAAGCTTTTACTCTTTAATGTAGTCTTACAAAGTCATTTGTCATGCTCGTCAACCATTCATTAGAAGAATTTTGCCTTGGACTTTTAAATTAAGATAGGGATATCTACACTTCTGTAATCTAAGGACCTCTTCCATATTAAGTGAAGTATGGACTGGATTAATCATACTTTTCCTTAATACCATGATGACAGATAAAGAGGATTTGGGCTCCCTTTTTGTGCAAAAAATATCAGCTCCCATAAGTCAATAGTGAATTATTGAGTGCTGAACCTTAGGTGCTGCTGAATTGAATCCCTAGTAAAAATAAAGATATTCTATAAGTTAGGTTGAAGCATGTTGTAGTTACATTGCCATGTCCCCTCATTTTAATCTTCACTTTAATTCTTCTAACCAAATTTCTTAAAATTTCAAAACCATGAATGAAGTTTTATCTGCACAGTACTTATTTAAAAAAAAACAAAAAAACAGAGATTATTCTTCCAAATAGCTTGAAAACATTCCAGTTTTCAAAATTTCAACATCTAGAATTAGTACTTCAGTGAAAAGCCCTTGATGGGATGTATAGTGCCCCATTCAGCTCGCCTTGTAGAAGAATTAGAAGTACTGCCAACGATTAAAGCCTATTTGGAAAAATTCTCTGCAGGTTTACTGTGGAAGTAGTCCAGTTGTTAAGGAATCAATGCCAGCAGCATATTCAATAGTAACATAAGTTTGCCTCCCTGATCCCACTTCTTTCTTCTGCCACCCACCCCCAAGTGTAAAAAAGACCACAGAAATCAATACCAGAAACCATAGACCATAGTAGTAAGGGAGATTTTTATATCTAAATTATAGTATAATTTCCCTAATTTGTATGAACTGAGAAAGTCCTAGGAATAAATTTTGAATTTTGAATTAATACCAGGATCACAATTTGACCTGACAAAAATACTAAATGGAATTTTCAAACTTTTTGCCACCCCATAGTTTTTACAAACCCATACCTCTTAAGATATTAAAAAGAATGTCTTCTCTTTAAGATATGTATGTCTTAAGTTGCCTCTGCTGAAAACCTAATATCTTCACAAAAACCCCAGAACCTGAGAAGCACATGTACCCTAGAGATTTTTACCCTTTCAAAGTGTACCACATAGCAATTCTAAGACTTTTTCCATATACTTTGTATATTATAGATCTGAAACCCAACCTCTTAAGTCAAATAACCATTTGTTTACTTTTAAAATTTGTAAAATTGCCAAGTGCGTAATGTATCAGGCATTTTTTTAGCTAAAAATATTCATCCCAAAATATAGCAGCAGTTATCATAGGGAAAAAAAAACAGGGAGTTGCCAAGAAACTTTTATTTAACATCAGATATCCTGCTAACTTGACATAATTCAATATGAAATTGTGTTCCATTTCTCTCTCTTCAACTTGGTTTTTAACTGAAGACCTGTCATTTATCATTCACTGTTTTTAGCTGCTAGGTAATTGAACACCATATTTTTTATGCTATGTCTTGTATAATCAACAAACCAGCATAAGGATAAATGAAGTGTATTAGGACAGTTATTTTTAAATTTATGAGACAAACACTATTCTCGAAGCCAGTTTCAAGGCCTTCAGGGAAGCCACCGTTGTCTTTGTCCTTTGCAGATGGCCATCACAGCAGTGACCCTTGGAGCTCCTCCAGTGGGATGAATCAGCCTGGCTATGGAGGAATGTTGGGCAATTCTTCTCATATTCCACAGTCTAGCAGCTACTGCAGCTTGCATCCACATGAACGTTTGGTAAGGCTGATGTTTGTTGTAATGGAGATAAGAGAGCCAGTTGACTGATTATCTGACCCTCTCATTTTACAAACCTAGGCATAAGGTCTAGGGGGTTATCTTCATCTCTGAGATCTTTAAGAAAGGCTATCCAAGCATCAGCCCTAGATGCTTTAGACTGGAGACTGCACTGGAAGAAATCATTTCTTTAGATCCTTCCTGGATCTAAGAAACTATGATTTTTCATAGTCATCTTTTTTCTTACCACTTTATTCTCTTCTCCCTGAATGTGCATATTCCTTTTCCTTTTATAATCTCAGGGTTTTTTTTTTTTTGTTCCATTTTTTTTATGTGTCCTGAATCACTGGTATCATTATTAAAGGAGGGGTCCTCTTGGCAATGAAGTCATAGTAAGCACAAGTTAGACATATGGATTTAATGTTATCATATATGATCAAAAGTGATGAACTTTCTTTCCTCTCTACCACCCTGACCACTAACCGCTACTTTATATTATGTTATACTTATATTTTTGTTACCATTAGACTGTAATCTGTTCTGGCTTCTTTTCATCTTTGAGAGCCCAGAATTTTTAATGATAATTCAGTCTCTCTGTTAGAGGAAAAAGTGGGATTTGGTGTTCATGTAAGAGTAGTCACAATATGAATTCTCCTGTTAATATAACATCATTTTAGAAGTTTATTTACCCTTCCAAATTGATAAATCCAATACCTTCATGAATCTGTGCTCTTACTGAATGTGGCTATTTCCCAAGTGCATCCTACAACCCAGCCATGCCTACCCAGACTATGCTGTCTCATCCATGTCCTCTCATAAATTACAAATCTTCATAATTTAAGTGTTGAAAAGAACCTCAGCTTCAGTATAATGTAATCCAATAATGTCGAAGGGATCCACATTATAACATGTCCAACAAGTGGTTATCCAGTCTCTGCCTGAAGACCTCCAGAAAGGGGGAAGCCCCCACCTCTTGAGGCAAGATGTTCTACTTTTACACAGTTCTAATTGTTACAAAGGTTTTCTTCAAATCAGGCCTAAATTTCTCTTTGTAGCTTTTACTCCTGGTTCTGCCCTCTTGGTAAGAGAACAAATCTAATTATCCCCAACTTCAAATCTTTTCTTCTCCAAGCAAAATATGTTCCTTTTCTTCAATTAATCCTTGTATGACACGAACACAAGACCTTTGCCAATGCTGGTTGCCATTCTTTACACGATCTAGAATTTATCAATGTTTTTCTTAAGCCCCATCACTCAGAACTGAAGCTCATACTCCAGATTAGCTTTGATGAAGGCTGAGAACAGGACTGCCACCTCCCTATTCTTGCAGGCTCCATCCCTCTCAATTCAGCCCAAGATTACAATAGCTTTTTTGGCTTCCACTTCTCAATTCATACTTACTGAAATTTGCTGCCCACTAAAACCCTCGTATCTCTTTTTCCTTGACCATAGAGCTGTGAAATTGATTTTTTATACCTAGGCATTAAGACTTTTTATTTAAAATTCACAGACAGGGCCACCCAACCTACTGCAGGCCTTCTTCACATTTTCCTGATGTTGCAGGTTTACAAGTAGAGCATGGGGGCTCCCCACCAATTGTCCTGGGTGATCACTATGTGTCTGGAAGGTCTGTAGTTGTATGAATCCATTTTTAAATGGTTGCAGTTCCATCAAGACTTTGCCGACTCTTCATTAGTGATATGTTTTCTAATGGCTTCCTCTTCTCTCTTGCTCCCCTTTTCTCCTTACACTGCTTGGATTTTTTTTTTCCAGTTTTTCCGCAGTAACTAATACTTAGTTCTTTTCTTTGATTCCTCCTTTCTATTCCCCTAAGCTATTGCAGATATAGCCAAAGGCATGTTATCTGCATTTTGCCACCCTACAAAGTCCAGTAAATTAATATTTTTATGAGATTCTTAAATCCCTTAATACAAATCATTTTCATAACTGAGACTTTCCTGGAGAAGCAGGGATCTCAGTAACTGAGAAGAACAAGTTTCTAGTAATAAGATTTATCTTTTTTAGTACTAATTTTGATGTCATCAAATTTACATGTGTGAAAGCATTATACTATCACATTTTGATGTGAACCTTTGATTTAACTACCTTTAAATAAACAGCAAATGTTTTATTTTCTAACCTCTCCCCAGGATGCCTCACCTCATCTAGAAGAGGGTGCTAGAGAAGTATTACAGGGACATTATATGGACTGGAACTATGTGAATAAACTTTTAATTAACTCATCAATAGCTTTATCCTTTCTTTACTACTGCTTTCTCTTTTTCTCCAGAAATGCTGATTAACAAAAGCTTTTGTTGTCATTGTAATTGAAACTTACTATTCCTTATGCCCTGTAGACATTTTAGTGAAAAAATATTGGCACTGCCCCTGTCTGATTGGATTTTAGTCTTTTTTTTAAACTTTTTTAAAATTCAGATCTCTTATCCTTTCTTCCTCTTTTTTTTACTTCTCTTCCTCTCAGGCTCTAGGACTCAGAAAGTTACAGCAAATTAGTTTAATGTTTCCCCAACTAACCAGGTCATATTGTCACTACTGCTTACAAAGGACAACATTAGTTCAAAAATGCCTTCAGTTGCCGATGAAAAGTATAAGTTTAAACAAAGCCACTATTCTCTAGATAATTTTACCCCTTAGAAGGATAACCTTAGATAAACCCATACCCACTATTAGTATTTAGTGACATGTACAGTCATATATAGTCAGCCCACAATAGGGAGTATCATTTCTGGGCTCCACAAATTAACAAATTTCAGTAATTATAGCATAAAAATGTAAAGAAGCAGGAACTATTTCTCTGCATTCTGATGTAGTTTTCTCCACTAACTTGAATAACATCAAATTATTACATCCAGTAATCAATGTAATTTCTGTGATTTAACCATCCATAATCTCTCATTGAATATACTTTTAAGAATCTGTGAAACTGATTGACAGTAATTTGAGTATGCAGTGGGAAATCAATGTCCTTTCATTTGGAAATGATGGTAGTTCCCTACATTTATTTAGCTTGTAGCCTTTGGCCAAGCCTACAATGCACAAAGTGAAGCTTTTGCTATAGTTTTCTGGGAAAATCAGGCCAAAGGAGATTTTGCCTGTGTTATTTTGGTAATTGTGCCTAAATGTTAGGTCTTCATTTCCAAAGGTCAAGCTCTTGAAGAGTATAATTGCTACCTTAAAAACAAAAAGTCCTGTGATCTCATTGGTAAAACTGCTGGTGAGGGAACTTTCTTTACCAGTGTAGACCTGTACTTGCTTTGAAATTAATTGCCTAGGACCCTCAAGAATTAAATTAAAGTCAATATCTGCCTGAAGCAAGTTTTGAGCCCAGGTCTTTCTGACTGTATGGTCAGCTCAGTAACACTATTCTGTGTTGCCTCTCAGTTCCAAATATTTTACTGTAACATACTACATATATGGAAACTTTTTTAGCATCATAAGCAAACTTTTGACACTTCTGCAACAACTCTTAAGATCTCATTTTCTTTTTTTCCCCCATTCATACGGGATTGCTACTCCTTTTACAATTCCAACTTCTAGAAGATACAAACCAAGAGAATCCCAGAGCTAATTGCTAGTATAACTCAGAAATTCAAAAATTAATTCAGAACTTATGTCGAATTTATTTTTCTTCTTGACTGATAGTTGGCTAAACTTAAGAATGGGGTTACTGTGAAAGATTGTTGAGCCTACTATGCTAGAGGTTTTTAAAAATAGGAGAGATTCACATCTGTTTGTGATAATTTAGTCATGATCCTCAGACAATGGGATGGAAAAGTTGACCAGTCAGGGTCCATTCCAGTCCAATGAGCCTAGAATCCTACCCTAAAGTGAGCTCCATGTGACTTTTTCTCATTCCATTGTAACTAAAACTCTCAACCCAATACTTGTTTTCTTTCTGTCTGGATACGGAAATCTATTATAATTATCTGTCTTTGGGTTATCTCATAATGACCAAAACCATTCAGTGTCTATGTCACTGAGAGATGGATTGAGTCCTGCTACATATGGCAAAAATGAGCATTAGTTGATGGCAAGATGGAGCAGTTTGCTGTTGCTACACTTTTACATTTTATCCTTTAGACCAATGTAAGGAAGACACACTAACTTTTCTATAGGCATGTCATGTAGGAGTCCCTGCAGTCAGTCATTGTACCCAAAATGGGGGCAGTCAGTTCTCAAAAAACACCCCAGTTTCTTAATATCCCATATGCCCATATCTGCATGTTTAAAGTATTTCAATTCTAAAATTATCTTTACGTAATTCTTGACAGTTCTTTCATCTAAACCAAGAATTCTTAACCTGGGGTTTCTGCATTTGTTTGTTTGTTTCAAAATTTTGATATAATTAGTTTCCTTTATAACCCTATGTATATCGTTTTATACATTTGGAAACAATCTGAGATAGGCTTTATTAGACTGCCAAAGGAAGAACCCAGCACACAAAAAAGTTAAGAACTTCTGCCTGAAGTACATTATTCAAGGGAGAAACAAATCTTATTAGTTTCTCTCAGAATAATTTTATCAATAAAGTGCTTAAAATCTAAGCGTTTTATGTATACTGCAATATTTCCCACATAAGAAACTCTAGAGAATAAATGGTTTTCAGTACTTTAAACTTCATGTCAGTTCTTACCATTATTTTACCATGGTAAAAATGTCTGCACATTTTCTATTTGAATGAATCTATAAAAAGTTTCAATGAATTTCATATCAATGTATCTCTGTTTTATCTTACATCAAATCTAATTCTTTGAATATCTTTGTATGTTTTCTGTCCATGTTTGCCATTTACACTTTCTGTCCTGGTCTTTGAAGTTCATATTAATCTACCAGCATTTTTTTTCATGTTGTTCCTCTCCATCTTTCTCCTTTTTCAATCTCAAGTCCTGTTCATATGCCATCAACAACTATATTCCTGCCTCAAAGATCCTGTGAGTTTGCTTTTCTATGAGCCATATATCCATTCTATCTATATGTGGCTCAGTATGCTGCAGCTCCATCTCTTTTTTGGAAAAAAAAAATGATCCCTTAAGAGATTCATTTTATATCCTTGTAAAACTACACACACACACACACACACACACACACACACACACACACACACACGACACACAGAGACAAAGAATAGTTTCCAATAAAGAAATCACATACCCTACACGTTTAAAAAAAAACTTGAAAGAAAATTATATTAAAACAAAGTTTTAAATAGAATTTCATCAAAAGCAAGAAACATTTCAATGTTATGTTATTTTCTTTATTTTTTCATTGCATGTTCTCATCTCAGTGTTATATGATTCATAACACATATTCCCCTGTAGATTTGATGACTGGAACATCTAAGCCTAGCACATAGTAAAGGGTTAAATAAATGCTTGTTAACTGACTGACTGAGCTCTCTACTACTCTTTATTTTACCTAACTAAAATCTTAATTGGCTAGAATGTTTGGGACTTTTATTCTCATTTATTTTTGGTTACCTATAGGTTTTACTATCACCTCTTCTTAAATGTGTCAGAATCTAATTTTCCTGCCTTACCAGAGTGAACATGATTGAATCTTCTATGCAGATATTGTAGTGACACAGAGGTATCTCTCTGAACATCAGTCCTCATGATAAATGACTCTGCATATGGCATGTATAGTATTTTAAGCTGAATGCATGTGGACTCCAGGACCTAATCCAACAGTTGTTTGATGTTTTGGTTTTTTAATGAATTCCCTAATGCCATATTGTTTCCTTGTGATTTATTTTTTAAAAGAAATACATTGTTTAAAATTAAGATGAAATTCCCATGACTTGGAAGTTTCATTTCTTTGGGTTTTTATTAAATTAGTTTTACCATGCCTGATAAAACTCATAAAGAAAATCAGCATTTTAACATTAATTTACCTCTTGTTTAAAATACAAACCTCTTCTTCTCTTGCCTGCACAAAGTACAGGACTTTATGGATATGCTTCATCACCTATATATAAACTTCTTGAGAAGGCTTTACCCTTTAAAGTTTCCATTTGATATGCAGTGTGTAAATATTTGCCAAGTGATTTTTTTAAGTGTGGGATTCTTTTCCAATGACTTTTTCTGCTTACCATCCCATTATTCTTTCTTACTCTGAACATCATGTTATGTGTGTCTCATTAAAAAGCACCATAATTTTAGAAGAGTTCCTATAATGGTGAGTAAAATTGGATAGGATAAGTGGTTCAGATACCTCAAGAAAAGTGGCTTTGGTTTGGGGTGGCTATGTGTCACAGTGAATAGAGTAGCAGCCCTGGAATCAGGAGGACCTGAGTTCAAATCTGGCCTCAGACTCTTAACACTTACTAGCCATGTGACCTTGGTCAAGTCACTTAACCCCAACTGCCCTTCCAAAAAGCAAAAAAAATTTGGCTTTGGTTACATGTTAATCTGAGGTCATTCTGCTTATACAAAGAAAATTTTGTCCCTTTGATAAAACATACTCTGTATATCAGGCATTTATTTATTAAATGCTACCTGTCAATGAAGGAACCCAGTAGGGATTTTTTTGGAGGGGAGTGGAGAGGTTATTATTGTTATTTTTTTGTTTTTGTAGGGAAGCAGAGGGGAAGGAAAAATTGTTTTCCATGCTCACACCTATCCTAAGTGAAGAGGAAGATTAAAAGAAGTATAAGACATGTTCTCTGCCATTCACGGAGCTTACATATTATTTGGGGAGATGAAATTACACAAGAAACAACTTAAAAGAGTCTTGAAAGGCAGTACATAATTAAGTGCTAAGTGATGCTTTGCAAAGTATAAGTGCCATAAGAAGGAGGAGCTCTCTGAGGGTTGGAAAAGTTGGAGAAAGTGTACAGCAGGAAGGGAGGAACTGGATTAGTCTTTCAGTAATGAATCTATTAAGACAATAAAGGCTAATGAAGAACAAATGAGTGGAATTTAAACATTGATAACTACCATTCATGCAGCTTAATGTTGTAGCACTAAACCTTGCAGCTAAAAAGTATCCCCAATAATTACATAATAGTTATATTACATATGCAATCAAAGAAAGTATATGTTTTAGATGGTGAGCCCACTCTGTTCCATGCATGTCATATGACAGGCATATATATTATGTTAAGAAAATGCTGTTTGACAAATTTTTGTGACTAAGATACATTGTTATCTCATAACCACATTTTCAGTTCCAAGAAGATATGCACAGGTAATAAGATTAATTACCAACATTCATCAGTTATTGCATGCCCTAGGAAAAATTACTTATATAGAATACTGTCACAACAACTTCTCTTGAAAAGATGGATCTGAAAAGAAATTATTTCTTAAAGATAATCTTCTTATTTCAATATCCAAAGTGTAGCTAGTACAGAGATCATACAAAGAGAGCACCAAAAATAAAGTGAATCATTCTTCGTTCAGCTTTGTTCAACTTTAATCAAATTTAACGATGTCCTTTCAGAGTAAGTTAATCTGAGGGTTTTTTCTTGTTTCTATTTTGTGAATTAGGAAAAAAAAGTGATTGGATAAGTCAGTAAGAAGCTTTAAGACTATTAATTATCCTTTCCCATTTGATATAAGGAAGTAAGAATAAATGGCATTGGGAGATCGTGTGAAACAAGTAAATATTGATTTGCTTTTCTAAAATTTGGTATGTGGCAAAAAATCTTTCTCAAATGACCACATTAGAAACCATAAAAAAATTCCATTAGAGGTGATCTTAAATTGAAAGCCACATCAGATTTCCATCAGAATTCTTATTAATTTAAGCATTTTTCAGCTCTACAGATGGAGATAATTTTTAGTGTAGTGTTCACTCTATAGTGCTTAGGTCACTTGATAATTAGTTTTATTTGATGAAAACCCAAACCAGTTATGTATGCCATCTTTCTGAGGATCATAATTTTTTTAAATTTTTATTTAGCTTATAAAATGGAAGATCCAAGAAATTTAGAGTAACTGACAATTGTACTTAATTATTTGCAGAACCTAAAGGTGAAACTTTGGGGCAAAATGATTAGATTTAGTGAAGCAAAAAAGAAATAGCAAACTGAATGGTCATTTTTTTAACCGTCTTTTAACATTTCTGTTTTTTTTTAATTTCCTGCTTCTTACTACAGAGTTATCCTTCACACTCCTCAGCAGACATCAATTCTAGTCTTCCTCCAATGTCCACTTTTCACCGTAGTGGTACAAACCATTACAGCGCCTCTTCCTGCACACCACCTGCTAATGGAACAGACAGTATAATGGGTGAGTAATAGAGAGGTCTCCATGTTAATGCATATGACCAAAAAAAAGGACTTTAGAGATGAAAGATCTCTTTCACTGAGAGTAAGTTTGCTTGTACCCATTTGGTTAGGCAATCTACAATTTCATTTTGAAGTCCTTCTTTAATAATACTACTGTATTATTGCATCAAAAATATTAGCTTATTCTAAATAAGTATTCAAAAAGTCCTAAAGGTTTCTATTGGCTTAGTTGTGACTGACCCTTCTATTTGTGTTTCCTTTTCAACTTTTAGCTTTTCACTTGCTTTTGGTATTAGGAAAGGAGAGAGGGATAAAATAACCTTATTACACAGAAAAAGCAAGCAGAACTATCAAGGGATTTTTGAAATGGAAAACGGGGAATAATATAGTAAAGCCAATTTATACCAAAATCACAGGTTGCTCTGGACCACTGATCATCTCTACTGAAATTTCATGAACTCTGATAAACAGAGATAATCAATTATTGCTCTTTTTCAGACTGGAACTTAACCTGAAAAATTAACAACAAAGAATATGGTGAATCCATGGTATAATTTTACTAGTTATCAGTGAGGTCTGCAAAATTTAAAAGCAAGAAAAAAAGAAGTAGTTGCAAAGCAGAAAATGAAAGCAATATTACTTTATGCATGTGGTTTGGTTGATGGAAAGCCCCATCGCTAGAGTCATGAGTTTTAGATCCATTGGAGAATGAGTGGTCATTCATTGACTTAGATGTGCTGGCTTAGGTTTCCTGTCGACTTTTGGTTTTAGTATTTTTTTTCTCTTTAATGAATAAAGTGTGGATTTTCAGAAGGGAAGAAGCAGCTATAGTTAAGGGAGAAGTAGACCAAGGGAGGAGTTATATATATATAAATATATATACAGTAAATGAGAATAAATATGTGTAGATTAATTCAGCTTTATTTCTAATATGGGAAAAGAGTGCATGGTTTGGGAATAGCTAGTAATGTAGCCATAAGATAATAAATGTTGAATGAGCTGTAGTCAGCATAGCCATTAATCTCAGAGGAGAAAAAATGATTATATCGTTGAATTAGTTGTGTGCTAGTAATTGTCTTGTAGGTGATAAGATAAGATCTTATTATCAGACATGGGTACTATAGTCCTACCACAAGTGCCAAAAAGATGTCCCTGTTGTTTGTAGAGACAAAGCCAGTGCCAAAGCCAGTGCCTCAGGTGCAAAAGGCAAGAGGAGGAAGCCCTGAGTTAATGGGGGAGAGAGAATCAGAATTCTTTGACCCCATATAAAATACTGGTAGAACAGCAATGATCTAAAATAATTTTGTATTTATGACAGACTCCATAATTCCTCATTAATAAATGAGTGATAAAGTGTCATTGTCCTTTAGTGAGGAAAGTTTGCTGTAGTAATTCAGCTTTATGGAAGAGTAACCTTCTAAAAAAATATGTTTAAACTAACTTGCTCAGGTTATCTGAACTTGTACAGAGGGGAACAGAATCCTAATGGTTGTATTAATAAAATATATATCTTTGATCTGATAAATGTTTCTTAGGGAAATACTTCAAATATTCTTTTAAACCATACTATTATAAGTAGGAGACTTTGGTTCCCTTCTATAATAATTCTCTCCGAATTTGAATTGATTATCACAGAGTATGCTCAAGTTCAGTGATGGCAGCAAGTTTTTATAACAAGATGAGAAGCCTTCTCTTCTGATGTTATTGATACTTTCCTAACAAACAGTATAGATTAATAAAATACATCTGTAGAATTTCTAAAATATTTGGCATATATTCACTCATACTTAAATGCAGGAAATAAAGAAATATTGCGTTGCCTATATCTCAAAGAACAAACAGAGCTAATTAAATAATTGGTAAATAGGGAACACATAACCTGACATATGTTTTAGATTACACACATGATTCTGTATAAAATGACTGTAAGCAGTAATAATGCAGTAAGAATGGGGTTCAAGCATTAACACATGGGCATCATATTTTTCATGTTTTCCTGGTGAAGATACAAGTCAGTATTTTAATAATGGAGATGCTTCCATTAAGCTACTTTTACAATTTGAAAGAAGACTATGCAACCATCTCTCACATGTATTGAGAACCTTTTTATTTTATGTTATTAATCTCATTATTACTTGTGGATTTAATTATTGGTCCATTAATTACTTGCTAGAACAGAACTTAAAATCGTGGAATCATAGAATAATAGAACTGCAAAAATCATTAAAATAACATATTCTAACAAAGGAGGAAGCAAAATACCAAGTTTATTCAGAGTTGTACGACTTAATAAATATGACATGAGAACTTCATTCTGAAACCTTAACAATTTAACCTCCTTGGACTGTTTTTAATTTTGGGCAATTCCAAAAGCAAAAGTTAAATTATTCTTCAATCCAAGTTTCAGAGATGAAGTAGAGTACCACGGTTTGGGGTGAGTGGGATTTTGCTTATTACTTCAGAAGGAAACTAAGTTTACTTGGTTTTATCCTTTTATTTCTAAATTAACAACAAGACTTTCTAAAAAGAGTGTTACTCTTGCTGTGCCAATGAATAATTGACTTTTATGATATAATCATCCTTTTGTCTTCAGTAGAAATTTGTGATGATTTTTCTTCATCTGGAGAAGTCAGAGGCATCCACTTTAATAGTGCATCAACATAGTAAACTCCATTAAAATCACTTGCCATCATCAAAATCATATTTATTATTTTTATTAAATTTAAACTGAAAAAGATCTATGAGTAAAGTGGAGTGAAGTACCATGGGTTGAAGACAGTGTTAATTCCAGTTCTGAGTTAAAATTGAAGTAGAATAAGAGAGAATCATGAGTTGTTTCATCACTAAGTAATTTGCCTCTAGTAAAGAGCTTCTCTTTCCTTAGTTAGGCTTGTCCTAAAGTATCAAAAACTCTTCTCTCATCAGGGTCTGATATTAAGCCTCTCCAACTTGGTAGAACAATTTCTTTCCACCAACCTAGGCTTCAAGAACCTGAAGCAAATTCAGTACTACAGCCAAGCACTAGAGCAGATTTTTGTAACATAATCCTAATAACTTAAAGGAAATCTTCTAGGATTTGAGAGGAATAACCTCTGCAGCATTTATGAGAGGACATGGGTGAGGGTCAATCAGGATGAGATGGAACAAATAGATTGTGACCTGTACCATTAAAGGGAGGGCCCATGTATGTGAAATGATGGCATCATTAAGGAATTGAAGTGAATCAATTAGTTCTCTTTTACATGTAACAGCTGTTTTCATGTCTTTGTCCAAGACCTTCCAAGGCTGGGTTTAACTCAAAGCTAGCACCTTGTTCTGGCAACACTAAAAGTGAACATTTATTGAAATGGGAAGTACAAATCAATTTTACAATTAGCAGACATTTGTTAAATTCCTACTCTCTACAAAGTAGAGTGTGCAGAGTAGTGCTAGGCATTGGAAATACAAATGTATAATTGAACATTCCTCTTAGGAGTGGAATAGTACAAGAGATAACTAGGTGAAAGGAGTGGTGGGAAGTATATATCACATAAACAGGATTAGGATTAGAAGAAGAGACTGTCTAGGGTTCCCACCTGCCTCTCCTACCATAAATGATCCCTAATTCACCATTCCTGGTAAGAAAAACAAAACAAAAAATGTGACCTCATCTCAGCAGAGTGAGGCTACCCAGGAGCATAAAAGGCCATCCTTTCACCCCCACCCCAATAATATCACTGAAAAAGACATTTTCCTAATCTCTGTGAGTCCATGGGCAAAATCTTGCTATGATTTGGGATTTTCAGTTCTCTTGTCCCTTAAAGGAAAAAAATAAGTAGTACTGTAGTACTATGTGTATAATATATATTAACTATGATAACAAGTATTGTTTTATTAGGGTAAAGTTTCCTATGGATAATGTTGCCTGTGTTTCAAAAAGCCTCAAACAAAGCGGCTTTGAAGGAACAGAATACCAAGCTAGATTTAATTCAGCATATGATAAAGATTGCTTTGGAATCTATCCATCTGATTGTTGAATTAATAAAGCTTGCTACTTTTGCTTCCAATGGCATGTTTGTATGACATGATACATTTCAGTATGTGGCTTTCCTGATAGAAACATTGTGTTCTTTCCTCCTTGAGAACTTGGTTCCTCAGTGATGTTATTATTAGAATAGTCATATAATATTCACTTGATGTTTTACAAGAGTCTTGAGCTTTTGAGTACGTTTGGATGACGAACAGTCACATTGCTTAACAGAGGTATGAATTTTATCTAGTAGTATCAATGCATTCTAGTTAGGACCACCAACTGAGATTACACCGATTTGAACTGTGTTCTTTCATTTCTTGCAAATAATTAGGAAGTCTAGCTTCCTGCTAAACTCTCCCCCACCCCTAAGGCCTCCAAAACAAGTAAAGTTTTATAGTATGTATTTGTAATCCAGTTTAAAAACTGTGCCAAATACAATACTGCCTCAGAGAGAGAGATGTTGCCCACTTTTCATCATTAATTTCTGGTCCACAGTTCATGTTACACACCCAGCAGTTCAACAGCCAGAAGATGTCCCATATTATAGTCGGTGAATTTCAGATTTCAAAAACAAACATCTCTTCTTTAGATACTTACCCCCTGACCCAGACTTTTTTCAGAAGACATTATGCCTTTGGTATTATCTGCATGGTGTTCCAGCAGTAGGATTATGGGTGTATATTGTGGGGGTAATTCATGTTTCTGACATTTTTCAAATTCACTGAGTCCCTAGGCAGAGTTCATCCTGGCTTTTTTGTTAGGGTGTGTATGAATGAAACTTTCATTTTTCCCAAAGCTGATATTAAGACAGAGAAAGGGTGGTCCAAGCCAGAGCTGAGGACCTTATATTCTTCATGTTGCTGAGCTTACAGCCAGCAGCAGCAGCAGCACCTGTGTGCAAGTCCTCTGACTGATGATAATCTAACTGGCTGTGCTAAATCCTCCTACAAAATTATAGTTCCTCACAACAATTAAATATCCTCATATTCATGCCAGAATTGTGTTTAGAAATGGGTCCTGTCCCTCTCCTCTCTCCCTGCCCTGACTTTGAGCAAGATAAGGGAAGAAATCATCCCAACTGATGCCCACCAGCTATGCAAACTCTAGCTTTGTTTTGTTATGAGGACTTCGCACATGTGACACCCTGAGGTACTAGGAAAAAAACTGGCCTAAGAGAAGATATGGGTGCTAATCTTGGCTCTAGTCATGTGATCTTGAATGTCTCCTCATCTGTCTGGGATTCAGCTAAATGATGCCTGAAATCCCTACCCTCTCTAAAAACATGAAGGCGAGGATCAGGTAGCTCAGTGAATACCTACAGAGTCAAGGTTATGGAGAGGTAAGTTTGAAGAGCAGGACTTAAGGAAAGGTAGACAAGAAATTTAGTGGGTACCATGTCCCATATCTGAAAAGCAAGATATCATTCTGCTTGAAAACTAAATGAGCCTTGTTCTGGTTTTATTTATCCATTCTATTTGTCAGAGATTTTAAAAGTTGACTCATACTGGGGACATAAAATTTTCAGAGAGATGAATTTTGTTCCTTTTCTTGAACTGTGTGTTCAGTATTATGAACATATTTGCACGTGTACATATATGTGCAGATACATGCATGTGTACACACATGTGTATATACACACATACATTTCTATTCCTCAGTTGTTCCTCATCTGTAAAATGAAGGGGCTGGTTAGATGATTTTAAATTTCTTTTGACTTCTACTGTCTGGTCTGTTTTAAACCTCTTTCTTCCATCAGTATTATAAATATTACTGGTAATTTATATGATCTATTAAGTTTTATGACCTGCTGTCCTTACAAAAATACTGGCAGGTTATAGATAGTGAGGTATGATTCTTAACGTTTCATGGATGGGGGTAACTGATTTAGAGAGGCTGAGCAACATATACGGCATCATACCCATAGAAAGGACCAGTCAAGACTTGAAGCTGGGCCTTCTGACAATAATGCAATTTCTTTTCTCCTTACGCCGCTCATTTGTTCTTTTCTTGAGTACTGCTTACGGTAGTTCGAAGTGGTAGCGTGCTTTATCTTTTGTTCCGCCACCTACCCGCCCATCTCGATGTCTTCATACTTGAGAAAAGTGCATCAAAATAGATAAGAAGATTGTTGTTACCCACGTTGTTCCTTAATTAATAAAAATAACATCAGGTCACAGTTTCATTTTTTGAATTAGTAATTGCTTTTGTCTGTTGTTCGCTGCTCTTAGAAGAGAAGGCTATCACGACCAAAATAGCTTTCTGTGCCCTTGGCTGCTTTGCAGCTTTTATTCTTTGCACTGAAGGTGTTTTCAGGCAGTGCTTCGGAGACTGTTTGCTCCAGTATTATATCTTATCCATAACTGACACCACGTCTGCCGTCTTGTTTGAACTCTTCCTGTATTGTAGTGATGTAGAATTTTGCAGTGTGATCTCACAGAGAAAATCCTGAAACTTCTATTTCATGGGTACCCAATTTTAAATTAAATAATTCGGTAGGAGAATGGCCAAAGAAGTTGTGGTATATGGTTAAAGGCATATTGCTACTATAAGAAATGACTATGAAAAATTCAGAAAAACACGAGAAGAGTTTTATGAACTGATCAAGAGTGAAGTAAGAAGGACCAGGGAACCTAAATACAGTGACTGTAATATGAAGAAAAAGAAAAATTGAACAAAACTGAGCTCTATGTATATGGACCAAACTTGTCCTAGACAAAAGTGAAGAAAATGTATTTCCCTCCTTTCATTAGAACTATTTTCATTTACTCTTTAGACCTTTTTTTTTTTTATGAGATGACTCACTAGATAGGGGGCAAGTGTAAGATACATTCATAAATGAGTATGATATGTTTATAAAACATCAGGAAAACAAAAACAGTTTTAATACTAAAAATATTAATAATTAGTTTACAAATAACCTAGTAGTGGCCTGTGAACTTATTTTTTCCTAATGTTCAGAACTGAAGAGATACTATCATATGCCAGTCATACCCACAAATCTTCCTATAGAGAAAAATGCCTCAAAATGGTGCTATAGGAAAGCAGGAAAAAATAGCTACAGCCATTTTATTTCAGAAACCTCATTATCTTTTTTTCAGGTAGACAGGGGCTGTAAAGGCTTTTTGTGTGTCATGGACTCATTTAGCAGTATAAAGAAGCCTATGGAACCCATTTTAAAATGTCTTTTAATATACAAATAAACAAAAATTAGAAAGAAAATGATTGAAATATAGTTATCAAAAGTATTTTTAAAAAAACAAGTTCACGGACTCCACATTAAGAATCCTGGTTTTAAATGGTTAATGCTTAGGAATATATATATATATATATCCCTTTACTTAAAAAAAAACAAAAACTTTTTTCAACAAGTGTTTTAAACATTATCACTCAGTATATTTTCATTATCCCATTCTGTTATGTCCAGCAATGAATTCTGAGGATTTTGTAAGCAAATTTAGTTCTAAATAAGCACCAAGATAATGGTTTTTAAAAACATATACATCCATGTGTAAAATGTGCATGATTCAAGGTTTGTTTTTGTTTTGTTTTGTTCAAAACCAATAATTGATTCCAGTTTTTAGCTCTTCTTCTCCTTTTAGATTTTGTGCTTATTAACCATGGTATCTGAATGTGGGTGCTAAACTAACTCAATTAAATCTACAAAAAGTTGTATCAAAACATTTGACATTCTCTTCACCTATATATAGTCATAATGGTAAAAATGGAAAGGAAAAAATATAGTGTGATTATGATAAGGCAATTATAATATCTTTACAGAATGGATTATCATTGTAAAAGCTAGGTTTCTATAGAATTATTCTTTTAGAATACTAAATCCTAAATCTGCTTTATTCTAATACCTTTGTTTTATGAATGAAGAAACTAAAGTATAACCTCTTGATTCAAGGACAGGGCTAGAAATGAGGCAAGCACACTTGGAAAACCTATTTTTTTTTAAGTTTATATAAACATACCAAGTCTTGTTGAATTAGCTCAGTAGAAATCAAGTTGCCTTTTTCTCATCTACAAAACAATACTATCTGTTTCCTAAGCCTCTCAAGAATATCTATAAGGTATTTTGAGAAGTCAGCCCATAATAAATGGTATAATATGTATTGTAAATAGGAAAAAAAATAACTTGTAGGATCAATGATTTGGGCAGTGTAGGGAACTTTTATGGTAGAAATTCGATCCACTAATGCATTTTGCAACCCATCTGTGACTTAGAAGATAAGTTCAAAGGGGTTGCCTAAGGTATATAAATGATTTTCCTGGAGTTGTATAGCTAGTGAATATTAGCGGTGGAATTTGAAGTGGTCTTCCTCTCTCCAAGAGCAAACTACCAGTATGACACACTGTCTCATTTTATTATATATCGTGTTAAACAATTGATTTATGTATAGTTATTGGGTAATAATAAAGACCTCGGATATATTAACTAAACCTCTTCTTTGAAAAGTTGTTTAGTTCTAGAAGCTACTTATGAGATGCTTCACAGAACTACACATAGGTTTCATTTGTACATTGTTTCCTTATAATTCATTATTTAACAGTAGATTAGTGTGTTTGGGGTTCTGAAGATAAGCCTTAAGATTGCTAGCATAATTTTATCCTCAGAATCTTGACTTGATTGATTTTGGTGACATAGCAATTTGTTTCTGTTCTAATAAATGAAGATGCATGGAAGTATTTTTTAAATATTTCATTTTCCTACAGGCCGTATCTGTACAGATTCATTGTTGTATTTAGTCAAGTGAGCTAAGAGGGAGATACAGGGTTTGCTATGTGTCAGATGTTGATTGGTGGCAAAAAAATAACCTAATTTCATATCAAGTAGAGGAATGACTCTTTTGGAGACTACAGAGACTTTAAATTGAAGTGTCTTCCTTAACTACATTTTTTTTATCTCTATGGTTACTGCCTTACCTATCATTGTCCCTCATCAAAGGATAGGGCAAATATCCATTAGGACATTTAAAAGAACACACCAAGGTGTCAGGTGTATATTTGATCTGTAAAAAAAAAAAACTGTAACATGAATATATTTGACATCTACCTTAGCAAACAAATTAATGCTAATTAAAGATTAATGTGATATAATTAGCATTAAAATGCAATTAAATTATGAGTAAGTGGACTAGGAATAGAAAATTCTGAAATGTCGTACTGCCTGGTTTTCACATTCAGCCTTTTGTTTTTGCAGCAAATAGGGGAAGTGGTGCAGCAGGCAGTTCACAGACTGGTGATGCTCTGGGGAAAGCACTTGCCTCGGTAAGAAAATATTTACTTTGGACTCCACCTTTACTGTTGTAAAAGGGTGAACTTTAATCAAAAGTGGACATTTGAAATTTCAGAAAATGAACAGCAAACAGGATAGATTTGATTCTAGAGAGTATCAAACTTTGTTGTAAAATATAATGTTCATTGCTTTAAAGGGGGCTGGGGTTTCTTGGACATATGTGAAAACTAAAGATTTTATTCCCATCTTCTAATAGTTGTACTAGATAGCAATAGGATATATGTGTACATATCCTCTTTATTTGACATCATTTCTCTCTTGTTCAAAATTACTTAATTTTGGTAGACATACCAAATTATAAGTACTCTTCAGTGTCACGATATCTTTCGCTGATTATACCTCAAGCTCTCAAAGACCTATAGAATGTGGTCATTGAAAAATATGACAGTTATAAAACTTAATTTATTGATTTAATAATGGAAACAACATCAGATTTAGAGACAGAAGTTTTGAATCCCAATTCTTCCAATAATGAAATATATGACACTGGGCAAGTCATGTAGCTTGTGTGGGCCTGAGAATTCTCATCTATTAAATGAAGGGGGGCGGGGCGGGGTTGGATAAGATTTGTTTAGGTTGTTTTCATCACAGAAATTCTATGATTCTCTCACCTGGGAGAACTATTCTACTCTGTTTCCTTGGTCTATTACCAAGAGACAAGAGTTGGTTGGATCTCTGCTTTCATTAGTGAAAAAAGGGCACATTTTATTTCTGTAAGGGGCACGCCGGATATTGTCTGTGTAGACTAAACATGTGTACTTATAGATGTAAATTGTTTTCCATTATTGCAACGACATAAGAGCCCCAGTTGGATGTCTGCCATCACTAGAGGCATCAGATGAGTTAATTTTACTATAACATTCTTTCAAAAAAAATATTAGTGCTTTTAAAAAAAACTTAGTTCTTGTAACTAGTTTCTATACAGACAAGCCATGTCCAAAAGGAAAAATACATGAATCACAGAATTATAAAACTGCAAGAGTTCCTATATTTTTTATGCAAGGCAACTGAGGTACAGAAAAGCTAAGTAATTTGTTCAAGGATATGTAGCTAGTTTGGGGCAAGCTGCTAGAACCCAGCTTGACTGACTCTAAGCCCATGATTCTTTGTATTATGCCACGCTTTTTCAACATGTTCTACCATATCAGATTACATAAACTGTGAATGCATCTGGGTTAGTCATGCTCACTGAACTCATTTGGGTCATACAAAATTCTAACCCTGTCATAGAGCATTGCTTTTAACTAATACGAATGGACTTTTATTATGTTTTCAAAGGTGTTATTTTCCAAAGGTGCTGTTTAGAAAGCCATGTAAGCATTTCTGATCATGAAGACTCCAATAGTTGGGCAATTTGTGGTATCAGTCCTTTTTGGAATTTGAGATGATCCCATTAGGGTAAATGGGCTGTATAACAGGGCCTCTTAACCAGGATTTATTTTAAGGCCTGCTTTATAACGTGAGTTTTTGTATTGAATGATTTGTTTTTCTTTTTCTATTTTAAGATCTATTCTCCAGATCACACTAACAACAGTTTTTCATCAAATCCTTCAACTCCTGTTGGCTCTCCTCCTTCTCTCTCAGGTAACTGTACTTGAAATTTGATTTCACAGTCTCAACAGAAATTAATACATATACTTTCTTATGAAAATAACTCCCTCACAGCTCTGTAAGGTTTGTAAAGTGACTTCCTCTTGTGACGTAGATATAGATTTTTATTTTTGCTTGGACCTGTGATTTTATTCACGAAGGATGTTCCTAGAATGCAAACTGGTACCTTCTCTACAATTTATAATCTTGGTGAACAACCTCAGGCAGTGAGAAGTTAAGTGACTTCCCCAAGGGTACCCAGAGGTAGAACTTGAACTCACATCTTCGTGTCTCAAGGCTGGCTCTGTCCATCACTGTCTACAGCCTCTCAGGAGAGACATAGGAGGCAGAAGTGTTTCTCACCACAGCAGCACATTTAGAGAAGAATAACAGGACATTCTGCTGCTTGGAAATATTACTGTGTATTTTTTTTTCCTCCCAGACTATATGAATTAGGTATGGATAGAGAAAGTAGTGTAGAGCTGGAATATGAGAAAGACCTTTATGTGTCTTAAGTTTTCCCTGGATCTGCAGATGACATGAAGCAAAAATGAGTAAACATATTTCAAGTGGCAAAGTTCAGTTAATGTATTCATTTCAACAGAATGGAAATGTGCTCAAAAAATATGTTCAATTGGGATTTATAGAATTTTATTGAATTCTTTAGTTCCATAGGAATAATTTAAGAGAAAAAAAATTTTATAAATAAATTGTGAAAAAAAAATCTGGGTAAGAAAAAAACATTCTAATTCAATTTATAATGTAATTGATTTTCATGGCCTGGACATTTAGCTGGGACAAGGGGGAGTTTAGTGGATTATCAGAAATATCCATAAAATTAGTTTAGCTTTGAGAGGTGCCTTTTTTTTTTTGCTTTTTTTTGGAGGGTGAAAGACAGGACAGTTGGGGTTAAGTGACTTGCCCAAGGTCACGCAACTAGTAAGTGTTAAGTGTCTGAGGCCAGATTTGAACTCAGGTCCTCCTGATTCCAGGGCCAGTGTGCTCTATTCACTGAGCCACCTAGCCACCTTTAGAAGTGCCTTTCAAAAGGCTTAACACAACGCCTTGGACAGAAAGCTTTTCCAGTGGACTCCTGGTAGTATTTAGTACGTATATTTTTTGTGGTATGGAGAGATGACTTCTTAATAGATCAACTTTTGTTGACATCCTTAAGAATTGATTTTAATTAATACTTTATCAAACTGTATTTTTAAAGTCACCAATGGAGTAGACAACCTAAATTCAGTCAAATATTGTCCCTTCAGCTCTTTGTTACACCCTATAACATGCATATTGTCAGCTATTTATGATGTTAATTTGTGACGGTGACATTTTCAAACTACTGGATTTCTTTGCAAGAGAGGAATCAAATTCTGAGTCAGCAGTGGTAGTTTACTTAAGATTCCATAATTTGCATCTACCTCTCCTTAGACAGACGATAGACCAAAAGATGAGAGCGGTTTATGGGCCCTGACGTCCTGGTAGCAAGAAAAGGGAATTGAAACTAACCCTAGAGACGAAGTGGCTATTGTCAGGTGACAAGCTGAACATTAATCACCTAGTGCTTAAGTTAACACAATGGAGATGTTGAAGTATTGTTTGACTGACTGTAACCCAGTCTTTTCTGCAAGCTGTGGCCTGTACTTTACGTAAGTGAAGAACCACTAATGTTAGTGTTATTTAGCAGGGACGGAACAGCACAGCCTAGCTTTAAAGTCAGTAGTTTAATAGATATGTAAAGCAGGCTACTCAATAGCATAATTTTGGGAGACAAGAATAAACACTGTGCTCAGTGGCATGTTGGTTTAGAAACACTGAGGCAGAAAAAAAATCTTTCATAATCCTGTTAGAAATTTGGAGAAGATCGCATGTGAAAGAAAAGTTCATTTTTATGATAACAAGGATTTAGGGACAAATACTGATCCTCATTTCCATGTCTCATTATTTGATCTAAACTTTAGATCAAATCTTGCATCAGAGTATGCAAGATCAATCTATATGTTCTTTCTAAAACAAAATTAATTTGAAGAAAATCACTTTTTCATCACCTAAGATAATAGTAATGTCACTTATTGCCCTGAGTAAACTCCAGGGTCCTTTATTTCTGCTGAGCAAATAATATGTACGTACAAAAAAAGTCCTTGTGTCACTAAATTCTGAAACAGAAAATAAAACTCTGTAATACCTCTTCACTTTTAAAATTGTAACACCTTGGTTAGTGTTACTCTAAAGATAATTCACAAACTTGGTAGGCTAGAAACATAAACATATATTTAGCAAGAGCATTTCTTCATATTCAAGCTTTGTGACTACAAAAGAAAATAATTTACTTAACAAAGTACCCTGTTATCACAATATATTGTATTACTGATTTTAACATGGAAAGAATGGTTTTACTCTGCCATTGTTTGTAATTTTATAGTCATAAGAGGTTCTTATAGCTAATCATTGATCATAAGTGACCAATGATTGAATGATTTATTAGCATATTTCAAATATATGTTTCACCACAATAAGAGTAATGATCTGGAGTGAGCTGGCCTTCCATAAACAGCCACTACACCCTTCTTCATATTTTTTTTTAACATACCACTTCTCCTTTTAAAAGTCATGTTTCCTCCTTCAGGAACTGCTCTCAAGTATAGTTTCAGAATCAATGAAATCATCTCTGTTAGGAGGTAATTTGAGGCCTAGTATCTATGTGTTTTACATAAAGATACCACCCCATCCCACCTCCCACCCACCCTTGGTGTTTCAGAAATTCTCTGTATGCCTCCTCTGTAGCCTAACTGGAAATTGGTATTTCCTTGTCTATAAAACTATCTAAAATATTGTAAAAACGTTTTTGTTTGTAAGGTTCTAATTGTGATTTCCATTTTAATATTAGCAGGCACAGCTGTTTGGTCTAGAAATGGAGGACAGGCATCATCATCTCCTAATTATGAAGGACCATTACATTCTTTGGTATGTCTGATCTGTTAACATATTCTAACCTAGTAATTTTTGTGCCATGTTTCCCCTTTTATATTCTTTTTTCCACCCTTCAACACCCCTCTCCCCCACAGAGACACACACTGTCTCATTCTCAAGATGCTTATTTTATTATAGTTACTACAGCCTTATACCATGTTGGCACAACTGAGCTGCCAACTCAGCCTGAGGGCCGGAAAATTAAAAAGTTGTGGTGCTGTAACTGGACCTATATGTAGATCATTACAGGTGCTACTTTAGCACCACCAGACCTCCACATTGGGATTCCTGCTGTTGGTCTTTCTGTCCAAGTTGAATTTCCTAATGCCAGAGCTTTGACTCCGCAACGTATTGCTGTGTTGCCTCTAATTTGACAAGTAGAATGGATACTGCACCTTTACCACCACCAGCAGCTTGTGATATTGTATCCTACATGAGGCTGGCTTGTTACAACTCTGGACATGTATTCTTAATTCTCTTTCTGGAATAACCAGGTCATAAAATTTTTCCTCTACACCTCCATTCCCACATGTACTGTCTGATTCTTGGCTTCTTAGAGGTAATTCCATACATTAAAGAGCAATACTTACTGGTAATGAATAAAGTTCATTGCAATAAGATTTGAATTTCCACTGTAGAGAAGCTAAAAAAATTTAATGGTTTAATAAATAATACGTTCATATTATGATTCAGTGTCTATAACACTGCGATTTATCCCAACGCATGGGGCATAATGCCAATATCATACGTCAAGTAATCATAGTCTATTATCTGCCTTACTCAGTTTCTTCTCAGATTATAAGTATATACAGAAGAAGGCCAGTACCTTCAATCAGAGTGAAACATGATTTTTTTTCTTCCAAGTCTTAGGATTAACACTGAGAAAAAGGTTCACACTTGCCTGTCCATACATAGATGCTTTGTTTTGTCTGTTTTAGCACCTTCCTTCCTGTATTTGCATGTATTTATTAGGGACTCTCATTGCACTTAAAATTATCTTTTTAAAGAAAGTTTAAAAGAAAAACTTAAAATGTTAGAGGAAAGTGTTGGGTTTGGTTTCTGTTTTTCTTCTTTGACGTCTCCCTTGCTACAATGTGTGGGTCACCCAGTAGAGAAAATGCTAAATTAAATGCAACATTGGTTCTGTTCTGTTCTTATACATATAATAATATGAACTGACACTTTAGGATTTATCAAACATTTTCCTATGAATAGTCCAGTGAGATAAGGTACGTGAATATTATCATCTGCATTTTACAGATGAGTCAATTGAAGCTCAGAGAAATCACATATCTTATCCATCTTCACAAAGTGGAGCACCTGGCCTTTGAATCTAGGCCCTTTAAGCTGAATGCAACTTCCACTGTACCACATATATGTTACCAGTCTAGTTATTTCAATTTTGCATGAAATATATCTGAAGAATAAGCAATATGTTACAAATCTTAAAAAGGGTTTGTAACTAGATAAGAAAATTTTTTGAAGATTTAAATTTTAAGGAAAGTTTTTGAAGACTTAACTAAATATTCTAAAACAGTGGTTCTCAACTTGTGGATTATGTTCAATTTGTAACAATGAAACTACATCCTGCATATCAGATCGATTCATAACAGTAGCAAAATTACAGTTATGAAGTAGCAAGGAAAATAATTTTATGGTTGGGGGTCGCCACAACATGAGGAACTGTATTAAAGGGTTGCGGCGTTAGGAAGGTTGAGAACCACTGTTCTAGAACAGTCTATCACATTTGTAGCTCCTAGCTGCAGATCTGCAAGCTTGCTCAGCAGTGCTAGTCTCTGTTAACCACCATCTCTCTCCTCTGGGTTTTTGTGACACTACTCTTACGTGGTTCTTCTCCTACACTTCTGACCATTGCTTCTCAGTCATCTTTGCTGGATCATCCTCCATGCTACATTTCCTAACTGTGGCTGTGCCCAAAGTTTCTGTTCTTATACTTCTTCTCCTCTCAGTTTACAGTTCTTTCACTTGGTTGACTTCATCAGCTTCCAGGGCTTAATTGTCATCTCTAAGCAGATGATTCCCAGATATCTCCAGTCCTAGTTTTTCTCCTAAGCCCTAGCTCCATGTTCCTATAGGCATCTAAAAGTCAACATTTCCAAAAGAGAATTTATAATCTTTTCCCCAAACCTCTCTGCCCCCTCATTTTCTGTACCTAATATTTAGCAGCTAGGTGGTGCAAGAGCACCGGACCTAGAATCAGAAAGACCTGAGTTCAAATGTGGCCTCAGACACTTATTAGCTGTGTGACCCTAGGCAAGTCATTTAAACCTGCTTGTCTGTTTCCTCATCCATAAAATGAGCTGGAAAACCACATCAGTATCTTTTCCAAGAAAATCCCAAGTGGCGTCAAGAATAGTCGGACATGACTAGCTGAACAACAACAACAGTACCATTTATATGCTTAGTGCTAGAAGGTTTGCAAAGTGTTTTAAATATATTATCTCATTTGTTAACTTCCCTATTTCTGTTGAGGATATCACCGTCCTTTGGGTCACTCAGGTTTACAGCACTGGTGTGTTCCTCAGTTCCTCACCTTTCTCTCCCCCATATATGGAACTAGTTGCTGAGTTTGGTCAGTCTACCTTCACGTCTCTTCTTGCATCCATCTCCTTTCCACTTGCACAGGCACTACTCTAGTTAAAATCCTCATCACCTTTCACCTGAATTCTTGTAGTAGCCTATAAATGAATATCCTTGCCTCTAGGGTTCCCCCTTCTTCAATTTACCATCCACAGGTATAACTTAATGGTGTGTTTGCTATACCCCAAACCCTGAGGACTTGCATTTCCATTTGAATTTTTCATTGCTTCTGGGAAAGCAAGTATGTTCAAGTGTTTCATCACATACATGCACATCCTCTAGAGCAGTGGTTCTCAATCTGTGGGTTGTGACCCCTTTGGGAGTCAAACGACCCTTTCACAGGGGTCACAGGGGTCACCTAAGGCCATCGGAAAATACATATTTCCGATGGTCTTAGGAACCAAGACTGCTCCTCTATCCGTCTCCAGGCAGGTCTGCCCACATGCAGATACACCCACATACGAGTGTTAAAGGGTCCCAGCATTAGGAAAGTTGAGAACCACTGCTCTAGAGAATGTTCTCATACAGCTGCTAAAGTGATTTTCCTAAAGCATAATATACAACAATGGAACTACCCTCCTCAATAAATTCCAGTGACTCCATGTTACCGAGAATATCAAATATAAACTACTCCATTTGGCATTTAAGTTCTTCAAATCCTGGCCCCAACCTACCTTACTAGTCTCATGTATTGTTCCTGTTCACATGATAATTAACATGCTCTAGTAGCAGTTAAAGAGATGGCTTTGAATCTAGAAAGACCATTTTGTGTTACTCCAAGTAAGTCACTTTAGGAAATTCACATAAGCTATAAAAAGGATACCACGCTGTGCTGTTGAGGGAGTTTTCTCAACTGGGAGTTCCCTGTAACCATGAATCATGGGTCCATTCTCTCTCCCTTTGACACACTCTCAGGTACATCCAAACTTTTCTTACAGTTCCTCCCACACAACACCTATTCTCCTCTCTGTATGTCTTTGCAAATCCCAAGCCCAAAAGGTGTTCCCTCCTCACCTCCACCTCTTAGAACTGCTGATTTCCTTCAAAACTCAAGTACCACCTTTTCCCATTAAACCTTTCTTGATTGCCCCAGCTGCTAATGCCTTCTCCCAGACACCAAAAAAAAAAAAAAACCCAAACATGTTGCACTTATTTTGTACATATCTTGTATTTATTTCTACATGTACATGCTTTCTCATGAATGGCATGAAGCGCCATTAGGACAAGAAATATTTCATTTTCCTCTTTATACCCCAGTACCTAGTATAATGATTGGCCATAGCAGCCTTGTAGACTGATATAAGGACTAGTTTACATGTACTATGGTTTGTAACTATCACTGTTCTTTTAGTGAAAAAATAATCATAGATCATTTCAAAAGTAGTCATCAATCTTCCCAATCAGACTTCAGTAAAAATTCTTTGTGTAATAGGCCAGAGAGATCAATTTTTTCCATGTGGTAAAGGATGAATTAAAGTAGTCCCAACACATCCTTTTACCTGAAAAAAAAATGATATTTCCCCAAACTTGCACGGACATCTGCTTTCAGATTCGATCTTCACTCACGATCATGGCACACAAGCCCCTAAGCAGGGGAAACTTTTGCATTATCTTTATCTTTTTTTCTGTTCTACATTTCCAGCATTTTCTTGGGAGTAAAAAATGTGCATATGCTAAGTAAATTTTCTGCACAAAATTGAAATTTGGGACCCTTAAAGAAACTAAATCTCTAAGACATTTGGCATGAGAATAAAGACGGAACTCAGGATAGTTGAAGAACAATGTCAGACATAAGTAGACAGAACTTGGTAATAGATTGCCAGAAGAAATTGGCTGACAGATTGAGTCATTCAGTCAACTCAATATACAGTTACTAATCACCTACTTCATAAGGACTGTATGTGATACAGTATAAATGGGGAGAGGACACTACTCTTGCTTTCAAGGATCATTTAATTTGGGTAGATAAAACCTATGCACATACATGAAACAGTGATCTTTTCTATCATAGATTTATTGGAGTCTGTAAGTGTTCCCTGCTGGAGTACTCCTAAAATTAAAATGCATGTTTTCATTTTCCAAAGTAACTGTAAAGTCTCTTTAAAGATAATGCAGTGTGGCATATCATAAGTACAGTTTATGTCCCTGAAGAATTATTGAATCTATTTTTACTTATGATACTGAAACTATGGTGTTGGTAGCATTTCTCATCAGTTTTCTAGAATGAAGGGGTTTTTTATGTTAATTCTTATTCTAAAGGATACCAACTGTGATGGAGAACGAATGTAGCAGGGTGCTATTTTCACTTATAAGCTCTCATAATCCCCCTTTCCCAACTTACTGCTATCAGCAAAAATGTGGTTTACAGGTTAAATTTCTGTTTCGTTATGAATTGATCTTTCTATTCTTTCTCATAAACTAACAGCAAAGTCGGATTGAAGATCGCTTGGAAAGACTGGATGATGCTATTCATGTTCTCCGGAACCATGCGGTTGGGCCTTCAACAGCTATGTCTGGTGGTCATAGTGACATGCATGGATTAATAGGACCTTCTCATAATGGTGCCATGGGCGGTCTTGGATCAGGATATGGGACAGGTCTTCTTTCAGCCAACAGGCATTCGCTCATGGTAAGTTTTGCTATTTACCATCATAAAAACTGGAAAACTGTTTTGTGGGATTAGGAATTTGGGTGGCATATAACATTTTTTTTCTTTTTAATATTTTGCACCTATCCCTTCAAGTCAAAGTCCTTTCTAACATGAGGCTCATTTGCTGTTCTTTCATATGAAGTTGTTTATTTGTTTATTTTAGTTTATAAGAAACTCAGTGACTTTCTTCATTGAGGTAACTGTGAATCTCTAGTTCCATCTCCAGTTAGATCTGAAGATGTCCCTGTTGGTACAGTATATTTGTTGATCTCATGGATGAATTTTTTTATTTTTCCCAAGTAAGTGATACGAAGAAGAAGAATGTCATCTCCAAATGATGGGGTTGCAGTGAATAACAAAAACGCATGTAGTTTCTTTTTTACCGTTGCTAACTATGCCTGAAAAAGTGATATGACTTTTATAGTTGGGGAATTTGACTTAGCTAAGGAGAAAAACACAAGAGGGGAACAAGTATACACAAAATGAGTGAAAGTACTTGTTATTCTTTTTTGATTTATTGCTCTTTAGTTTTTAAGTTTTTTCACAAAAATATGAAAAAGTATTTCTGTCTTTGGATGAAGTATTATCAAGAGTCACAACATGGTCGAAGTCATGTATAGGAAACAAAAGTGTGCTAATTTCTAAATAGGGACAGCTGACTCAATTCACTTCAATTAAACTACAGAAGTATGCTTTTGAATATCAGAACTAAATCTCTTTTTTTCCTTCCCCTGACATCTCCCCAATAAAATTATCTTGGAGTAATTGCTTGTTTGTCCATGACAATTGCTGAGAATTCACAAAAGGAAATTCTAGATTGTAATTTAGCTTGGCCTCAGGTAATGTGTTAAAGTACTCTCGGGATGCAAGTTTTTTCGTTTGTACAAGGCTCCTTTTTCCCCTTCACTGTTTAAACAATACTGCTTTTAATGAAGAAATCTGGCTTTATTAAAAGCCAGATCTGTGACTTACAACCATTTCTGCATATCTGCTCTCAATCAAGAGAAAAAGAATTTAATTTTTGTAGCTTTGTTTGCTTTGCATATGTTAAACTGATGCAACATGCACCCAGGGCATCACGTCAGAGACAGTTTGTACTATAAATATGTAAAGTTTCTCCTTAAATACCAGACGTAGGTGAAGTTGATCTTTAAAATAATAAATTTCATTGTGCTTTTGCAAATATTTGATCTCTGGATTGCCTTCTCTTTTGTGTATCCTTGAGAGGTAAGAAAGGAGAATAACTAGAACACTGGGGGTACAGAAAGACAGAGGATGGGACAAAGGTAGAAGGCATCTGCACCAAGAAGAAACAGAAAATGTGTCTAGCCACGTGCCTGTATTTTCCAGTACTTTATTTGATTTAATTATGGGGCATCTCAGCAGAGGCAGGAGTGTTCATCATTTTGCTTTTGATGACAAGTTCTTGTTCACTTCTCTGAAGATATGTATATTCCAATGAGAGGATAATTGCAGATCCAGGTAGATTGGGCAGTGTCCCTCCAGAGATGCAGCTCAGTGACAACAGACCATTCTTTAAAGAGTTCTATTCTACGGTGTTGTTTTTTTCTTTCAAAACCAGTCAGCTAGTCCTCAGAAATAGTGTTGGTCATATGAATCCTTAACTTCTGTAAAAGCAACAGATTTGGTATTTTCCTCTGTTAAAACTGGTCTGAATTTTCAAGCAAAAACATAAGAACAAAGGAAATAGTTTTTGAATATAGTCAGTCTGAAGTTAGCCTTTGACCATTTCATACATTCCACACTGAAAAGGAAGTTGAAGAAAAAATATTCCCCCCAAAAAAATTCAAGGAGGATACTGGTAATGTTTTCCACATTTGAATTTTAATACATGAAACAGGCTATAAAACTTTAGCCAGCTGCAGTAAATAAAGCGGCAGTGGGAGGTATGAACCGGAAACTTGTACAGAATGTGCTGGTGGGAGTCTCTTTCCCAACTGAACGAACACCTTCATTTGTTGGTTTCATAGTAGAAGAAGCAAGCCATGGTAACACGAAACCCATTCCTGGGCTTGTGTTGTTTCCAGCAGATCTTCCTCACACTCTGTCCGCAGTAATTTTTCTTATTCAAGAGTAGACAGCGCTGAATCCTTTTGACCCTCTTGTATGCTTTCTCTTCCCATGGAAAAAAAAAAACAAAGCAAAACAAAACAAAATAGCAAGATAACTTGGAAGATGATACAAGAAATTCCTTCTTCTGACTTAAAGCCATATTGGGGAGTACTAGGTCTTTGACTCTGCCATAATGTTATCTCATTTAATTGTTAACATATTGTACTTAGCTTTTAATTCATAAATTGTTTTCCTTGGAACTGAAGTGGACCTTCAGTGATTCAAGTAAGTTTTCAATAATGAAAGAGTTTCCCAGTAAAGGAGAATACTTCACAACACTATAAGTTGTATCTTTGTATGTTGTCTAGCTATGTGCTTTCATCTTGTCATTCCCCCTGTATAAAATCCTTCAGTAGCCCTCCTTAATCTAGAAGATAAAGTTTATATTCTCATCTTTCTATTTAAGAATCTCCACAACCTGTCTTCTTCATATTATCTTCTCTTCTTCCTGTACAGACTTTCTCCCTAGCCAGATTTTCTTCTCACTGGTCCCAGAATCATACACACACACACATACACACACACACACACACACACACATATACACACACATGTGTGCATGTGTATATATTCCTATATCTGTACCATCGCTACTACCATGCCCACTGTTTGCATGGTCCATCTCTTTCTTTTCTCCTAATTCATACTATTCTTTAATGACTCACTTCCTTCATGGAGCTTCCGAGCTAATCCAACTTCCAGTAATATCTCCCTTCTTTGAGTTCCTGTTAACTAATGTAATCTGCATCATCCAATATAGCACTCAAAAGACATATGTATATTTATACACACAAATATGTGTCTCATTTTGAGAGACTGCATGACAACAGTGGAAAGAACGCTAAACTTAGAATCCCACAAACTCAGCTTTGAGTTTTGCTTGCTATGTGACTAAATTCATTTCTCTGAACCTCAGTTTCCTAATCTGTAAACTGAATATACTAATATTTTCTCTAACTACCACTGAAAAAGGGAAAGCACTTTGTAAGCAAGGCATTTTGTAAATTCCAAAGAGCTCCATTAATGGGAACTATTATTATAATCCCCTTTTTGATTCATGTCCTCTCTCTCCAATCTATGGCAAGCTCTTCTGCCTCAGCTCCCACAACTTTGATCTTCATGGGCTAACCAATCACCAGGAGATAGAGATAATAAAGATACAACAAATGTGTGTTAATTGAGTCTTCTTTAATTACAGGGTGTTTTGGTGATGCCCTAGAAAGGTCTCCATAGTCCACCATGATTACAAGTAAAGGCTATTTTCCAGAATTACAGGGAGAACATAGCGAAAAGAACATTGGATTTAAAGCAAAATGCCCTGACTTTGAGCTTTTATGTTATGTAACTGACCTTAGGAGGGTTTCTTCACTTCTCTGGGGTTCATTTTCCTCATCTATAAAGAAGTAAATAATAAATCATATTCCTATCTCAAAGGACCTGGGTTTGAATCTTGACTTGATTTGTTGAGAAGATTTTAAAGTGCTCTGTAAAAAACCCTAATTAATGAATACTGACTGTTAGAGTTGTCCGTTTTTCTTATTAGTGTGGTCGTCTACAATACTGTCTTAAAACAAGACCATAAAGGAATAGAGAAAATTCTCCTTGATACTGGGCCCATTGTAGAGGAGATAGTCATTGAGAATTCTATTTTGTTTTGTGTGGATTCCTTGAAGGTCCTGAAACATTATGGCTTGTTAAAAAATGACTTCACTTATGCCAGATAAGGTGCCCTAAACATTGGGGTATTTTCAGTACAGAAAACTTTAAATTATTTTTATTTTATGCAACCATGTAATACAGTTTTCTAGCAGTCTAACCACAAATCTCACTTAAATATAGTGGCTTTAGTAGATTGGTGAAAGACATTTCTTAGCTGACTTTGGAAAGAATACAATTAGAAACTTTTACCAAGTGGTAATCTGTCATCTTGGTTTCTCAGTTTTCTCACAAGTAATACTATGACAAAATCGTTAAACTACTTGTTATTTTAAGGACTTCATATGTTTATATAGTATGTAGCAATTTGCTAAATACGGTACACTACAATAAAACTTCTTTAATTCAGTAGTGGTAGACCATGCAAATAAAACTTTGAAATATCAACTGAATTTACATGATATCTTCTCTAAGCTATTAAAAAATAGAACCTATGCCTAACAAGCATGCCTTGTGTAGTTGTGGTTCCTGTTGTCCTTCTTTCTCAAAGACTACCAAAGTGACATCACTATGCTAGAGTCAAGTTACAGTGTGATGGGCAGTGACTGATCAGACCAATATGAGCTCATAAATGCTCTACTACAAGTCGGGTACAAATAGTCCGTGTGAACATTTGGGGTGGATTCTCTAAATTTGCGCATCCAGCGTTTCCTTTGAGCTGTTTCAATTCTGCTTTGCTCATAGAACACAGCACCTTCTCTGATGTGGACATGCCAGCCTGTGCCAGTGTCTCCCATGTCACACAATCAATTCCAAAGTTCCTGAGAGACTTTGAGAGTGTCTTTGTATTGTTTCTTCTGTGAACATTTGCCCTGTGTGAGTTCTCCATGAAATAGTCCTTTTGGCAAGTATACATTTGGCATTTGAACCATGTGACCAGCCCATCCTAGTTGTACTTACTCTCTGCAGTAGACTTTGAACACTTGGCAGTTTAGTTCGAGAAAGAACCTCAGTGTCTGGTATCTTACCCTGCCAGGTGATTTCAGACTCTTCCCAGGACCATCCAAATGGATGTGATTCCCTTTCCTGGCACGGCACTAGTACCCTGTCCAGGTTTCGCAGGTATATAACAATGAGGTCAGCACAACAGCTCTGTAGACCTCCGGTCTGGTTCTTTATATATTTATATAATAACCCTTGTTATTTGTCCACAGTGGCAGCAGATAATAAAAAAAAGTTTGTTTGGTTGTTCTCCCTTAAGCTCCCACCCTCAGCTCTCACTGTCGTTCCTTGATTTATGTCACTTAAAGCTATTTGTTGCTGTGTGGGGGCAGACGGAATAAGTAAATAGCAATCCCAGTCGTATGCCCCGATTTACCCCATTGAATTGCATGGTATCTGTGGTTTGGATTAAGCAGTTTCACCGAGAAAGCTCAATTCAGCTGGGGAAGAGCACACTTTTATGTTAAGTATTCTAAAATTTGACAAAAGAAAACGGGCTTCTCCCCAAAACAAAAGTATTCCTGTGCAAATGAATGAAATGATTTAATATTTATTTGGTAGTAAATCAAAGTTTAGAGATAATCTAATCCAACGCTGTCATTTTATGAATAAGGGAAGTGATGTCTAAAGAGCGTGAGTGAATCAACCAAAATCACCCAAGGAATGAATAATCAAGCCGAGATTCGAACCCAGGTCCTTTGAGTCCAAATCTAGTGTTCTTTCCATTACATTATGCTACCTCCTGTGGGAAGGCATAAACATATATTCTTGTTAGCTTTTTGGTAGGGTTGAAAGCAACCTGAGAAATCAGCTAGTCGATGCCCTTCAGTTAATAGATTTGGAAAAGAGGGCCATGAGAGGCAAATTGAGTTGTCAGAGGTGTCATGGAGCATGGGGGGGTGGGGAGGGAGTTTTTTAAAAAGCAACAAGCTTTGAGGTATTTGCCTTTATGGCATTTAAACACATTTTTCTTAGTAATGAATATTATGCAATTGTATAACTCTTTCAGTTAAGGGAACTTAAAGCAGTTTACTTAGCCAAGCTTTATAGCAGCTTCAGAGTCACTGAAGTAATCATTGTTATTACTGCCGTTATCGAAAGGCAAGTCAAAAGGTCACTGGGTGAGTCTGTGCCAAAGGCAGCAGTAAAACACGGGAATTCCAATTCCTCCTCTTTTCTTCTGGGCCACTTGGAAGTATCGCTATCCTTCACAGTTCACCAAAAGATCCATGGATGGAACGGAAAAATATCCACTTTGAAGTGGTTTTCATGCTACAGAATTTGCAAGTTTATTTTTTATGGAAAACAAGAAGGGCCTAGCTTCCTCATACTTGTCCTTTGCCTAGAAGATACTTACGTGGTTACTACTACCAGCACACTGAACCCTTCAGTTGAGAGTGCTACCCTGAATGGTGTCGTTCTTTTCTTGTTGGAGCTTCATGAAAGTATGGTGGTTTATCATTTTCTTTCGTTGTCCCCACCCCTTCTTCTCTCCATACCCATCATGGAAAAAGAGCAATCGGGCACCAAGTCATGAAATGCAAATGTCACGTAGGCCCTCTGAAGTTACACAGCATCACAGGGACCCTGAGGTCTGTGAGAGGTCTGTGAAAAGGCCCTCAAAGAACGCCAAGCAGGCCCAAGGAACTCATGCTAGATCAAAGCACCTTTGCTGGGACGCTCAAAATACAGTCCAACAACAAGAGATCTCTAGGCCATAGAATTAAGTGAGGTTTACTCCTTGTGCCACTCTTCTTAGGGTAAGGAGCCCTGTCAGGTTTGTTCCTTTCTTTCTCCTCAACATTCCCAATGAATAGATTTTAACTTTAATGGAAGGCCCAAAAAGAGCCCGTTTATGCCCAAGGGACCCTCCAGCCTAACATGTTTACCAAAAAAAGATCTTTGGACTAAATAGGCCCATGCCCCTCTCACTTATATAACACTCTTTTTTTTTTCCCAAAACACTTGTTTAGTGTCCTGGAGATAACAGTTGTAAATAATATCTTCCTTGGGGCAGCTAGGTGGCACAGTGAATAGAGCACCAGCCCTAGAGTCAGGAGTACCTGAGTTCAAATTTGGCCTCAGACACTTAATACTTATTAGCCATGTGACCTTGGGCAAGTCACTTAACCCTAATTGCCCTTCCTTCCTCCCTCCAAAAAGCAAAAAAACCCAACAACAACAAACAAACAACTTCCTCTCCAGGTTTAAACATTGCTTGGACATACTTTTTTTTTTCCCCAAAAAACATGAGGATTCACACTATATTTTACTTCTCTTGCTTTGACATTCAGTAAAGAATGTTGTCCAAAACTTCAGCTGTTATATAGTAGAAAGAACGATAGATTTATAATTAGATGACCTGGGTCTGAGTTTTTGGTGCTGTGTGATATTTATTGGTATATATGGAATGACTCATAGGGGTGTGACATTTTATGTTAGCAAATGTTTGGAGCTGTGATAGACCTTACCATAGATCAATTCACTTAAACAGTTTTACACAGATAAATGAAGTATACCTGTCCTCATGAGGCTTACAGACAAAAAGGAGGATGCACCACTTACTTAAATAATTATATGGTCAAAAAGAACTCAGCAAGAGCATAAGAGAAACATAAAGTAATGGGTACAAAACCTGAGTGGGAGGAGGTATTCTTTTTTAGCCAGAGGAATCAGGGTAGTACTCAGAAGGCACAGACAGGAGGGGAGGATATTCATGGTCTGTACAGGAATAGAAAGAGCACCTAGGTGGCACCATAGAGGATAGAGTGCCAGGCCTGGAGTCATGAAAACTCATCTTTCAGAGTTCAAATCTGACCTGACACTTACTTAGTGTGACCCCAGGCATGTCACTTCATCCTATTTGCCTCAGTTTCCTCATCTGTAAAATGGGCTGGAGAAGGAAATGGCAAACCTCTCTGGTAGCTTTGCCAAGAAAACCCCAAATGGGGTCACAAAGAGTTGGACGTGACTGAACAATGGCAACAACAATGGAAAGAAAAGTGAGTAAAGCAGAAACGCATTTCTGTTTGTGCAAAATTTCTGATATGTCTGAAGTGCAGACTTTCTGGTGGAGAGGTATGTGAGAGGGAAGGCTGTAACAGTAAGGAGACTCAGACTGTGAATTGAATTTACATAGTTTAGAAAAATTAATCCAAGAAATGAAAGTCATAGAATCTTGGAATATCAGAGCTGAAAAGAACCCTAAAGATTATCTTGTCCAATCCCTTTATTATATCACCTCTGTATTCGAATGAGGGCCAGGGAAGTGTAATAATTTTCCAAAAATCACACAGCTATTTAAGTGGTAAAGCCAGAACTCAGCCTCAGGTCTCTTGACTCTCTGTTCAGTGCTTTAATATTATTATTATTATTACTACATAGACTCTCCTGCTTTTTGCTTTCCCAAGAAAATAAATTTCCTGACTATATACATATGACAAAGACAGCACAAATGTTCTTCAGTGAACATTTCTCAACTACCTATGAGAGATTCAAATATGAAAAAGATATTCTGTACATTAAAGGATTACAGTTTAGCAGGGAAGATAAGATTTACACAAATAACTACTTGTGGAAGGCAGAAGGTACAATATGCCATAAAATGTTCTGGAGGGAAATTTTACCCCTCGTGCCAAGAATCACAAAGACTTTATGGAGAAAGTTGTATTTTAACTGGGCCTCAAAATACTGGACAGTATTTTGAAAAGTCAGAGATAGGTAGAGTTGGGATAAAGGAAGGAGATGACTTCTAGCCATACAGAAAGCATGATTGTTTGTTGATGCTTTAAAAAAAAAAATTTACACAGGAAATAAAGGATCCTGTTTTAAATGGTAGTAAAGAGATGATTTGATTATCCTGATTGGAGCCCATCATTCAGCACTGTATATAATTTTAAAGACTCTTCTTTCATAGCACATCAACACCATCAGTTGGCCTGCATGTCTCATAGGAGAGCCCACAGGAAAAGAGAATTCTCGTGTATATATTTTTTACATCTAAATTGAATTAACTCATGGAATTTTCCACCCTTAGGAATTAAAGTAGCAGCTCATGAAGTCATTCAGTTATGTCATTCATACCAAAACAGAAAATAGTGAAGCAACTTGGCACTATTTAAAAGGCAAGATTTGGCTTTTGCTGTTTTATATTTGTCAGAATCTGTGGCTGTTGTGTTATTTTAGTTTTTATTGTGGCTGTAAATTTCTAAATCAAAAGTATCTTAATTACTCAGAAAACAGGGGTGTAAAATAGGACCATAGTAAGGGAATGGTTCAGGCAAAGTGGCTTTAGAGGAATGAAAACTCAGCTTCCACATTGCATTTCATAGAACTTGGAGAGTTTTACCTAATTGGTCGACATTCATGGTTGCTCATAATTACAGCCTCCACCACATTCATAAATCATCTTGGAACTATAAAGTTGAGTTTAACCAAAAGATCTGTCAAATATTATTCAGAATGACACCCTTTGGAAAGTACTGTCCTGATACAATGGCCACATTCATTTTAAAGCAGTTAATTGGGCATATTGTTAAAACCATGGTGTTGGGTTTCCAAGTTTTAATTTAGCGTTTGCATTCTCCCCTCTACACATGGACGGATCTATTGTGAAGCTGAAAGTGTGTGAAAGTTATTGGAGAATAGTAGTCTCTGGGTAATGTTTCTGTACACTGCCCAGATTTTCCCCCCCTGTAGTCTAGATGGGAAACAGCTGGCTTTTGTTTAAAAAGCTGTTTTGTGAAATGTCTGAATCTTGAGGTGTAGAACTGAGGTCACTATTAAAGCAGGTGCTTGGGAACAAGTGAGAAGAGAACTGAGGCTGACGTGACTCTATAATCTTGTATAGGATACTTCTTATGGGGGTAGGGCAGAATCTTGAATTTTGTTGAATTATTTACTGAACTTCAGTTTACTGAGAAAATGAAGAAAGTTAATATTATGAAAGAATTATACGTTAGATATCTAAGAAGTTAGGTGATGCTTACATGAATATACAGCGCAGTATGGATTATTACAGAATGGCTCTTACACTAACGAGAAAGACATCCAAAACCAGGGTTCATCACCACTTTCTCCTGTAGTGGTATATCTGAACCTAGAATAAGAAGATGTAGGGTTCGGATTTCAGCTCTGTTTACAAGCTGTGTGGTCTTACACATGTTATCTAATTTGCCTTCTCCTCTTTTGTAAAATGGGGATATATTTTTATACTACCTTCCTCATAGGTTAATATATGAGTTAACATAAATAAAACTAGTCCCTTAATTGCTTCAAAACAGTGAAGCATTATATAAACTTGACCTGTTGTCCTATGGCAGATTATAATCATTTCAGTTTCCTTTCAATACACACCAGAATTGAAAGAATGCTGTTTTTAGTAGCCTTGAGACAGTGATTCCATCTTTAGAAATGATGATAGAACCCAAGAGAAAGGGATAAAAGTGAATTGACATGATCAACACCAGAATTACTTTATAAAAGCAAAGAAAGAAACATGTGGAATCACTAAAGTCTTATGCACATCAGGTATCTACCAGCCTAAAGATGAAAGGAAACACATCTCCTCCTCTTGGAGCTGTAGGTTATTAGCAGCTGTTTATCCAGTCAAGAATAGAGATTAACATTGTAATTTTTGCAGAACAAGAATAAAATTTGTTTGGGAAGTTGGCTTTCATATCAAGTTGATATGGACTGCCAAATAAAACTTCCTTTTGCAGAGCTCATGTGTTGGAGTTGAGCAATGTTATGATTCCCTGAGAAACTCCGGATTACTAAGTCTGTCTCTATTAAATGAAATAGAAAAAGTTCAGAGAAATGGGTGAAATTATGCCATTGCAGCGTTCAGCTGTGTAGGACTTAGCATGAAGCAAGCTGCTCTATGGATCCAGTATCAGTGCTTCAGCTTGACTTTAGACGTGGCATTCTTTTTTCTTCTTTCTTTTTCTGAACCTCATCTTCACCACTTTCAAGCCTACTTAAATGGATTTTGCATATGACCACTGCTTGCAAAACGCCTTTTCATGAGGTATTTGGAAGGCTGCTTAATACTCTGTGGTGCTTTCTTCTCTGAAAACTGTTGAACTTTGCTATTTTTTCTGATTTAATGCTACTCTTAATGTCTTTTTTTTTTATTAAATCCTTTCTTTTGCTTTTGATCTTATTTATAGCTGAGCCACTGGTCATATGGAAGCTATTATTGTATAGCATGGAGATGAAAGACTTCATTGCAGTTAAATTAGAATGAATCATTTGGACCAATAATACACACATACAGTGAGATACCATTTGTGTCAAAATGCCCTGTGTTGTTCCTTTTGTAACATAGCAGTTGAGGTATATAAAAGCTTTACACAAATCTGCTTTCCGTCAGGGCTATGTATTTTGACAATACTGAACCCATGTTAACATGCGGTACCTTACTGCTAGCTTGCTACATGTAGACCATGTAGTACCAAGTACTCAGATAAAAAGTATACACTTCATTTACCTATCAGTGTCATATATTGGGATACTTGGGAGATATTAGAATTAAGAGGCTAGGTTAGAGGTTTTTTTCCCAGTTTTCATAATTTTATTTTATTTTTTTTTGCTTTTTTTTTTTTTGGAGGGTAATTGGGGTTAAGTGACTTGTCCAAAGTCACACGGCTAGTAAGTGTGTCAAGTGTCTGAGGCTGGATTTGAACTCAGGTCCTCCTGACTCTATGGCTGGTGCTCTATTCACTACACCACCTAGCAGCCCCCCAGTTTCCATCATTTTGCAGGAAAGAAGCATTTTTCTGTATATAATAAAATTAGAAATAGGTTTTTTTTTTACTTCATAAATACAATCTCAAGCCTAGAGAATAATTTTAGAGATGGAAGAGAAACTTTGGATCTAGTTCAGCCAGCTCATTTTACAGATAAGGAAACCGAGGTCTGGATTTAAGTGATTTGCCCAAAGTTGCACAGATGCTGAGTTACAGAGTTGGGGATAGGAACTGACTCCCAATTCATTCCATTTTTCCACTATTATATTCCATGCCTTGTTATGAGGGGTACTGTGGCTGTATTGTGTAAAGCACTCCTGATTTAGAGCCAGCTGAGAGCTACATCCAGTCAGTTCTTAGCTCCAGTGCTGTGAGACCCTTGGCCAAACCCTCTGGATTTCACTTTTTTTTCATCTGAAGATAGAAACAATATACTTCCTACCTGTCATATGGCAGTCCTGAGAAAAGAAATTCCTAGAGCATTGTATAAATATGAATTTTTCTTCATAAATCTTTTTATCAGTCATTTATTAAGGACCTAATTAGATGCTCTGCAGAGAAAACTTCAGTGACACTGGCCCTGCCTTGTCCGTATACTTGCAGCCTCTGATTTATTCCTCAGACATTTTTAAATCTGGTTTATGACCTTATTACCCAACTGACCTTGCTCTGTCTCCCTTTACCGGCAAAATCTTAGTTCACAAATCTGATAGTCTTTTCTCAGAAAGATAAGACAGATCTTTCTTGATCTCACTTCTACATGTAGTGCATTTTCAAGATACTCTCTTCTCATTTTCTTCCTACCTGACTAAATGCTCCTTAAGTCTCTGTCCTGGGCTTTCTCTTCTCACTTTCTCCATACTCCCTCTCTCTCTCTTGGTGGCCTCATTAGCTCCTGTTGATTTAATTGCCATCTCTATGCAAATGACCCATATATTTATATATCCAGACTTAATTTCTCCCCTGAGGTTCAGTTCCACATCACTGTCTATTATACATTTCAAAGTGGATTTCTCAAAGACATCTCACATTCAGTGTGCCATTGTCTTTCCTCTATACTACCCTTATTCCAGATTTTCCTATTTCTGTCAAGACCACTACCATTCTCCCAGATCTTAGCCTTCTCTCTTCACTGTCTCTAACTCCACATATCCAATCAGTTGCCAAATCTCACTTCTTCCCATGTTATTCCCATTCCAACTCTCTACTCATATGGCCACCACATTTTGTTGAGGCCCTCACCACCTTTTACATTGATTATTACAACACTTCCCCATTGGTTTCCTGATCAGAAATCGTTCCCCACTCTAGACTACATGTGTCATCCACACAATTGATTTCCTTCAAAGGCAGATTTGACTGTGTCATGGCCCTACTCCACAAGTTCCTTATTGCCTCAAGGATCCAAACCTAGACCCAGGTTATCTTTCCAACCTTTTTATGTGTGTTATAAGGCCATATTGACCTTTTCTTTGTTTTCATACGTATCACTTTATCTGCCATCTCTAATACTTAGAATACACTCCCTCCTCATTTCTGCCATACAGAATCCCTCTCTTCCTTCAAGCATAGCTCAAGTACCAGCCTCTGAAGCCTTTTCCTAACCCTCTCAACCATGAGTTCATTCCCTGTTTCTATTTATTCTCTTTATGTTTATCCTCTGTGTGCTAATCTACATGCATGTTGTTTCTCTCCATAGAATGTAAGCTCCTTGACAATGAGTGAGTAAAGGATTTATTAAACTCATAATATGCTGAGCACCACAGTTATAAATACAAAAGTGAGACAGACCCTACACTCAAGGGTGTTATGTCTAGGAGAATGGTGGCCAAGGAATATGGTAGGGTTATGGGAATAGAGAAGAACGTGCCTGGGGTGAAGACAGGGACGCTGGGTCCCAAGGAATGCAGAGTCCAGTGGCTTAGGTCTTCCCAGGCAAGGTCTCTGGTGTTTCTGTTTGGAGGGGAGAGCAGTAGCCATGACATCAAGGTCAAGTAGGTATTATCTCATTCTTTGTATTTCCATCCTCATCATCTAGCCCAATATCCAGCACACATTAGGTGCTTAATAAATGATTGTTACCTTGACTATTGCTATTTGCTTCTAGCAATGTCAAGTCACTTCTCAGGGTCCCAGGAAATTTTCTTAGTGTTATAAAAATAATCATTTACATCACATTTTCTGGTTTACAAAGTACTTTCTTGACAACCACGCAAGTAATATCAGCATCTTGCAAGATGGAAACCGAGGCTCTGAGAGACCCAAATGAGTTTTCCAAAGCCGCATGGCTTTGAGTGGCAAAGCCAGGATTCCAGTTCAGTTCTTTTTTACCACTATACTCTGAAGCTTCTCTACAGATTCTGCTTTCCAACGTGGTCTGGTCATTTGGCGCATATAGTTCAATTCTTCACACAGGTGATTACAGCCTAGAGAGCAAGAGTTGAATGCTGTTACTTTTGAATGTAACAGGACATATATACATCAGAGACAAATAAGGGCATTTGTGCAGTCAGCCTCTCTTGTAACTTGTAGGGATCAAATAAAAACCTAAATTGCAAAACTGCTTAAATTAAAGCCTTTTTGTAACGAGGACACCTTTAAATATCCCCTTCTCAGTTCTTTGGGAATTTGTCTACAGTTTGTTTTGTTTTAGGGGTTTTTTTTACCCATTAAGAGGAACAGTATAATAATTTTAATGTTTAACACCTCATCATCAGAAAAGCTACCTCCACTCTATGAACTTCGACGTGGCTGCCTATAAGCAGTAAAAGCAATGTCTATGTGACCGCTCTTCTCTTTATAAGATGCACTTTTAAACTAAATGGTATTTTTCACATTTGAGAAAATAAGTTTGCTTTTCTTTAATATGACAGAGATACTGGCAAGATAATTGAAACTGAAATCTAACACTCTGCAACTGTCATGTATAATTGATATTTCATGGGGAGATTACAATTCAGACACCAAAACTGTTTTCTTTGTCAATGGGTGTCTAATTACAGGGAAAACCCATCAACTTTTTGTTCTGTGTTTGTTGTGAAACAAAAAATGGGGGAAAGAAGAAAAATTAATTTCAAATGCCAGGATTTTCTTTTCTCCTCTATATTCCTGGAGTTGTTTTTTTTTTTCTTTTTTTTCCTTTTTTTTTTTAAAGGCCTTCATCAACAAGAGTGATTTGAGACCAAAGAGTCTACTTAAAAATATGAAAGCTCTGGATTTCTAAAGTGTCATCAACGTGGTGCAATTTTAGAAAGATTGTGGTAGTATAAGAGTACCTTTGGTCTAAAAACCTGTTTTGAGACAGTTATCTCAGGAGATAACATTAACAAGGATTGAATTACTGCCAAATGAAATTTAATACATTTTCACATCTATGAAACAGGCCTCTTAAATACAAGTAGAATAATTACTTTCAGAATGCTTGCTGGAAACAAAAGGAGTAAAAACAGTGAACATCTCTTTTGTTTTTGTTGTTTGTTTTTAGCTTAGAATAAGGACAAAGATATTTACTAAGAGTGCTTTCCTTCATTCCCCATGTAAAAATGGCCTTGCCATCCTCTACCTAATTGAAACTGCATATCTTTTAAATCTGTTTATGTTGTGGGAGAAGCAGCAGCAGATGAATTCAGAGTTCTTGTTAGACTTCTTGGCCTCGGCTCTGATATAGTGAATTTTAGGGTTTTTTTCTCCACTGTAAGGAAAATGGAGAGGCTGCCACCATAAGAGTTTGTGTTGCAGTGTTTGAAATGAAAGCTGTTTTCTCCTTTAAGAAGAAAGTCTCTCTGATCCTTCTGAATACATGGGAGTCTTTTAAAAGGCTCTGAAGCTTCTAATTAACGTACACCATGTTATCCATATTGTTTCTTGAATTAGAATAACAGTATTACCTATAATTCACAGCAAACATTAGACAAGTTACTCAGCCTGTTTGAGCCTCATTTGTAAAATGAGGGAGCTAGATTAAATGATCTCTAAAAATCCCCGCAAACTCTGAAGTCTTAGGGTTTTAAAGTTCTGTCAATGGATCATGGATCTAGAGCTTGAAAGGTGAGAGGCCATTTGTTTCAAATCTCCTCATGTTGCAAAAGAGGAAACTAAGTTTACAGTCCAAAGACTTGGAAGTGATTTGCCCAAGCTCCTATAAGCAGTATTTGAATCCAGACCCTCTGAATCTAGAGCCTCTTTGTCACGGAATGTGGCATGTTAGGTTATTTCAAACCCTGGTGTTCTGAAAGAGTTAATGAACCTTTATAGATGATTAAATTACTTACAGTGAGTAATTTATGTACTCAGACAATTGAAATAGGTATATCAGCAATCCATATACAGTCAAACATAAAATAGGATGTCCCCTAGTCTTACATATCAGATACAAAAACCTAAATGAGATCACTGTATTTTGTTCAGTTATTTCTGACTCTTTTTGACCCCATTTGGGGTTTTCTTGTCAAAAATACTAGAATGATTTGCAGTTTCCTTCTCCATTTCTTTTTACACATGAGGAAACTGAGGCATAGAAGGTTAAGTGACTCAGTTAGGGTCACACAGCTAGCAAGTGTCTGAGGATAGATTTGAACTCAGGAAGATGAGTCTTCCTGACTCCCAGACCAGCCCTGTATGCACTATGGCACCAGCTAAATCCCCAATCACTGTATAACCTAAGAAAAAAAGAATAAACATATCATAGGAATTTGTGATGCTCAAAGTCAGTTCTGTTCACTATTTTTAAAATATGGAATATTGATCTAAAACTTTTCTTAAGGAGCCTTCTACGGAGATTACTGTGGATATTCATTATAGGCCATTATTAATAAGTTTGAATATTTCTGTGTGCTTAATTTTTAACTTGAAATTTCTAAGAATGTAGAGAGGGAGAAGTTAATAAAAACTTCAGGGCTTCGAGGGAATGTGCATTTTTAAGGGATGGCTGCCTTGGTACCACTTGACTCCCAGGTGGAAGGAATGATTTAAGGAGTTGTTGTTGCCTGACTATGAAAGCTTTCATTCTGCTGCAGACCTGTTAAATCCAGGAGAGTGGAGGTGGGAAGTCAACTTGCCTTTGTCTGTAAAGATGACAACATTGATCACCTGCTTCATCAGTAGAACAAGTACTTTGGTTGTCCTTCCAGAAATGGTCATAGATTTGTGCTGAGATGCACACCTTTCTTACCTGATCCCTCCAGTTACTGAAAGAACATTTCTTGCAAGACAAATGACAAGCATTAGGTCCACAGACTGGCTATGAAAGAGAGTACAGGTTCATGTGGGAAATTCTTCCATGGACACAGACAGAATGGAAGGATCTTCTTTAAAAATAATTCACTATCAAATGTAAAAAGAATACATTATTTTTCTCAGAGTCTTGGATTTCATTGGCATAATGGAAGAGTGTTTTATAAGGACACATGGAAACAGATGGTTATATTTCTAAGGGTTTGTGCATATGATTTAGGTTCCTTTTGTACATTCTACCAGGTTACCAAAAAGTCAGGAGTGTTAAACTGAAGATGTGGCATACTGCAGAAGTGTACAGAGGCAGGTAACGAATACCTTCCTCTGGAAAAGATTTGGTTATTATAGAGATCTTCTCATTTACTCCTTAAAATGAGTGAATGCAATAAAATACTGGTCTATTATGATTAACTTCTCCGCTAATATAAAATAGAAAATTCTCTGCAACAACTGATTTCCAGCCCTTCCTTGAAGACTTCCAGTGAACAAAAATCCACTCTACTAAAACAGAAAATTATTAATATTACAGAGTTAATGAATAGGTAGTAGAAAATGCAGGGAGAAAGTAGAAACCAAAAGTAGATTAGATCTTCTGATTTTTTTAACCCCCTGTATGCTTTTCTGTCACCACAGAGAGATTCAGATTGTAAAGTTATTGCACGCAGAAAAGGCATAGAGTTAAATGAAAATGGAAACTTAGGGACGAGCCATATATAACAAGAAAAAATCAAATGGAAGCTAAATGGTTCTTGAATTTTCATAAATAGTTGGAGTATGCAAATATTGTCACATTAAAGGTGTTGGAGGGCAGCTAGATGGTGCAGTAGATAGAGAGCCAGGCCTTGAAGTTAGGAAGACTCATCTACCTGATTTCAAATCTGGGCTCAGATACTTCCTAGCTGGGTGACCCTGGGCAAGTCACTTAACCTTGTTTGCTTCAGTTCCTCATCTGTAAAATGAGCTCGAGAAGGAGATGGTGAACCACTCCAGTATCCTTGCCAAGAAAACCCCAAATGGGGTCATAAAAAGTCAGATGCAACCAAACCACCACCACCGCAATAAAGAGAAAAGCCAGGAAGATAGTAAATAAGTTTTCCCCCCTTGTGAATACTAAAGTGACCAGGAAAACTAAGTTATTTAATATTTCAACTGATTAATACTTAAGGGAAAGATGAAGCATTAACTTTGAATTACATGAACAGATGCATTCCAAAAAGATTTGAAAGAGAATACTGCTACAGTAAAGAAATTGGGAGTCTCTTTCATCTAATCTGTGATTCATTTCAGTAACTTGGAATTTTAATAGGTCTGTGTGAACTTTAAGAAATTAGGTACACTATGAATACTTAATAGATGTGAAATTGCATGACATTGATTATATAAGCGGTGGTTGAGAGACTTAAAGATCTAGCATTGAATATAACTGTAAATCCTCATATCTGTAACTTACATCTTAGATTAAATGAAAAACTATTGATAGATTTTTCTTTCAAAACTAGAAATTAATCATCAAGAAAATGATACGACAGTTCACCAAGAGAATCTGAGTATTTGTCGCTCTTCTCTTCTATAGGAAAAGAATAGAAATACAGTAATACATTTCTTTATGTCTTATCAAACTATTGAAGAACCCTGAAACATTTAGCCTGAAAAAGTGAAGATTACAGAGAACATGATAGCTGTCTTCAAATATTTGAATGACTATCATGTAGAAAAGGGATTAGACTAATTCTTTGTCACTACTGAAGACAAGATCTATGGTTAGAAGTTACAAGGAGTCAGATTTCCTTTCAGCGAAGGGAAGAATACTCATACTATAGTTAGAGTTATATTCATAAATAGACTAGGCAACATTGTGAGAAAACAGGATCCCCGTGCTTCATGTATTCAAGCAAAAGATATTATGGAAGGGTGGGACATTAGACTTTATGATACACAACCCCTAGGATCTTTCCCAACTGTAATATTCTAGTATTCTCATGCATTTTTTTTTGTCTTTTGTGTATCCAAGAGCCTTGCCAAGCTCAATGGTGACATCAGACCCTAGTTGTATTATTTCATTTTGGTTTTTTCTTCTTCTTGAGACTGGGTCCCCCTAATTATTTCAGGCTGAAAGTAAAGCAGCCACCCATTGACCCTTCTGCTGATTGGCAAGGAAGTTTTGACCTGCTCTATTTCTGACCTACGTCAGTTCATCCTACCTTAAACAGCCTCATCCCCACACCCGCTCCCCCTACTTCCAGGGACTTGCCATATTGACGTTGTTCCCACACATACCCAATTGCCATTAGCCCTATTATAGTTCAGAATTCCCAAACTCAAGTGATCCAGCAGCCTTAGCCCCACCCCACCCCACCCCCAGTAACAGAGACTAGAACCTACAACCACATTCAGCTAGATTATCTTAATAAAGGAATAAATACTTGTGTATAGGCTGAATAAAATACATATGATTAAAGGGCCAATGAAAATCTTTCTATCCCCAGCGTGCTTATGTCTGAAATTCACACAATTGGAATCATTATTTGTGTTATAACATTGAATCCTTAAAACTGATGTCAAAGTGCAAATATGTTAACTGGAAGATGTAGGACATTAGTGGGGAGCAAAAGGCAGAAAAAAGTAAGGGAAAGAGATAGAGCTCTGGGTACAAGAGAAGTATTAGGTCTAGTTGGATTCCAGAGGGGGGGCTTTCCAGAACCAGCATAAAGATATTCTTGGAGGGGAAACTCAGATCAGAGAAACCAGCAGGAGGTAGAGAAATACTACTTTGCAGTTCCCTCAAGCCCTGAAGTCTAGTACTTGCTACCAAGTTTTATTATAAGGATATGGCATAACATTTTAGGAATGACTAAAAATTCAAAGCCACAAAAAAAAAAAATCTGGATTTAGAAGGAAAGATATTTCACCAACACAGGTGAAATTCTAATGAAATTCGTGTGTATTTCATTTTCTTAACATTTACCAAAACAGAAGACATTTAACAGTCATGTGTACTGTTATTAGTCCAAAAACATTCTTAAGTTTTTCCCAACTGTCTCAGAACAAGCTATTGATATTTGATAAATAACCAACTGGTCCTTTTTGCCTGTAGACTAGTTGTAAGGACTTTTTTAAAATGGTACTGTACTGTGAAAATGCTTATCATAGTATATTAAGAGCTCTCACAAAATGTTTTATTTAGCGTTGGGTTTAGACCTCAAGTTAGTAGACAGTAGAAAGAAGACTGGTCTTGGAGGTATAGAATCATGTAATCTCAGAGTTGGAAGAGACCCCAGAGGCTATCTAATTCAGCCTGTCCCTGACCAAGAATACCCTCTACAGAATCTCTAAAAGTATGTTTCCAGCTATAATATGAAAATTTCAAATGAAAGGAAATGTACTATTCCATAGGACTACCCATTCCACTTTTGAACAGCTATCATTGTTAGGAACTGAACTCAGTGGTCCAGGCATATTCTGAGACCAGAGAAGAAAATGGCAGAATTCTTATGTACTCCTTCACTGAGTCTAGATATTTTTCTTCCCAAAGCCTAAGATTTTGATATCATGGCATACATACCGTTTGAAATCGACTAAAATCTCCAGATCTTTTTGAAAGAATTGTTGTCATGCTACATCTTCCTCATGTTCCACTGTAAAGTTTTTGGTTTTTTATTTTAACCTAACTATAGAAATATGAAGACCTAGAAGTGTAAAGACAGAAGGAGTTGATTTAGTTCCTGACACCAGTACTCCTGAGTTATGTGACCCTTGGCAAGTCACTTAATTTTTTGGCTTCTTTGTTTGTAAAATGGAATGAAAATAATAGCTTGTTATTGTTTACCTCACAGCATTGTTGTGAGGAAAACACTTTGTAAAGTGCCATTTAAAATGTGTTTTATTTTTAAGGGTGGCAGCTTACACATGAGAGTACTCAAGAAATACTTTTCTTTATAGCTGGTCTGTGGATTTACCAAATCAGGTCATTTGAAAAGCTATGTTATTTATGTTACATAATGAACCAAAATATATATAGTTTAGTCTGAATGAGCTATGTGATTCTCTCAAAACTTTCTAGTTGATTTATTTTGAATTCATAAAAAAAATAAATTAAAAAGCAAACACTTCCTAGAGGGAAAGGATTCTCTTTTTGCTATTCTAAATATTTAAAAAATATTTGGCGTTTGGTTTTTTGTAATTATCTTGGTCAGATTTGGTTGGGTTTTTTTTTTCCCTTTGGGGAAAAAATAATTCATTTAATTTCTTGGTCTCAAATTAGTGGTGACAATTTTGCTTTATTGCCTTGTATCTTTTATTAGAAAGATTGTTTTTTCTTTCTTTGGTGATATTGATTCATCAAAAATTGCTGTAGAGATAGGAATTTCACTTTCATATCTTTATCCCACTCTGCCTTTATATCCCACATCTGCCTTTATATATCAATTAAGCAATAGATTTTTAAAAAAATTTCCTAGTAGAAAGTCTAGCTTTTAATTCAAAGATGTGTTATATTTATGTTCCTCAAGGTATATCATGTCTGCTTGGGTTGCATGTAGGCATTTACTATTAGTCAACAGTTTCTCTCACAGTTACCACATGCCAAGGGTACCTGGACCCAGTAGTGTATGTCTGTACCTAATAAACATCTTGAGAGCATCTTTCAATCTCATTGCCCACTTTCCTCTTTGTGCCTTCCTTTCTGGAGCCATAAGAAACATTAGCTTATCTATCATATGATACCTTTCTGAGCCTAGAACGGTGAGAATAATGGAAGGATCTCCAGTGTGCTTGCCTGGCAATGATGGCATGACTGGTGTGTTTAATAAAACCTTTATTGGTACATTTTCCGGTGTGGTGGTGTTGGCAGAAATGGTCCCCCTTTGGATTTGGAACTCGGCAGCTGATGAAATACAGTAAACATTAATTTGGAACGGGCTGCCAGTTTTGGAAAGCCAGGTGACATTTTATTATATTTGTACTGAACAGGGGCTGTGCCGCATACTGCTGTAGCTTCCGCTGTCAGAGGCTTAGCTGGCATTATGGAAAAAAAAATGGCAGGCCTGAGAATCTTATCCCCTGAAATGAAAGTCGAATGCCAAATTGAAATTCCTACAGGATTTCCGATAGCAATGGGGGAATTGAGAAGCCCACAATTAAGCATATGGGCATTAAGATAATTGTCAGATCTGTTGGCGGACATGATAGAAGACAGATGGGTACGAATCAGTGCGCTCCACTGCAGCACCCTGGGAGACAATTTGACGTTTTACCTGCCTGAGCTACCCTGCCATATTTGTCACTAAATGTGCGGCACAGCATCTTACTGAGTGTTAAGTGTTTTTTGCTCTATAGTATAGGTAGATGTGTGGGACTCTGGTGCCCTCTAGTGAAAAGCCACCGAGAACAATGTTAAATGCTGGTGTCTCCTTCCAACTGATGTTTGGCTGTCTCAGGAACTACCTTAGTTTTCATTCCCACTAAACTCTTATGTTGTTTCTTGCTTTTTTTAGGTCGGTGCCCATCGCGAAGATGGTGTGGCTCTAAGAGGCAGCCATTCTCTTGTGCCAAACCAGGTTCCAGTCCCACAACTCCCAGTTCAGTCGGCCACTTCCCCTGACTTGAACCCACCCCAAGATCCATACAGGGGTGAGTCTACCACAAAAGTGCTCTTCTTAACAGTACTCTGATCTATATGCTTCACCTGTTCCCAAGTTAGGTTAGAAACTGAAATTTGCATACTTGGTATTCATTTCTAGATTAAAAACTGGCACAGAACCAAAGATCAAGTTCAGCATAATAAAGTAAAATGAGAAAGCAGCCATTTAGAACCTGTTCTTTATAGGTTCTGTTTCTCCAAAAATTGTTTTTTCAAAAGTTCTTTGGGACTCTGGTTTCATTTGGGGAATGAGACATCAGATTGATGACAGTAAAGCTTATTTTAGTTATTTACACATTTTTCACTCAGTCAATAAAATTACTATTCAGATCACTTAATGTGGTTAGATGCAACATAAATATAATGCTTCTTAAAAGAAAGAGAGGAAGGATTTTTTTTAATTGAAGGAAATTTAGAAAGAAAGAAAATTGGCTATATAAAGCAGAGATTGTCAAATTAGTTCTCTGGTAGGGAGAAATCCAGCATGAAGCCATCCTCTGATAGACAAGAGGTTTCATAACATCTATGAATAGATATGCAAGACCATTTATTGTCGACAACTTATTTCAGGGCTGGAAATTTTTTTTCAAGAAGACAACTAGCTCATCCCTCTGCCTCTTAAGTCATCACAAATGATTAGTTTTACAAAAGGAAACAAACTTTTAGATCAAAATAGCTTCAATAATAATTGCTAGAGCCAAATTTTAAAATTTGTTGTAAGCCCAGAAAGGTGAGTCATGTCATATCCCAGATTTTCTTCAGATGTGTTTGTCAAAACTGAACAAATTTGAGGATGTTAAGAACCCAACTTTCTGGGCTCGTAGAAGCATTTACAATTCGACACTAGCAATCATTAATACTTGATGGTAGAAGTTATTTGAATCCCGTGGTCATTCCCCAATTGTAAGCATGACCATCTATGATTAAAATGAAAATGTGCAACTAACTGCCTAACATACGTATCTCTTTTAGTCACTAATTATTCTCTGAGTGAGAAGGAAACCTAATTCAGTAATGTCATTGTGGTGTCTTTTGAAGTCTTACTGACTGAATGTATTTATTTTATGTCACGGGAATAATATTTTAAGGATTTTTTCTATTGAATCACGCACATGGAAAAACTCACTATAATAGCTGATATTTACTTGGGTTCTTAATCAGAACGTTGAGGTGCGTGATTTTCATGATTATGATTTTCATTGCAATTAAGTTGATGTTTTGTAGACAGTGAAATTACCATCTACTCCAAAAGATTGCAAAATAGAATTTAACCTCAGAGCCCATGCAATATGAAAACTGGTTTCAGCAGGTGCATTTTGGAAACTTCCCCAGTTCGCATAAAAGAAGGGCAGTCTGAGCACAAGAGTCAGAGTTCAGCCCTCCACATTGTCTCTCTGGCAGCCCCACAATAAGCAACATACACATCCGTGCGTTTAGTCTTTGGTCTAAACATCGGCAATAGTAACACAGCCCTTTTTTCCTTCTAGGCATGCCAGCTGGATTGCAGGGGCAGAGTGTCTCCTCAGGTAGCTCTGAGATCAAATCTGATGATGAGGGAGATGAAAACCTGCAAGACACGAAATCTTCTGAGGAGAAGAAATTAGACGACGACAAGAAGGATATCAAATCAATTACTAGGTCAAGATCTAGGTAACAGTATATAATACTGTCGCTTCATTTAATTCCTTTATTGGACTTTGATGAAGTGAACAGAACAAGGAAGAAACGATTCAGTTTTTTCCTAGCAGGTAAATCCACAGCTGAAAAGGCCTGTTCTAGAAGTACTGATACTATCGTTTCAGATACCAGTACTCTAGCAATGCCTAAAATCCTCTTAAGATCATCAATTTGGGCACCAAGAAAATTATGTACCATAAAAAATAATCATTGATAGACTCAAAAATAAAACACTGCACTTTTTAATCAATGCTCATTTGTAAATTTGAAGCAAAATGTTAATCTTTTTAAAGTGTTTCTAAAAAAATCAAAATTGCAAAACAATATAAAATACTAGTCCAATCTATTGGTACACTGTACTCTTTTCTCTTACCCTTACATCTGGATACTTACTTTACCCCAGTTTTAATAGCATTGAAACCTGTACTTTTATGGTGACAAATTGAGCCGTAGTTCAGCGTGACATCTACATTGTTAATGTTCTTCTTTTTCAGTGCCTATCTAGATAGAAGGTATGATATATAATTATATTCACCTCCTAATAACGGATGTTGTCTGGTTTATTTTTAATGCCCAACATAGTTACGTCCTGATTTATCTTGAATTTTTACTTCCATCTGACAGTGATGCACTTCTGCTGCTGCTACTCCCATTCCTGATCTTTTTGCTCCCGTTAACATGTTTCATTTCTACAGGGAAGCCTAATTGATATCTCACATATATAGAGTACTTTCAGGGTTACAAAGTACTTCCCTCACAATGACCCTGCCAAGTGTGGTTAAGTGACTTGGTCACAGTCATGTCCCTAATAAACATCAGAGCATGGACCTGACATTCTTCTGCCCCCAGGTATAGGGTTTATATCCACTGGTCCTTCAGCTATATCATACTGCCTCTGTTTACTTTTAAAGAAATCATAATTATATCCTGGTATCTTTTAACAAACAAGAACAGACTTTGATGGTATCTTTATCTAAAGATTTCCTTAGACAAAGAACTTCAATTCAGCCATGAAGTCATTGTGGCTGTGAGGTCTTTGGTCTGTTGCCATTCTGTCCCCTGATGAAGTCAAAGCAACGAGAGAGAATGGTTTAGGTGCTGTTTGCTGCTGGTTAGTTAATTTCACTAGAGCACCAGATTAATAAGGTCAGCATCATAGCTTCAGTGACCATGGATTTTCAGTTGTTATTCTCTAAGACTGTAGTCTGTGTGCTGGATTGCACTCAGACACTTCACAAGAAGGCAGCCAGTTTAGAAATCTTGGAAGGATTCATTCATGCAAATCCATTACCAAGAAGGCAAAAACTTTTCAGCTTACATGCCAGACTTCCTGGGTTAGGAGAGTTATTTCAGTAACGCACAGCACATTCCATAAATATTGGCCTTTAAGCTTGAAGATAGCATGGTTGAGGTTGTTTGTATTCATATGTGTGGCTGGTTTATTTATTTGAGTGAAAAAACTCATGCATGAACAATGTACCTTCTAGACAACTCTTCTACGCAATGAGTGTGGTTATTTGTTCAATAATTTAGTCCCTGTTAGCCTATCCTATTGTCAGTACCCAGGAGAGAGCAAGCACATTAACCAATGGTCTGCTGCCATCATACTAAGGTTAATTAAGGAATATATGCCCATTCCCATGGCTGAAGAGGGAAAGATACACACACACACAAGCATCACAGAAAGGTGACCCTGATCTTGAGACAGTTGTGCCAGCGTTGATTCACTAGCACAGACAGTGATGCAAGACTAGCATTTCCACCTGTTTTTCAACTTTGTTAGAGTTGCCATAGTCTAAAAGACTTGGATAAATGTTATGGGCTAAATAGCCCAATTTATACCTATATCTACATTAACTTGGGAAGATGGGAGATGTGAAGATGGGAGAATGAGACTTATCCTAGGAACAGCTCCCACCCCCAAAGTAGTATAGGCAGAAAGCCCAAATGCTCCTGCTTCTAGCTTCCCTCCCTCCTTCCTCCTTCTAGGTACTGGCTTATATGCGTTCTGTTCAATTTTAAGCACCAATCATCAAAATTAAGGGCTGGACAATGAAGGGCAAGAAGATAGCTGAGATGGCCCAACAAGACTCAAGAAGAAGTAAAGAGGCAGCTAAGGAGGCTTTTGTGAGTCTAGGAAACAAGAAAATAGAGGATTCCATAAGGGTAGCACTGGTTGCAACTACTTAAAAATATAACAGAGGAGGATATATACAGCCAGCCGTCTTGAGAAAAAGGAGAAGAGGTCTCATTTCAAAGGCTTCTTGGAATGTTCTTCTCAACAGTGAACTGAGGGGGCCATCTCTTGCATCCTGTACCACCAGTCTCAAAGGTCCTAGCAGAGGGACTAGAGAAAATTAGTAGAACCCAGAAGAACGTGACTAGCAGAGGTTAAGAATAGTCTGACAATCAATTGTCAATCAATAATTGTCTGCTGGGCACTAGGAATACAAAATCGAAAGTAAAAGAATTTCCTATAGGGATATATACAAAATAGTTTGAAGATGATTTGGAGGAAAGAACCAACAAATTGGGGAATCGGGGAGACTAAGCCCCAAGTGCAGTGGTCACTTGGAATTTTCCTACAGCATTAGGCTTACTGGCCATCTCACAGTCAGAGGGACACAACAGCAGTGTCCAGCCGATGCTGGAGAGGGGATACAACAGTATTAGGCCTTAAGAAGAGCAAGGATTGGGGGTAGGAACCATAATTTCAATAAGGAAATCATAGGAAAATTAATACAGTGAGAGATTTTTTTTTAAATAATAGAGAACCGACAGAGGAAGAGAAATGTTCAAGGAAAAATTGTCATATCAATGAACAGGAACTAAGTAATAAAGGAAACTGAGGCCAGATCCCCTGAGAAAGCACAAGGATTTCTTCAAGCCCTACTGGAACAACAATGAAGCTAGTCTAGGAACTTCTAAGAGCGTTCAGAGCAACATCAAGTTGCATGAAAATATCAGACATCAGAAGAAAAAATATAGGCTCATTCAAAAATCAGCAAATCTAACCAGACGCTAAAGAAATCAGAACAAAATACAGAAACACTCTCAGTCATGATAGAGTGTCTTAGAAGAAAAAGAGGGATTGGAATGAAAAGTGCAAAGGCAGAAGGGAAAATATTAGAACATGCCTACGTTACATGCGTATGACCTAGTAGTATAGGAGGCGAATACTGGAATAGCACCCAGAGTTCTTCAGTATGCACCTTGGGCTCTAGCAGTTCAATATTGCTCCTTTAAATTGAACTAAATTCCACTAATTGCTATTGTTTAACTGAATGTCAGGAATGCACTCTGTTGTAGAAAATTTTAAATTAGTAATAAGTACTAAATTGTATCCTCACATTCTGAACTAATGAGCCTATAGTTCATATTAATAGAGCTGTCCTTAAGATCCATCAGTCTACTGAAATTTGACTTGCTCAGCCAACAAGCTACAAATCTGGGAAATTAAAATTCCAAACAGGAAAAAAATAACAGTGTTAAATACATTCTGAAGATATTAAATAAAAGAGGATAGGTTTTTCTCCTAACAATCTGTTGCCCTAGATAAAATCTTTAGCTGAGACTTACTATTGAAAAGTACTCAGAATTCCTTAACAGCAAAATGTTTAATAATGTAGCTATGAAAATATAACAGGGATAAATGTTACTGCCTCTTATTCTTCACCTTGCTTCTATATTTGATAGAGTTCTGTGTAGAGAGAATCACTGTACAAAGCTTCTGATATTCTAGTCATAATTTACCATGAATGTCCAATACGCCTTTTAAATAGCTGCCAAGGCCACCTGCCCAAGTACTAAAGTGAGGGTTGGCAGTTATGTGGTAAATTAGGGTTGTATACATTCCAGATATTTTAGACCAAAATATTCACTTGCAGCACACCCTAAGCACTCAATAAAATGATCCCCTTATGTCTTCAGTTATCCAAATTGGCTGTCTAATCCCCCACATAATTGCCAACTCTCCACTTCACTTTGGAATAGCGAGATTTGGCAGAATGTGTTCTGTTTGGGACAAAGAATTAGGATTCACTTACCCTGATCTTAGCAAGCATTTTCAGAGCATTTTGTAGGTTACCACTAAAATAAAAACCATTTATCTCTTCTCCACTCCTTTTCCAAAATGCCATTGCTTCCATGCTACCTCCTCACTTTTATGGATAGAAAAGATGAGAGAAAAAAGTACAGTGACAATTTGAGTTTTTTCATTTCATTCTTTGTTAGTAAGAGACACTAAGGAGATGCTTCTATGTGACTAACACCTCTATGTTGCTGTTCAGTGATCAGATCAATTCTTATTAATTTAGCTAGTAGCTGTTACATATACATATTAATGGGTCCTTTGAAGTTTCAGTAGACTATTTAAATTTGTTATTGAGAACCTTCTCCTTTGAAAAGGTCACTCTTGTGACATTTAGTTATGCTTCCAAATCTGTATTATAAGCCAACAGTATTTGGGGGAAAAAAAAATCTATGCAGTCTATTTGCATAACCAATTTATTTATTTATACATTTATTTATAAGTGAATAATGAATTCAAATTACTTATTAGCCCATGAACCTTTGGAAAACAAGTTCTCATTTTCAAGTCTTCTTTGTGTTATATATAGCACAATGTTTAATGTACAAAATGGTTACCCAAATGATTGCCTTTTTGACTTTACCTAGGGGAAACTTGTTTCTGTTGCTGTTCCACCTATTCCATTCTTGTTCATTATTTCAAGTAGTGTTGATTTCTAAAGGACCTTAGTGCTTTAATAACAGTATCCTGTGTACTAGTTTTGGAGGACATTGCAGGCTTAGGAGTCGGGGTGGAACTAGAAAGTAAACAGCAATTGAGAGGGGAAGAAGCAAAAGGGGTTCATTCTGACCTGGCCCAGCTATATTTTATCCCTACTCATTAACAGCATAATACATCAAGGAAGCATCACCGTGCCCACCTTGGTCTCCTAAGCTTAAAGTTGGGCCCAGGAGCCCCATTGTTCCAGCCAGGTTTTCAGGAAGTACTTGTTGCAGAAAGTCATTTACCTGCAATGAGACACTAATGACTCTTCCCCCCTCCCCTTATATTTATTTGCCCCTTGCCACAGGTAGTCCACCCTGTGGCTGCAAGGGAATCATTTTAATGCACCAAGTGTCTTGAGTTATAGTTCATTCCATCACATTCTACAAATTGATCCATGAAGAGGGGCCCCCCCAAACCAGAATTATTCCAGCCCCTAAACAGCCCCAGGTCCCGAAGCCTAAATCATCTTCCTCACCTTAATTCTTGACTGTTGATTAACCGAAAGAATAATTCCAGTTGTGTCTGATTCGTCAGGACCCCTTTAAGGGTTGTCTTGCCAAAGATATTGGCGTGATTTGTCATTTCTGTCTCCAGCTTATTGTATAGATGAGGAAATTGAGGTAAACAGAGTTAAGTGACTTGCTTAGGGTCACTCATCTAGTAAGTGTCTAAATCTGTATTTGAACTCAGGCCTTCCTGACCCCAGGCCCAGCACTCTATTCACTGCCAGGAATGAACTATTTTTCTTGAAGGAAAGAAGGGCAGAAAGAGTTAAATGAAAGAGAAACGGGTACATCTGGTAATTTCGCTCTGCAACAAGATAAGCATCTTTACTTAGTAAAAATTTAGACTTAAAATCACAAAAATGTTAGAGGTGTAACGGACTTTCAGACATCATCTAGATTTCTAGCCACAGGATTCCTAACTTCTCTCTAGTAGGCTCTGCCCGGTATTTATTACAGGGAGCTCACTACCTATTGTGGCTGCCCATTTCATTTTTTTAAAGCTCAACGTTAGGGCAGTGGGGTGAAGTGCTGCCCTCAATTAAGCCAAAATTTACTTCCCTGTAACTTTCATATATTGGTCTTAGGTTTGCCCTTTAGAACAGCACAGAATAAGTTTGTTTCCTCTTCTAAGTAAAAGTCTGCAAATATTTGGAGATTCTTGTCACCTACCCCAGTGCCTACTCCCAAGTCTTCTCTTCTCCATCCTAAATAGTTCTAAATTCCCTGAACTCTCCTTCATTTACAAGTTTCCCAAGTGCTCACTAGCCTGGTCACTGTCTGAATAATCTGGACTTTGTCATTATCTTTAAAGTGAAGTGCCTGGAAGTAGGAACAGTGCAAATGCTAGCTGCTTCCCTCACCTATTCTTAAAATAATTGATTTCTAGAACAAGGAAAAGCCACGGGTATCATCTAGTTTGGCCTCCTGAGAGGGAGAAAACAAGGCTCAGAAAAGGTCAAGGACCTTACCTAAGATCATACTGCTGTTAGTGGCAAAGTATGGACTAAACATCCAGCATTTTAGAAATGCTTTGCCTTGTTTAGTTTTTTTTTTTTAACCTAAATGCAGGAGCTTAAACTTAGACCTGTTTTACCCTCTCTTGTTTAAGTCTATCAAGGTCTTTTTGAATCACATTTTTCTCATTGGTTCCAAATGCCATTCAGAATGGAACTTCAAAAACTTCCTATTTTAAAATGTACTTTGCTTACACGGGTCTTGCTCCCTACAGGGTAAGAGAAAAAACGCTGTGGTGCTGCTTTTTGAAATGTAATGTTTGTTGTTGAAATGTACATTGTTTCACTTTGGCTGATATCCTGCACTCTTTCATTGTCCCAGTGCAGATAATATGTGGCCCTGATTCTGACTTGGCCATTGTCTCCGGCTTGATTTGAGCATTATATCTTTGGTAGAACCGTTAGCTCCTTTCTCAGGTCCAGAAACACGCTGGAGATTTAATGGGATGAAGAGCTATCTGCATAGGCAGTCTCAAGAGCAAAGACATTCTCAAAATTCTGGCCTCAGATGGAGAATCTTAGTGAAAAACCTTAAAGGAAAGAGAACCCAGGGGAAGGAGGAATAAAGAAAATATTTGGAAAGCTTTTCCCCCCACACCATTAGAAAATGTTATGTCTTTTTTTGTTTCATAGCAATAATGATGATGAAGACCTTACACCAGAGCAGAAAGCAGAGCGTGAAAAAGAGAGGAGGATGGCCAACAATGCCCGTGAGCGCCTGCGTGTACGTGACATTAATGAGGCTTTCAAGGAGTTGGGCCGCATGGTGCAGCTCCATCTGAAGAGTGACAAGCCGCAGACAAAACTCCTGATCCTCCACCAGGCTGTGGCTGTCATTCTCAGCTTAGAGCAGCAAGTGCGAGGTCAGTTTTACACCACATTGCACCCTTATTTATCCCCAAAGTAATGATGCGAGTATTTAGCTCTGACGCTGATAGTTGATAGAATCGATGGCAGATATTAGGCAAGGTTCTTACCCTGTAAAGCAAAGAAAACTCAGTCCAAAATGATCATTCCATCTTGAGGTCACATTGAAAGTCTGTAAGGAAACTCTTTCTTTTGATTATTGTATTTAGATTTTAAAACTGAAGTTTGAAATTTCCCTAGCGTATCATCTGAATCCAGAGTTTCGAATATCTGCCTTGTTCACTTTTCTGAATTACAAACTTCGTGTCCAAATTCAGTATCCAATTCTTCTCCCTTGCTTCCTACTTAAATGCACAAGCATTTAACATACCAGCAAAGTGTGTCAATTACAAAGTGCTATTGTTAATAACATTAATTCCGTGTGCTGTGAAAACTTCAAGTCTCATCACATTACTACGTGAACCCCAGAAGTAGCACCTGGGTTAACTAAATATTGGGTCAAGATAGAGATCCGATTCACCAGACTGAACCATTTGGCAATGCTCTTTGCTTTAACGTTACACAGAAAGGAATCTGAATCCTAAAGCAGCATGCCTGAAAAGAAGGGAAGAAGAAAAAGTATCTTCAGAGCCTCCTCCACTCTCGTTGGCGGGACCTCACCCTGGAATGGGAGATGCATCAAATCATATGGGACAGATGTGAAATGGTAAGTTCTACTTTCAGCCATTGCAGATATCATTCTAGACCTAAGTCATCAGACATTTTTTTAAAATAAGATTTAATTGAGACCTCTCCCAGACTTTGGTTTAGAAAAATGATTCTGAAATGCTCATCCAAAAAAATAAAAGACGCGCTAAAATCTGTTCATTAATTTTCCTTTTTTTTTTCTTTTACTTCTTTCACAGGTCCGAGTTGCCACATTTCTTCATTAAAACAAGAGACCACTTCCTTAACAGCTGTATTATCTTAAACCCACATAAACACTTCTCCTTAACCCCCCTTTTTTGTAATATAAGACAAGTCTGAGTAGTTATGAATCACAGACGCAAGAGATTTCAGCATTCCCGATTATCAAAAAACAAAAAACAAAAAAAGTGCAACTTGAGGGACGACTCTCTTTAACATATCATTCAGAATGTTTAAAGCAGAATGTTGCGAGCTGTGGCACGCAGCCCAGAGACTGAATGGCAATCTTCTCCACACTGTGGAACAATGCATTTGTGCCTAAACTTCTTTTGGAAAAAAAAAATATAATTAATTTGTAAGTCTGAAAAAAATATTTAATTTAAAAATTGTAAACTTGCAATAATGAAAAAGTGTACTTCTGAAGAAAACTACATGAGCGTTTTTGTTGGTGTTGTAGTCAGCTAGCGTTTATACTCACTGGATATTGAAGGGGGAGCTTTGCTGCCCTAGTTACAAAACCAGCAAACGTCCTAATGAAAATGAAGTGATGACATTAGCCATTCCTTAGGGTAGGAGGAACAGATGGATCTTATAGACCTATGACAAATATATATATATAAATATATATATAAATATATATTAAAAATTTAGTGAATATGGTAAGCTTTTGTTCATTTGTTTCAGACTTTTTTCTCCTGTAAAAAAATAGTACTGATTAACTTTTTTAAAAAAAAAAGATTTTACTGTAAATACGGATTTTTTTGTCTTATTTCTGTCCCTCTCCCCTGGTTTGTTATTGTAACCTGTAGTGCCAACTCTGTCTCTGGAGGGGGAGTACAGGATGAAATGCTGACCCTGATGTTGCTTCTCATTCATAAATAAGTAGAAAGTTGTTTCTCCAGTCTTTTGGGAACACAGGACTTAAAAGTCACATCGTGTGTAGATATTCGAAGCAGCATTACCAAGACGTGGCAAAATGAATTTGTCGGAATTGTAATGTTGCTCTTGTGACCCTATTCTGGGATTTTCAGAGGTACAAGGTTAGAATGCTACAATGTTACCACTGTGCCTTCCAATGTTTATATCATCAGAAACATAACATAATCAAAGTGGCTGTGATTTTAAACTGATTAAAGTGTTAACCTACATGTGTAGCCTAAGTAGTGTGCAGTGAGGCGTTTCTGAATACATGGTCAGATTTTTGAAGAAAAAAAAACAAAAAATAAACATCAAATCAGAAAATTGCAAGTAGTGTGATAGATATGATTGGTTTTCTTTCTTTTTTTAATTTTTTTTATTTTTTTTTCTTTCTAAGTGGGTTTACTAGAGTGTAGACCCTCTTTCCTCTGCCTCCTCCTTAGTTTGAAAAATGCCAATATCCAATCATCATGCAGCATTATAACAAGCCTTATAAGTCCTAAAGCATTAAGTTGCACTTTCTCAAGGAGGGGTAGTACAGTATTTCTCTGGCCAGTATGAATGAAGTTTATACTTAACATATTTGATAGTAACATAGATCAAGCTATGTGGCACAGCAACTCATCAGATAACTAGCTTTGAAGTCTGGGCACGATTGAACCAACTTCCATAGTGAATCTTATAACGATTGACTTTGGTGTATAGTACAGTTAACAGGTAGTGCTCCTAGCTAAGTATTTGTCAGCATCCTTTTGTCTCTAATTCTAGTTTCTATTTTTACAGCCACACAAACTTGGCATGTATTTAAAAAAAGAAAAAAAACTCCCTGTTCAAGTAGATTTTCCACCTATCAGCACTGAGTAAATGCCATACATCCATCAAAATGGTCTGAATGTTCCATCTGTTCTCCTGTTTTGCCAGTTATATAGTAATGAAAAAGACATTTGTAAATTTTATGCAACAAATGGCAAACGTATCATTATTTTGAAATTGTGTATGTAAAAGTTATATTTTTACATGTAGACTCTTGTTATTATGTGTTTTAATACATTGTATCAGTTTTTGTTTTAAAAAAATCTGTGTGATTGAAAAAAGTCTCATTTAAATGAAATAGTGAGATACAAGAATCTGAATTTTATGTTCATTTCTGAAAACGTGAAGAACAAATAAGATAGTTACCATGTGGTCACCTTTACACATCCATTAACATTTTGATTAGCTGTGTGTATGTTGAAAACTGTAAATATGTTCAGTAGAGGTAAAACTAAAATGCTTTGATTTGTTGATAAGTTCCTAAAATGTGGAGGTGGATTAAAAACCTTAGGAAAATAACAGGACTCAAACTCTACGAAAAGTTCCATTTAGGTTTACCATTGAATAGCCTGTATGGGGAAAAAAATTGAGTCTGGTTTGCAAGAAGACTGTAGAAGAAGAAAGTTCACCCTCCAAATGATTGGAACCATTGTGTTCTTGGTTCCTTAGAATATTCAAGGTGCCATTGTACTAGGTCATTCTACACTCATACTTTATAGTCCACCAAGGCTGGAATCCCCAAGAACAATTTTATATCAGAAACACATATGCCATTTGATCACGTTCAAGAGAAGCGTACACTACAAAATACAGTGTTTACTCTTTAGGGAACTGGAAATACTCCTTCGATTTATGCACATTTTAAGAACTGCACTCTTGATCAATGTTATCATAAGGTGCTTTATAAGGCTGAATTAAAGTTTTTTCAAATCTGTGAACAAAACAAAAAAATTAAATTGTAGTCATTTGATTTTCTTTAAAAGAAATTGGTGCTTTATATTTTGTTCTCACTTGAACTAAGAGCTGCAATCCATTATTAAACCAGCTTTGATATTTTCATTACTCTGTAATGCAGTACCTTTATAGTGGAATTTCCTTTGGAAATAAATGAAAAAACGTTTTTCAAAATGACCAGAATCCTCCTCATTGCTTTTAGCTCTGTGGAGAAATAAGATCTGCACCAATACTTACTATTCTGGATGTACCCATATTAAAAAGTTTAAAGGGGAAGTGGGCTTTTTTGTTGTGTTGATTTTTTTTGTTTGTTTGTTTTTAATTAGTCAAGCCCTGGTAAACCATTGGAATCTATACTGGATTTGTGGGTGAAATTTAGCCGAAGAAGCAAAAAAACAGTATGAAGTCTCATGAGGGTCCGTACTACATTATATATGATGATACCAAGACAGAGGAAATGTTTAAAAAAACATGGACTTCAAAAGCAGCTTGGAACACTTGATCCACCTCCACATTCAAGTAATTTATGAATATGCAGAATAGGGATCTGTTCATCTAGAAAATTTTACCATTTGTCTTCTGTGTAACTTCAAGGAACACTAATGTTTATACAACTGTCAGTCCTACCAGTGATGCAACTTGGTCTGATTCAGTCTTCCGATTTCCTTTTTCCTTTTTTTTTTTTTGCGTGTGTGTGTGTGTGTGTGTGTGTGTGTGTGTGTGTGTGTGAATGTATCTTTATTTTGTTGCAAGGGTGTGTGGGAAGGGAGGTAAGGGATGGAGGGTAGAGGACAAGCTAATAATTGGGTAAAAGAAGAGTTTTCATCTTTGCATCCAACAGGCAGTACAGCATCTGCGTCCAAATGAGTCAGGCATGAAACAATTTCAGCATAAACAAACACATACACACACACACAAAACAACACAACACACACACACACACACACACGAAGTCTGCTGGCTGACTGGGATTAAAAAAAATGTCAAAGTTAAAATGGAATAGGATGAATTCCAACACAATGGGGGTACCAAGGCCTTTGGGCCTCTTTATGTTTTGTTTTGAGTTCTTTCATTTTTCTTTAAAGACACATTCATTGTTTCTCATGGGACTTGAAGCTGATTCATCTTTGTGCAGTGCTGGTTTGACCATACTCATTTCAAGTATTATAGACATATGTAATGGTGAAAATATATGAACTGTGGCCTTTTTCATTCTTGTTACTTGTGATGCAATTAAGTGAAGATAAGAAAAAAAAAAGCAGAGATTTACCATGTATCAGTGCCTGGCTTTTTGTTATAAAGCTTTGTTTGTCTAGTGCTCTTTTTGCTATAAAATAGACTGTAGTACACCCTAGTAGGAAAAAAACCTAAATTTAAAAATAAAAAATATATTTGGCTTATTTTTCGCAGGAGCAATCCTTTTATACCATGAATATTACAAAAAAAAAATTGTCAGATTCTGAATATTTCTTCTTTGTAGATTTTTGGAATCATTCTGAGTAAAAGTTTGTTACTTTATTTTACTATTTAAAAGATGTTATTTTACCATGTGTTGCTGAGATGAAACTGTACGGTAGCTTTTTTTTTTAGTTATAGGTCGCAGCGGGGAAATTTTTTGCGACTGTACACATAGCTGCAGCAGTAAAAAGAAAAAAAATTGTTTAAAAAAAAAGAAAAAAAGGGAAAACATTTCAAAAAATATATATATAACAGTTACACCTTGTTTTCAATGTGTGGCTGAGTGCCTCGATTTTTTCATGTTTTTGGTGTATTTCTGATTTGTAGAAGTGTCCAAACAGGTTGTGTGCTGGAGTTCCTTCAAGACAAAATAAACCCAGCTTGGTGTAGGCCATTACCTGTTTCTCATCTGTAGTTATTCGATGAAGTCATGTACATGACCGTTCTGTAGCAATAAATGTGCCATTTTTATAAACTGTTTCTGACACTTGTTTCATTTCATTTGACATTGTCCATATAGCTACAATTCTCTTCTGTAAGCAAAACTGCATCTATATTTCATTTTCCGAGTGTTGGAGGCATTGGCCACTTAACAAAAACAAAAATCACAAAAACAAATGGCGAGGCAAAGCTCATGCTTGACCGAGGAAGAGAGGCCCTTAAAGAAAATGGAACCAGATGCATGCAAAACACAAAGAAACCTGGCTAGAGGATTAACTAATTGAAATGAAGGAATAGAATTAATGTGCCCGTAAAGTTGAAGCTATGCTTCGGAAGAGCTCTGAACTACCGCCAGTATTCTGCTGTCCGATGTGCTGCAGGGGTGCTATTTCAGCTCAGCTTAATACTATGGCATCGGGTGGTTGGTTGGCTGTTTGGCAAGACCTCTGCTAAATCATATAAGATGAATGATTTCTTTTTTTTTTTTTAACTCTTCATTAGAAGTTGGATATTGTGAACCACACCACTATATTGTGTTTATGCCTTCTGAGTACAAAACAAACACAAAACACAACACAAAAACAATGACCCATGACTTCTGGTTGGCCTTGTTGGAGGTTATTAATCCAGATGTAAACAACCAGATGGTTTTCTAACTTGTACAAACTGACTTGCGTCACCTATTATGAAAGGAAACATTGTACAGATCATAAAATGATCCAGTGTTATGTACTGTGAGTAAAATTTTTGTAGAATGGACATCAACTCCACTTTGCCAAGACTTGGAGGCTGTTTCTGCATTGCATTGTAGAAATGTTATGAAATGTATGCAATGTGCAAGAAAGCCCATGGCAGAAGAGAACCTCATTGACTGCTGTCTAATGTAGTATACGGTACTCTGGAACTTCTCACTTCTCACTCTTGTGTTATTACTAATGAGGTTTAGTGACTGTAGTTTACCTGAAGGAAAGTGTTATGATGCTAGTTGCTTCACATGTGAACTGCCCTCCATAGCAAAATGTTGGGAAATATTTTTTTTGGCTGAATTGTTTGCATATATTTAAATTTCATGAAATTTCCAAAGATTTTGGTTGATTTTACTTTCTATATGATTTGAGATGTTCTTATGTTTTTACTGTGTATTTTAAATATCTATTATATATCTATATATATATATATATATAATATACATATATAAGAGCCACAAATATTTAGTCTTTTAGTATTATATCTCACCTCATAATCCCTACCAAAAAGGGAGAACAGTGCTTGGACACACGTCAACATTCCCTACAATAAAATAACCATTTTAACCTGTTTAAAAGTCCATATTATAACTATGACTGCTGTCTTTTCAAAAATAAGGAAATTTGCCTAAACAAGTTCAATATATGTAGAATCTCATGAAAAATACTATAATAATAAAGATTTTAAAAGTGGCAAAAGGGAACATTCAAAAAAGTCAGAACATTTTACACCTTCAATCTTCCAACTAAGTCTTCCTATCTATAAGAAGAGGTCTATACCATGTTTCATTTAAATGAAGATAATCATAGAAGGGCTGAACGGGGTCTTAAAAATATTATAAGAGCCTCATTTTCCAGATGATTTTGAGACCCAGAAAAGTGAAATAGACTGTTCAAAGTTATTGATTAAAATGACATGACCAAGACTCAAAATCCATGTCTTTTGACTTTCTTATTTGTGAATTGTCCTTCTGAAGGATCATAGAACGAGAAGAGAACTCAGTGACTATGTAGTCGAGCCCGTGATTTTATAGATGAGGAAACTGAGACCTAGGGAAGTTAAGTGACTTGCCCAAGGTCATACAAGTAGTACATGGGCAGAATTTGAACCCAGATCTTCTGACTCTATAGTTCAAGTTCTTTTTCACTCTACCAAGGCCAAAGGCCTAAATGATTCCATACTTCTAAAAGTAGTCAAAAGTAATTAATATCCATCTATTTGTAATTAGCCAGAATCAGGAATCTAATGAAGGTGAGACTCCCATATTAATATTTTGACAGCCCAAAGACACATAATGGGACCTTCTTCCTCTTATCACCAAGTAGTTCAATATATCTTTCCTGTGTTATAAGGAAACACATCTGAAATTCAGTGATTCTTGTCAAGGCCTAAGTAGATGGTAGACAGATAGGTGGCACAGTGGAGATAGTAGTGCTGGACCTGAAATCAGGAAGACTCATATCCCTGAGTTCAAATGTGGCCTCAGACACTAGCTTAAGCTCCCTGTCGGACATGTTTGAGACTATGCTGTAATAATTCCTCAGGAGTCAGGGAATCAGTGTTTTGTACCAAAAGGTACATGGAGGGAAAAGATAAGTCACTTAAACCAGTTCCCTCATCTTTAAAATGAGATGGAGAAGGAAATTACAAACCACTCTAGTGTCTTTGCCAAGAAAACCCCAAAAGAGGTCAAGAAGAGAAAGACAGGACAGAAATGACTTAACAACAAAAGTATGAGGTATAAGTTGCAACACAAGGAGGTGAATTAAATTGAATGGATTAAATGGCTCACATGGCCTCAGGTGCTATACACAAAGCACTTCCAGCTCAGTCAGAAAAAAGTTTCCAACTTCACAAAGATGGGGAAAATAGCACCCAGGAGATTCATTTGCAAAAGAGCTAGCTCTAGATTTATGCTGTGTCTGAAGAGTTTTTAAATACCCAATTATGCCAGTCAAGAATTCAGTTAATCTAGATGTTTGCCCCTCCAAAAAAATGGCTGGATATCAGGTTAAGCTGGGTTTCATGTGTAAAGGTCAATGTAGACGCAGTGTTATGCTCTTCTAGAGCATCTCTAAGGAACCCCAAAGCAGAGATGCTTGACACAACAACGCAATAGGTTTCCACTGGCCTTGACAAAGGCAGCTAAGCCCAAGAGCTAAGCCCACTTCACAGTATGAGTGAGATCCCAGAGCCATACTAGTATCAGACTTTCCTGGAAAAAAGAAAGCTCCTTTGTATAACTTAATGGAAATTTACTGGTAAAGACTGACCCTACCCACAATACAGTACTCATTCAAACCTTTCCCACTATTTTTGGAAATGTGCATTGGCACGAATATTGTCCCAACAGGAAGCATAAATGTGCCAACTATGAACCAAAAATATTCAGCCACAATTGGGTCTCCCTTGCCTGGGTTTTCTTGACATGGCTAGCTTGCTAGGAAATAGAGTGGAGAAGAGAGAATTTTTTCCTTTGTAGTATGTTGGAGTAATAGTTCTTGGAGCAACTTCCTACATTTAATATCTCTTAGCTTCATCATAACCCAATGAAGTAAGGAAGGGTCAATGTATTATTCCTATTTTCCAAGTAAAATTAGGACATAGTGTTTTCTCAACCAGTACAGGGCCAGGACAAGACGACTGATTCCCAGGCCAGTAATGTTTCCAACTATATCACACTGAATTCGACTAACTATGAACTCATATTGCTTTGCAAACTTCAGTTGAGTGGTTTTCCACCTTTATCCAATTCTGCTTTTCCCATACTTTCTACTTCCTTTTGCATTCCATTAAATCAATTTCCTCTTGTTCTGTCTTCAACAAAGAATTTTTAACTGGTTACATTTAGTTCATAAAATCCCTTCTGGTACCTGAAGACCATCAGTACATCAATCTTTCGTCTACCTCATCCTTAAATAGTCCCCCTTTCTGTTTCCTCTTTGTTCAAAAGTCCAGTTTTCTAAATTTTTAATTATTTTCATTATTAACCTCCAAATCTATTCCAAGATTTCTATAAGCTCCAAACTGCAGACACTATGCTATGTCCTATCTTGCAATTCATAAACTGCATGTACAACATTGAGATGCTTGACAAAATGAGTGATTGTGACCATGTACATGTCTCAATTATCCTGTCACTTCCCCCCCAGTCCTAATACCAGCCAAAATGTCCATGGTATCAGTAGTGGAGGGAGCTGACTGAGGCTTACAGGCCTCAAGGCCTTTTACTAAGACAATGAAAAGCAGTTGTTTTCCTGAAAATGAAGTTGCCCCTTCTTTTAAGGAAAAATGAGGAACTCTAAAAAGGCATTCTCAAAGTTTCATGTGAAATTTCCAGATATCCAATTCCATAATATTTTCATGCCTCTGGAATAAAGTTTACATACTATACATAACAGTATCTATTTACCTACCAACAATCTGAGGCAGAAAAGCTTTGCTAACATGTAAGCTAAACGGAAATATCCTGCCTAAAATGACTTTGAGACAAGCATAGTTTCAGGTGGCCCTAAAATAAAGAAAGCCTATAGGGTGGACATTGAAGCAGATGAGAAGACAGAAGCATATACAGGGTTGTTAGCTGAGAGACCCAGGTTCTAGCTGTATCTGCATTGTGAACTCAACCAATCACAAATATTTATTCAGCCCCCGCTATGCACCAGGTATTGTGCTTGATGATGGGGATACAAATGGAAAAAAATAAAGCAATCCCTATTCTCAGAAGAGTCACTTCATATTCTGGAGGCCTTAGGAATCTTATCTGTTAAATAAGGTTATTCGGTGGTTTTGAAGGCAATTGCAAGACCTAACATTCTATGACTTTTTTAGTCCGCGAATTGTATGGAGCATTTCACTACATTTACACTTTTTACAGTTGTATTGTCAAGAATTCTCAGTTTCAGATACACTTTAATGTCTAGGTCCAACCCCTGCCTAGGTGGGCTCTGCCATACTGGAGAATCCACCAAACAAGTGAAAAGATTGTCAAACCAGACAAAAAGGAAACTGAGCCTATGAGTTGGAAGACCTGAAGTTTTGATTGAGAGCTCAGAATTCAAGCTGATGTTTTGGCACCCTGTCCAAAGTGTTTGAGACTCTCCTGTAATAATTCCTAAGGTGTCAGAGAATCAGTGTTTTGTACCAAAGGGTACATGGAGGGAAAAGGCAAATAGAAGAAGCCGAAGTTGACTGTAACAACTTCTGACTCATCCCTCATTATCAATCATTTTTGTAGCTAATTATTCATCTTAGGGTTTTCGCCCCTCTTTGTGGTTCAGTTATCAGTTGTATTTCGGTTCCTTATTGGAGCAAAAAGAGACTGCTGGCTTACCCTAGAATTTTCACTTTTTTCAGCCAATGATCACTTTTTAGTTACAATAGGAGGTAGTAGAGATGATTTCAGGGTTTTATATCAGTCAATAATTTCTATCTCCCCAACCAGCCCTACCCTACACGGGTAGACTGATCTAAATGTCCTATCAATCCTCCTTCATCTGCCCTTTGACAGAGATACTGGAGAGATACAAAATGCCCAGAAAATACACAGAAATGCCTGGGGAAGAGGGAAAGGAAGATAATCATCCACTGATGGATTTATCATCCATCTAGACCTGGGATCACATAGCACTTAGAGTCCAGAAAGAGTAGGGCATGCCAAGCAAGCTTTGATTTCCTGGAGAGGAAGAGAGGAGAGGCAGTTAGATGAGGAGTCTTCCCATGCTTTTCACAAAACCACAAAGTTTATCCAGATCCTGACCACCTTGTACAGGGAAGTAGGTTAACACAGTGGAAAAGAGCACTGGTTCTGGATTCAAAGGACCTAGGTTCGATTCCTGCCTCTGACAATGTGGTACCTTGGTCAAGGTTGGCTTATTTTCCTGGGCCTTAGTTCCCTCTTCTGTAAAATGAGGGTGATGAACTAGATGGCTTTTGGTGTCCCTTCCAGTTCTAAATCTGTCTGTGATCCCCTGTCATTCTCTACTGCCTCCTAAATCCAATTAAAAATTCCAAATCCTGGGATGCACTGACAACTGTCCATCTACCACCCTCCCTTATAATCCTCATCTTTCCAGCAAGACAAAACCAAAAAACTTTCCTGCTGAAATCACTGATCCTTCCTTTAGAATAGGCCTAAATGTCTAAAATGTTTTTCTATTCTCAATATATGTCTCCTCTCTTCAAGACTGTTCAAATCCACTTTATATTTCCTCTGGCACTTTCTGAAGTATGAAGGAGAGATCTTTTTTTTTATTTTCAATTGATTTATTTATTTACTTTTAGTTTACAAGATTCAGTTCCACAGTCCCTTCAGTTTCAAATTTTCTCCCCTCCCTCTTCCCATGGCAGCATAAAATCGAGTATAGGATCTGCAAATACTTTCTCATTGGACATTAGTCTAGTTGTAACATAGAAGGGTTGTAACCAATGGAGTGAACAATGGGAAAAAGGAAACAAAACCAAACATGGAAAAGAACGATAGCATGTGGATTGCTTCAGTCTCCATTTAAACTCTGTTCTTTCTAGATCTTTCTCTGAATGTAGATATCTAAAGGAGAGATCTGATAGTTAAGGACAACTAAAAGCCATTTGGAACCAAGTCCAACAACTAGAGTAGGTAAAGGAGCCCTTTACCTACTTTATTTGGGATTAAAAAATATGAAAGATGCTACCATGAATGATCACAGCATAGAATCCAACATCCTCAATATAAAGACATAGGAATGTAAGCCAAGAGAGTTTAAAGGACATTCCCAGGATCCATAAGGTATTGGTGACCCAATTTGCAGCAGAGCCAACACCCACACCAGATCCACTGACTCCTGAGATTGATTTTGTTGTCTTGCTTGTAAATTGCTTTAAAAAAAAAAAAGCTTGGTGCAACAAAGGAGGGCTAAAGACTTGGGCAGAGCCACAACTTAAGGCCCATGGCCTCAGGCAAATGCCTTTCCTGGGAAGATTCAAGGAGAGCTCAAGTGGGCTTCCAGAGCCTGTACCTCATCACCTTACACTAATCTGATTGGCAAAAATGACTAAAAAAAGAAAAGAAAATGACATATTTGAGGAGCTATGGAAAACAGACATATTGATGGTCTAGCCATGCTATAAAAACTGATTTTACCAAGCTTTACCTGTACTAGGCCCATAACCAAAAGAGATTAAAAAAAAAACAGATGAAAAGGAACCATATGTACAAATAATTAATTGCAGCTATTTTTACAGTGGCAAAGAAGTGAAAATTAAGATTCTGCCTATCAACTTGGAAATGACTAAACAAACTATGGTATATGAATGTAATGAAATATTATTTTGCCTTAAGAAATATGAAAAAGTGGGCTGAGCCGAGACAGTGGAGGAAAGGGAGGAAAGCTCATCTGAGCTCTTCACCAAACTCCTTTGAACACTTTTAAATAGTGCACCAAACAAATTCTGGAATGGAAGAACCCACAAAAGAATGGGGTGAAACAATTTTCCAACCCAAGACAGCTGAGAAGGTCAGCAGGAAAGGTCTGTGAGAGAGTACAATGTAAGTCATGCTGGCACTGACTGTGACCCAGCCAGCCAGGAACAGGCTGTTGGAGTCATTGAATCAGCAGCAGTAGCTACTTCCAGAGTTCTCAGCCCATAGGTGGTAAGGGGGCCAAACAACTTTTCAGTAGGGGATATCAGGGATCTTTTTGCTGGCACTGGGGGCAGGACTCTGTTGCTTTACCCATACTTGGATGTGGGTCACAGTCCTCGGTGGCAGTCCCAAGACAAGGAAGAGCACTAGCACACTAGAACTTGTGGCCACAGTGGATCAGGGACCCTTCTGACAGTTCCAGGGCAGGAAAGATTGCTTGTGGTCACTCACAGACCAGAGCACAGGCCAGAAGGGTAGTAAACACAACTCTCCTTAGGCCATACCACCTTGGAAGAACTAAAAACTTACAATCCCTAGAAGTATCTCTAAAAACAGCTGCAAAAAAACAAAACAAAACACTGAAGCTTGGGACAGTGTGCCCCCACCCTGGAAGCAGAACTCCACCTTAGCAAAGAGTTGGAACTCAAGAAATAGGTTGGGAAAGTGAGCAAAAAACTGAAAAAAAAAAAGTCTGACTTTAGAAAGTTACTATGATGACAAGGAAGATCAAAACACACTCGGAAAAAGATAACAAAGTCAAAACTGCTACATCCAAAGCCTCCAAGAAAAATATGAATTGGTCTCAGGCCATGAAAGAACTCAAAAAAGATTTTTTGCCTTCTCAGTGAGGGAGGTGAGGAAGGAGGGAAAGAATTTCAAACTTAAAATTTTTTCTCTTTAAAAAAAAATTTTAATTACTTTTTAGTTTACAACTTTCTACAAGCTTTTGAGTTCCAAATTTTCTCCCTGCCCCACCTCCCCAAGATGGCATGTAATCTGATATAGGTTCTAGATATATATTCACATTAAATATATTTTCACATTAGTCATATTGCAAAGAAAAATTATAACCAATGAAATGAACCGCCAGAAAGAAAAAACAAAACAAAAAAGAGAGAGAGCAAATATTATGCTTTGATCTGCATTCAGACTCCATAATTTTTCCTCTGGATGTGCATAGCATTTTCCATCATGAGCCTTTTGGAGTTGTCTTAGAACCTTGCATTGCCAAGAAGAGCCAAGTCTATCAAAGTTAGTCATAGTACAATGTGGCTGTAACTATGTATTATGTTCTCCTGGTTCTGCTCACTTAGCATCAGTTCATATAAGTCTTTCCAGGTTTTTCTGAAGTCCATCTGCTCATCATTTCTTATAGCACAAAAGTATTCCATCACATTCATATACCATAACTTGTTTAGCCATTCCCCACTTGATGGGTATCCCCTCAATTTCCAGTTCTTTGTCACCACAAAAAAAGCTACTATAAATACTTTTGTACATGTGGGTTCTTTTCCCATTTTTATGATCTCTTTGGGATACAGCCTGATAAGTGATATTTCTGGGTCAAATGGTATGCACATTTTTATAACCCTTTGGGCATAGTTCCAAATTGCTTTCCAAAATGGTTGAGCCAGTCCACAATTCCACCAACAATGCATTAGTTTTCCAATTTTCCCACATCTTCTCTAGAATTTATAATTTTCCTATTTTGCTGTGTTAGCCAATCTGACAGGTATGATGTGTACCTAAGAGCTGTTTTGGTTTGCATTTCTCTAATCAATAGAGATTTAGAGCATTTTTTCATATGACTATAGATAGCTTTAATTTCTTCCTCTGAAAACTGCCTCTTCATATCCTTTGACCATTTATCAATTGGAGAATAACATATTCTAATAAATTTGATCCAGTTCTCTATATATTTTAGAAACGAGGCCTTTCTCAGAGTCACTGGTTGTAAAAGTTCTTTCCCAGTTTTCTGCTTTCCTCCTAATCTTGGTTGCATTGGTTTTGTTTGCACAAAAACTTTTCAATTTAATGTAATCAAAATTATCCATTTTGCATTTCATAATGTTCTCTACCTCTTGTTTGGTCACAAATTCTTCCCTGCTCCATAAATCTGACAGGTCAACTTTTCTTTACTCTCCCAGTTTCCTTATAGTACCAGCCTTTATATCTAAATTGTGTACCCATATGGACTTTATTTTGGTATATAGTGTAAGATATTGACCTGTGCCCAGTTTCTATCATACTATTTTTCAGTTTTCCCAGCAGTTTTTGTCAAATAGTGAGTTCTGTTATCCCAGAAGCTGGAGTCTTTGGGTTTATCAAACATTAAAAACTGTCTTGTGTACCTAACCTAATCCACTGATCCACCACTCTATTTCTTAGCCAGTACCAAGTGGAAATTAAAATTTTAAAAGTAAAAATTGTTTTTACATGTAATTGGGGAGAAACAAAATACTAAACAAAAAAGAGAAGAAGAAATGTGAATAAGGAAAATTTCAGAGAAACATGGGAAAACTCTTGTGAATTGATGCAGAGTAAAGTAAGCAGAATCAGGAGAATGGTTTTTATAATAACAACATCACAAAAGGGAAAAAAAACAGCTTTGAAAGATTTTAGAACTCTGATCAATGCAATGACCAACGATGATTCCATAGGACTGATGATAATGCATGTTATACATCTCTAGATAAAGAGGGGATGGACTCAAGAAGCAAATGAGATGTTCATTCACTGGTAATGTGGGAATATTATGCACATTTGTTATAAAGATTTGACTTTTCTTTTTATTTTTTCCAATGGTGAGTGTGGATGAGGGTGGTCTGACTGCTGGAGGTCACCTCAACCAGGGCTGTGGATTTATTGAGCAATTACTTCTAATACTATGGAGACTATTTGGGAAAACAGGAGAAGAAGGAGTCCTACCAAATTCTTTTTATGATACAAATATGCTATTGATACCTAAAGTGGGAAGAGCCAAAACAGAGAAAGAAAACTATAGACCAGTTTCCCTAATGAATATAGAAGGGAAAATTTTAAATAAAATATTAGTAAAAAGATTATAGCAACTTTTCACAAGAATAATACACTATGACCAGGTGGGATTTATACCAGGAATGCAGGGCAGGTTAGTATTAGGAAAACTATCAGAATAATTGACCATATCAACAACAAGACTAACAGAAATCATATGATTATCTCAATTGATGCAGAAAAAGCTTTTTGACAAAATACAACACCAATTTCTATTAAAAATACTAGAGAGGGGGCAGCTAGGTGGTGCAGTGAGTGCAGTACTGGCCCTGGAGTCAAGAGGACCTGAGTTTAAATTTGGCCTCAGACACTGAACCCAAAAACTAGCTGTGTGACCTTGAGCAAGTCACTTAACCCCAATTGCCCTCCAAAAAAGAAAAAAAATTAATAAAAATACTAGAGAACAAAGGAATAAATGGAGTCTTTCTTAAAATGATAAATAGGATCTACCTAAAACCATAAGCAAGCATTATATGCAATGAGGATAAGGTAGGAGCATTTCCAATAAGATCAGGAGTGAAACAAGGATATCCATCTTCCCGAGTATGAGTGAGCTCTTTAAGCTTTTCTTTCCACACTAACAAATGCTTAAATTCCAGATATCCCAAGCACAAGCTTCCTCTTTGTTTTCTTATTTTTATCTGTCTTATTGCTATTCCCCATTTTTGTTGTTCAGTCTCTTTCTACCACTTTCCTTCTCCCCTAGACCCAACTGAGATGTGCTAGGTCCAAAGAAGGCCTAGTATAGCTCCAAGGCTCTTCTCACCTGGAGGCCAGCTTCCTATGTATTTTTTCTTTTTTCATTTTGGCCCTGAAGTGAAAGCTTTCAGCTCACACCTCATCAGTATCTTCTGAACCTAGGACCAGAGAGCTGATTGAAGGGTAGAGAGCTCCTCCCAGAAGCTTCATTTAAGGAGGGAGCCCAGGCTAGCCATCACTGGACTTCTCCATGAGGTCCCCCATTCCATCAGCTGAGTATCTTCCCTCCTCAATCTCACACCCTTTGTTAGCTTCCTTTTGCATATTCTCTTCCCCCATTCCATCATAAACTCCAGATCTAAAGAAAGTGTCTTCATTTTTATGTATTTGTATTCCCAGTGAGCTAAACAAACTAGCCTCCTCTCCCACTGCCAACACTCTAGTGTTGAGGTTTAGGGTTAGGGGTGCTGGAGACCCCAAAATACCAACACTCTGGGTCCTGCTTAAAGAATTTAACTCAAGTCTTCTCTCAGCCAAAATAAAGCAAAGTTTATTAAAGATTTGCCATCATGGGTATCTGTGACACTTGTATTTGACAAACAGACCAGAACAATCAGACATATAGTGAGTCTGCCCTAGATTACTAGATTCATGGAGGCAAGATGGATCTTATATACAGAAAGATTGTGGGAGGGATCGAGGGGTGGTCTAGAGAAGGGGTTTGGGAAGAGTGTTGAGGAGGAGTCTAGGGAGGATCTTGAGGAATTGAGGTCATACTCCAGGAATAGGATTAAGAGTGGCAAGTAGCTGAAGGCTACCTAGAGATGGCAGACAACGGAGGGCTAGGATAGTTTAAGGGTATCAAATTTGGGTATAAATATTTTGATAGGATCAAGGGTAGAAAGTAGCTGGACAGTGGAGAGTGAGGCTAGGAACAAAGATTTGGTCCTAGGGATAATGAAAGGCTTATGGCCTCAGGCAAATGCCTCAACTAGTGGGAAGATTCAGAGTTCAAGAGGGTTCCCAGAGCCTGAATGCCATCACTAGTACAGACCCTTTACCACCTTAGGCCTGGACTCACAATACTCTGCTGGTAGATCTGTCTGCCTCAAGTCTTTCACCTCAAACCACCATCCATTCAGATGCCAAAGTGATTTTCCTAAAGTACTAGTCTGACCATGTCACTCACCTACTCAATAAATAGTGGCTCCCTATCACTTTCAGGGTCAAATACAAAATGCTCAGTTTGACCTTCAAAGTCCCTCATAATCTAGCCCTAGAAAGTCTAGATGACTTTCTAGTCATCCCACACCTTATTCCCCAGTACAGAACTCTTCCGTTCAGTCACCCTGACCTCCTGGCAGTTCCATGAACAAGAAGCTTCATTTCTCCTCTCTGGGTGTTTTCTCTGGCTGTCCCCCAGGCTTGGAAGACACTCGCTCCTTGGGAGCGGAAGCTTTCCTCCACTTACTTCAAGACCCATCATCTACAGGAAACCCTTCCCAACTCCTCTTACTTCTAGTGCCTTCACTCTTTTAATTATTTTCTATTTATTGTGTATATAGCTTATTTGTATGTATGTATTTGTTTGCACTTCCCCCATTAGACTGTGAGTTCCTTAAAGACAGAAACTGTCTTCTTGTATCACCAAAGGTTTTGTTGTTTTTTTTTTAATCACCAAAGTTTTGCAACAGGGTTCCTGGAACCAAGTAAGTAATGCTGATCACTTGATTTGATAACACAAGTCCCTGTTCTAACCAAAGCATGTTCACACATGTGACAATATTTCTGGGGGTATTTAAGTGTGGATTTTATTCTTTAAATTTTGTTCATTTTTATTAAGGCTTTTTTGTTGCTATATCACATAAATTTGATTTTGAACCCTTGAACTCTGATTGAATCTTCCCATTTGATGAGGCATTTGCCTGAGGTCATGAGCCTTTCATTATAGCTAGGCTCAAATCTCTGTTACTAGCCTAGCCCTCCATTGTCCAGCTACTTCCCACCCTTGATCCTCCTAAATCCTCCATTGTCTCAAATCTCCAGGTAGCCTCCAGGTACTTCCACCTTAATCTCTCATCACTGGAGTCTGACCTCATTTGACTCCTGAAGACCATCCCCAAACTCCTCCTCTAGACCATCCCTAAAATCCTCCCACAACCTTCCTGTATATAAGACCCCATTTTGCCTCCATTAGAGAGAGAAGGTGGAGAGAAGGCTGGAGAGTGATCCAGCACAGACTTACTCTGTGTCAGATACTTCTGGCCTGCTTGCCCAATGCAAGCATAACAGATACCAAGGCTCCTTAAGAGTCTACCCATTAAGGTGAATTTCTAATAAACTTCATTTTCTTTTGGCTTACAGAAGGCTTGAGTTGAATTCATTTGGCAGGACCCAGTGTATTGGTATTTTGGAGTCTCGAGCACCCCTAACCCCTCAACATTTTATGCTTCCCTGATTTCAACATATTAACAAATATATCCCTCCTCACTCCACTCCTAGCAAGACACTTCTTGCTAAAGATTTTAAAGAAAAGAGAATTCATTTAAGCCAACAATCTATCAAAATGTATGCACACAGTATGTGTAATAGTCCATAGCCATAATATTTCCTCTTTCCAATGAAGGGAGCAAGGTTCATTTTCTTAATCCTTCTCTCAGACCAAACTTGATTATTTTAATCACTCAGCGTTTACTGTCTCTGTATTGTTCTTTCCACTTACATTATTGTAGATAGCGAGTATGTTGTTTTCTGGTTCTGCTTCCTTCACTCTCTGTCAATTTTTGTATGTCTTTCCATGGTGTTCTGTGGTGACTATATACATTATTTGGGCTCTGTTTACTTCATTGTGGATCACTTCATCCAAATTGTCCCAAGTTTCTCTGAATCCATTACACTCATATTATGTTCATCTTTTTTTTTATCACTCATTCACACACCATCACTTATTCAGTCATTCCCCAAATTATGGGGATTCCTTTTGTTCCTAGTTTTTTGTTGCACCAAAATGTGTTGCTATAAATATTTAAATAGACATCCATTCTTTACTTTTTTTTTAACCCCCTTTGAAGTATATCCTAGTTGTAATATGACTGGGTGGCAGCTAGATTGTTCAGTTGATAGACAACTGGGCCTGGAGTCAAAAAGACCCGAGTTCAAATCTAGCCTCAGATATTTATTAGTCGTGTAGCCTTGGGCAAGTCATTTAACCTCTGCCTTAATCCACTGAAGAAGAAAATGGCAAACCACTCCAGTATTATTGCCAGGAAGAACCCTCAAACAGCATAATCTACAGGATCATGAAGAGTTCGATTCAACTAACAGAGTGAACAAGTATGACTGGATAAAAAGTTAGGTACAATTTACTGACTCGGGCAGATTTGCAAATTGCCTGAAAAAATTATATTTACTTTGTTGGTAGGTTATATAATTATAACGTATTTCATATATTATTCTATATTATACAATCTTAATTATTTTCCTAATGTTGAACCCAAGGTAGCAAGGTGGTACCGCAAATACAGCACTGGACTTTCAATCAGGAAGACTTATCTTCCAGAGCTGAAATCCAGTCCCAGACACTTACTAGCTGTGTGATCCTGGGCAAGTCACTTAACCCTGTTTGCCTCAGTTCCTCATCTATAAAATGAACAGGAGAAGGAAATGGCAATCTACTCCAGTATCCCTGTGAAAAAAAAAACCAAGTAGGGTCACAAAGAGTCAGACATAACTGAAACAACCAAGCAATAACAACAATGTTGAACCAACTCTACATTTCTGGTATAAATTCCACTTATTAACAGTGAATAATATCTTAATGTGTTGTCACTTTGCTAATACATTATTCAGTCATAGATGTTATCCGTAGGTTTTGGGTTTTTTTAAACCCATTTTACCCTTCCTTAGTTTGGGCAATAGGACCATATTTGTCTCATTGAAGGAGTTTATTAAGATGCTTTCTTTATGTTTACAAATTATTCCAAATTCGTTAATTGTTCTTTGATTACTTGATAAAATTCACTGGTAAATACCTTCTTTAGAACTACTTCATTTAGTCTCAATTTAAGTTTAAATCTTTTCTTCAATTGACTCTTATTTATTATAAGCTTTATGATATAATGGTCAGTAAAAATGTGTTTAATATTTCTGCTTTTATGTGTTTGTGACTTTTTAAATGTTTTAACAATTGATCGGTTTTTGGAAATACGCCATTGAAACCTGAGTAATGTGTCTGTTTTTTGTGACTCCCATTCAGTAATTGCCAAAGGCTTCTCATATTTAACTTTTCTAAAGTATCTTTTGCATCATGGACTTCTTTTTTGTTTAAGCATTTGTTAGGATTTTTGAGGTGGCCACATTGAAATTCCCAATGATTATGGTTTAATTTTCTGTTGGTCTCTCAAGTTTTTGTTTTTCATTTAAGTGCTCAGATACTATGCCATTTGATGAAAATGGGTAGATGGAAAGATAGATAGATCTATATTTAGTATAAGTGTTTCACTATCTATCCTTTAAGCATAATGTGGTTTCTAGCTTATTTCTTTGCGAAAAAAAAAGGGGGGGGGGGGGAATTTGGTGAACAAAAAGAAATCATTTCATGAATAGCTCTCCATAGTTAGTTTTACTTGTAAATAGTTCTTTTTTCATTCTGTTATCCTTCTTAAATTACCCTTTCCTCTTGTTCCCAGCAAATACATACTTAATATATGTCTACATCAAACTCAGGTGTGTGTGTGTGTGTGTGTGTGTGTGTGTGTGTGTGTGTGTGTGTGTGTGTGTGTGTGTTTGACCACCTTTTGCCTTGTTTAACTCTAAAACAAACTACTCCAGTTTGTCAGTTAAGTTGATCAGGCTTTATCAAGTAATTTGCATTTTCTGGCATCATTCCAAAAAGTTTTTAGCACTCTGGCTAATTATACAGAGAAGTAAACAGGTTGGTCAATCATAAATCACAAGAAGGGCTGAGATGGGAATTAGAGGAAGAAAGACTTGAGGGTTGTAGTCAATTATCTTGAAGTTTATGGTTCATAAGGTACCCAATCTCCCCTATGTCCATGATCATGTCTGTATACTCTTCTGATGTACTCCATTTATGAGGAATAGAAAGTTCTTCATCTTCTTCATTTCTTCCCTAATGTATTCCTTTTGCTCCCCTTCTTTATTCTTTTAAATAGACAAATAAAATCAAAACTATCTCCTTAATATGTTTTCCTTTTATTTTTTTTTTGACCCTTAAAGATTGTGAAATTTTGAAGGGGCAATTTTCTTATGTTCCCATTAAAATGTAAATACTTGATAATCATTTACTCCTTTCTCATTATTCAAACATATTTACCTTTCTTGGTTTCTCCTGCTTTCTTGTCACTATTTCACAAATTCTACCTAGTTCTGGTTTTCTCAACAAGAATTTCTATACTCTGTTAAAGTTCCTTCTTCTCTCTCTTGTATGATTATACTCAGTTTGTAAGTCTTTTTCATTTCTATGGGGTTTTTTTTGTTCCCAATTTATATATTTCCCTTCTATCTTTAATATCTCCTCATTTTGTGCTTATTTTATATTGGATTATTTGTTTATTCTTGAATGTTAGTTCATTAAACTTCTCTTTTTCTATTTTAATGATGTATGATTGAAAGGATATGATTTTTCCCCTGAGGACTCTTTTAGCTGTATCCTAGAAATTTGGGAATGTTGTTTCATCATTATCACTTTCTTCTACATAGTAATTGTGTCTATGATTTGTTCTTTGACCAATCATTATTTAAGATTTTATTATTGTCTCCATTTGGGTGTGTATCTTTTCTTTGTGATCCCTGAATCAATTTCTATTTTTATCGCATCATGGTTTATAAAAGGATGTATTAGCTATTTCTGCCTTTTAACATTTGCTTGCAATACTTCTGTGACCTAACATGATTAAGTTTTGGTTTTTTGGTTTTTAAGTTCCATGTGGTGCAGAGGAATATAAATATTCTTTTGCTATCCCCTTTAGAAAATACCATCAGTATCGCAAGTCTAGTTTCTCCCAAATTTTTTTCAGTTCCTTTTAAAATTTTACCTTTATCTTACTGATAGAAGAAAATTGAAGTCTTCTATCACTATTGCATTGCTGTCTATGTCTTCTTGAAGATTGGATAGCATTTCCTTTAAGATGCTAGGGAGACAGAGTCAAGATAGTGGACTAAAGACAAGGACTCACCTGAACTCTCCCCCAAAACCCTCCAAATACCTTTAAAAAACTATTCTAAACAAATTCTAGAGCAGCAGAACCCACAAAAAGAGTGAGTGAAACAAATTTCCATCTCAAGACAACTTGGTAGGTTGGCAAGAGAGGTCTATTGCAATGGGATATGAGAAGAGCCCAGTCCAGCACAGGCCATACCAATACAGACCAAGACACACCAAATCAGGAGCAGGCCTTGGGAGTGAATGAATCAGCAGAGGCAGCAGCAACAGCTGCTTCTAGTGCTCCCAGCCTACAGATGGTAAGGGGGTTGAACAACAGGTGAGAAGGAGATTACAGGGCTCTTTTTGCTAGCACTGAGGCAGGATTCTGTTGCTTTGCCCATACTCATATCCAAGTATCAGTTCTGAGTGGCAGTCCCAGAGTGAGGGGGAGCAAGCACACCAGGTGGGACCCTTCTCAGAGTTCCAGGGCAGAAAAGAATTCTTGTGGTCCCTCGCAGATCAGAGTACAGGCCAAGAGAGCAGTAAACACCTCTCTGTAGATCATACCACCTTGGAAGGACTGAAAACTTACAGGTCCCTAGATGTGTCTCTGAAAATAGCACAAAAGCCCTGAAGCTTCAGACAGTGTGCCCTCCACCCCAGAAGCAGAGCCCTTTAACAGTTAAAAGTCAAGTAATAAGTTGGGAAAATAAGCAAAAAATAAAGGGGAAAACTCTGACTATAGAAAATTTTTATGGTAACAAGGAAGATAAAAACACACTTAGAAGAAGACAACAAAGTCAAAACTCCTACATCCAAAGCCTCCAAGAAAAATATGAATTGGTTTCAGGCCATGGGAGAGCTCAAACAGGATTTTGAAAATAAAGTAAGAGAGGTAGAAGAAAAAATAGTAAGAGAAATGAGAGTGATGCAATAAATCATAAGAATAAAGTCAACAAGCTGATAAAGGAGACCAAAAAAAATATTGAAGAAAATAACCTTAAAAAAACAGTCTAGGTCAAGTGGCAAAAAAAATAAAGTCCTAAAAGTCACTGAGGAGAAGAATGCCTTTAAAAGCAGAATTAGCCAAATGGAAAGGAAGTCCAAAAGCTTACTGAAGAAAATAATTCCTTAAAAATTAGAATGGAGCAAATGGAAGCTAATGACTTTATGAGAAATCAAGATACTATTATACAGATCCAAACAAATGAAAAAATAGAAGGCAATGTGAAATATCTCC
>CM053580.1:286724463-286817723 GCA_028627135.1 Pseudochirops cupreus | reverse complement strand
ATATATATATATATATATATATATATATATATATATATATATATATACATATATATATATATATATGTATATATATTTTCCTCCATCTATCTCTAAAACTTTTTTTAAATGATGATTTTTCCCTTTTGTTATAAACATAGCATTATATTTCTTCAGTTACTTTATTTTCATCTTTTTTAAAGGTTGGCTCCTACTGGCTCTCTTTTCCTCACCTTTCATCCTTTCTTCTAGTTTGTTACCTCTTTCCCTTTAGTTTTTTTTAATTACAATAGTTTCTCTCTCCTACATTTATCTAGTTATTTATTTCTTCCCTCCCTCTCTTTTTTCCCTCTCAGTCAGGTAGCTTCTCCTTTTTTCTCCTCTTGAGCTTGTCCTATTTATTAGTTGTTTTTTTTATTTCATTTTGGGGTCCCTTTCAAAAAAGGATTTCTTTCATTTTATTCATTATACATCTTTTCCTATTTACTCCAGCACCTTATTTTCTGATTCATAATCTCTATAATCATGAGGTCTTTCTCTTTTCTTTGTATTTTTCAACCTAAACTTCCAAGGTATTCGTTTTAAGCTTTCTCCTCTAAGTGCTTTCTGCCATTGCCTTCTAAAGTTTACCACATGGGCCCCTTTTTCCATTATACCCTACTCTAAGAACAATGCCAATTATTGCAGATGTCAGAGAAGACATTGCCCCTTGGTTGAATCTACCCCCCACCCCCCAACTGATCTTTATCCTCTTTCTTCTCCATTTTTTTCCCTACCTTTGCCTGGAAATCTCCTCCCTGGGTCCATGCCCTCCCACTCTTCTAGGTGCCAATTGCCCCCAGGGGTTTTAACATTTTGCTTCCCAAGATAAGTAGACTTACCAGGCACCAAATTGCCCAGACTTTACCTCCAAAGTAAAACCTCCTCCTTTTCTTCCTCTTTTTGATATTTCCCCACTCTGGAGTGCTGTCTTTCTGTCTGTCTGTCTGTCTCTTTCTCTCTCTCTCTCTTTTTCTCTCTCTCTCTATCTCTCACACAAAACTTTAAACTCAGTTCACTCAGAAGCTCATAGATTGGACCACAATAGGTCCCTGCCCAGGCTCCACTTAATGGCTGTATTTTGGGCCTTCCTGGATTAGAGTGAATGTCAATGGTAACTGTTTCTCTTTGGAACAGCAACTCCGAGGGTCTTCCCCTCCCAGCTTTATTTTTTTTCTTTTTTTTTCTAATTAAAGGGACTGTCCTTTGACTCACTTCTTAAAGAGGCCTATTCATTGAAAAGATGTTACCTCAGTCCAAGTGAGTTCATGAAAAGGCCTTAACCTAAAAGGGCCAGGGTCTCCCATTGCATCCTGGGTCATCCAGTTATCCTGATGAATCTCTGCCCACTGGACCCAGATGGCTCTGGAGGAGAAAGTACAGCTGGTGACCTTGCACAGCCTCCCTCACTCAAATCAAAGTCAATAGCAAGTCATATCATCATTCCCTGATGCTATGGTCCTCTTCAAAAATGAATGACAAACACAACAACAACAACCTCCTCATTCATTTCCTTGTAGGCTTTTCTCTTTCTGAGACCACAGAGGTCACCATCCACTCATTGCTAGCCCTTGATTTGACCACAATCTCTCAACTCATTTTTTCTTTATTCCCTCTATTTCTCTCCCTTTCTTTCAAGTACTCTTCCATGTTTAACATATTCTTAGAAAAGCAACATTCACCTATCAGTAGGTTATTGCCAGAGTCTCTTCATAATGCTCCCTGTCCACCTCCTTGCTATTATCTTTACCAGATTTCTATCTTTACTTGTCTCTCCTGTGCACATTTTGAAAGAAATTTCTTACTGATCTTTTTGCTGTTGCTGTCTGCATTTATTTACTCCTCTTGCATTTGTTATCTGGGTTGTTTGAAATACAAATAATTTCTTCAGTCCTGACTTTCTTCCTAAAAACATTTTAAAACTCTACTTTATTATTGAATGTACATCCTTTGTCCTGTATGATTAAACTCAGATTTACAGGACTGGTCACTCTGGGCTTCATTCTGAGATCCAATGATCTTTAAAACATATTGTTCCATCCCCTTGTCTTTTTTCTAATGGGTTCAAAATAATCTTGCATTATTCAAGTATCCTTTTTTTAAATGTTAAATACTTTCTTCTGATGTCTTATAGAAGTTCATTGTTTCTGAACTGAATTATGAAATTTAACCACTATATATGTCTTGGAATTTGCAGTTTTAGGATTTTTTTTTTCTGGAGGTGATACGTAAATTCCTTCTATTAGAATTTCATTTTCTATGTTCAGAAGTTCTGGGAAGTTCTATTGCATTATGTCCCTCATTATGGTGTTGAGGTTTTTCTGTTCTGTAATGTTCTTCCAGGAGACTTATAATCTTTAGGTTGTCAAGTTGCATCCAGTCTTCAAGATCTATATGTGTTGCTTGCATAATGAGCATATTTTCTTTTAATGTTGTTCTTGTTTTTTATTCTCTTCTTCTAGGTTGTTTTTCACTTCTATGTGTGCATTCCCAATCTATTGCTCTCAATTTTGTTTCTTTGGTGAGACTTGCTATTACAGTTTTAAGTTTTTTAATTCTGCTCATTTCTGCTGTGCATGACATAAATTCTGCTCTCATAATTCTCATTTCTCTTTTTAACCACCAAGCAACAGCCAGCATATTGTGGTTCCATGTTCTCCTCAAATTCCACAAGGGTCTCGGTCTCATCAAATGTTGAGTCATTTTTCTTCATTTTGCAGTATTTATTCCCAGATGCTTGAATTTATTCAATAGATCTAGAGGCCAGATTTCCTTCTGTTATTGTTTTTCCTGTTGACTTATCTGTTTTTTGTTCAAGGTCACTGAGATACTTTCAGTTTTATTTTTCCCCTTTATTTTCCTTATTGCTTATTTCTGACTCCCTCCCCTCTGGTTGTGGTTTCCTTGGGGGTTGGATTTCAAAGGGTCTCAGCCACTTTCTACACTGGGCAATTCACAATTCACCAGCCTAGATCTCTGCTCTCACTGACTTTTGGGCAGTCAGAACTGTCCCTAGCTGGATGCTGTGATCTTTCGCTCAGGCTTGGTAGAGTGCTACACAATTGCTCACATGCACAGGGTCCTGTCCTAGTGACTTTTCCCAGTATTCCTTAGTTCTCTGGCCCAGCATCATCAGTTCAGGGCCTTCTTTCCCCAGTACCAGAAATTCAGAGCTAATGGAAATTCAGAGCTTTGAAACAATGGTGATTCTAGGTTCCCTCTCCTGGCAAGCTTTTGCTCCTGAAGGGCTGTGGCCAAGTTGATTGTCAAGGTTTGAAGAAACTTCACAGCCTGGAGCTCTATAGTACAGGAAAGAGGGAGGGGGAAACACGGTGTAGGGGTGAATTTTGATGAAAACCTATATTGTGTCCTTGGGTCTGCTAGTACAGTCTTACATTTTTTGTTTGGCAGGTGGGGGAAGGGTACTGAGTGAATTCAGGATAAGCGTCAGTTCATGGTTTTTGAGTTTGTATGTTTGTTTGGTTTGGGGCAGGGCAGTGGGATGACACCTTTTGGATTTTTGGTGTCCTAAACCATAAAGATAGCTGAAGTTGTTTATCTTTGGCACTTAAGTTCTGTTTTGGAGAGATCTGAGAGGTGGTAGGGTGAGAGAAAATATTTCATCTTCCATCTCATTGTTCACGTGATTCAGAAAGCTGGTTGTAAGCTGTTTGTTTATTATTTATAGCATATTATATTCCAATCATTACTTTCCTTTAATGTAATTGCACCAAAGTCATGTGTGATTCTGATGGTGGTTCCTTTTCACTTGATCCCTCTCTCCCTGAATGCTTTTCAGCATTGTTTTTAAAAATCTAGAGTTTCTAGATTTTGGCTATGTCATTTCTGGGTGTATTCAATCTGATGATTTTTTCAAGAGGTGATTAGTTTGAATCTTTCCATTTTTATGATGACCTCTTATTCATTAGATCTAGGCAGCTTTCTTTTATGATTTATTGAAATATAACATTTAGAATTTTGCTTTATCATGGTTTTCAAGAAGTCTAATAAATTTTTTTGAAAATAAATTTTGTTGCTATGATTGTCTTTACATAATATAAGTTTTCCCTTCTATTCCTTATCTTCACACTCCCAGAGAGCTTATGCTTTATACTAAAGAATTTATTTTTAACAAAAGACAAGAGAATATTTAAAAAATCAGCAAAACCAATCAACACATCAAAAATGGACAAATTGCAAAGGAGGAGGGACAAATGTCTTCTCATATATCTTATTTGGAGCAAATTTTTTTTTGTAGCTTCAAAATATTCTTTTTAAAAATTGTTTTGTGGTTGTTCTTGCCATTCACATCTTTGTGTGTGTGTCATTTTCCTGTCTCTGATTTTGCTTTGCATGTAGTCTTTCCATGCTTTTCTCTATTTATCATATTCACAATTTCTTAGACCACAACAATATTTTGCTATACTTCTATACCATAAATTGTTTATCTAGTCTGCAATCAACAGGTTTGTACTTTCTTTTCATTATTTTTCTATCACAAAAAAGTGTTGCTATAAATATTTTGATGTATATGGTGCCTTTCTTTTTATTCATGTCCTTCTTTGGCTTATAGGCATTTCAAAAGAATCTCTGGATCAGAGGTTACAGATATTTTACTCTTTTTTTTGGAGGGGGGAAGGCAAGGCAATTGGGGTTAAGTGACTTGCCCAAGGTCACACAGTTAAATGTCAAGTATCTGAGGCCAAATTTGAACTCAGGTCCTCTTGACTTCAGGGCCAATGCTCTATTCACTGCACCACCTATCTGTCCCAATTTTAGCTACTTCATTTGCATAATTCCAAATTGCTTTCCAGATGATTATACTAATTCACAGATAATTCTTAAATTACTTCTCCTTGTCCTGTTTTCTAGGTCAATTGTTTGTGTGATCTAGTTTCCAACTTGCAAACTCAAGTGAAATTATTTTCTCCAAAATTCCATTAGCAAATTGTCAAATCTTATGGTTTCATCTTAATCCTTAACTTCTTTATCTCTCTACTGAATCGGACACTGCTGTAAGGATACTGGGATTTGAAGATCTTCCATGCCCCTTGAGCTTGCTGACGTAGCAGGAAGGGGTGGAGCAAGAGAACGCCAGAACCAAGCTAGTCTCTGTGCAGTGCTGACTGGAAGCAGCGTCAGAGGCAGTGGCTGCCGTTGGGAACTCCTTTACTTTGAGCAGGGCAGAATCTCTGCTAAGGACTCCTGCTGAGGACTGCCTGGGGCAGGAACTGCCAGGGGCCGGAGCTGCTGGGACCAAGCTACCTGGACGCTGAGCAGTTGCGTGCGTGAGGAGAAGAGGATCTTTGCCTGAGGTAGCCTGTCCTGTTTGAAGGCTTGAGGATGTGGGTGTTTACTACTTTGACCACATGTGCCAACTTCATCACTACTGGGTTAGCTTTGACTTTCTGGTTTTGGGACTCAGTCTTTTGGTATTTAAATGAATGCACTATCTATATTTCTTATGTAGAGAGCCTGTTACATTTTGTGATTAATAACTATATCAGCATATTTATAGTTACTGTAGGCATTGTGAATACTGCATTGCTGATACAACTGCTGACCACATTATTCCTTCTGAATACCCCTTGCTTTATAGTTTTTCATGATCCTGCTCTATCTAGGTTTTATCACAACTCCTCAGTCTAATTTGCTGGTTCATCAGACGTGAATATACCCGAAGGTTTCATCTTTTTTCATCTGCCCTGTCACTTAGTGACTTGATTAGTCCTCATGAGTTTAATTATCATCTTTCTGATTCTGATTCCCAAAGCTACATATTCATCACCTACTATGTGCAAGGTGCTTTTCCAAACATCAATCACGTCATACCTGCGGCTTACTGCATATTTCAAAATGGAAATCTTGAAGATATTTAAAAATTAACATGTCAGAACTCATCTTTTCCCTCAATACCAACCATCTTTCACACCCCCCCTATTTCTGCTGATGACATCACCATCTGTCCAGGTTCCACTAAGGTTCATAACTTCAGAGTCAGTCTTGACTCTTCACTATCCCTTCCTCCACAAATCCAATCCATTGCCAAATTTTTGTCATATTTATTCCATTCATTACCTTCTCTCAACTCACATTGTTACCACTCTATTTCAAATCCTCATCAATTCTTACTGAAATATTGCAACAACTTCATAATCATTCCCCCTGTTACTAGTTTCTTCCTTTCTAATCCATCCTGGCTTCTGAATTTATTTCCCAAAACTCCACTGGGTCTCTGTTTCCTTTAGGTTCAGACAGAACCTATTCTATTTGATATTTAAAGCCCTTTATTGGGCAGCAAAGTGGCACAGTGAATAGAGCACTGGTCCTGGAGTCAGGAGGACCTGAGTTCAAATCTGACCTGCCCCTCCAAAAAAATAACACCCAAAAAAGTCCTTCACAACCTGATACTTTTCCAATCAGATTATTCATTTCTTCTCTTCCCATATTCAATGATCCAGACAAGCTACCCTTTCTGTTTCTAAGGAATTAAGTCAATAAACTTTTATTAAACACTTACTAAATGCCAGAAACTGTGCTAAACACAAGGGATACTGTAATAAGAATGGGAATTTGAAGATCTTCCCTGTCCCTTAATAGACCTAAGGGGGAGTTTGAAGACCTCCCCTGCTTTGACAGTAAACTCTGCCCCCTAATAGAATGAATGTAATCACATGGAGCCTGTGATGGACAGAATTTGCTGAAGGGTGCAGCAGAGACCAAAGGAAGCTTCCCTGCTGTGAAGATAAACTGCCCCTTGATAGGCTGAATGTGGTCCCATGGAGCCTGTGGTGGGAGGAGTTTTGCTGGAGGGAAGCAGAGCCCACAGGAAGCTGGTGTTGAGAGATAGACAGATGATGGGGGACAGAGGAGCTCAGGCAAGGAGATAGAGAGTTTTGTAAGTAAATATTGATCTTGTATTGATTTGTGGGAAGGTTGAAGGATGTGGCTCTCAGTGTTATTATGTCTTCTGAATATCTTTGGTACTATGACGGAATCAGCTTACTGGTTTTGGGATTTGGTTTTCTGGTGTCTAAATAAATCCTTCGGTTCCATCCTCTATCTGGAGAATCTGGTATATTTTGCTATTGAACATCATGCGATACTTAGAGTCACAGTCTTTATCGTGATCATGGATGCTGTAAATATTGCCTTGGTGCTATAGATACGAAGAAAGTTTTAAAAAAGGCATCTGCTTTCAAGAAGCTCACAGTCTAATGGTGGAAACAATATGAAAACAATTATGTATAGACAGCATATATCCAGGATAAATTGCAAGTACAGAGGGAAGGCATTAAGGTAATGGAGGACTGAGAAATTTTCTTGTAGAAAGTGGAACTTTAGCTGAAACTTGACAGAAGCCAAGAAAGTGAGAGGTAGAGGTCAGGCAGGAGAGAGTTCCAAGAATGGTACACACCTACTCAAAATGCCCCAAATTGGGAGATAGAATGGCTTGCTGGAGAAACAGCGAGGAGGCTAGTGCCACTGGATGACACAGCATGGGCTGAGAAGTAAGGTATAAGAGGACTGGAAAGGAAGTAAGGGGCTAAATTATTCAGGGTTTTAAAATACAAACAGGATTCTATACTTGATTCTGGAAAAATAGGAAGAAACTAGCTTTTATTGAATAGGAGGAATGACATGATCAGAACTTTATTTTAGAAATAGCAATCTGAGAGCTAAGTGAAGGATGGAGAGGCTTAAAACAATGTAACTAAAATAGTCTAAGCATGAGAGGGTGATGGTCTGCACCAGGATGGTGGCAATGCAAAAAGTGAGATAGGAGTAAATATGAGATGTTACAAAGGTAGAAATAATAGGACTGAGCAAGTTACTAAGTATGTGGAGAGAATGAGGAACAGAAGACAACACCTGGGTCATGATCTGAGTGACTAGGAGGATGGTGGTACCCTAAATAATCATAAAGAAGTTAGGAACATGGGAGGATTTAGGTAGAAAATTAACGAGTGCAGTTATGGGCACGTTGAGTTTAAGTTGTCAATGAACAGTTCAGTTCAAGGTGTCCATTAGGCAGTTAGAGGTGTAAGACTGGTATTCAGCAGAGAAATTAGGGATAGGTAAATAGATCTGAAAATCATCTGCACAGAGACAGTTGAATCCATGGAGGCTTATGTGATGACCAAATGAAATAGTACAGAGGGAGAAGAGAAGAGAAGAGAGCCCAAGACAGACTTGGGGCACATCCATGGTTTTTAGACACAACGATGGGATCTTTTCTGCAAGATCCAGCAAAGAAGATTGAGGAGTGGGCAGACAGGCAGAAAGTGAACTAGGAGAAGGCAATGTCATGAAAACCTAGAGAAAAGAAAGTATCATAAAGAGGGTGATTCACAGTGTCAAGGGTTGCACAAATGTCAAGAAAAATGAAGACGGAAGAAAAAGTCATACAGTTTGGTAACTAAGAGATCATTGAAAACTTTGGAAAGAGTGGGTTCAGTTGAATGACAAGGTGAGAAGTCACACTGCAGAGAGTTAAGAAAGAAGAGAGAGGAAAGGAAATGGAGGTACCTCTTGAAAATTGTCTTCTCAAGGAGGTTAGCTAGGAAAGTATAGGATTATGGCTTGGATAGATGGATCAAGTGAGGGATTTTTGAGAATCAGGGAGACGGGTGTCTTTTTAGTTAGTAGAGAAGCAGCAGTAGACAGGGAGAGACTGAAATAAGTAAGAGTTGGAATGACAGAGTAGGTCATCTGCTGGAGAAAACAGGGCAGAATGATATCACTTGTGCATGAAGAAGGAATATTACAACTCCCATGTCTCTATCTTTGTACTACTTGTGCCTCATGCCTAGAATGTACTTTCCACCTCACTACTTTATCTTAAAATTCTACATTTCCTTTAAGACTTTGCTCAAGTCCCAACTTCTACATAAAGCTTTATCCATTCCCCTCCTTTGCCCCTGTCCCAGCTATTTTTCAGCATGGTTCAGTGAAAAAAGCACTGAACCTGAATTTATAGAACCTGAGTGTAAATCTGATGCTTGCTACCTGTGTGACCTTGGGCAAGTTACTCAACCTCTCTGGGGACCTATTTCCCCATCTATAAATCAGTATTGTACCAAATTGTTCCTTCCATCTATAGATAAATGGACCAGTGTAAAGTCTAAGATGTTGTCTGGACAAAGCAGAGTACAATGGTATGACTACCTCTATTCCTGGATATGACACCCCCTGAAGGCAGCTTTAAGATCCTGCTAGCTTTCCTAATTACATCATACACCTAACTTAACATTGAGCTTGCATTCCACTAAATCCCACACAACTTTTTTAAACAAGAAGCTATCTACCCATGCTTTCTACCTCTTGTGCCTGCAAATTGGTTTTCAATTAAATCGACATTGCTAAGTATCTACAATGTGCAAATCACTCTTCTAGGTATTAGGGATACAAAGAGAAGATGAAAAACAATTTTTTTCTTAAGGACTCTTGTGTTCTTCTGGCCAAAATTCAATAATTGAATCAATAAACACTTATTAAGGGCCAATTATATGACAAGTTTCATATATATATGTAAAACAATAAAATAGTCCCTATCTTCAAGGGGTTTCTAGGAGGAGACACATCCAATGTGTGTGTGTGCATATGTGTGTGTGTGTGTATACACACACACACACACACACACACAGACCCAATATGTATATTCACAATATATATAAAATAAGTTCAAAGTAATTCAGGGAGAGACATTAATAACTGGGGAGACAGGAAGAGCCTCATGTAGAAGGTAATATATGAGCTTAGCTTTGAAGCAAATTGAGGACTCTAAGAAATGGGATGTGCATTCCAGGTCTATGCAAAAGATATAGAGAATATGACTATAGTGAAGTATTCCATAAGAAATCACAAATGCATTGAAATATTTCACAAGAAATTATAAATATGTTGAATTCAGAGAAACCCAACAAGACCTTTATGAACTGATGCAGAGTCAAAACAGTAGAAGTAGGATAACAATTCATAAGCTGATGACAAAAATGTATAAAAGGAAAGCAACTTTGAAAGACTTCTGTATACTTTGATCAATTCAGTGACCATCAGGACTTAAGAGAGCAGCTAGGTGGCACATAGAGCTCTAGGCCTGGAGTCAGAAAGACTTGGGCTTAAATTTAGTTTCAGACACTAGCTGTATGACCCTGGGCAAGTCACTAACCTTGTTTGCTTCAATTTCCTCATCTGTAAAATGAACTGGAGAAGGAAATGGCAAACCACTTTAGTATCTCTGCCAAGAAAACCCCAAATGTGCCATGATGAGTCAGATAGGATAGAAACAATTGAAAAACAACTAAAGAAAGACTTTTGAAGACTGATTATGAAGTATGTCTCTCCCATATTTTGGCAAGAGAGGTGATGACCCATGGTACAGAATGAAACATCATCAGATATGACTACAGTGTTGATTTGTTTTATTTATCTATATTCATTTGTGATAAGGGACTCCAGGAGAAGGTAGAGGAATGCAGTTAATGGCTAATAATGAGAATAGAAAAAGTATCAAAATATTACTACAACACAGAGAAGAAAACTAAAAGAATTTCAGAAGAGGATGCAAAAGGTTTAATGTTGGTACTTCCACATTACACAATAGACAGAAGAAAAAGAACTAACAAAGGTCTACAGTTTTAGAAACAATCCTCCTGTTAATACTTAAAATGCTTGTTTGTTCCATTAGAAAAGCCAGCATCATCCACTGTGTCCTGGAGCCATCACCAGTCATCCTGACTTTTGCCTCACCACTAGATTTCAATGACTCTGAAGGAAAGAGTAAGGCTGATGATTCTGTGTAGCTCTGCCACACTTAAACCCAATTCATGCACAAGTCAAGACATCACCCTCATGATGTCATTGGTCTTCATAAACAAAGGACAAACAACAACAGCAATATCAACAAATGTTTTAGGTCAATCTCATAATTAAAAAAAGACGATTTTAACGAGAGATGTTTAGAAAAGGGCATGATTGGTTTGGAGATCTTTGTCACTGGCTAGGTTATGGACATTATTGTTGTTATTCAGCCATGACCGACTCTTTGTGACCCCTTTTTTGTGGTTTTCTTGGCAAAGATACTGGAATGGTTTGTCATTTCCTTCTCCAGTTCTTTGTATGGATGAGGAAACTGAGGCAAACAGAATTAAGTGATTTGCCCAGGGTCCCCAAGCTAGTAAGTATCTGAGGCTAGATTTGAATTCAGGAAGCTTAGCTTTCCTGACTCCAAAACCTGACACCATATCACCTAGCTACACTTTGCAGCTGTCCACATCTGAGGATCCTACAAACTCACTGAAATATTAAACAAAATATAGTAGAGACAGCACTGAATTTGGAAGCAGAAAACTCATTTTCAAATAAAAATTCTGTGTTATGTTGGACCAGTAAATCCTCTTTACTCTTTGAGTGTCAAGTTTCCTCATCTATAAAATAAAAGTTTGGACCAGATAACTATGTAAGGTGCCCTCTAGCTGTAAAGTCTATGTTTCTAAAAGGATGTGTTTTGGATTTCAAATAGATAGAGTCATGAAGTGTATTTTCTTTAGAAGGACAGTGATTGAACCACTTCGTTTTTCTCATAACTATGTATATCTGTCAAGAGTTTGAATCATTATTCTGTCCATAAAGATATCTTACTTTCCTGGGGTGAAACAAATAGAAATGTGGAGACAGGAGAAAGAGTATCACGCAAGGGACAAGAAAAAGGCCAATTTGGCTGCCATGAAGTGGAGTCATGTACATTAAGAATGGAAAGGTAAGTTGAGACTGCCTGTGAAAAGGTTTAAGTGGCAAACAAAGGAATGTATATTTGAATCTAGAAGTAATTTTAGAAGGGAATCACTGGAGTTAGGTGAATGGCATGATCAGACAGACACCTTAAGAATATAACTTGAGCAGCTGTGTGAAGCAGAGAAGACACACCTGAGGCAAGAAAAACAATTAGAAAGCTATTGTAGAAGTTCAGACAAGAGGCAATGAAATGGGATAGCTAGGTGGCACAGTGGACAGAGCTCTGGTCCTCAAGTCAGGACAGACCCAAGTTCAAATCTAGCCTCAGACACTGAGTGTCTGTGACTCTGGGCAAGTCACTTAACCCTGATTACATTAAAAGAAAAAAAATGCGAGGTAATGAGGGCCTGAACTTGGTAACCATGTTAATGGAGAAAAGGTGATGGATGCCAGAGGTTTGGCAACTAAATGAAGATGTGGATAAGGAAGAATTGGGAGGTTGTGAACTCAGAGTGACTCAAAGGCTGGTGGCATTTTTGCCTTTTCTTTGTATCTCAGAGCTTAGCACAGTGCCTGAAATGGTGCTTAATAAATGCTCATTTACTGAGTAATTGACTGGACAAGCTGGGTTTGGAGGACATTCAACCAGTCAACAAACATAGATTAAGACTCTACTATGTGCCTGAAACTGCATTAGGCACTGGAAATAAAAAGACAAAAATGAAACAGGCTATGTGGTCTAGGAGCTTACGTTCTAATGGGCAAAGGGAAGATCTAAACACATATACAGAGTTTGTACAGAACAGATATAAAGGAACTTGGAGATGGGGCTAGGAGGTACTCACCACTGGAGGTATCATACTGAAAGTGGTGCTAGAATAGAGTCTAGAAGGAGACCAGGGATCTAAGAGTTGGAAGTAAAAATAATGAGGTCTGCTATGGACATACCAAAGAAATGAGTCAACAGGTTGAAACCAGACTGTGAAGGATCCTATTGATTTGATGTCTTCAAAAAGAGGCTAGACGACCTCCTTTTAGGAATATTTTAGGTCTGGTCCTGGTGAGACTAGATGATCAGAGAGGACTTTTCTAACTTGAAATACTATGCTTATGTAATATTTGCAGACTGATTCAGAGAACTTAGTCTTCAGTAATTCTTGACTCAGAACAATAACCAGCCAACAACAACAACAATAAAACCTATCCTCTGTTGTAATGGTATTAGAATTTAAAGATCCCCCTATATTGGCTTGGTTTTTGGATTGAGTGTTAAAACTCAGAGCTTGTGAATCCCACCTGTGGGATGGACTTGTTGACACCAAGAGAGAGGGCAGAACTGGGAGGAGCTGGTGCCATGGATTTAGAGAGAAGCCCAAGCAGGGAGAAGGTCCAAGCAGAGGAGGCCAGAAGGACTTTTGGGGAGCAGTATTGTGGAGGCAGAGAGAGAGAGAGAGGAGAATTGCGGGGGGGCCAGAGTTGCTGAGAGAGGACTACTGAGGGCCAGTTGGAGCTGCCCAGGACTTTTGAGAACTGCCACCTGGAGCTGCCAAGAACTGAGGAGGCATGGCTATGATGCCAGTATTTTGTCTGTCTGTTTTGATGTTCTTTTGCCAGATTAGTCTGCTGGTGAAGAACAGCTATTTTCAGGGGTTCTGGGACTGTTCTGCAGGCAGAGAGTGGATTGATGAGGACACTGGCAATGTATCTTGTGGCTTTGTTAAACTTTGTCTCCCCAGGAACAAAGATTGCTGCAAACTTGCCTCCTGTCAAGATGAAGGAAGGACCCCTCCTTGGGTATTCAATGCTGTGATATCTTAACCTTTTTGTAGTTTAAGGGTAGATGGCCTTTTGTGCTCTCCTGCCCCTTTTGAGAAAGTGTTTGGCATTAACAGATGTTATTGTAATTCAGTTGTGATCCAGGGGTGGGAAAGTTGACTTTTTGGTGCTGTGTGACTGACCAAGTGAATGTACTTTGTTTATGATTGGAAACTAATCTCCGTTTGAGAAGAGAGACTTTGGGTGACTGACTAAATGAATGTACCACCCAGGAGTGGGCTACTTGGACCTTGGTACTTTGCAATTGAATTGAAGACTTACTAAATTATTGAGTTATGCTATGTTTTGATTTTTTTCTGTGAATGTTTTGCTTTAATGTGTCACTGAATAAATGGAGTTTACTATGCTCATAATCTGAACCTGGAAGTTGCTTTTCCTTGGCATTACATCTGTAAAGTCCTCTTTATCTATAAAGGCTGCCAATGGTTTTTCCTGAAAAAGAAAACTAGTGAATTCAGGCTTTGCTATGAAGCAGTAAGTGGCAGAGGAGTTAGAGTTCCAGGCTTGGAGTAAAGAAGATCTGAGTTCAAAATCCAGCCTTGTACATTTCCTAAATGTGTGACCTTGGGCATATAACTTAAACTCTGCATGCCTAAGTTTCCTCAACTGCAAAATGGGGATAATTATGGTAGCTACCTCCCAGGGTGGGTGTAAGGATTACATAAGACAATATTTGTAAAGCACTTAAGATGATGCCTGACACACAGTAAGCACCATTTAAACGTTAGCTATTCTTGTTGTTGTCGTTATTATTGAATATCTGTGACTTACAGTGCTGTTAGCGGTCATGGTGCTCCTGGATGTGGAAAGGGAGTCTTCAGGAAACCAAACCTATAAAATATGTATTTTTAAATATTCCCTAAAATAATTAGTGAGAAACCAGGTTACAGACATAGTGTGACATGTTTTCTAATTTTTTTTGTAGTAATACACCTTTCTTTATACCAAAGAATTTTCACACCCACTCCCTTTTAATAAAGTATTCTATTGGGGGTGGCTAGGTGGCACAGTGAATACAGCACCAGACCTGGAGTCAAGAGGACCTGAGTTAAAATCTGGCCTCAGACACTTAACACTTACTAGCCTTGTGACCTTGGGCAAGTCACTTAATTCCAATTGTCCTGCCCTCCCCACTCCAAAAAAAAAAAAGTGTAAAATATTCTGTGCAAATGATTTTCTAAGCTCTCATACTTTATTTAAATAGAATGAAAACTTTATTATAGTTGTATAATATAAAAACTTAAATTAGGATAAACTAATGTAATAGTTTTTAAAAAACCTATATTGTTTATACCCAAAAAAAATAATTATGAAAAATATAACAGATAAAAATTTGCTTTTAGCTTCCACATAAAGACTGTTTAATTTCAAGGTTAAGGGCTTTGCATTCAAATGAAGCAAATAGTACTACAAAACCACTCCTCTTCCCTTCCTTTCCAACTTTACACCATGTGGCCTGCTTTCTGGCAATGGTACTCATTCCCCTCTCCCTGAAAACTTGGACTCTGCTCCTGTGAGTCTGGACTCTGATAAGCACAATTTTGCCTTATTTTACCCAGAACCAAACATCCATGACACTTCTAGGCCATCACACCATGTCATTTCCTGAGTGCTCCCTAACTGTCCCCTCCTTTCTAGCTTTCCTTTTTGTGTTGTTTTCCCTCCTAAAGGTACAAAATTCTTGTATTTATATTATTAGTATTTAGCATAGTGCTTGGCACAACCAAGCACTTAATAAATGCTTTATCCTTCCTTCCCTCCTCCCTCCTTCCTTTTCCTTCCTTCCTTCCTTCCTTCCTTGTTTCCTTTCTGTAAAGCCATACACAAGCAGCTTTCCAGAGGACTGATGCTGTGAACAGCTTTCAAGGTTCTGATTACATAGTATAGCGAACTCTCTATTCAGTAACAAATCAGAGCAAAACATTTCCAGAAAATCAAGGTACAGCATTCACAATGTTGCAACTTATCACAGAAAATCAAAATACAGCATTCACTCATCAAAATATCACTAAAATGTCCACAGTTTTGAACAAAGTACAATCATTTAGTAACTCAATCATTCAATCATCCTTAAGGAGGTTTGGGACACAAAGTACAAAAGTCAAAGTACTCCACCCCTGGGTAGTATATTCATTTGGTCAATCACAAAGTCTTTAAGCTCTCAGTTCAATCATAAAGTATAAAAGTCAAAGTATTCCACCCCTGGGGTGCAATTAAATTACAATTTCATCAGTTATTACTCAGTATCCTATTTCATCAGTCACTACTCAGTATCCATAGAGAGGTCTTTTCATCTTGACTGGGCAGGCTTTCATTACCATTGGCAAGCACAGAAGTAGTTTGCACCTTGTTTCAGCTATTGAATTAACACCTGGTTTCAGTTCAAGTTCCTTTTGAGTTTTGTATCAAATCCATTAAGACACAGAATGTGTGAACCCCACAACTTGTGAACCCTAGGACATGTGAACTCCTGGAGAGAAGCTAATGACCATATACAAGGAGAGCCCCAGGGTGGAGACAGCAGAACTGTGAAGAGGACTCTTGTGGTGGCAGAGTCAAGAAGGAGAAAACTTATGATATCCCAGCACTCTGTCTGCTCTGTCTGCATTGATGTTTGTTTGTGATACTTTGTACAGAAGCCCTGGGACCTTACTGGAAGCCTTGGAGGAGGATTTTCTGGTTGTATGTTTACAGAAGTCCTGGAGGAAGGTTTTGGAGGTCCTGGGACTTTAGTGATGATCTCTTGGAACTTGTTTGTGGGCCTGTGTTGATTTTTATGTTGATGATTTGTGCTGAGTTCTCAGACCTTGTTGGTGAGTCTGAGTTGATTTCACAGGCAGATACTGAATTGATGATGGTGCCAGAAATGTATATGAATATTGTTGTGGCTCTGTCAAGCTTTGTCTTCCCAGAAATAGGAACTTTGAAGGATTTGAGGTGGACAAGATATTGTGAACTTCAATATGGCATGGGAACTGGCTGAAGAACTGGACAAGGAGCTGGACCATAGAAGAGGAACCGTGGAAGCTGAGAGCCAGCCTCAAGTCAAGCTGAAAGAAGACTTTACTTGGATACTATGTACTGACTGAGAAGATTATGATTTACTATGACCTAGGGGTAGAGAACTTTGACTTTTGTACTTTGTGATTCAATTAAGGATTTTGTGATTGGCTAAATGAATATACTTTGTTTAAAACTATGTGACCACTTTGGTGAAAATTATGTAGCCATTTTTGTGATAAGTTGTTGAGTGGTGACATGGTGAATGCTGTATTTTGATTTTCTGTGATAAGTTGTATATCAATTGCATGCCCACTCATTCACATTCACACAACAAGAATTTATTAAAGGCTTCCTATGTGCCAGTCTTTGTTCTATGTGCAGAAATCTAAGCTCAAAAGTGAAATAATCTTTACCATATGTATCATACAATGACTATTTGGTCTCAGTCCATGTAGGCAAGCCAGTGAAGACCTTGAGGCATCAGGACTTCATGGTTGGACCCAGGTGAAAATTCCTCCCCAGTGAGCAACCTTAGTACCAAGACCTTGCTACTTTGCATGGGAGGAACCTTGAGGATCTGGGGTCGGATGATGGGGTAAGGAGAGAATATAGGTCTATGGAATATAAAGGATGGCAAGAAAGAAGGACAAGATGTGGGTTTGGCTGTAGTCACATGTGGAAGTAAACTGCTTAGATGAGTTCCTGAGATTCCTCCTCAAGCTGTAGTGAGGAGAGCCATTATCAAAAAAGTGTTCCATTACTGGGTATATAGGTACAGTTAAATACCTAGGGAATTGAGGTAGAGGTGGGGCTATGTTCCAGGTAAGTATTGTGGGAACTAGAAAGCAAATTCTGTTATTCCAACATCTATTCAACAAGCCTTCCATATTTGACAATCTGCATAAGCCCCAACTCCAGTGACCTGGACAACACTTTGAGGACTGGGGAGGTCCTATGGAATGGGTGTTCCTAAACATCCAGTTTTACAAGGGCATAAGACCAATGCATAGACAGAAGTGAAGAAGTGAATGATTACTGAAAACTAGTTATTACCAGTTCCAACATCCTTCTTCTGTTTTTTGTTTTTTTTTTCCTGTTCCCTTAACACCTACATCCCAGGATCCCACTGTCCAATCATCATTTATGGACTTCACTTCTCAGAAACATTATCCTAGCCCTCTGTCTTTCCAGAGGCAACTATGGATGGCAATAACCTGGCTTTGGACTCAACCTAGCCCTGAGATCTCCTTTTAACTCCCAGTTGCTCTACACTTAGCAGCCCATTCCCATCTGATCCATATTGTCCTATTGTCTACAATCTCCCTAAGCTAAAAGAAAGCAAGAAAGCACTTTCAGTTTCCCTACACATTCTATGGAAACCTAAACTAAACATTCTCTAACAGAGAAGCCAAGGACAAGTTTTTAAAAATGTAATATACACATCCTTTCTTTTGTCATCTTCGCACTAGAATGGATTCTCTCTTCATTTGAAAAAACCCTAGGAAAGTATCAGAGAAAAGGCATTAAAAGGGGCAGAAAAGAGAACCATTTAGGTCTTGCCTTCCTCACTAATGAGTATTAATTGTCCAAACAGACTGGGAATGAAGCCTTCTCTAGGCCATTTCCAGATCCACCCTAGGTCAGAGGTCTGGCTAATGTGTTTGTGGAGTTTCTTGCTGTTCTAGCCTTATGAGTAGATGCCAGCCTTCTAGAGCATCCTAATTCCAGAACATGAACAATCCTTTGGTTCTGTGACTGACTGTGTCACACTTATATTCCCAGCACCTGGCTGCCCCACTGCTTATAGCAACAAGTGGGCTGATCACCTGGCACACTTGTCATTTTCCCTGAAAGAATTCCAAAAATCTGGGATCTATGACAACCTAAAACCAGAATCCCAGCCAGCAGAGGGAAAGATACAAAATGAAAATTGCTTAGCTGCCCCATGCTCCCATCTGCCTTCCAACTGTCCACAAGACTGCCCCCAGAATGGCTCACTTTCTCTAGTTTTGTCAAAGTGGAAGAAGCATGGCCCCAGGGATCACAGTTTCTCCCTAGAGACAGCTATAAAAACTAGAATGCAGAGCTCAGATTTAGGAAAGCTTCCTGGAACATTCAATTTTAAATTTCCCCTGGAGTGTACCTCCCAGAAGCCCCCTAAGTGAATGCCCCAGAGAGAGTGTCTTGCCTTGTTAAAATCACACCCTCATGTACATTAGGAAAAGAAGAGATGTGTTGCTTGAGCCATATTTTTGGAAATTGCTAGTTGCAAAATGTTTCCTGAGGTAGAAAAAAGCACCAAGGACTGTAATTATTGGATTGTTTCACTTCTGAGTCCAAGAAACAGATGCTGTACTTTCAGGGCTTGGACAAGTATTATCACAAGTTAACTCCTCTTCTTGCCACTATAGCATCTATGCTCGATGGTTTACTTGATGAGTCCTACTTATGAGATCAGTTGAACCACTGCCTATGAGTTGGTTTGTTAAGCTCTTAAAAAAGCAGCTCCATGTTGTAATCTGGTGCTAATCAGATTTTAGTCAGATGTTGCCAGGAAAAAAATCAATATGTATAATGTGAGACTAGTGAGCCATGGAACCAAATCCCAAAGAAGAAAATCATCCTGTAAGCTCTAGGCTGATGATTTAGAAGAGAAACTTGGGTTTGGTAAGGAGGAAAAGGCCTTTGATGCCTTCCTGCTTTCCTCAGCCTCTTTCCAAGACCTGGATCACTTCTGCAATGAAACGAAACCATAATTGTCCACATTTATACGGCACTTAACCTTAACATTTACAAAATCGACTCACTTTCAATGACTTTGAAAGTTAAGTAGTGAAGTATCCCCATTCCATACACTGGGAAATTTAGACTTGGAAAGATTAAGTGACTTCCCCAGGCTAATAGATATAAGTACCAGGAATTAAAACCATGTCTCTTCATTCTGAGTATAAAGTTCTCAACTCTCTACTACATAGCACTGCTCCCAATGAAATTTTAAGTAGAGTAGGATGAGGCATTCAAGGTTTTGATTTAGCACCCGGGTTTCAGTCATTACTGATATCAGTAATAATTGTAAAAAGTATTTTATAGCTGTTTTATGATTTCAAGATGCGTTCTGAGTACTTTTTTTCATTCCTTCTTAAGGCCCATTTTTTTAATGTGAGTAAATCAAAACAGAGATGGTCAAGTTTAGATCAAACAGCAAGCCAAGCTCATCAGGAAAGGTCAAAGTATTCAAGCTATTCCTGTTGACATTCAAAGTCCTCCATAATCTGTCCCCAGGCTATCTTTCCAAAATTATCTCTTCTTGCACTTCAGTACAGACTTTCCACTCCAGCAAGACTGTCCACCTCGTGACACCCAACACGTTTCATAGGCACCCCTCTTCTGTGACTTTTCTGCTGCTGTTTCCTTCCTTGGAACCTTCTTCCCCAACCTCCTTTTCTTTTTACCTATTCAAATATTATCGAGCTTTAATACCCATCTGTTAATATTCATCTTTTCCGGGAAGTTTTGCTGACAACTTGAGCCCACGTTAATTACTCCATTTCCTGACCGTCCCTGGCTCTATCAGGATGATTCATTTTAGCACTTAGAATCACAGATCACAACAACTGGAAGGAACCCTGAAGGTCACTCATACACACACACACACACACACACACACACACACACACACTCCCACCATTTTACAGACGAGGAAAGTAAAGCCCAGAAAAAGGCAAGATTTGCCCAAAGACAAGCTAACAAGTGACCAAGCCTCTACTCAAATCTAGGTATCCTAATTCTTTCAAGGCCCAAGGTTCTTTCTACTAAATGTATTGCCTCTTGTCCAGTCATCTCATTTTACTACATTCAGTTTGTTATGTCATCCATCATTCTTTGTCACATTTAATTGTTTCTTTCGTTCCACAGATGTCATCACTTCGTGGGCAGAAACCCTATTATCTATTTATTTGAAATGTCCCACAGCAGCTGGGGCAGAGTTGATCATGTAGTGTATGCTCAATAAATGTCTTAAAATGAATTCAGACCAGGCATTCTAGTATTCGATGGCTCCTTTCTCCCCCATTATTGCTAGGTAATGTAGTGGATAGAATGTTGGACTCAGAGTCAGGAAAATCTGAGTTCAAATCTTTGCTCCAACACTTATTACTGGCAGTGTAACTATGGGACAGTCACAGCCTCTCTCAGTCTCAATTTCTTCAGTCAGCTTTGCAATGCGGATAATGATAAAAGTTCCCTATCTCTCAGGGTTAGCTTGTTGTAAGGATCAAATGAACAAATAAGTGCTTTGCAAAATTTAAAGTACTACATAAATACTCATATTCCTTTGAGTTGGTCAGGCAATCCAAGTCTTCAGTACATATTAAACATATGTGCTAATAAGGAAATCTCTCTCCACCCTGCCGAAGCTAAGAATAATAAAATTTTTAATCACTTTTAGTATTGTGGTTTTTTTTTTTTGCATTTAGTAATTCACAGTATAGTCAAACAATTCCCTTTAGCCTAGATTTTGCTATTATTTGATTGAAAAGTAGAATGCAGTGAGATTTTGTACAGACTTCTGTTTACTTGGTATATTTCCCTTTCTGATAACACATCTATGAGGTTATGGTCCTATAATAACACTGTTAGAAATTCCTCTTGGTTTTGCTTCTGCAAACAAATTTCTAACTAGCTTTTGTTCTCACAAAGGTCTGTGCTGCAATCTCCCTCTCTCTCTTTCTCTCTCGCTCTCCCTCCCTCTCTCTCTCCTCCTCCTTCTCATTCTCTCTATCTCTCTTCCTCCTCCTCCTTCTCTTCTTCCTCCTTCCCCTTCTTCTCTGCTCTCTCTCTCCCCTCTCTCTTTCTATTTTTTCTCTCCCCCCTTCCTTTCCTGCTCTCTCCTTCAATTTTTTTTCTGTCTCTATCTCTATTTCACTCTGTTTCTGTATGTGTGTCTCTGTTGTGCTCAGTTTCTGTATCTGTCTCTCCATTTCTGCGTTTATCTCTCTGTTTCTGATTTCTCTCTGTGTTTCTCTCTCTCCTTCCCTTTCTCCACTCTCCTTCTGTGCCCTGAGCCCAGGGCTTCCTACACTCAGAAGTAAGTATGAAACAGGGTAGAAAGAAATTAGCCTCTGTCCTAGGATCAGAATTCCACTGTGCTCACTAGTGACCTTCTGACTATTAAATGCTACCTGCCCTACTCCTGCTGGCATTAGGCAACCTCCCTGGATTTGACTCTTTGCTTCCTTGGACTTTTGACATGTACCCACACTGATTAACTTGGCATCCCAGGCCTGACCCCTTCAGGCCAGGCTTGTCCCTTGCTGCTAACACTCTGGAATGACAGTGAGACCACTAGCACTTACTGCGGTGCTAAATAACCCTAAGCTTTCTTTGAAAGAAACCCAAAGAGGATTAAGTCAGATGCAATAGGTCAGAATGGCTTGACCCTTGTTATTTTCACTTTGACCAAGCATGTAGTCCTTGTAAGTAAGCCTGGTTAACGTTAATCAGAGGAGGTTTAGGAGTGAGGACCTAAATAGCCCTGAAAGCTTGCTCTCTCCTTAACTGGTGATTTGGTTGCTGAGAGCTAACCTCTGAATTGCTAGTGGGTGGTGCTGAGCATTTTGCAATGTAGGACAAAAAAGCTTAAGAGAGAAACTAATCCACAGACTTTTTACAAATACGATTTTTCCTCCCTAGGCTGACTCCCTTGCATTTCCCAGATGCAAGCTGTTGATCCTATACAGCATAAACCCACCTCACCAGCTATTTTACTCTACAAAAATCAGGAACGCGCATAAGCACATACACACACACACACACAGCTTCATATGGCTTCATCTTATTTCTGTGTCAGAAAGATTTCTTATGAAACCACTCAGCAAATAACACAGTTGCTTTTTATTATACCTGTTTTTGAGCAGGAAGGGCACATTCAGATTCATACATCGGCACTCATAAAACAGACCTCAAAATCTTTTGAGATAAAACTCGGTACTTCAACACACCAAGAACACACACAGCTCATGAGAAACCTTACTATGACCAACGAGTGAGTCAGGCAATGGAGAAGACTAAAATGCACATGGAATGACAATTTCCTCCTCCAATTGCCAACTGGGAATTATCTTCTAGGAACATGATTTCACTTGAAAATTATTACTCATTTCCTGTTAATAGAAGGATATGGATGGACCTTTTAAGTCCACTACTATTCTAATAATCTATATGATTCCGCCTTCAAACCATTATCATCTAAAAACCATCAATGAAGCAATTCACCCAGAGAGTTGGTTGGGTTTTCTTTTTGATCAAACTGATTGGCATTCTTTCAAAATTCATCAACTGAGTCATTCAAAATGAATACTCTATGGATAGACATGAATGATATTCAACACAAAGAGTCAATATATATGATCATATATGTGTATATATATATCCACATATACACGAAACATGTGCATACATGCATACATAAATACCTATACATACATATATGCATTATCTATATTTCTATATATACATATATACATTCTATATATATCTAAATCTGTATCTCTTTATATATATATACATATATATGTATATATATATATATATACATATACACACATATATATATATACACACATACATACACACATATCTATCTACCTAGCTAGCTAGCTAGCTATCTTGCATGGCCCAGGAGAACGAGGACTGCATTTGGACTAACTAACCTGGGTTAGTTTCTCAGTTCTGGCACTTGAATACCTGTGTGACCTATAATAGCAAGTCACTTAACCTAAGTCCTCTGGGTCTTAGTTTCCTCTTTTGTAACTTAGGAATTTAGACCAGATGTCCCCATAAGGTATCTGCTAGCTCTAAATCTTTGATCCTATGACACTAATTAAATTTAAGGTTTTTTAAAATTTTTTAATTCAACAAACACCTCTGTGGAGGAAATAGACAAATCTATGTGCTGTGAGTTTAGGTAGACCATCTTCACTCCCCCTTCCATCATTTAAAAGCAACATTATTGTTTCAGACTCTTTTTGTCCCCATTTAGGGTTTTCTTGGTAAAGACACTGGAGTAGTTTGCCATTTCTTTCTCCAGCTCATTTTACAGATGAGGAAACTGAGACAAATAGGGTTAAGTGACTTGCCCAGGGTCACACAGAGAATGTCTGGAGCCAGATTTGAACTCAAAGAAATGAGTCTTCCTGACTCCAGGTCCACACTCTATCTACTGCATGACCTAGCTGCCCCAAAAGAAACCTCAGAGGCCAAAGAAAGGAGCTGGTAGAGTTGTGCTACATTTCATCTCCAAGGGAGGCCTGCCCCATTCAGACTGTCTGGTTGTTGTTTGTCCTATAGCTCTTGAAAAGGACCATGACATCAGGGAGGTGATGCCAAGATGTGCAAGTAAATTGGATTTAAGTGAGGCAGGCTGTGCAAAATCATAGCCTCACTTTCTCCTCAAGAGCCATCTAGGTCCAGTAGCCAGATATAGATCAGAATGAGTGGAGATGGCCTTGGATGAGTATGTATATAAGCCTTGTACATAGTAAGTGATGATTACATAGCCTATTAGTTGAATAAACTGATATTAAGACAGTCCTGCCTTACCTAGAAATATTGATCATCTAATGAGATTAACCACAGAAAGACCCTTCCCAGAACAGTCATAGGTTACTACAAAGTTAAGAAGTTCTTCATCCCTTCCCCCCAAAATCACTGGACACCCTGCCCCTATTACTCAAACTCCCAAATTAGGACAGTGTCTGAGCAGCCTTACCTGATAGGCTCCTTTTGCTGCCTGCTCTGAGGCTGTGTAAAACTCTATACAGGATGTGTGACTATCTCTCCCACTGCTGGAAGTTGCTAGCCACCTGGCAGATGACTTCAGCTGATGCAAATTAAACTATTTCTCTTCTAGCCTTGCCTCTTGATTTATTGACCTCCATTCAAATGGTCCTATGTGTAAGGAATTATTTATAGGAGGGTCTTAGGATCTCTATATTTAAGGCATTGTGCTAAGTACTAAAAAAGCTTTTACAAGGAGTGCACATATATTCTACTGGACAGGAGCAACTTACACAATGAAGAAAATGCAAAATATATACAAAGGAGAGAGTATATTCCAAGTGGATAAATCTGTGTTAGGTGTGTAAGTAGATATAAAAGACTGTAAAACATAACCTGTGACCACATAGAGCTAAAATCTAGTGGAAAGATGAGATTAACTTAGTTGAAAATATTCATATGAGTAGGCAATATCTGCCTAATAATACGAATAATTTGTTCAGATCTCTCTGATTCCTCATGACCCAGTTTAGGGTTTTCTTGGCAAAGATACTAGACTGGCTTGCCATTTCCTTCTCTAGTTCATTTTACAGAAAAGGAAACTGAGGCAAACAAGGTTAAGTGACTTGCTCAGGGTCACATAGTTAGTGTCTGAGGTCAGATGTACACTCAGGAAGATGAGTCTTCCTAACTGAAGGCCTGGCATTCTATGCACTGTACCACCTAGCTGCCTAGTAATGATAATAGCTAGCACCAACATTATGCTTTAAGAGCTCTTTACAAAGGCTCTTTACAAATATGATCTCATTTGATCCTCACAGGTCAGACATCACCCTCCTACTCAATAAACTCCAGTGGTTCCCTATTGCCTCCAGGATCAGATTCAAAATGCTCCATTTGGCATTCAAAGCCCCTAAGAACCTAGTCCCCTCCTCCCTTTCCACTCTTCTTACCCCTTAGTCCACATACTCTTTGATCCAGAGACACCGGCTTCCTGGCTGTTCCACAAAGAAGACGCTCCATCTATCAGCTGCAGGCATCCTCTCTAGCTGCCCCCGTGCTTGGAATGTTCTCCCTCCTCAGTTCTACCTACAGACTTCCTGGGCTTCCTTCATGTCCCAATTAAAATCCCATCTTCTTAAGGAAGCCTGTCCCAGCCCTTCTTAATTCTAGCACCTTCCATCTTAATGGCTTCCTATTTTCTTCTATATTATTGATTTGTATCTATTTGTTCACTTGTGGTCTCCCCCATTAGATTATTAGTTCCTTGAGAGCAAGGGCTGTCTTTGGCTTCTTTTTTGTATATCCAGTGCTTACTAGAGTGAGTGGTACCTAGTAGGAGCTTAATAAAGATTGATTGATTACCCTGGATCCTGTAGTGAGTCAGCTGAATTCAAATCCACATCCTCTAAAGCAGCAGTTCTCAACCTGTGGGTTATGTTCAATTTGTAACAATGAAAATACATCCTTCATATCAGATACTTACATTATAACTCATAACAGTAGCAAAATTACAGTTATGAAGTAGCAATGAAAATAATTTTATGGTTGGGGGTCACCACAACATGAGGAACTGTATTAAAGGGTCCTGGCATTAGGAAGGTTGAGAACCACTGCTCTAAAGCCAAACCCAGTGCTCTTTCCATAAGGATTAAATCACCACTCCAGCAAAGCATAGAAGCATCTGAAGAGAAAGGCTTGGAGTAGGATGTGAGACGTTAAAGAATGCTTTCGTAATGGAAGAGAAAGACTTTTGAGTTTGAAAGACTAAATGGATTCCAGGCTTGGAGTTAAGCTTTGAGGGAAGACTGGGAGACTGATGATCAAATGAAAGGGGCAAGGGGCAAGCCTTTATGCCTGGGTCTGAGGAAGGTTCAAGAGGCTCAGATCACTTTCTTCAAAACTACATAATTTTGAAAGGAAATGTGCCATTAGGTACTTCTCGAGTCTTTTTTAAAAATATTCTTCCAAATGCGTGTGAATTGCCCCCAAACCAGCAGGAAGAATTCTGAAATTAATTATTTAAAGAACTCTAAATTAAGATCTATGCATACAAATGCCAGTCCCAGGCTGGTTCTGCATTTGGGGCCACCCAAAATTAGGGGAGGGGCCCAATGTTCTTTGAAAGCCCCAGCCCTTAAAGTTTACCATGTGCACTCAATTGGGCTAGGGCTATGGACTCCATGCCATCTATCCTATGCCCCCCAAATGATGCTGAAGCTCCTATTGGCTCCAACGGGAGCTGGAGGACTATGGAGGGCATAGCACTGAGGCCAATGGAGGCCAAGCCAGGCAGGCTTTTGTAATGAGAATTATTATTCCCAGCCTCCTCCTTCTGCACATGAAGCCATGAATATGTGTGCCGTCCTGGGAGGACATGGAAAAGCACGCACAGTACAACACATGGGCGCCAGATGACTTGGGAACATGGATGCCTTTGCTTGTTTTAGCTTCTTTTTCAGAATTCCAGCGAGGGCAAGCATATAATGAGTTCAAACCGTTTACCACATTTTCTAGAGCTTTGATAGAACACGCACTCAATTGTTAACCACAATGCAATGTGGGGTTAAACTAATGTCCGTAAAGGGTTTTGCCAGCTAGAACACCTGAGACAGAAGGACAGCAGAATGAATTACATCATTAGGGAGCACAGAATAGCTGGTGGCTTGCTGATGGTCACACAACAACTTGGTAATGAACCCTTAATCATCTTCATCCAGGCCATTCTCACTCCTTCCCACCTCTACCTGAAATGAACACATCCTTTCTTCTGAAAGAGATGTGTTGTTGAGCCAAGCTAAGATTCCACATACTATTTCTGGGGCAATTTCCCCTAAACTACCTTTCCTTAGCCACCACTAGCTGTATTTTTATTTGCTCTCTCTATAAGGTGCTTTCTCTGAAGTCTAGGACTTTCTCCTCTGTATCTGGTGTCCCCAGTGCTTTAGCAGAATGCCAGAAGCTTAGTGAGCCTTTTTTTCATTCGGTTCTGGCCACCAAATTAGCTCTGAATCTACCTAACTCTACTATCATAGAGTCCACATTTCCCCATCTTTTTCCTGAGGATAATATGAAAGACATAATAAAATTCTTTCCTGAAATCTAAGTAAGGGGTAGCTAGGTGGCTCAGTTTCCTCATCTGTAAAATGAGCTAGAGAAGGAAATGGCAAACCACTCCAGTATCTTTGCCAAGAAAACCCCATAATGGGTCATAGCAAGTTGGACACAATTGAAACGAATGAACAAGTTAGCTATATAAAATAATTTTATTTCATTTTATTTATATTATATATTTATTATATTAGATGCTTATTTTATATTATATAATAGATAATATATAATGTTTACTAAATTTATATTATTTTAGATAAATATTACAATAATAAATACATCCTGTAGTATATAATATATACTATCTTTATATATTTATGTATAAATATTAACATGTAAGAATACATTACAATAATACATATACTATAGTATATAGCACAAAAAAGGGAAGAAACAAGCATTTATTAAGTGTCTATTGTGTGCTAGACACTGTGCTAGGTGCTTTACAAATATCATTTCATTTATTCCTCACAACAACCCTGGGAGTTAAATGCTATTAGTATCCCCATTTTACAGATGAGAAAAATGATACAGTTAGAAGTTAAGTGACTTGCCTAGGGTTACACAGATTGTATGTGTCTGAGGCTTGATTTGAACTCAGGTCTTCCTGACTCCAGGCCCAGCATTCTATCCACTGCATCACAGGATCCTCACCAAGAGTCCTTTTAGTAACACATTCTAGAATTTTACTAGGGTTTATAAGCATAACTCAATCACCTATAGTTTACACACTCCATTATTTTCATTTGCCCCATTCTCCACAATCACCAATGAGAGTGATTCACACACATATACCAATTCTTTCAATATTTCAAAATATTGTTTTTCTGGACCTACGGATTTGAACTACTAGAAAGGAGATAAATAATCTTTAATTATTACCTCATTTACGCGTTTCAACTCACTCTTAGTCCTTTTTATTTTGCCCTTTCCAAATGAAAGATCAGTGCCTCCACTCATAGCAATGTCCCAATCCCTTCTTTTATCTCTTTTCTTTGATGTGTAAAAAAACAGTCCTCTTTGTTAGTATTCACTGCCAGTCTCTGTTCATTTTGAGCTTTAGCACCCTGGACCCTATTTTTAGAGGACCATGGCCAGATCTTCCCTTCCTCTCCTATTGCTTGCCCTTGCATCTGTGTTCTGAACACATTTCTTACAACTCTTAGTTGAGTGTTGCATCCATATCAATTGCTTGCAGCAGTTTACTCTTTGCTTCCTCCCTGGAATTGGTTATGTTGGTCCTTTTCAGTGTCCTTGAGACCTCACAGTACCTCTTGGACTGATTATCCTTTTTAAAATATTAGGCTATGGAATCCAATGAGTCTTTGCTTTATTTCTTAGATGAGCAAAGCACTTGGTCAGAAATCCACTTTTTCTAAATCTAGATGGCAAGTCAGACTATTCCTGGCTTCTCTCTCCTCTCTACTATGAATTCTAACATGGAGTAGTCACTTCTCATCAAGATTTTGATTGTTTCTCTTTCAAAAATCGATTTCTTCTTGATAGTCAGAATAAGAACCAAAATAGTAATTCCCACTATTGCTCCCTCCATGGTTAGAAGGCCGAAATCATTAACAAGACAAGAATATATTAGTTGCCCCTAACTACTTTGAGGAGGGGGAATTGATGGGTGGGGATAGAGGGAGAGAGAGGGGGAGAGAGAAAGAGAGAGAGAGAAAGAGAGAAAGACAGAGAAAGAAAAAAGAGAGAGGGAGAGGAAGATGGAGGGAGAGAAAGAGGTGGCAGATGTGTCGATAATTAAATTCTTCATCAGAGTTATCTCATGCCACCTTGCCAGGCTTGTGACCCGTTTCCTGAGTTTCTCCTCTATTTTCCTCTTCTGTCCGGGTGGTCTGTTGGTCTGTTGTATATTCCTATGACAATATTGCTTCAATTTCTCCCCCAGTGGATATTTACCCAAAAGTTCTCTACCACATTTCTTCTATCTTGCTGCAGGATTTCCTGACATGATTAGACAATATCAAGTTCTTGCCTCTTTTATATTTCTTTTCTTCTTTTTGAATGCTAGACCCCTCTAGAGACATCTTCAAGTTAGCAGTTCAATCCCATCCAGTCTTTGTGATGCCTAGGGTCAAATGTTCCTCTCTGGGTTAGCATTTCAAGTTCATCTAAGTTGTTACCCCATTTTTGGTGTATTTCTGTATAATGATTTGGGGTCATAGGCTTTATTGTTGACTCCTTTCTTGGATTCTATTTCCTGAGTAATGTTGGATCCCTTCACTAATCACTCTTATTCTTTACTCTCTATTGTAGCTGCTACTTACTATGACACTTGTCTTAGTAGATATTAGGAGGCAGATTTTTTTTTCTCTTTTACCTCACTTTTCAGTTTAAAGTCATCTTGGTCAGATCTGTAAGCTTTAACCCTATATCTATAGATGTAGATATACACAAACACATACATATATATACACATATATACATAGTAATAATCTGTATAGGGAATATTCATATATGTATATAAGTATGTATATAAATACATATGTATATATGCACATTCATATGTATACATATATATGTGGAATATACCCAAGAAGAACTATATTTTGTGTCTCTGTTATATATTGTGACTGTGATGTGATGTGTGTGTGTATGTGTGTGTGTGTGTGCCCGACCATTATTCACTTGTTTCAGTTGTGTCCAACTCTTCATGACCCTATTTTGGATTATTGTGACAGAGATACTGGAGTGGTTTGCTAACTCCTTCTCCAGATTATTTTACACATTAGGAAACTGAGGCAAATTGGGTTAAGTGATTTGCCCAGGTCACACAGTTAGTGAATGTCTGAGGCCAGATTTGAACTATCTACTATATCACCTAGCTCCATGTGTGTGTATGTGTGTGTAATACATATATATGTATGTGTATATGCATGCATGCATGCATGTATATGTAAAACAGTCTTTCCTGGGCATATTCCATACCTAGCCAAGAGTCCATTATTCCCAAATTTAAACCATGGACCAGAAATCCAAAAATCTTTTTTTTCAGACACCATCATCTTAACCAACTGGTGGCTCCTGAAATCTGCCTTTCTCTTGTGAAGCCTCTGCTTTTGCTTGGCAGCAATCCCCTTCCTTCCATGAAGCCTCCCTCAATTAAAGCTATGTCACTACAATCACACACTCTTCACAATACCATTTCCTCAGCATGCAAATTTAAATTTCCGTTACTGCAGGAAAAATGATTGTACTTTCGAGCTTAATCTTCTTAGAATCTGTATAGTGATTTTAATTCAAAGCACACAATTTCACATTAGAGTATAGATAGTCGTGTATTGTGCTCTGATTGATTCATTTTCTCCAAAGAGATTGTAAACTACTCAAGTCCTGGCAGCTTAGTGAATGGTGTGGAAGGAGTGCTCAACTTCAAGGACTGAATTTCCAGCCCAGGTCCAGTACATTAATTAGCTAGGAGGCATTGTCAAGTCATTTACGTAGCATCTTTGTGCCTCAGTTTTCCCTGTCAACTGAGACTAATAATAATAATAACAACAACAACATTTGCACTAATATTTAGACTACCTTATCATATGATTGTTTTGAGGAAAGTGCTTTAACAAACTTGAAATGCTAAAGAAATGCTAGTTCTTTATTGTTCCTAATAGCATTTATCTCATCTCTTGGTGGATTCAATAAATACTTATTGAGGAACTCATTGAATTTCTGTGTTTGTACTTTTATGTTTCTTCACATGCACTTGTCCCGTCTCTCCTTCTCCTCCCTATTAGACTATACTTAAAGGACAGAGACTCTCCTTGCTTCCTTTTTTATCTCCCAGTAGAACCCAAATACAGAGCTTTATGTACAGTGCATGCTTAACAAATAAACATTGCCAACAATGTTCCATCCTTCTGATTTAGGAGACCAACAATTAGTCTCCTAATCTATAACCAGGGATTTGACCAGAGGGGTTTAAGACTTCCTAAAATTCTACTTTGTAGCTTGAAGAAAGCTCCACAGGAGCCCCTTTGTAGGATCAAACCAAGTACTTTCTTCATCTCCCATCCCACCCTGAGAAGCTCTAATCCCACTCTGACATAGAACTGTTTTCTTAGCTCCTCTCTCTTTCTGACTTACTGATTCTAAATCCATAAGAAAGAAAACCAAAGATTTTGGTTTGAGCCTTGACACAGGCTTGACTTTGGGGTCAGGGAAAACTGGGACCATAAATATCACCCAAATAAGAGTTTACACAGGAATTGCTTTGTAACACCGTGGGCTGTGAATTGACAGGGAAGTCAAGAAGGAAATCAATTTAGAACCTTCTCTTGTTGTAAACGGGCCTTGGTGTCAGAAGGTGGACAGGCCAGAGTAGGTAACTAAACCATCAGTCTAATAATAAGCTACCTTTATTAAGTGCTTCCTATTTGCCAGGCCCTGTGCTGAGCTCTGGGCATACAAAGAAAGACAAAAACAGTCCCCGTCTTCAAAGAGCATATATTCCAATGAGAGAGTCAACATGCAAAAAAACCTATGTATAAACAAGATATAAATATGATAAATTTGGAGGGAATTGTGTCAGAGGAAAGGCACTACTAAGTATTAAGTCTTAAGGGGGAATAGGAAAGGCTTCTTGCAAAAGGGTAGGATTTTAGTTGAGACTTGAAGGAAGGCCAAGAAGTGAAGAAGCAGAGATGAAGAGGGAGAGAATTCCAGGCATGTGGGGCAGCCTGTGAAAATGCACAGTGTTAGGAGATCAAGCATCTTGTGTGAGGCCTAGATTGTTGCATGCAGGGAGAAAGCAAAGTGTAAGAAAATTGGAAGGGTCAAGTTAATTAATCATAGCAACCCTGGGCATACGGAGCCTGATCTTGCCTGAGAACCTACAGCAGATGAATTTACCCTTCACTCAAGAAAAGCAGCAGCAGCAGGGGACAGGTGGACAGAATTGCATTACATACTAAAATCATGGGAATATGTGGAGCCAAATTAGCAGGTAAAAGAATTTGTTTTGAGGAGTGCAACTGTTAACTATTTTTTGTTTGTTTAAAGTCCAGCTCTCAATCATACTTTGTCTCTTCCTTCATTTTAATGCACGTGTGCCTTGAGAAACAGTGTGGCAGGATAGGGTACCAGCCTTGGGTCAAGGATAGACCTGGGTTCAAGACCTGATACATATTGGCTGTGTGAGTTTGGGCAAGCCCTTAAATTCCTAGTGCTTTACCAGAGGTATCAGATACGTGGTGTTCTCATTGTGAGTGGAAACACTCCCTTATGTAGTCCAAACCAGATTTAAAAAATGGAATTGGGAAATATTTAACAAAATAAATAAAAATACAATAGAACACAGAAAATGTTAGTATATGGTTTTCTAAGTTAACATGAAGCCAGCAGGAATACGTATGAACAGTTTGGTAACCTTTACTATCTGAGTTTGAGATTCTGCTTTTATTAACTCTCCAAGACTTTAAGTCTTAGGTAACTGACCAACCACAAACCTGTTGGTGAATTAGGGGGTGTCTATCCCAAGCAAGTAAAGACTCTCTAGAGTAGAATGGGTTGATGAAAACATTTGCTCCAACGGCCTCAAAGGTCACTGAAGCAGGCACTGTTGAGAGCTTAGAGCTTGGTCAGACATCAAAGTTGCACCTTGGGCCATCACCAGGCATCTTGACTTTTGTCTTGCCACTGGATTTTGATGACTCTAGAAGAGTGAGGCGAAAGATTTTATGTGACTCTGTCTCACTTAATCCAGTTCATGCATAAGTCAAGACATTGCTTGTGATGTCATTGGTCCTCCAAAAATGAAGGGTGAACAACAGCAACAAGACTTTAAGTTATAGAAGGGGTACTGAACTACATTGGTAGAGGGAATTTGCTCACTTGGAATTTCCTAGACTAATTAAATCATAGGTTCAGGTTCCTAACCCTTCCTTCCTCCTGCCTTTATGGTCCCTGAATCTTTAAGCTTTTGATATATGCTTTTTATTTCATTTAGAGCAGTGATTCTCAACCTGTGGGTCACGACCCCTTTGGGGGTCGCCTAAGACCATCGGAAAACACATATTTCTGATGGTCTTAGGAACCAAGACACTGCTTCTCTATCTGTCTCCAGGCAGGTCCTCCCACATGCAGATACACCCACATAAGAGTATTAAAGGGTCGCAGCATTAGGAAGATTGAGGGTTAGCTCCATGAGGCCAGACTCATCTCTATGACTTGGCAAAATAACTATTACATAAAATAGGTTTTTAATAAATAATTGTTTGTTTGATTGACTGGCTGAACTCTTCCTTTCTCAATGTGATTCATCAACAAAGGCTCTGAAAGACAAATGTCAGAAGCTGCCTCCATAGGTAGATGTGAAGAACCTTCAAGTGCTACCCTATCCCCTTTCATCCTGGTGCTGGAGTGGTACTGGAAATTCCTACCTTAAAATAGTTGAAGACATGGATCATATCTTTCATCTTGAGCCTAGTAGGTGTTTAAAAAATGTTTTTGAAATTAATTTCTTAACTATTCACCTATTTTCAACAACTGACACACAAAATAACAGGATATTGAAGGAATGGGGCCCAAGTTGAACAAGTCTTACAAAAGTCAAGAGTATGGAGCATTATATGGGCCAAGGCAGGACTCTGTGACCTGGTCAGCCAGGGTACTTCAAGAGAGATTATAAATTGTTTGGTTTTAGCATGGGGGATAATAAAAGAAGCCTAGAAAAGGGTACATGAGAAGACAGCTTTAGCCTACTTTACTCTATTTTGCCTTGGACTAACTCCTGGTATTAGACACTTTCAGCCACATGATCCTATCACGTTTCTTTAATCACAGTGCTAATACTCTAATACTCTGTGTCCACTGGCTAAGCATCCTAAAGGATGCTGTGTTCTTTATGTAACCAGTTCCTTATATCCCTTCAAGGGAACACTGTCCAGATGCTCCATTCTTATCTCTCTCTGGAAATGACATATGAGCCTTTTGCCTTATATATCAAAGATACCAGACCTCCATTATGCTTTTGGCAGTCTTCTATCATACATAATCCTGTATGTGTTATCTTTCCCTTATTAAAAGGTAAACTCCTTGAGGGCAGGAACTGTCTTGGGTGCTTGTACTTGTTGCCCAAGAACTTGGCACTGTGCTTGAAGCATAGTTAACCACTTAAAAATGTTCTATGCATCCATTCATCCTTCTATCCATCTCCATCTCTCTTTCTCTCTTATCCACCCTCCATTTCTTCCTGCCTGCCCTTTCCCCCTCTCTCTCATTTACCTGTATCTGTCATTAGTGGCAGTGATGAGCACGGAGAATAGCCACTCTCTGTTTTCTTTAGTCCACCCTGAAAATGACTCCTCCACGAGAAAAACCTGCTTCAAAGTTGCTATGGACTTTCTAGCGACACTGGGACCATCTCTAGGACCATGTAAAGCACAGAGCAAAGCCAAGAAGGAGCAGTACCAAAATCCAGGAACAAGTAACACTCTGCACTCTGCAGCTTCCTCCTACATCCCTTCCCCCCCAGGCTCATTACCATATAATTCAAGATTTTGATGACTCTGATCTTTATAGGAGTACACCCTCCAATGAGGCAGATAGCAACCTGTCTACACCCACGAATTATTATACAACCTATATGAAATGAGGTTACAGTATACAACAAAGTCAGCCTTAAAAAAGGAAGTCTCCAAAGGGTAATTGAAACAACTGTGTGGAAGGAGAGAGGAGCCAATCCAGTCACTCTGTATTTGGTGGGTTAGAGAGCAGTATTTAAGAACTGATTGGACATAAGATTCATGTCTTTCGATGGTACCATTTCAGCTTCTCTGAAACCCCCCTATTTCCCAGGAATATACGGGCCTCTCAAATGGGGGGCATTGAGCTTCAAATTTTCTGGAGTACCTACCATGTGAAGGGCATTGTGGAGGGTACCTTGGGATTGAAAGATGCAAAATTGTACAGTCTTCACCTTCCAGGAGGGCTAATAAGGGCTTTAAGAAGGGGTAGCTTCAATTTGCTATAGGAATGGATTTGTTACCTATTCTAAACTGTAGGGTTTAGCACTTATCCTTGAGCCTAGCAAAAAAAAAAATTAATGGAAGCTAGACTCAAGAGACCAAAGGGGTTTGAATGGTTCCTCCCTCAGTGTAAAAGGCAGAACAGAGCTGAAGTCTAGATCACTGGCACTATTTGCATTATTTGCCCTGGCTGTTTGGAGGCCTTCAAAATGGCAGAATTTTTTCTCCCCAGGACATGTGGTAAGACCAAAAATTGAACTGAAAAGATTCAATTCCTCCTTCTTACACTTGTGCCTCACTTCCTGTTCTCTTCCCCTTTCCAAACATAACTGTCTGTGACAGTGGAAAGGGGGCTGGAAAGTGGAGTCAGAAAACCTCAGCTCTACCATTTACCATTTACATGTGACCTTGGACAACTCATTTCTCCCCTCTTGGCCTTAGTTTCCTGGGAAAAGGTTGGGCTAGATGAACTCCCAGATGATGAAAGAGAAGGAACCAGGCAAAGAATGATCAAGAACAGTTTTAAATCCCTCTCAAGAAGAGGGATGAACTTAAAGTCTTCAGTGGCGCCATTTTGTTACAGCATGGTTGTACTGTTTAGTTTAGTTTAAGCCTATCTGGCCCCACTGGGCTGCTTCACTTCCTTAATATGTGGTCTTTGGATTTGGGGAAAAATTCATTGCCCACTGGAATGGGACAAAAGAAAGAGAGGTTCCCTTTCTAGGGCAGACCATAGGCATTATTTGCACGTCTCTCCCTCCATTTCCACAAGGAGTCCAGGACCAGCTGGAGACACTCTCTGGTCAGAGTGACACACTCCAGAATGCTTTAAGGTTCTGCTATTATACACTTCTTAAGCTGAAAAAAACTGCTAATGAATTCAAGAGAAAAGGCATCTTCTTCGTAATAGCACTAAGTCACCGGGATGTGCATCTTACTGATTAAATTCAGCTGCCTCTTTCATACCATCACAGATTTGCACCTGCAATTACCTGTTCACACCTGGGAAAGCACACGTTTTGTAGACTCCATTTTGGGAATGCTCAGCCTACGTGTTTCCTGGAATAAGTAACCGCCTAAGTCTCCAAATGCAGATACCAAGCTGATGATTGCTTGTCCTCCTGATGGTTAAAAGGGGAAGGGGGCTGGGCAAGGGAGTAAGCAAAAGAAAGAAAAGAGAAAGTTAGGAAGAGCTGAGCGTGTGCTGTCTCCTCAGGAGCTGAACTCTCTCCATCTCAGAGCGCCCAATCCTCAGGGCTGTTAAGCACGGACTGACCTCCACCCCCACAATCAAGAGCCAGTCTTTCCATGAACAGCTTTACACACAGACTGTGTAATTTTCTACAAAGGCGTCTGGAAATCATTTGCACTGTAAGATTCTCTGCAGTGATAACAAGGTATCCAAAATGAGAACGATTCTGAAATAATCTTCAAAAGGTTCCCAAATGAAATCTACCCCCACCACTCTGCCACAGATTACTTTGGGAGGAAGCAGATGCAAACAAGTCAGTTTATGCAGTTGTGTCTGAAGTGATTTAGCCACCTGTGCCTTAAGACGCCTGTCAGTCTCTACTGGATTAGCGTAGTTATCTGATACTCGACTGAAATTCAGCAAGAGCTAGAGGTCAAATATCTCCCGAGCTAACTGGCTGAGAGGGAATGAACTAGACCTTTGATAGGACCAAGGAAGGATTTGGGGCTCCCTCCATGGTGCCCACCTTCGGCACAGATCTCAGGAACTGTTTTCAGAGTCAGAGCTTCTAGGCATATAATTCAGACATGCAACACGAGTAGGCTAAACTCTTATTATATGCAAGGTTTAATCCTGTCATTTCAAATCCTACATTAGGAAGGCTTTCAAGAATTTCAAGATTTAAAATTTGCTTCTCTTTTCTCTTCCACATTTGACTTGAGACTCAGTCCCTCTCTGAAGCACTGGGATGACTGCCAAGGTTGTGGGGTTGGAGGAGAGGTGATTCAGGGCAAAAGGCATTGAGACTTCTAGGATAACTGCAAATGGCTTCCAACAGACTCTAGTCTTTATATTAAGGCTTCCATTGAATTTATATGAACTCTTTGTAAATTCCACAAATTTACAAAAAGCACACTTGTTATTCCCTTAAAGCAATCCCAGATCTCTATTTTAATAGGGAGTGGATTCAGGAAGACTTGTCTTCCTGAGCTCAAATCTAGCCTCAGACACTTACTAGCTGGGTAACCCTGGGCAAGTCACTTAACCCTGTTTGCCTCAGTTTCCTCAACTGTAAAATGAACTGGAGAAGGAAATGGCAAACCACTCCAGTATCTCTGCCAAGAAAACCCCAAATGGGATCGTGAAGAATCAGACATGACTGAAAACAGCCCAACAACAACAGCAACAACCTGTAAACTTGGTATTCAATAATTGCTGAATTTGGAATCAGAAGACCTGAGTTCAAATCCCATCTCTGGTATATATTCCCAGTGGCATTTCAATTTTCCAGGCCTCAATTTCTTCATCTGTCACACAAGAGGGAAGTTGAATGAGATGACATAAGGTCCCTTCTTACTTTAAATCCATGATCCCTACAGTTCCTTGAGGGAGCAGAGGATGTCAGGGTTAACACCAAGGTTCAGGGCAGCTTTCCTGGGTTTCCCGCAGCTGAAGGATCAAGGAATGCCAGAATGCCCTAGAAACTTCAAGATCAGATGAAGAACTCTATTTTAGAGTGCATTTCTCACGGCAGGAAGCCTTTGGGGTGAACTAAGGCAAGATACCTGGAATTATTCCACGTAAGACTGGGCACATCTATCGAAAATATTTCTCTAGAGCACATTTGTGCTGCGTCAGTTTTTCAGTTGGAGCAATTTAGTCCCTACTTTTCCTATTTACTCCAAAGCGTGCTGAAAGAGACTAAATTCACAGTAGCAGATGGCACCTCCTCAGAAACACAGTGAAGCAGACCTGTAGAGCACAGAGGAACAGACTTGAGAAGGAATGGCAGAGCAGAGTCTGTAATCCATTTTTAAAGGGACAGTAGATACAGCAGAATCCTTGTAGAAGCCTCTGCCAAGATGCCTTGGTGTATAATATTAGTGAGTCAAAGGTTCCTTTCTCCATGTAGGGAGGAGTTTTCTTGGTTCTCCTGATGGAGATCACACTCACCAGCCATGTCATAAAAGGGCTTCTGTAGTACAGTGGAATGCATATACAGAGATGTGGGTTCTAAATCTTCCTCTCATTCTAACTCACCATTTAATAGGTGAATCCCTTCTTTAGGTCTTTATTCCTTCCTGTGTAAAATGAATTAGACTAAATAATTTCCAAGATCTTTTCCAGTTCTATTGTTTTATAATTCCTATAATCATGCCATTGGGCAGTTAGGTGGTGTGATGGATAGAGTGCCAGACCTGGAGTTAGAAAGACTCAACTTCTTGAGTTCAAATCTGGCCTCAGACACTTATAACTGTATGACCCCGGCCAAGTCACTTAATCTGGTTTGCCTTAGTTTCCTCATCTGTAAAATGAGCTAGAGAAGGAAATAGCAGACCACGCCAGTATCTTTGCCAAGAAAACACCAAATAGGATCACAGAGAGTTGGACATGACTGAAAACGACTGAACAACAACATGATCATGCCTTTAGAGTTTGAAGCCCTTTAGAGGGCATAGTGTCTCCCTCCCTTAATTTTACAGATGAGGAAACTGAGGCCAAGAGGGAAATGATGTGTTGAAGATCACATTAGTAGCAGTAAACGGAAGAGCTAGGATTTTGTCTTATTGTCCTCAGATTCCAAAATCAGCATTATTAATAACGCTATACTACGCTGCCTCATAAATATAGGCCAATGATCTTAGGAATAATGGAGTGAGGGAATCAGTGCAGATCTTTCATCATTAAGGCTGGTGGGCCACATACACCATCTTTGTATATCAAAGTCAGCATTACTATCACAACAACATAAAGAAATACAAGGAGTTCTCCACTCTCATGAGTACCTCACATATGGTGGCAGTTCCACCCTGGTAGTCTTCCGGACTTCAGTTCCTTCCTAGATGCTACTACTTATAATTACTCTCTCCTCCTCCCTTCCCTTAGCCCTGCTACCTACAGATCCTTACCCTAAGACAGCACCTCCTTCTGTCTCCTTTCCCCCACCTCTCCATCTCTCCTGGGTGCCAGTCCAGAGTAGGGAATCTGTGATAGTAGGACTGACTTTGGCAGAAGTGAAGAAAAGAGAGGAAGGGAAAGTAAAATCCCCCCTCTTCCTTTCCTAAAGTTTCTTCAGGTCTTCTTAAATCACCTCACCCCTACCCAATTTTAGAGCTATCCAGAGGTGGCTTAAGGACTCAGAGAATCAATTAAATTAAGAGATCTCACTTCAGTCCTTTTAGCACCCAATGATCCATCATTATCACCTGTGAGCACCTTTCTCTTTTCCTATGGAGTTTAAGTAGAAAAAAAAAAGAGGTGCAAATAGGAAGGAAATGTTTTATTCTTCTCTGTTTTCAATTGTTGCCAGGAACAAAAGTCTTTAGAAAGATCCCAGGGGAACTATCTGCTGGCTTAGGGACCAAAGAAGCTGTGAGACAATGTTCTTTTCGAAATGGGCCAGGGAAGGAGAGAAATCCTGAAAGGAAGTAACAGGTGGTGACAGTGTGAAGAAAGGAAGTGGAATCATCTCTGGAGCATTCAGAAGGAAAGAGAGGAGCTACAGGGAAGTTGACATAGATGGAGAAAATGGCTTTACACCAGTAGGAGACTCTACCATCTCTTCTTTCCTACATTCTCCTGACTCTACTCCACCCTACTCTGGATCCAAACCCTGACTCCGGTCACGGAACTCCACCCAACACCTGGGACTAGGAGCTAGACTCCTGACACCAAACAGGGAGAAGTATTAGATGGGAGAAGGATTCTCTAATATTACTTTCGTGGTTTCAGCAAGGGAGGATATTTCTGGCACCTTAAGCTAGAAAACAACGAGTTTTTCCATTGACATTATCTCACGTGGTGGTTAAGTTCTGTAATAACTGAGATATGTTCAAGGATGTGCTAAGTTAAATAGGATTTTACAGGTCAAGGAAGCTAACTATGATATAAGCAATTATTGCATTAGGAAAACATATTTTGAGTTCCAAACAATTTAATTTAAAATTCATTTTATAAATACAACTGATTTGTAAGTTTAGGTCGTGCCTACCTGGAAAAGCTGAGATTTGTCAAGTTAAGGAAGTTGGGTGCTATAGTAGATAGATTGCTGAACTTCTGAGTCAGAAAGACCTGAGTACAAATCCTGCTTCAGACACTTACTAGTAGTGTGACCCTGGGCAAGTCATTGAAACTTTCTTTATCTTGGTTGCCTCATCTGTAAAATGAGGGAGTTGGAATCTGTGTATACTCTGACTCTAAATCTATGTTCCTCTGAAATTGGGGCAGAGAAATGAAATGACTTGATGGAGCTCAAAGTGAGACAAGGCTAAAATGCAATCACTTTCAAATGCAATGTCGTTTTCCCCCCCAGAGGCAATCAGGGTTAAGTGACTTGCCCAAGGTCATACAGCTAGTTAAGCAACTGAAGCTGGATGTGAGCTCAGGTCCTCCTGACTCCAGGGCTGGTGCTCTGTGCACTGAGTCACCTACCTGCCCCTTACAAAAATGTAATGTCTTAAAGCATATTTCTATTACTTATAGATACAAACTAATTGATAAACAAAGTTCTTGAACTGTGTGTCAAGGAAATGTGGTCAGTGAAATCACCTACCATGCTCTTTCTTCAGGGTCTCTTACACCTGAGAGAGTAGTCTTTGTTTTCAGTATTCTCATCTTTAGAGCTACTTACTTGATATAATAATAAGAAGAAGATAGTACCATTTAAACAATGATTTAAAATTTGCAAAACCCTTATGAACATTATCTCACTTGAACCTCACAACAACTCTGAGAGGTTATTCTCATTTACAGATGAAGAAACTGAGATCAACAGGTTAAGTGACTTGCCCAGGACAGCTAGTAAATGTCTGAGGTTGGATCTGAACTCAGGTCTTCGAGTTCAGTCCTCTATTTGCTGTGCCACCTGAGAGATTGGGCCCTCAAACCCTCTCTCCTAAACTGTTTCAATAGGTTTCTCTTTTTTTCTTTTTATTTCCATATTAGCCATGTTGCAAACACACACACGTGCACACACTCACACACACACACACACACACACACACACACACAAGAAATAAAAAAAGTTTAAAAATCTGCACATAGAATTAATCAGTTCTCTCTCTGGAGGTGGAAAGCATTTGTCATTATGGGTCCTTTGGAACTGTCTTAGATCATTGTCTTGATCAGAGTACCTAAGTCTTTTGTAGTTGATCATTATTAAAATATTGCTGTTACTGTGTGTGATGTTCTTCTAGTCTTGCTCACTTCATATAAGTCTTCCCAGGTTTTTCTGAAACCATTCTCCTCATTTCTTAAAGCACAATAGTATTCCATCACAATCATACATCACAATTTGTCCAGCCATTCCCTGGCTGATGGGTGTCCCCTCAGCTTCCAATTCTTAGCCCTCTATAATGGTAATGGTGATTTGAAGGTCTCCCCTGCCCTTTAATAAGCTCAAGGGAATTTGAAATGATTTGAAAATATACTCTGTCACCTAATGGGCTGTATGTCAGCGAATCTCAATCTTCCTAATGCTGCAACCCTTTAATACTTGTATGTGGGTGTATCTGCATGTGGGTGGACTCACCTGGAGATGGATAGAGGAGCGGTGTCTTGGTTCCTAAGACCATCAGAAATATGTGTTTTCCGATGGTCTTAGGTGACCCCTGTGACCCCTGTGAAAGGGCCATTCGACACCCAAAGGGGTTGCGACCCATAGGTTGAGAGCTGTTGCTGTATCTGGTCAGTGAGATCAGCTACCCTGCTCTTCTTCTGTGGTGGGAGGAGTTTGCTGAAGGGTAGAGCAGAGCCCACAGGAGAAGCTTGCTTAGGGGAGGCTTGTTTTTCAGGAATGCCCACACCTTGTTACTTTGTTATGATCTTCTCTAACCCTGGAGAAGGCTATATATACCTCTTAGGTGAAGTTTTGCTTTGGGGCTCACTTTGGGAAAAGTTGTGTGATTTGGGCAGCCATTGGGCCCCCTGGCTTTGAAAACTCAGATGTTGATGCTTCTCTCTCTGGTAACCAACTAGGTATATATGTGATGGTCAGACAGCTAGAAGCCCTGTCTGCTGAATTGTGTTAATTTCTTTGTCTGCATTTTTGTCTGCTTGTAACTTCTGTTTGCATTCTCTGAAGTTCAGGGTGCTGATTTTTTCCCCTGAACTAGGTAAATGATATATATTTGATTAAAGTAAGATTTTTAACCCTTTTTTGAGTTGCTTTCCTTTAGAAAAGCAGATCAAAGAACTTGTGCTAGCAGCTGTCCTGGGTATGCTAGCTTGCTTGCTGCTATACCCTTACAAAAAGAGATACTATGAATACTTTTGTACAAAGAGGTCTTTTTTCCTTTTCTTTGATCTCTTTGTGGTATAGACCTAGTAGTGGTATTGCTAGATGAAAACGTACGCACAATTTTATAATCCTTTGAACACAGTCTAGATTTATCTTTAGAATAGTTGGGCCAGTTCACAACTTCACCAAAAGGGCATCACTGGCCCAATTCTTCCACATCCCCTCCAGCATTTCTCATTCTCCTTTTCTGTCATTTTAGCTGAAAGATGTGAAGTGATATCTCAGAGTTGTTTTAAGTTGCATTTCTCCAGTCAATAGTGATTTAGAGCATTTTTTCATGTGACTATTTATAGCTCTTATTTCTTCCTCTGAAAACTGCCTGTTCATATGCTTTCATCATTTGGGGAATGATTTGTATTTTTTACAAATTTGATTCAGTTCCATATATGTTTGAGAAATGAGGCCTTTATCAGAGAAACTTGTAAATTTTTTCTCCCAGTTTGCTATATTCCTTTTAATTTTGGTTGCATTAGATTTGTTTATGCAGAAACGTTTTTTAAATTAAATTTTATGTTTATTTTTAGTTGACATGATTCCTTTCCACAAGATTTTGAGTTAGAAATTTTTTCCCTGCCTTTCCCCTACCCACCACTCCAAAACAGTGATCCCACTGTATACCCCCTCCCCCAATCTGCTCTCTTCTATGTTTTCCCCCATACCCCGTCCAACATTCCAGTAGGGCAAGATATCCCAGTGCCTTCGAATTCCAGATTCTTTCCCTTCCACTCTCATCACCCACCCTTACTGAGAAGATAAGCAATTCAATAAAGGTTGTACATGTGTAGCTACGTAAAACATTTCCATAGTGGACATATTGTGAAAGACTGACTATATTTCCCTCCATCCTTTCCCACCCCCCACTTGTTCTATTCTCTCTTTTGACCCTGTCCCTTTTCAGAAGTGTGTGCTTCTAACTACCCTCCCCCCAACCCTGCCCTCCCCTCCATCATCCCCCCTCTCATCCCATTCTCCTCTAGTCTCCTGTAGGGCAAGATACCCAACTTAGTGTATACGTCATTCCCTCCCAAAGCCAAATTTAATGAGAGTAAGGTTGACCCATTCCCTTTTGCCTTCCTGTTCTTCCCCTCCATTGTAGCAGTTTTCCCTTTCCTCTTCTATATGAGATAATTGGCCCCATTCTGTCTCTCCCCATCTCCTCTCATTATATTCTTCAATCACCTCTCAATTTCACCTTTTAAATATCATCCCTTCCTTTTCAATTGATCCTGTGCCCTCTGTCTATGTATACCTATACGCACACACACACACGCACACACACACACACATGCATATATATATATATATATATACACACACACTCATATGTATTCGTATGCCTATGTACCCTATATAGACATATATATGTATGTATACTTCAACTATCCTCATACTGAGAAAAGTTTCATAAGTTACAATTATCGTTTTACCATGTAGGCATATAAATAGTCCAACTTTGATAAGTTCCTTATGATTCCTTTTCCCTATTTACCTTCTTATGCTTCTCTTGCTTCTTGTATCTGAATGTCAAACTTTTCTATTCAACTCTTGTTTTCTCATTAAGAATGCTTGAAAGCCCTCTATTTCTTTGAATAGCCATATTTTCCCCTGAAACATTATACTCAGTTTGGCTGGGTAGGTGATTCTTGGTTTTAATCCTAGCTCCTTTGACTTCCAGAATATCATATTCCAAGCCCTTTGATCTCTTCATGTAGAAGCTGCTAGATCTTGTGTTATCCTGATTGTGTTTCCACAATATTTGAGTTGTTTCTTCTTGGCTGCTTGTAATATTTTCTCCTTGATCTAGGAACTCCAGAACCTGGCAATAATATTCCTAGGAGTTTTCTTTTGGGAATCGTTTTCAAGAGGTGATAGGTGAATTCTTTCAATTTCTATTTTGCCCTCTGGTTCTAAAATATCAGGCAATTTTTCTTGAGGATTTCTTGAAGGATGATTTCTAGGTTCTTTTTTTGGTCATGGCTTTCAGATAATCCAATAATTTTTAAATTATCTCTCCTGGATCTTTTTTCCAGGTCAGTGGTTTTTCCAATGGGATATTTCACATTACTTTCTATTTTTTTTCATTTGTTTGGCTCTGTTGAATAGTAGATTTCTCATAAAGTCATTAGCTTCCATTTGCTCCACTCTAATTCTGAAGGAATTATTATCTTCAGTGAGCTTTTGAAATTGTTTTTCCATCTGAGAAATTTGGCTTTTTAAGGCATTCTTCTGCTCTTTGGATTTTTGGGCCTCTTTTGCCATTTGAGTTAATCTATTTTTTAAGGTGTTATTTTCTTCAGTCAGGCTGTTGACTCTCTTTTCATGATTTTCTTGCATCATTCTCATTTCTCTTCCCAATTTTTCCTCCACTTCTCTTACTTGACTTTCAAAATCCTTCTTGAGCTCCTCCATGTCCTGTAACCAATTTGTATTTTTCTTGGAAACTTTTGGTGCAAGGGTTCTGACTGTGTTGTCTTCCTCTTGTTCCATGCTTCGATCCTTTTTGTCCCCCAAAAAGGAATCTAAAGCTAGATGGCTGTGCTTGCTTTGCTTCCTTTGCTTGCTCATGTTGCCAGTCAGTCACTTGACTTTTGAGCTCTTTGCCACAGTAGAACTCTCCTTCTAGTGGTGAAAGCTTTGTCCTAAATTACTGGGGTTTTCACAGCAGCTGGAGCTATTAGGAGGGCACCATCTCTACAGCCCCCACCAGCTCTGGCTTATTGGTCACATACCTCAGGGCCACCACTCAAGACCATGATCCAGATCCAGGCAAGTTAAAGCAAGAGCCATTACCCTCTGAATGGTCACTTGGCCCCACTATGATCTGCATGCCAGGAGCTCTGAAGCAGCCATGTGGGGGGACCTGCACAGCTGGTGTGTCTCTGCTGCTTCTCACTCAGGGGCAGAGGCTGGACTGTACTCTGTTCCCCCCAGTACCAACAGAATTCCACTGACCTTTTACTTTGTGTTTGGCAGGTGTGGGTTGATATTTCTGGAAAATGCCACAGCTGCTGCTGATCCACTCTCTATGCAGAAACTTTTTAATGGCATGTAATCAAAATTATCCATTTTACTTACCACAATCCTCCCTATCTCTCATTTTGTTGTGAACTCTTCCCTTATCCATAGATTTGATAGGTACATTTTTCCACGCTTTCCTAATTTACTTATGATATCATCCTTTAGCTCTAAATCATTTATCCATTTTGACCTTATCTTGGTATATAATATGAGGTGCTGATCTATGAGTAGTTTCTTCAAAACTGCTTTCCAGCTTTCCCAGCAATTTTTGTCAAATGATGAGTTCTCTCCTCCAGAGCATGGATCTTTGGGTTTATCAAATACTAGGTTACTATTGTCATTTACTACTGTATATTATGTATCAGATCTATCCCACTGATCTACCGCTCTGCTTCTTAATTAGTACCAGCTTGTTCTCATGATTACCACTTTGTAATACAGATTGGAAACTAGTACTGCTAGGCCACCTAACTTTACTTTTAAAAAATTCATTCACTTCATATTCTTGACCTTTTGTTCTTCTAGAGCAGTGATTCTCAACCTTCCTAATGCCAGGACTGTTTCATACAGTTCCTCATGTTGTGGTGACCACCAACCATAAAATTATTTTTGTTGCTACTTCATAACTGTAATTTTATTACTGTTATGAATCATAATGTAAATATCTGAAATGCAGGATATATTTTCATTGTTACAAACTGAGCATAACTCCCAGGTTGAGAACCACTGTTCTAGATGAATTTTACTATTTTTTTTTCTAGCTCTGTCAAATAATCCTTTGGTAGTTTGATTCATATGGCACTGAATAGGTAAATAAACTTAGATAGAATTATCATTTTTATTATATTGGCTCAGCCTACCCATGAGTAATGAATATTTCTCCAATTGTTTAGATTGATCTTTATGTGAGAAGTGTTTTGTAATTATGTTCATTTAGTCCTTTGGTTTGTCTTGGCAGGTAGACTCCCAAGTATTTTATATTGTCTCCAGTTATTTTAAATTCAATAGAATGTTTATTAATCTCCTTGCCTCATGTCCAATTCATTCTCCACTTACTTAAAGTCATTTTCCTATACTTTGTATCTGACCACATCACTGCCCCCCTTCCCAAATGAATTAAGTTCAGGGACATCGATCATATCCTTGATCCAATATAAACTCTTCTATTTGACATTGAAAGCCCTTCATAACTTGGCTCCTTCCTCCCTTTCCTATCCTACAGACTTACTGTCTACCTTTACTTCCATTCACTTCTATAGTCTAGCCACACTGCTTTCTTCCCCATTGCTCATGTCTAACACTCCACTTCCCCCCTGCCTTTGTGCTGACCATCCCCCGTATTTGGAATGCTTCACTCCTTCAGTCTGCCTCTTCATTGCCCTGGCTTCCTTAAAGAGTCAGCTTGAATCACAACTTCTGCAGAAAGATTTTCATGATTCCTTCTCTCCCAACCAGTGACTTCCCCTCTGAGATCACCTTCCATTTAAAGTCTAAATACACATATAGTTATTTCCATGTTATTCTCCTCCTGCCCCCTATGCCATGAATCTATGAGCTCTTTGAACACAGGGACAGTGTTTTTGCCTTTCAGCTTGTCACCAGAGCTTAGTACAGTGCCTAATACATAGTGAGGACTTGCTAAATGCTTTCTGATCAGTTAATAAATGACCCACAAAATCTGCCTCTGACCACTTTGCAGGTCCATATTGAAGACTGGTCTGTTCAGACTGCATCTTCATTGACCACTGATAAGTCTCATTATCCTTAGTCTTTCCTTTTAAAACATTTTGTCCTGGGGTGGATGTTTATGCTTTTTCTGGTCTTCTGGGCAGACAGCCCAGTTTGGTTGAATTTTTGTTCCTTATTACATCCAGCATTCCAGATTTGCCTTTTGAAATGGGTGCTTCATGACTTTATGGTGTTATTACAAAAATGCAAAAAGGTACAGACTATATGGCTGGTGGAACAATAGAATGGTACTTGGGGGTACCAAAGGGAGCCTGACTTTCAAATATTGTATATGGTTTTAACATATCCAAGTGCCCTGTCAGCACAGAATCTTCTCCCTCCCCACTATACCCATCCCCTGCCTTTTTGTTCTTCTGTTCTTCATCATAGCATCTCTGTTTTCTATTTGGTGCACATTAGTTTTTCAATAATTAGCTGGATCCATGGGTTAGCAATTTAATGTTTCTTTAGTTCTTTCATGGTGCTAGGCTAAAGAGTGTGTGTATCTTTTCAGAGGATTGCCAAAAGACATTTGGGAGTTCAAATGATCAGAGTATCTGAATTTCAGGATGAAAGGAGACAAAAAGAGTAAAAAGAGAACAATGGGTGTTCCCTGTAGGTTGAGACAATGGACAGGTGTGAGCTTTGTAGCATCAACCACAAGTCCAGATGAGTGTGATGAACAGGGCTAGGCTTGGCCTACATGGTGGTGTTGACAGGGAAGGCTTTTGTGGAAGACCATCTTACAAAGTTTGAACCTTTTGAAATTTCAGAGTATTTTCAAGGAAATGGAAAGTCTGCTAGCTCAAGTCTGTCAACAATCTAGAAACTGGCAATTCAAGTGTATTACTTTATTGCTAATAAACTGGAAGAATGTAATGGTATTACCTTCTATTGTAGACCATTTTTTGAGGGTTCTTATTTCATTAACAGTTGTCATGGATGGTTTTCTATATGCTGTGTTAAATGCATGGCATAGATTTGGATTGCATCAAATCACATATGCTTCTAGTGAGCCTGATTTTCTTCAATGTGGAATCAAAGAATCTTAGATTTGCTAGATAACTCTAAGTCCATTAGGAGCAGCTAGGTGCCACAGTGGATTGAGTGCTGATTCTGAAGTCAGGGAGACTCATCTTCCTGAGTTCAAATCTGGCCTCAGACACTTGCTAGCTGTGTGACCCTGGGCAAGTCACTTAACCCTATTTGCCAAAGTTTCCTCATCTGTAAAAATGATCTGGAGAAGGAAATGGCAAACCACTCTAGTGTCTTTGACAAAAAAAAAAAAACCTCAGATGAAGTCATGAAGAGTCAGACGTGACTGAAAGATGACTGAACAACAACAAATCAAAGGCCATTTGACCCACAACCTTCTTTACAATATACCTGATGAGTGGTTTTCTATATTTTGGAGGAAACTAACTCTCTCCTTGGACAATTATTTTTACTTTAGGATAGCTCTAATTGTTGGGAATATTTTCCTTATATCAAGTCAAAGTTTTAGAATGCACTCTTGCCCTTCATAACTTTCATTATTTTTCCTAGTTCCGGACTCTAAGGGCAAGAATGAATTTAAGCCCTCTTCTGTGTAATGTCATTTTAAAGACTTAAAGGTAGCCATCATATCTCCCCTCCCTAACTCCAATTCTTCTCTTCTCTATATGTTCATCTGTAAAATGAAAGCCGTAGCCCAGTGGTTCTCAGCCTTCCTAATGCCATGACCCTTTAATGCAGTTTCTCATGTTGTGGTGACTCTCAACTATAAAATTATTTTCCTTGCTACTTCATAACTGTAATTTTGCTACTATTATGAATCGTAATGTAAATATCTGATATGCAGGATGCATTTTCATTGTTACAAATTGAACATAACCCACAGGTTGAGAACCACTGCTTAGCCCATATATCTTCTAAATCTGAATATGATCCTGGGAAGCTAGGTGGTACAGTGGATAGAGCACTAGGCTTGGAGTCAGGAAGATCCCTCCTCATGAGTCTGAATCCAGCCTCAGACACTTACTAGCTGTCTGACCATGAATGAGTCACTTCACTCAATTTGCCTCAGTTCCTTGTCTGTAAAATGAGCTGGAGAAGGAGATAACAAACCGCTCCAGTATCACAAAGAGTCAGACAAGACTGAAGTGACTCAATAACAACATGACGTGATCCCAGAGTCATTTGTCATCCTTCTACTGGATGCTTATGAGCCTACCAGTCTTTTCTAAAATGTATCATCTGTAACTCAATGCACTACTCTATATGTAGTGTCCCTGGGTGTAAGTGTAATGAGAATATTGCTTCCTTAGGCCCAGACACTATACACCTCTCTTCACATAACCTAAAATTGTATTAGTTTTCTTGGTTATCACATCACAATGTTGACACTTATTGAGCTTACAGATCACTAAATCCCCTAGATGTTTTTCAGATGAGCTGCTGGCTGACCAAGTATTCCTTCATCTTGTATTTATGAAATTGACTTTTTTGAACCCAAATTTTGAAATTACTTTTATCCTTAGAATATTTCTTTTTATTGCATTCAGAATAGTGTTGTAGCCTATCAGGAGCTTTTGAATCTCGACTCTATTATTCAATGTATTATCTATTTCTCACAGCTTTGTCTTGTCTGCAAATTTTATAAGAATGCCATCAATACCTTTATCTAGATCCTTGATAAAAATGGAACACAACACAGAGCCAAACACAGACCACTGAGAAAGGTACAAAACAGGAAGCATTCTGCAAAGGTGACATCAAACCATTCATTACTACCATTTAGGTCCAACTATTCAACTTGTTCCAAATCCCTCTAACTCTATTATCCTCTGGGTCAGATATTTCTATCCTTTGAAAAGGTTGCTTTTCTTAAACCTAGGTAAATTATATCTATAGCATTCCTCTGATCCAGTCTAATTACCTTGTCCAAAAATGAATCCAATTTGTTTGGCATGACTTGTCCTTTTTTTTTTAACTTGGTACATATTTTACATTTACTTTATCTTTAGGCCAATTATTCCCCTTTCCTTTTACCCCTAACTAAATGTAAGCACCTTGAGAACAGGGACTATCTTATTTTTGTCTTTGTGTCTTTAATGTCTGTAAATATCAGATGCTTAAATGTGTATTGAATAAATAGAGTCCTATCCTGGGCATTGTGGCATGGCAAAGCTTTGGCCTGGTGGTTAGGACTGGGTGTATGAGTGATCCCCAAGTCAGGGTTAGGTTGAGGTGATACAGAAGTGTGAGACCTAGATAATGCCTTGTGATTGGGTAGTTCATGCCAATTTGACAGGCACATTGTCTGTGGGTGTTTCAGGGGTAATGCAGACTCACCTGTATAAGCAGGTTGCTTAACCTTACTGGTAGTTTCTTAGGAGTATTTGTCATGTGGTCAAGACACATGAAGGATTAAGAAAGGGCTTTGACCCAGTGTCCCAAGATCAGTGGAGAATAAATTTACTCTTCTGGACAAGGATCTGAAGCCTAGTGATGGTGGATGGAGCTGTTGTACCAGCCTGGCCTTTCAAACCCGGTAATGGCACAGCCATGGCTGTCAACTAGTGTTTGGAGTGTTTGAATATGCAGTTGTGAACGTAATGCTTTGATTGGGATGTGATGAACATGGAGTCTTGGAATCACACGGGCAATCAGGGCACCTTAACAGTGAAATTGTTTTCTTAGAGTGGAGGTCAGAACTTGTTTTCCAGGTCTGAGGCTTGACTCAATGATCAACATCTGATATTCTCAAAGCTGGAGCTCTGAATCAGCAGTTATAGTGATGTTGAAAATGTAGTGCTGTTTCAGATCATAATAGACATGGCCTTGTGTATGTGCCTTTACAAGGCCTCAGCCTGGGAGGAATGGGTTTAGAAGGTGATTTACTGTACAGATGTGTTGCTGGCCCAGATACACTGAAGTTACATGTACACTTGGGGCCTTGAGTTCTTTGAATGGTGGACTCTTAGATTAAAGGCTAGAAAATGGTTTCTGCTTGAGTTGTCACGCAACTAGAGTGACACACCTGTGTAAAATTTGGGCAGGTTCCCAGGGCCACTAGGAACCTCTGACCAATGTGAGGCTCTGTGGTAGTATAACACATTGTTTAGGAGATATTAAAGGTGCAGCAGTTACTCTGGCCCTGAGGGACAGAAAGTTAAGGAAAGGCTATGGCTGTGGTATAGTTTTTTGTGTGTGTTCATAGTTTATCCATACTTTGCCCCATATTTCAAAACAGGTAATGGCAGAGTCATTGCTAAGTAGTCAGGACTAGGATAGGTGTTTGGAACGTAGTTGATAAAAAGGGGTTGCTTTGGCCTGATGATTGAAGCAAGACATTTGCCTTATGATAGTTTTGTTACCATGATGATCCAATCTTGTCTGAAACAAATGACTTGACTGGATGATTTGACTGGCTTTTTGGAGAGAAGTAGATGAATGCTTCTGGAAATATCCTTTATCTTCTTATTTCTCTACTCAAAAGCTCTCTCTTGCCCATCACACCAAAGAGGCAAAAGACAACAAAGACAGAATAGCAAATATACTGCCAGATGTGGTCACTGTAGCTTGTTTTTCTTTATCACAGATGGTAAGTCCATCTAAGGTAGGGAGAGGCTGACTAGGAGAAGAGGCAACACACGAGGAATAAGGTAACAAGGGTCCACCCCCATCATGGTTCTCAAGCTTCCCTACATGTGCTGTTCTTGATAAAGCTGCTTGATAAAGCTGTATTGGCTTCTCATGATCACTTCCATAGTGTGGGGCCTTGGGGTGGTGAGATTTCAAATGGCACATCTCACCCTATGAAACTTATAGAAGCTTCAGAGCCAGCTGTTTCCAAGACTTCTGTAGAGGGTGGGTTGTGGTATGGATAGCACTTTTTAAACCTTCAGACACTTTATAAATGTGTTGTTAATATTCCCCCTTTTTTCTAGAATCCTAGAGTTGGGAAGGGACTTATATAGGTATTATATGGTTTAACCTCTATTTGAGGAATCCCTCCTACAATATCTCAAACAAACAGTCATCTCACTACTCTTTGAAGCACTCTAGTGATCCAAAAGGCACTACCTTTTGAGGTAGCCTATTCTATTTTGGGAGATTTATCCAGTTGTTAGGAATTTCCTCTTTATGTTACACACAAATCTGCCTTGCTATAACTTCTACCTTTTGGTTCTAATTCTTTTTCTGAGGCTAATCAAAATAAATCTTACATATGACTTTTCTTGAAGTAATCAAAGAATGATACCTTGCCCATTGTCTTTTTTTTTCAATCTCATCTGTCCCAGTCTCTTCATCCAATCTTTATATTTCATGTTTTCACGTTCCCTTATTATCCTGGTCATCCTCCTTAACACACATCACAGTCTGTCAGTGCTGTTGTTCATCGTTTCTGCGGTTTTTAACTCATTGTGACTCCATTTGGGGTTTACTTGGCAAAGATATTGGAGTGGTTTCCCATTCCTCCTCCAATCATTTTACAAATGAAGAAACTGAGGCAAATAGGGTTAAGTGACTGACCCAGTATCAAGTATCAAGTAATTCCAGTCTTCAGGGTCACCATTTCCATACTTGTTTGCTAGTTTCTCTTAGTCTTCTGCTGCTGAAAGTAGCTGGAGAAAGTCACTGCATTTATTCCTTTTATTCCTCTCTACCTAATTACCTGTCTCATTTCCTTCAAAAGTTATTCCAAATTTTCTCTTCTCTCTTTAAGCCTCCCACCCTTTTTTGTCTCTGTATGCTCTCAGCTGAGGACTCTTTCTCTATTGCATAAACTCAGGCCATTCAACATGAGCCCCCTCTTCTCTTCATCTCAAAATTTATTGTTATTTAGGTGTTTTCAGTCACGCCCAACTCTTTGTGACCCCATCTGAGGTTTTCTTGGCAAAGACACTGGAGTAATTTGCCGTTTCCTTCTCCAGCTCATTTTACTGATTGAGAGCCTAAGGCAAACAGGGTTAAGTGACTTGCTGAAGGTCACACAGCTAGTAAGTGTCTGAGGCTGAATTTGAACTTAGCTCTTCCTGACTCCAGGCCTGGTACTCTATCCACAGTGCCACCTAGCTGGCCCAGTTGACAATAACCCCTCTTAAAATACTCCACAATTAGTTTGACCAGGCAAAATATAATGGGACTCCATCAAGACATTGCTTTTTCACTTCTGCCAGATGTCACAGCCATACAAATGTCAACAAACTGAAATAAGATTATAATAAATGGAGGGATGAATCATCCTTCTCTTATCCTCCCCAACACCTCGTGTAGTGCTGGGCACAAAGTCAATTTTTCAGTAAGCCCTTTGTTGACCTGATTGAATAATTATAATGACAGGATACCCTTCTTATAGACTTCTCTTTGCATGGTATAAGATTTAAGACACACTATAAACAAATACCCAGCCTACTCTGTTTTTTTCTAAAGAGTGACTAGAACTTAGTGCACATATGTGCATTTACAGAACACTTTGCCCTTTCTGTCTAAATGCTAGTGAGTGGCAGGACTATTTCAGAAGCATGTCAAATGAGATTGTGAAATGAGAGATGGTGTGTTTCTAGATTGTCCAACTCCAGTGGATGTTCCTTTGTCCATGTCGCAGAGAACCGCTCAAAGAATGGCCTTAATAGTCCCAATTGATCCACGGCCACAAATTAGCCAATTTTTAAGAAAGAAAGTTTCCCCCGATGATATTGCTGTGGCTGGGCTGACGTTCCCTGGCAGAGACCAATGCTTGCTGTCTGTCATTTTCACTAAATAATATTTTCCTTTCAAGGAAAATGAAACAACATGTAATTAAAGAATAAATACTAACTTGAGAAATTAAGGGAAGATGTTTTTATTTTTTTAATTGCTTAGGCATTTTCTTTCAGAACAATGTTGGAAATTATGTAAATAGAGATGAATACATTACATCAGGTTTGAAACTATCTGCAGTCTGCAAGTTAGGCCCCAAGCATAGAAATCCACCACTGTTTTTTTCCCTCTGTTCCTCAGAAATTTCACTTGTCAAAACAAGAAAAAAATGTGAATTTATTACACTAAATGTAAAACAAATGGGAAGGCACCACTACAGTATGTATATACTGATCCCTTTCAAGACAGAGTTCTAAGGCAAAAACAGTCCTTGATTATTTTTTTTTTACTTTCAGAAGAACTATAAAGAACAATTATCTCATGAGTTCTCAGAATGTCCAGATCACAAGTCTGGAAGCCAGTTAACTTTATTTTTTTCCACAGTCTCTTAACCCCAGCCAACCCTCTTTTAAAACTACTCAAGACAAGGGGAAAATGCAGAGGACAAGAGAATGGCTTGGTGCAAACCACCACCACTGCTTCCTTAGTGACTCAAAGAACATGCATTCTTGGATAGTGGGTAAGTCAAATTCACATATAAAAGTTGTCACCTTAGTTTCTGGTAAGATTTTCAGCTTCTCAAAGCAACCCTAAACTTCCTGATGACTTCATTCAAAAGTGTGTGGGAAGGAATATTTTGCAGAAAAAAAAGTATTTCAATGATACAATTGGCAACTGTTCTAACTTGACACTGCTAAGTTGAAGTCTACTTGAATATGCCAATGTTAATGTGAAAAAGTAGGGAAAGGTCAGGAGATGCCAACAGCCCAACTCCCTAGAGTATGAGCTATGTATAGCTTCCACTCTTCACTACAGGTGGAATTCTGACAAAGGGGATTTGTCCCTTACAGCAAGAAATTCAATTTAGAATCCATTTTCCTCTCACAAAATTAGAAAATTCAGCTTAGAATACACATATTCCTCCTAGAGTTAAAAAGCAGTGACTTCATTTTAAGTGAACTGTGAGTTATACAAATACATTGCTCACTTGGAGCCTCTGTGTAACAGCAATGTGCAAATAAAAAAAAAAGCATTTTATTCATCATTTACTATGTGCAAATTCCTGGGGATAAAAATGCAAAAGCAAAGATGGCCTCTGCTCTAAGGGAGTTTGTGTTTTAAAAGGAGACAACACACAACAGGGAATTGTGGTCGGGGAGGAGCACTTTAATTCAGAAAGATAAAGGAATGACAAAAAGGAGACATAGGAAGTAGACTGGCATGCTTTTTCCAGGCAGAGTTGCTTTGAGTGATTGTAGAATTAAATGGGTGGTCAGAGTGGGAGTGGAAAAGACTTGTCCTGTTTTCCCTTTATGCCCATAGAGCAGCAGGGTTCAGACTGACAGTCAGATGGTCAACAGAAGACCATCTACTCTCTATTGAACTTTGCTGAAAGCCCCAAAGTCGGCACAAAGAATGGTAGAGACTTGCTACTTCAGTCAGCTGAAGGGGGTCAAGGCTGAATGCCACACAGTGACAAGGTGGTTGGCAAGACAGTGGAGAAAAAGGAAAAGACATAGAGGATGTGAGAGGCAATGAGGTGTAGTGCAAAGGGTTCTGAATGGAGAACCTGAAGCCCTGAATTTAGTTCCTTCCTCTGATGTAAGCAATCTGACCTTGAGCAAGTCATTTAATTCTAGGACTCAGTTTCCCTCTCTAACATGATAGTAAGGATTTTTACTTTCTCTCCCTAATCCTCTGAGTTCCGCAGAGTACTATATAAATGAAGTATGATTTATGACTTCCAAAGTGAAATAAGGGCTCATGTTAGACCTTTCCAACTTAGTAAGTTTATTATTGGAAGTAACAAAAGGAACTCAGAGCTGGGCTACATAGTACAGAACTTAGAAACACCCTTATGGCCAGGCCAACGAACTTAAAACACCATGGAGCCTTGGCTAATTAAGGATCTGTTTCAGTCTGGCAATGCATTATCCATCCCAGGTCCACTCTAGAAGTGTTCATCACCCTTGGCCCACTTCAGTTGACTGAAGAAGCAAGTCCCTACTATTCTCCAGCAGGCAGAGGAATCCTGACTTTTGGGCTGTCAGCAAAGTTCAGTAGAGGGAAGATCATCTTCTGTTGACAGTCTGTCAGTCAGGACTCTGCTCCTCTTTTGGGGGTTAAAGGGGGAAACAGGACAAGTCTTTTTCACTCCCACCCTCACCTGTAGCCCTCCATTCACAAGATTCTCCAATCAGCTTCCACTCTTTCTTTTCTCTTAGAAGGAATGAAATCCTGTAATTACTTGCTGAAAATGGGAAGCCTGTTTCCCACTGCAAAATAGCCCCTCAGGGCTAGAGGAAAATGTGTTGAGGAGGAAGGTGTCCACAAGCTGCTTTATTTTTTTCTAATGAAAAAATAGCCACTTGGTAGCCTGAGCCCATTATGGTTTCTGGAATATCACAGCTGTTCCACAGCTGGTAACAGCCTAAATCAGTGCTGATTGCTGGCTGCATGTTGGCATTATTGCCACTTGAGTATTGTGTGGAGTATTCCTCCCTCCTGAAGATCTGGCTCTCCATAAAAGATGTATGGGCCACAACTTGAACTTCTACTATACTTATTCTCTATTAACAGCTATGAAACAGAGACATAAGAAAATGCACCAGCAAATAACTGGCTCTGATCTGGGATTCATCCCAGTAGAATCAAACCTCCTGACCCAATCTGCAGAGACATTAGGTCCAGAATACCTGGGTTCTTTTATTGGCCTCCCCTACAGCCACAATTTGATGAGATTGGTGAGAGGGGAAGGATGAGGAGAAGCAGAATTCTAGCCTTCCAGTTTTTCCAAGTCAAAATGCCTTGCCTGGATAGATACTGATGCTATGATACATAAAAGGCGAGTTTCTTGAGGGCAAGGGCCCTGGATTATATACATTTTGTATCTATAACTGAGCAAATTAAAACAATCTGAAATAGTAGAACAAAGTTGGCATTTAATAAAAATCTGATGGACTGAATTGAATGGCCAAAGAAAGCATTTAAGAAACTATAAATACATAAATTTAATTTGCTCTTCATTTCCAGTGAGTTTGATTCTCAAGGAAGGTAGTCATGACATAACATGAAACTTCTGTCTAGTCTATCAGCCTTTGGATGATTATTTCTTATTCCTGAACTATATTAGCAGGCACATATTTTTGCCATACTCTCCTATATGCACCTCTACATTGAAGTCACTGAGTTTCGAAGTATATGTTGATGCAATTTGAAGTATCTTAATCAGGTTCTTGGGCAGCTAGATGGTGAAGTGAACAGAGTGATGGACCAGAAATCAGGAATCAAACTCATCTCCCTGAGTACAAAGTCTGGTTTCAGATGTGTATTGGCTGTGTGACCCTGGGCAAGTCACTTAACCTTATTTACCTCAGTTTCCTCATTTGTAAAATGAACTAGAGAAGGAAATGGCAAACCACTTCAGGATCTGGGGCATGGAAGAATTGGACATGTTGGACAACAACAACAAAAATCAAGTGTTTCATAGAATTTCTTTACTTCCTCTCAGCCTCTCCAACAGATTAAGTATTGGCACTCTAAATTGCATGTAAGCTACAACTACTTTGGTTGATGGTCTTTTTGTAAGCACATTTTGAGTACTGAAAAATGAGGTGACCAAATATGCCATGGAATGATATTTCTTTGAATACATAATTTAAAACATCACTGTCCACTCTTTCATTCACCTCTCCAAAGAGAATCTGTGAGCCATCCTTTCACTCCAGTACAGTTTCCTTCTGTCTTCTGGTTTAACTTATAGTAAGAAAGCCAATATTGTCATGATTCATGCCATCTAGACATCCACTTAGGCTATCTTCTTGTCATCTCCCTGACCATTCTAACTCATGGATCACTGAACCTCCTGAGATCGTGCTCTGGGGAAGCTTTGAAGCTCCCTTCTTGTAGTGGAGTCTAATTGATGAGTGAATTCAAACCCATGTCCTCCCCTATATCTAGCCCAACCTGGGATAGACACTATACTTCCTATTCTGTCCAGATAACCAAACCAACCATCTTTTTGCCATCTCCCTGAAGCAAAAAATATAACATTCAACCCAGTTCCAGCCTTCCCTTCTCTTGTGCTAGGAATCATAATCAAAGTAAGACTACTATTGATTTTGGGAAGGGTATGTCAATCAACTCCCTCATAGTTCCATTCACTATCCCCGTGATCCAGACCAAAACATCTCTCCTTGGTCACTTTTTTACGTGTTATTTTTCTCTATTAGAATATAAGTTCTTTGGGGTGGCTAGGTGGCACAGTGAATAGAGCACCAGCCCTAGAGTCAGGAGGACCTGAGTTCAAATTCCCCCTTGATGCTTAATACTTACTAGCCATGTGGCCTTGGGCAAGTTACTTAACCTGACTGCCCTGCCTTCCTCCTTCCAAAAAACAAAACAAACAAACAAACAAAAAAGAATATAAGCTCTTTAAGGGCAGGGATTTAATTGATTGAATTTCTATCTCCAACACTCAGTACAGTGCTTGAAACATGGTAAGCACTTGATAAATATTTTTTCATTCATTCTTTATGTTCATTGAACATAATGATATGTTCAGTTGTTGGTCATAGTTCAAGGCTCTCTTAGGCCACTGGTAGCACAATGTTCGACCTGGAGTCAAGGAGAACTGAGGTCAAATCCAGCCTCATATATTTACTAGCTGTGTGACCCTGGGCAAGTCACTTAATTTCTGTTTGCCTCAATTTCCTCTACTGAAAAGTAACAACTATATGAATGTTTATTCCCTTCCCTCTACCCTTCTCGTTATCTATCTCTCATTTAGAATACCAACTGCTAATTTAATGTTTATAGGTAGTCTAAAAACTGTGATTCTCAACTTTTTCAGCCTGGCACACAGTAAGAATTTAATAAATGCTTAATCTAATCTAATCTAATCTAATCCAGTCTAATCTAATCTAGTCTAATCCAGTCTAATCTAATCTAATCTAATCCAATCTAATCCAATCTAATCTAATCCAATCTAATCTAATCTAATCCAATCCAATCTACTCTCTTCTTCCTTTTCTCTCACACTGCTAACATTACTACATAAGCAGATAGCCTCCCAGGCCTCAGGGACATTTTGTACTTTGCTTTGTTTCATGGTTTATCATGGACAAAGAATTCTTCACCAGAATGTCAGCCTCCTGATGGTGAGATGCTCAATGTGTAGTGAGGCTGGTCCTTGCATAGAAGACATGTCCTGTTGCCAAGACTATTATGAAACCTTCTGAGCTTCCTAGGACCTATCGCCATCAGTGTCTTCAAGGCAAGGTCACCTTCCTGCCACAATAACACATGAGAGTGAAGCCTTGTGGAGAGAAGTGCTGGGAAATACTAGAAGGTTTCTTCTGTCTCATGGTTTGATCAGGATTCAACTGCAGGGTTGGAATTCACTCCAGAGTCCTTGGATACAACTTGCTGAATCTATTTAACCACTGGTGGATCAAATGATTTACCATACGTAAAGTGTTTTACAAACCTTAAAGTGTCATATCAATGTTTATCCTTATTATTGTCATTATAATTACAAAAATTGTCAGATTATGAGTCAAGCCAAGACTAAATAACAGTTCTGTTATTAATTTGATGTGTGATCCTGGACAAATAACTGTTTCCTTATCTGCAAACTAGAGGAGGTGATCTCTGCGTTAGCTGCACTTAGTGAAATCTTCCCTGTCAGTCAAGGAGCATTTCATACTTCCTTCATAAAACTCTCCCTAATCTACCACCGAATGTAGCCTCTGCTTCCTCTGGAACCTCAGAGCATTTTGTTTGTGTTTATGTTATGGGGCGGTTGTATATTTATATTATTCATGTTATATGGTAACATTTTACCTTGTGTTATTAGAGGTAGAATGATATAGGGGATCAAGAATTAGCCTTGGAGCTGGGAAAAGCTGGGTTCAAGCTCTACTTCTACCTGACCCTGGGCAAACCCTTAATTTCTCATTTGGGAGTCCCCCATACCGATGAAACCATAGGTCCAGTCCTCAACCCCAGAATATTCCTTACTCACCACTGCTGTCAGGCTCCTTCTGTCCTTCAAAGGTTCACCCCAGGAGCCGTCTGATCCCTCCAGAGAAAATTAGTGTTCTCTCTCATTTTCTTTGCCAATTTTTGTGACATTCTATTTTGTGTGGTGCTAACTGGTATACAGCATGTATGTTTGGATGAATTAGATTATAAACTCCTTGAGGATAGACTGATATGTTTCATCTCTGTATCCCCTAGTACCTTAATAATAACAATTAACATTTCTATGGTGCTTATTATGTGCCAGTGTCTGTTTAACTCAATTAAATTGGCTCTAGAGTCAGAGGGCCTGAGTTCAGACACCAGTCTGCGTAGCCTTGGGAGAACACCTTAAACCTCCTGAACTTCGGTTTACTTTTCTGTAAAATGACAGGGTTGAACTAAATGGCCTTTCCCTTCTAGCTCTAGCTCTGTGATCCTATGATCTCAATACAAATAATTATTTTTCTGCATATCTTATTCCCACTCTACTCCCAATGACACCATCCCCTCTTCCCTCCCCCCCCCCCAAAAAAAATCCTAGACAATAATCTACTTGAAGATAAGGACCGTGCTTTTTACTCAATTTTGTACTTTGTGGTATCTGGCAATGTGATATGTACATAGTAAGTGCTTAATAAGTGCAGATGGGTGGTGCCAGGTCTGGAGTCAGGAAGACTCATCCACCTAAGTTCAAACCTGGCTTCAGATACTGCCTAGCTGGATGACTCTGGGCCAGTCACTTAACCCTGTTTGTCTCAGTTCCTCGTCTACAAAATGAGCTGAAGGAAGAAATGGTAAACCATTCCAGTGTCTTTACCAAGAAAATCCCAAGTGGGGTCACAGAGAGTTAGAAACAACTGAAAAATAACTTCACTGAAACAAAAATATTTAATAAACATTGGTTGCTTTGAATTGAAATAAATGGAAACCTGCCACTTTTCTTCAAAATCAGTTCCGATTTATCTCTGAGCACTGGATTTAAGAAAAAAAACCAGAGATGGGTAGCTCTCCCCTCACATTTAGTTTTTACCATGATGAAATAATGATATATAGTTGGTAGTGGAAAGTGATAGCCAGCAAGTATGTCCCCATATTGACTTGGATGTGAATCATGTCCATTTCCCTAATTCTAACTCGCCAGGTACAAGCTGCAATGAAAGCTATCATATGTTTCTCTAAGATTCCCCTAAGTCCTTTCAGCTTCCTTAGAGACCCTGGGTGTGCAGTGCTCAGAGGGTAGAATTTGGCTCAGCTACCTCTTTTCCTCTTTCTCAATCAAAAGGAGGCGTGTTCTAACCTGTCAGTCACAATGAAAGAGACCATTGGAGACCCAAGCTGATAGCAAAGGGGTTCCATTTTTCTCTCTGAAAATAGCATTACTGTAATTTCCCCAGACTGTGTTGTGGGCAACCTCGAAGGAACAGTATTTGCAGCTGGCCAGCTTCTATTGGAAATAACATTGTTTCTAGACAATGCAAGGCTCTGATGGGCAGAAAAACAAGAATTCTTTCAGTGGTCTTGTTTGCAAGTCTTTGATGTTCCATCTCAGACATTTTTTTTTTACAGTGGAAATGTTGGTTCAGGGAGACACTGGCAATTCTTTCAAAATGTAGAAATGTGAGTATGTGTTTTTAATGGTTTCAAGTCATTAAAATAATTGAAAAATAATTAGAAGTGTTTGCACACTAAGCCATGGAGGATGGGGGGCCTGGCAGGGTGACTGCTCTTTAGCTGTGCCTGGGACACTGTTAGGAAAAGGATACTTAGGTCAATGGTTGTTCCTGCTCAGTAAACTCTGGATAATTTAAATCAGCTGCTGCCTCTGTGGTACATATGCCCCTGGAAATGGGTCATTAGAAGTAAAGTGGGGAAGAAACACAGTCCCTTGGGGAAGTGACAATTAAACACAAATGCAGAAAAGGGCAAATTATATTTGACAGTTTGAGTCCAAACACCTCTATTAAGCACCTACTGCATACAGAGACTGTGTGAGGTATTGGAAGGATAAGACAGAGGCCCCTGCCCTCATGGAGTTATAACTGAGTAAAGTGAGATATGAAACATGCATAAACAAACAATGATGGTACAAAATAATGCCCCCTAATTAGTACTGACTTTGTCTGATAGGAACAAAAAATTCCGTTTGAGCTTTTCTGATGGAATAAGCTCAAACAGAATTTTTTGTTCCTGTAGGACAAAGTCAGTACTACTTAGGGGGCATTATTTCCTGGAGGAGTATACTCTCCATTTTACAGAAGGGGAAATTGAGGCCGAACAAGGGTAAATTCCTTGCTGAGGGTGAGAAACTTTTCAAAGTGCCACGTTCTAATCTAGGTTCTTCAGAGGAATGCTCTTTCTACTATGCCATAGAGCTCTTCATAAAATATAAACAAATCCCTCAAATTGCACAACTCTTCTCAAGCTGAACCAGGATCTACCCTATCCACCTTCCCTATTATTTAATACTGAAGGCAAACTTACATTAGGGAGGGGAAGAAGGTGGCGCTAGAGAGGTAGGGAAAGTAATTGAGAGGACTTTGGAAAAGGACTTTTAAAAAATGTGTCCAGTGGTGGATTAAAGAAGCTATAAGCACATTAAAACGTTAAGATTATAAGAAATTCCAGAATCCAGCTGAACAGAAGCCTGGAAAGATCATTAAAATGAATCAGAGATTAATAGAAGCAAAATCCAAGAAGACTGAGCCTGGGTTATCTGGTAACAATGGGACTTATTTTAGCAGTGAGTTATAACGGCTTTATCACATAATACGGATAAAAAGTTGTTCTTAAGTCTTTAAAGGGATATAACTTAGTGATCTAATCCTACATGATGGCATTCTTTTTAAAAACTATCCATATTTAAGACCCAACAAAAACATGGAGATTCAAGGACATGTTTAGAGTATCCTTTTTTTTTCAAAGTAATAGTCAGGGGAGAGATTGGAAAAGGAAAATCTATCAGCTATTTTTATATTGTCTTCTTTTTCTTTCTCCTCAAAGCAAATTAAGGAGCACCATGAATATGATATTCCAGAAAGTGGCAGCTAAAATGGAAAATGAAGGATGTCTTCTTTAGTTATTTCACTTTTTCTCCAAATCAGATCCCATTTTCCAAGAAAATGGACTGTTTTTCTTTGATCTTTCACTTTTTGAGGTTGACATTAAAACTACAATATGCGGTATTCATAAGCCAGTGGAAAGTATATCAGACTGGGAGTCAAGAGTTTGGGGTTATACTGCCAACTGACTCTGATAAGAAACTTCCCTGTCCTGACCCTTGGTTGCTTTATCTGTAGTTATCTCCAATATCTCTTGAAACTCTAATATTTTATGATTCTATGAAGACAGAGAGCTGTGATGGAAGAGCAAGGGACTAGAGACTTGAGTTCTAGTTTTATCATTACAACAAATTACTTGTGTGACCTTAGATAAGGGACATGTATTTCTATGTTCCAATCCCTACCTCTATACTATGAGGGGATTTGATTAGTCAGTTTTTAAAATTCCATGATCTTGGGCTTGATTTATTATAAAAATAATTTTAGGGCATTAAGACCTTTTATTCCTTTCCCTCTCAAGCCTGCCTAATAGTGATTATTTATCTTCCTTATATTACTATCCACATGCTTCTTTCTTCAGAGATCTTGCAGCTAATAGTACTCTCCTTAAGCTTGTGTTTTATCTTTATAAACACAGTATCAAGTAATTCTAGTTTTCAGGGTCATCATTTCTTCACTTGTTTGCTAGGTATATTTCTCCTCTCATGATTACCTGCTGCTGGGAGGAGCTGGAGGAAGTCACACAAAAGTTAACTGAGTACATTGCAAATTCATGTCCTCCATCTTCAACTGGGCTCTCACCTCAGCCAGGCAGTCCTTTTATTCATCTCTACTTAATTCTCTGCCTCACTGCTTTCAAAAGTTATTCCAAACTTTTTCTTCTCTCTTTAAAAATCCCACCCTCCTTTGTCTCTGCACACTCTCATCTGAGGACTCTTTCTCTTTTTCTCTCTCTCTCTCTCACAAAATTGAAGTCATTCACCATGAGCTTCTTCTCTTCATCTCAAAATTCATTGTTGTTTTCAATCATGTTCAAATCTTCAAGACCCCATTTGGTGTTTTCTTGGTAAAGACAGTAGAGTAATTTACCATTTCCTTCTCCAGTTCATTTTATATGTGAGGAAACTGAGTCAAACAAGGTTAAGTAACTTGGCCTGGGTCACACAGCTATTATATGTCTGAGACTAGATTTGAACACAGGTCTTCCTGACTCACAATGTTTTAACATAATTTCCTACTCTTTCTTCCCTTTCTGTAGTCTCTGATAATGAGGTAGCCCTTCTCCTTGCCAAGACTAACCATTCTACATACCATAATTCCCTTCTTCCCAAGCAGATTGCTCCTTAATTATCCCCCTAATAATCATCCCAAACCCCTGACTCGATCTTCAATCTCTTCCTAGCTATTAGATCCTTCTCTACTGCTTTACAATATGCCCAAGTCTCCCCCATTTAAAAAGAAAAGAAAAGAAAAACAAGCTTCACTAGACCCTACCATCACTTCAGGCTTATTGTACTATATCTCTCCTCTCCTTCTCAGTCATTTTATCCCCTGAGCTTCACTAATTCCATACACACCAGTCACCAGTTACCTACTGGATGTTTTAAATTTGATGTCACACAGATATTTTCAACTCAGTACCTAAAACAGAACTTATCTTTCCCCTCATAGTCCACTCCTTTTCTAAACTTACCTTTTTCTATCATAGGTACCACCATTCTCCCAGATTTGTAATTTTTCCATCATCCTTAAAATCATCACTCCTTACTCTCCATTACCCCATATATCAAATTAGTTGCTAAATCTTGCAGTTTATAACTCCACATCTCTCTCACATAAGACTTTTTATCACACTGCTACCACCTTAGTTCAGGCACTTAACACTTCTCACCTAAATTATTGCAATAACTTCCTACCTAGTCTTCTTGCCTCAAGTCTCTTCCCATGTCTGACTATCCATAGCTGTTACAGTGAATCTCCCACTCTGCTACTCAATAAACTCCAGTGGCTCCCTATTGTCTCTAGGATAAAAAGCATTTTTGATGCTCAGTCATTTTCAGCTGTGTCTGACTCTTCATGACCCATTTGGTATTTTCTTGGCAAAAATACTGGAGCAGTTTTCCATTTCTTTTTTCAGCTCATTTTACAGATGAAGAAACTGAGGCAAACAGGGTTAAGCAACTTGCCCAGGGTCACACAGCTAATAAGTGTCTGAGACGAGATTTGAACTCAGGAAGATGAGTCTTCTTGACTCTAGGCCTGGAATTCCGTCCACTGTGCCACCCAGCTGCATCTACCTTCCTCTGTTTATCTTTTAAAGCCCCTCACTACCCAACCCCATCTATATTTTCATCCTCGTTTGTTTCTTACTCCCTCTCCTGTACTCAATTGTCCAATCAAATTTGCCTTCTTTCATTTCCGCACACACAGAACTTTATCTCTTGTCTCTGTACCTAGTGATCCTCCTCTATGTCTAGAATGTACTCCCTCTTTCCCTCTGCTTCCCAAGAATCCCTCTCTTCCTTCAAGATGCAGCATGAGCACCACTTTCTACACGAAGTCTTTCCCAGTCCTCTAATTGCTGATGCCACCCTCCCAATCCCTTGCATTAAACTTTGCTATCTTTATTTATATTTATTCTCAATTGTCTCTCCGTTAGTAGGCACGTTCCTTCGGAGTGGAGAGTGTTTTGTTCTTTGTAAGTTCTGTATAGCCAGTGCTTAGCCTAGTACTTGGCAAATAGTAGCAGTAGTAGCAGTAGGAATAAATGCTTGTTGACTGATTGAACTGATCCACAAATAATCTCATTTTGCTTTTACCATTCTAACTAAGAGTGTACCAGGGGCTGGTCTGTTGCCAACCCTCAGATGGTGATAGAAATGACAAGAGGTGCAGCCAGAACTCTCAGGATCCATTGAAGTATCATTTGTGTTCCGTGCACATTGAGGGAAGTTGCCCTTGTCAGAAGTCAGAGAAACAGAGACCAGTAAGTGTCCCCTGAAATTCAGAGAGGCTACCTAGCCAGGGGAGGACTGAACAAATAGTTCAAGGTACTTCAGGCCACATCTGTTTTATCTGTGTCCATTTCTAGGCACCACATTTTAGAAGTGACATGAAGTCTTGAAGTGTGTGGACAATACAGTAAAGGAACTTGAATCCGTGCAACACAAAGGCTAGTTGAAGAAACTAAAGATGTATAGCCTTGAGAGGAAAAGAGTCAAGGGTAGATGTCATAACTGTTTTCAAATATCGAGAGGGTTGTCATGTGAAACAAAGGCTAGATCTATTGTCTTTCATCCAAGGGGGCCTACTGAGGACTGATGAGTAGAAGCAAAAAAGAGGTAAATCTTGGGTTAATGTAGAAATTAAGATAGACTGGGAATAGACTGCCTCAGAAGGCAGTGAGCTGCCTGTCACTGGAGATATTCAAAGAAACAATAGATCACCACTTGTGAAAGATATTGTAAAAGAGATCAATGGAGGGCGAGTGTTGTACATGATGACTTGCAATGTCCCTTTCAACTCTGATATTCAATGATTCTACAATATATTGAATGAATTTGGTTAAAGATGCTGCCCTGGAAAGCTTTCTCTGGATCCTGAAGTCCAACAAGAGAAGAATATTGAACTAATCTTTTGGCTTCACTTTCTGATGAAGTTCTATTGACTTCTTAGATGCTCAAATTTAGGACTACGTCCCTTCATCTATGGCTCACTCATTACCTTGGGATACAATGATTGTCCTAGTGACTGACCTAGTCTGCCTGTCCAAACTCTTGCCTTGCCCATAATACCTTACTTTATAACCAGAGGGTAAGCTGGAGATTGGAACTGTTGGTACACCTGGTCTCAGCTGGTCTAGCTGCAGCATTAAATTACTCATGCAAGACTGGTGTTGATGCAAGAAGATCACAGTTTTAATTGGGCTGGAAAAAAAGTAAGAGGTGGAATGTGATATTTTTAGATGAAACTGTTTTGGAAAGTATCAAGTTATTGCAAGTGCAAATCCAAAACACTAAATAATTTTTTAAGATAAAGGATAAACCCCCAACTTGAAGAGAAAACATTTGCAAACTTCCATTGTTGCCACAGGTGAATTAAAAATCACTTATGTTTAATGTTAAATAGAAAAGAATATTTTAGGGTGATTTATTCTCCTTTTGGCCTAGAGCAGTGGTTCTCAACCTTCCTAATGCCACAACCCTTTAATACTCATATGTGAGTGTATCTGCATGTGGGCAGACTTGACTGGAGACAGATAGAGAAGCAGTGTCTTGGTTCCTAAGACCATTGGAAATATGTGTTTTCCGATGGTCTTAGGTGACCCTGTTCGATCCCCAAAGGGGTCACGACCCACAAGTTGAGAACCGCTGGCTTAGAGTAAACTAGGGATAATTTTCACCTGAATGACCTCTGTGGTATTTGATGTGGGTAGAGCATGAGGCATTCTGGTTAGTAATGAGTTGCTATGCATGATGAATGATCAATTTTCAAATCTTAGAATATAAGAAAACATATTTAAGGCTAACAGTATAGTGAACTTGCATTTTGTTTTTCTGTTCCTGAGAAACTTCAAGATCTCAAGTTGCTTCATGGACGTTCTAAAAACCAATAGTCATGCGAGTGATTTATAGTGTACAAATATTAGAGATTTTTTGTTGATAGAAAGTATGATAATAAAAAATTTACTAAATGTTCAGTATATGAATTGTCCCATAAAATAAGGGCAGTTTCCTTTTCAAATGATCAAAATAAGACACTTTGTTGTTCCAGGAGAGTTCTATACTGATAATTATGAGACAGAAAATTATAGCTGCAAAAACCACTATTGCTCAAAATATCCTAATAAATCAGACCAATGGACTTTGGACTTGAAGATCAAGTGTAATTGTGAGAAAGTTTTCTCATTTTCTGAGTTTCAGTTGCCTGATTTGTACAAAGAGGAAAGTAAGGCTCAACTTACCTATTTCAAGGACTGTTAGAAAGCTTAAATGTGAGTTAAATGATGAATTTACCACTCTATAGAGGCATCATTATTTTCCTATAATACCCAGTAGGCAGTCGGTCTATACCAGTCAGGTCAGCCAGTCTCTTCATTCCTTAGAATTTCTTTCCTCCTTTGCCAAGTCCCACTCCTTGCCACACGAATTATATCTCTTGCTGGTTCCCCTTCTCTGGTCTACCCTCCTTCTCCTTGCTCTGTGAATCCTAGCCATCCTCTCGTGCCCAGCTGAGATCCCACCTTCCCCTTGAAGATTTCAACTACTCCAACCCCTGTGATTTCTCTATTCGCCAAATGCCAATCATACTTCTAGACTGAACCAAACTCCCAAGCACTCAGTTACATGCTGTCTTACATAACTTCATATTTGTTTCATAGTTTGTCTCCATAAAAAGACTTAAGATCCTCGAGGACAGAGACTCATACTTTTCTGTGTTCCCTACTTAAAGCTTACCTAAACCTATTCTTCCAGTTTTAGTGTTTGTTCAGTCATTTTCAGTCACATCTGACTCTTTGTGACCCCTTTTGGGGTTTTCTCGGCACAGATACTAGAGTGGTTTGCCATTTCCTTCTCGAGCTCATTTTACAGATGAGGAAACTGAGGCAAACAGGGTTAGATGACTTGCTCAGGGTCACAAAGCTAGTAAGTGTTAGAGGCCTGATTTTTGTCTCAGTTTTTCCTGACTCCAGGCCCAGTGCTCTATCCACCGGGAATCCTTTTGTCTAGGTATCTTGAAATTTTTATTTCATTCATTTTGAGATATTCCATTCAGGACAATCTCTGTGAAGATCAGCAACTCATCTGTGATCTAAAATCTTAAAGAGTTGCATGGAACACAGAGAGGTTTTCTGTGGTCACGCAGTATGTGTCAGAGACAGGACTTGAATCCAGGGCCTTCTGACTCCAAGGCTGTCTCTCTGTGCATTATACTATGTAGTCCCTCTTATTTATTTACATGACCTGTACCTCATGATGTACCAGAAGTCAAATCTTTTGACAAGGAATTTTTCCTTTAACAATGGGGAAAAATACTAATTTGAAATTAATTTCATGAAGAAATTTTAGTTGGATAGATCTGTTTCCAAAGCATGTTAAGAAACACCAGCTCTTGCCTACATTGACTAGTTTATTCCTTTTAAACAAGTATTTTTTCTGTCATGTAGACAGAGGCTATGTTTAGGTTTTAGTCTTTCAATATGGTTTCACTATATAAAGAAATTAAAGCAATCCAGGGAATCATAGGACTGTGCTTTTTTGTGTCTATTTCAAGTCAAAGGATTTCTGACACTGTTTTGTTTCAAATGAAGCAACAGGACACATTTTTCTGATGTTCTGTGAAAAACCTAATGATAGAAAATTCATAACATCTTTATCCTCAAAAAGCCCAGAAAGTCAGGAGACTCGGGTTCTAGTTGTAGTTCTGTTACTAACTATACAACCTTAGACTAATCACTTTACCTCTCTGGGCCTCAGTTTCCCACCTGTAAGATGGGGATGATCATCTTTGTACTACTATACAGGGTTATAGAATACTGGGATCTGAGAGTGAGAAGAGACCTTTGAGGTTAACAGTCCAACTTCTGGCCTGAAACATTAATCTCCATAGCAACCCTTGATTCCCCCAACAAAGTGACTGTCCCTGCTCTGATTAAAAGTTACCAATAACTTGGAATTCATTGCTTCATGAAATGGACAGCACCAACAGTTAGGAAGTATAAGGAGCCACAAAGCTGAACATTTACCTCTCTGTATCCCTTTGGTCTGATGGGGCCACACACACCAGATCTCCCCTGTTATAGATGTGCTAGCCCTTTGGATGCTTGAAAAACACAGTCATGTCTCCCCGGCCCCAACCCTTGTCTTTTCCAAGCTGATTAATCACCCTCAGTTTGTTCAATTTTTCTTCATATGTCACAGTCCCAAATCTTCTCATCATTCTAGTCACTTTCCTCTGGATTTAATTAATATTTTATTACCTTCTTTTAGGATGACTAAATTGTGAATCACTTTGCAAATCTTAACATGCTATATAAACGGGAAACTGTCGCCATGATTTTTAGATGCCTTCCAAGGTCCCTTCCAGGTCTGCTGTACCTACGTTAGCTCATCATCATCACCAGCAAACCACTCAAGGAACAACTGCTTTGCAACTCACTTCCATCAACCCCCTCCCCCAATTCATTAGATACCTAAGTTTTAAGGAGGAACTTATTGAAAGAAGCCTTAATTTGGTCTACTATTTCAACCAGGCTGCGTCTACATATGCAAAAATTATTTGAAGCAGCAATCAATCAACAGCTATTTATTAAGCACTTATTACATATCCTACACACCTGGCTCTAAGATTGGGCTCTTAAAGACAAGTCAGACCAATCCTTCAATAGCATTCAGGCTTTAAAAACTTGCCTATGTTTAGTATCCTCTATAGTGTAGTGAGAAGGACATTGGGTTTAAGGTCTCTGGATCTATAACTACCTGTCTGGGTCTCCATTTCCTTGTGTGTAAAATGGGAGAATTATAGTATGTGATCTCTAAGGCCCCCTCCTTGGGATTTGTAGCTCTAAGTCATAATGATTTTTGTATTGAGTAATAGTAGAGAATTTGAGACACCAAAGGCATTTCAGAGATATTATAATTAATGCTTTCATTGTAGATGTGGAGAAACTGAGGCCCAAAGAGGTTGAATAAGGTGCCTAGGGAGAGATGGGATTTGAATGCTGCTCTTCTGACTCTAGAACCAAAGTTCTTTAGACTATACTTTTTGTTGTTGTTCAATCATTTCATTCTGTGCAACTCTACATGACCCATTTGGGGTTTTCTTGACAGAGATACTAGAGTGGTTTGCCATTTCCTTCTCCAGCTCATTTTACAGAAGAGGAAACTGAGGCAAACAGGGGAAAGTGATTTGCCCAGGGTCACACAGCCAGTAAGTGTCTGAGGCTATATTTGAATTCAGCTCTTCCTGACTCCAGGTCCATGCTCTATTTACTGTACGACCCAGCTGCCCACTGTACCATACTGTCTCCAAAAATTCTTGTCCTTCCCTGTGTAAGGCACCTAGTAAAAAAGTCTAAACAAAAAGCCTCTGTTTTCCCACACTCAGCCTAGTGTTCTTGATACCACATTATGCTTTCTTTCTTGAAAATGGGTAATAGGAAGTCTAGGGGAAGGAAAAAGGGGACAGTGAAATGATACAACATATTAGAAATCTTGCCTGTACAGACATGATTGTGGCATGTTTTAATTTTTTAAAGTTAACATCATGGAGAGAAACTGGTGGACTCTTCTTCAACATGTCCTTTTGTCCTACTGGGATGGATAGCTGGAGACAGGTAGACTGGGCACTAGATAGGAACCAACACATCTGACCCATTATGGCAGTTCTTCTATTTCTCTGGTTCACTATAGTATATACACATCCGAGTTTTGTCCTGTGTCTGCATTTTTTCTCATCTGGTATAGTTGTCTGTTGGGGAAATTTGTTAAGTCTCTCCAGTTGATGTTTGATTTATAAATTTCCATTCAACTGAATTCAGTAAGTATTCATTGAGAGCTTTCTGTGCTAGATACTGGCAAGAAAGGGAACAGGTCTTGGACCTTGCCCTAAGGCTCTTCCAATCTTACTGGTTAGGTGACCTTAGCTGAAGGAATAGCTGCTGAAGGAACATGACTCTTAGTGTCCACAATGGTTAGAGCAGAGATAGGTGGTTGTGATGGAGGAGATGCCTTAGGGACCATGACTTGAAGGTTGGCTAGCAATTGGACAGGTAGGAAAAGCTGTAATGATTTCTGCTTTACTTGCTCACGGATTGCTCTATACATCACCTTTCCTCAGGATTTGATTGTGAAGAAAGAAAAATTATTTCCCCCTCCTCAGTTGCCATTATACTTGGCTATTGGCTCATATTCTCATTACTCTCTACTTCATATTATTGTCATTTGTGAGTGTGTCTTATCTTTCCTCCTAGATTGTCAACTCCCATTAAGCAGGTTCAGTGTTCTCAGTAGTCAACACAGTACCTCGTACATTTTAGCACTCCGTACGTATTTGTTGACAATGATGAACAACTGTAGGCAAGTCATTTAAGTTTTCTATGCCTAACTGTGGTGGAAAGGATGGGGCTATTAGGATACAAAAGTTGGTGTCAGAAAGGTCTGGGTTCAAATCCCACTTGAGATCCTGGCTATGTGATCCTGGTCACTTAACCTCTCTATGCCTCAGCTTCCTCATCTATAAAATCACTAGGATGGACTTGATGGCCTTCAGAGTCCTTTCTGATGGGCTTTAAAAATGATTTATTGGTGTTTTATTCTTTTACATCTCCACTGCTTACCAATGTTGCCTACTTCACCCGTAAAACCACCCTTTAGAACAAAGAACAGTTAAACTAAACAAATGAATACTTTGTACCTATAATCAACCATGTCTCTTATAAGAGGAATGCATTACCAGCATTGTGTGAAGTCACTGTGGGTCAGTGAATTGGCTGGAGTCCTGAGGTCTTTCAATGTTGTTATCCTTTACATTATTATGGTCAATGTGCAAATTGCTCTTCTAGACAAGTCTTCCCAACTTACATGAATTCTTCCTATTTATCATTTCTTACATATGTCCCACCTTCCTTACAAAGATAATCATAAAGTCAGAAGATCTACAGAACTTTAGTTGGACAGGACCTTGGGCATCTTCACAATGAAATGGGATGCAAAGCTAATCAACAGGAAGGGTGCTTTGTGGAAAGAGCACTGGACTAGAAGTCAGGAGACTCAAAATTCTTATTCCAGTTTTGCAATTAGCTGGTGCAGATGACCCTGAAGAAACATTTTCCCTCTTTGGGTCTCCAATCTACAAAATGATGGCACTGAACCAAGTGACACACATGGTCTCTTCTGGCTCTAAAATTCTACGATTCCATGGGAATTCTCAAAAAAACCCCACTTTATGGGGGTGTCAGGGATTATATGAAGCACAATGTTTTTTATTTTAGGGCTGTTTGCATTCTACGTGGGTAAGTCCTTTGACGTTGATCATTCTCAGTTCCATTTCACACAGTTATTTATAAACTCAGGTATACAACAAGGGGGATAACAGCAGGAATTGATATGAATGGAAAGTTTAAAACAAGAATTGACAGATGGAGCTGGGTATGTCATTTAAATGGTTGTCAAATTATCTTCAGGGTATATTTTTGAGAGCCCAGGTGAGCAAGGACTGATGCAAAGGAAACCACTTTGGGTATTTCTGGAGGAAGACCCCAAATATAGGTAATCAATAGGAAAAGTAAGACCAATAAGCAAAGTGGGATCAAAGACACTACAAAAGGAGCACTGTACTACCAAGGATAGCAGCTTGCATCTTAAAAATGGATCATTTTTGTAAGCCAGAGGGAAGAAGATGACCTGTCCTTGTAACAGGAAGATGATGGTCTGATTCACTTAGTCAAAGCAAGACCATCATCCTGGGAGGGAGAGTGGGGGACCAGTAGTCCTTCTCTTCATCCCAACAAAACAACATTTTTACTCAACCCTACTTAAAATGAATTAGCAAGAGTAGGGTGAAAATTATAAAAACAATCATGAAAGGGCAACAGTATGAGCAGTGTGTGCAGAGGAGAGTGTTAAGTTTTATCCCTGTTGCTTTAATAAGGGTGGGAAAGGAGAAGTTTCTGAGACTGCATATAAATGTTGTTGGGTTTTTTAAAAATTTAAACACTTGGATAATAAAGAACCATATTTACCCCTCAGCATAGCACCTGTCCCATGCACCCAGCACCCATGTCAATTATTCCACATTCCTACACCCTAGGAGTCTTTATGATGAGTAAGGTATGTGCCAAACTCATTCATCTACTTTCTAGCAATGGGGATGAATTTGCACTATTCTGGCCATCCTCTCATACTTCTTTCTCACCTCATCTATGACAGTATACATTTACTGGATGGTTGGATTGTGTAAGAGGAAATCTGTGGCCACCAATGAAAATAATTGACCAAATGGGAACCAAGGCTAGACCCTTAACTCCATTAGTATTTTATGCTGAATACTGAGCTGAGTAGACACAGATCAAGGGAAAACAAGACTGTATTTGTCTCCCTAAGCCAGGTCCAGTCTGAATCTGCTTTTGAACCATATATGGATCTGGAATGTTATTACTATGTTGATGCTGATTCTTTAAAGACCATCCTCTAAGCTGAGCTACCTATTAACTACAGACAAACGGAATTGTGTCTTAAAATGGAGATATATATTAAAAAAAATTTAAAATGTACAAGTAACTAAAAGGATCTGTACAAATGGCTAATACATTTGGAACAAATACAAAGAAATACTCCATGCAGAATGTGGTCAACCTGTGGAATTCACAGCTGCAGGAGGCAATTGAGTCAAATACTGTGGGTGGATTTCATAAAGAGTTGGTGTGGCAGACAGCTGCCTAGGCAGTGTAAATTGTACTGTGAAAATTATGTACTGCTTGGGAAATAACGATTGTAGTGAGGGGACAGACACCAGGACTATAGAAGCAAGTAGGGGGTATGAGCTATTTATATTAGTGAGCACTTTACTTTTTCAAAGGGCTATAGTATCATTTCAAAGTACTTCCTTACAACTATTCCTCCAAAGAAAGGTAGCATTAACATCCCCATTTAAGCCCTGTGGGGAAGGAGCAGCACAGAGCTCAAGTGCATGACTTTTAGGGGAGAAGATATGGCACAGTATCCCTTTTCACCTTCTGTAGCTCAGAGATTCATTTCATCATTCCAATTCCTGGCAAAGACTTGCCAGTTCTAAGAACAAAACAACCAATATCCTTCTTCCCCTCCTCACTATGTAAGATCCTTTTAAATGTTCCTCAGAAATTATAACAAAGGTTCCCAAATCTGAGCATTCCCTAAAATCTTCCCATTTCTTCCAGGAGTTTGTATAGTAGAAAGGGTCCTGGGTTTGGAAATACATTGGACCTGGAGTGCCACTTTCCTGTGGGACCTTGGGTAAGTCTCTTAAACTCTGAGTTTTTTCCCAGGTAAAATGGTACAGCACTTGTGCTACCCAACTCTGGGGTTACTCTGAGGATCAAATAAGTTCATTCATTCATTTATTCATGCCTAATAGGCACTTAATAAATGCATGTTGATTGACTGATTGATGCTTATGTTGATTCCCCAACCATTGACTAAGCAAGTCAATCAACTAAGAACCTATAATGCCTGAATAAATGAATGAATGGTCTCATTTGATTCCCATTCTATGAACCTAAGAGACCTGACATCTCATATACAAGACATGTAGATAACATATGTGAAAATGTTTTGTAACCAAAAAATACTCCAGCACTTACTCAGTTTCCTTCTATTTAAAATGGGAATGAAAAATAATTATACTCCCTATCTTCGAGGGTTTATAAGGAAGATACTTCACCAAGCGTTATGTATGTATAAGTTATTGTCATGTGAATACAATTATTAGAGGTCTAATGATTTAGATAAGTCACAGAGCTTTTCTTATGTGGTTTGCTTTCTCAGACCTCTAGGATATCAATCTATACCTCTTACATTCTATCTATACAGGCAAAGAAAGGTGGAGAGTTGAACAATCAAGTAGTAAGTCCAATCAATTCTCAATTTGAACAGTAGATAGAGTGCTGGGCCTGGAGTCAGGAAGACCCAAGTTCAAATCCAGTCTCAGACACTTACTAATTGTGTGACCCTAGACAAGTCACTTAACCAATGTTTGCCTCAGTTTCCTCAACTGTAAAATGGGGATAATAGCACCTAACTCACAACTTTTTGTGAATAAAATGAGAGAATATTTGTAAAGCACTTAGCATAGTGTCTGGCACATAGTAGGCACTTGTTAAATGTTTCTTTTCTTCCCTCCTTTCCTTCCTTCCTTTCCTTCCTTCCTTCCTTCCTTTCTTTTCCTTCCTTTCCTTCCTTCTTTCCTTCCTTCTTTCCTTCCTTTCCTTTCCTTCCTTCCTTTCCTTTCCTTCCTTCCTTTCCTTTCTTTCTTTCCTTCCTTCTTTTCCTTTTCTTCCTTCCTTTCCTTTCCTTCCTTCCTTTCCTTTCCTTCCTTCCTTTCTTCCTTCCTCCCTCCCTTCCTTCTTTCCTTCCTTTTTTCCTTCTCTACCAGAAGAGTTCTGAATTATCTGAATCAATTGCATACAACTCCTTAGTGGTTGTGAGAACCCACCATTACTTGACTTCATATTTTTCTGCTTCTGAAAGTGTTGGACTCTTGCTATAGCATAGGAATTATCAATTTTTCATAGTTTGTGGGATCAAGACTTAGAAAGAATGCTAGAGAAAATCCATGACTAGATTCTAGTAGTCTAGTTCAACCCTCTCTTTTCACAGATTAGGAAACTGAGGCTCAGAGAAGTCATATGACTTGACCAAAGGTGCCCAAGAGAAAGGCCAAGATTCTGACCAAAGTTATCAGAATCCAGGGGCCGATAATTTTTTTCTTCCATGATAGGCCAACTTTGAAAAGATCAGATGAGTTATTGACTTCTGATCTTTGATGGGGGATTGGGAGTGATAGGGGGAGGATGATGAAAGTTGAGTGGATGGCATCTGCTCTGGATCTTTCCAGGGGGTTCAAGAGCAGTGGCAGCTGCTAACTATCCAAAGTAGGAGTAAAGGAAGCATGGCAGCAGAGCATCCCATGTGTCCTTGAAAGACAGTCTCTGTGCAACCTTTGGTATGTCTGCCTTACAGCCAAGATCGCTGAGGCTTGCCACCTTGTGAAGTTATGCCTAACCTGCCTCAACTGCCATCCTTTGCCACACTGGCTTGATAGGAATCCTTGTAATTATGCCCAGGGTGGAAATGAGCAGGAGCTTAAGGGATTCAGCTATGGTAAGTGTGTAAACCTCTGAGGGAAGCTTGGTGGCCTGGGGATGGTCCATCTTGTCTTTTTGTGATAGCATTCTAGAGGCCAGGGGCCTTTTAAGAGGGTTTCTCAACCTGGACATTCACTAGCTCCTGCCTGTAACTTCTAAGCCCTCTTTGAGGAGCTGATGTATAGCAAGATCAGACAAACCTGCTGAAGTTTCAAGGTCTGTCAAAACCTCAAGCTCATTCATTCATTCTGAGTCAGTAAAACCAAAAACATATTTTTCCGAACACTCTCCCCCCCCTTTCATTTTTAAAATCCTGTGTAATTTAAGGGAAATTCAATCCATATGCTTGTGATTTGTTTACACTTGTATCATCAAAATATGTTTTTAAAGAGCTTGTGGAGATCCCAAAAGGCTTTTCAGCCTTTTAAATGAGCTTTTTAAAGCCTTTTTTTCTTAGTAACAGGAGGTTGCATGTTGCCAAGGGTAAATGAACTTGAAAATGAAGAGGTTTGTGCTGGGTTCTGAATTTCAAATCCACCCATTTTGATTGGGGTTTAAACTCTAACATCCACTCGGGTTGCCTTATATCCCCCATCTAAGTAACCAAGAGTATACTTCCCAGAGCTACCAAGAGAATTGTAAAAGCACTGACCATACGGGCAGAGCAGTGGGCCCAAGCACCACACTACAAAGACCAACTCAGGAAGAAAGAAAGACCTAGACAATGAGGCTGCTTGTTCCTTTTCCTTCATCAAAATAATAATAAATTGGGGACAAGGGAAACAAACCATCACTTGGTGGGAAAATCCTAAGAAGAACTCTTGCCAGGACCACACGATAGAGTCAGAGATGACATAAACAAGTAACTAATAGATCATTCTGTCTACTTTCCAAATTCTTTGTGACCATAAAACCACTCTATGTAAGACCTTCAGTATCATATATATTTCATAAAATATGAATTCCGGGAGGGAACTTAGATTTCACAGTCCAGTCCTTTGTTTTTTACAGAGGGAAGAAAGTGAGGCCCAAAGAGACAAAATGAAATCACTCAGGGCCATATTGCTAGATAATGAAGTCAAAAGAGCAAGGACCAGTGCCCCAATCTCCTCTCAGGATGCCCTATTGCCTCTCTGTTACCAGTAAGCCAATTGTAGAGAGAAATAATTTATGTGATTACTCGATTGTAAATGTCTTGCATGAAGGTTCTGCGTTTAATTGTCTCGAACATTTTAGGTGTTTGATATTTGGGGGAAGGAACAAATAATTTGTGCAAGGTCACAATGACAACAACAAAAAACGAGAAATCCTTGCATTGGAGTGTTGTGATTTTTTAAAAGTTTAAATCATTTGACTCTGCTGGCATTCCCTTTATTCTCCTGTTCTGTCTATTCCCCATCCTTGACAGATGCTTTAAAACAAAGATATTTCCAGCATGATGTCTTCTCTCCATTCTTTCTCATCTCAGAACAGGCAGTCTGTAAGTCAAGGGAACCAAAGGATGAAGGTTTTAGGAAAGATGCAGAAAATACCTCTGAACACCTTTCAAAGCCTCTCTCCCTCATCATCAACAAATGTGGATTGAATAAGTGCGCAGCGCGTGCACAGAAATTTACTGAGGATTAATGGAACTCAGCGGGAATGGAGACAACTCTATATCCCGAGAGTTTAAAGCCTTATTTTAAGGTAATTTCCTTTTTGTGGTCCCCACCACGTAATTCTTGAGCAGACTGAAAATATGTTTAGAAATGACTCATCAAAGGTCTGCAAAAAGACAAATGTCATTTGGCTATGAGCAAATTAGCAGAATCTATCTTGCTGACCCTTCTGTTTTTAACTTAATGGTTTATTTAACCAGGGGTTGCTATTCTTGTTGAAAGGCCTTCAGAACACTGCCTGAAACCCTGAAGATCAGCCTCATGAACAAAAGAGGAAATATAAATACCCTTTATCAGCCTTTTCAAGCCTCTAAAAAATCGACTTGATGTGACGACTCACAGGTGTCAGGTGATGCTCCCTCTGTCTCTCTGTCTCTCTGTCTCACACTGTCTCTCTGTCTCTCTGTCTCACACTGTCTCTCTCTCTCTGTCTCTGTCTGTCTCTGTCTCTCTGTCTGTCTCTGTCCCTCTCTCTCTGTCTTTGTCTCTCTCTGTCTCTCTCTCTCTCTGTCTCTCTCTGTCTCTCTCTCTGTCTCTCTCTCTCTGTCTCTGTCTCTCTCTGTCTCTTTCTCTCTCTGTCTCTCTCTGTCTCTCTCTCTCTCTTTCTGTCTTTCTCTGTCTCTCTCTGTCTCTCTCTCTGTCTTTCTCTGTCTGTCTCTCTCTCTCTGTCTCTCTCTCTCTGTCTTTCTCTGTCTGTCTCTCTCTCTCTCTGTCTCTCTGTCTCTCTCTCTCTCTGTCTTTCTCTGTCTCTCTCTGTCTCTCTGTCTCTCTCTGTCTCTCTGTCTCTCTCTCTGTCTCTCTCTGTCTGTCTGTCTTTCTCTGTCTCTGTCTCTCTCTGTCTCTCTGTCTCTCTCTGTCTCTCTCTCTGTCTCTGTCTCTCTCTGTCTCTGTGTCTCTCTGTCTCTCTCTGTCTCTGTCTCTCTCTGTCTCTCTGTCTCTCTCTGTCTCTCTCTCTGTCTCTCTGTCTCACACTCTCTCTCTCTGCCTCTCTGTCTGTCTGTCTGTCTCTCTGTCTCCCTCTCCCTTGCCCTCTCTCTCCCTGTCTGGATCTCCCTGTTCTTGTATAAGAACAAATTTATATAGGGTGAAGTAATTCCATAGCAGACCACGGCACCAGGGCAGATCATCAGCTCATTATTAATCTTATCTTCAGGTGTTAAAAATCAATGTAATTCATACAGTTTCTCTCAGAAGCCAAAATAAGAAGCTGTTAAAATGAGGAGGCCAAGTATACTTCATACTAGGAGTATGCATTTATATGATGCAGTATAGGGTGATTTATATAGTGTTTTCACTTTTAGAAGCAAGATACTAAGTACACAGTATTACTTTATTGCATATTTATAAGAAGCATATTAAATACTACATATTCATTGATTTAGCCTAATCCTAGAATAGAATCTTAGAGCAAAAAGAGGTCTAATAGATCATCTAATCCAATCCCTTCATTTTAGAGATAAGGAAAATGAGGGGCAATCATTGCCCTAAAGGGTATTTTTCCAGTTAGTGGCAAATCCAGGACCAAAATCCAGATCTTGAGACTCTTGTTTCTCTATGTTGTGCAGCCTTTTTTTTTTTTTCTTTTTGGAGGGGGGAGGGCAGGACAATTGGGGTTAAGTGATTTGCCCAAGGTCACACAGTTAGTAAGTGTTAAGTGTCTGAGGCCAGATTTGAACTCGGGTCCTCCTGACTCCAGGGCCAGTGCCACCTAGCCACCCCAGCCTTTCTTTTGACTTTGTCAAAAACTACAAAGAACACTGTGAGTTCTAATACTCAGGCAAGCCATTTAAGGCATGCAACTGTGGTAATGTGGAATGAGTGATGGATCTGAAGTAGCTTCTCTAAGGCCTCAGTTCCCTCATCCCATGGAGAAGGAGATTGAAGCAGATAACCTCTTAGGTCTCTCCCAGTTTTAAATCTAGAATCTTACTACTTTTAAGGTCCCTTCCAGTTCTAAGTCAAGGAAAGCCCTCAACATTGGTGGACCTTGTGGGCAAATTTGTGAAAGGGTATAGGAGTGACAAAGCATGGGTGACAATCTGCCTACTTTCTGGTGGTTTTCTCTTTTCTATGCTTAGTTACAGCAATGTTTCTCATGAAAGCAAATCTAATGTGCCTCTAGTCTCTCATAAATGATCACCAATCCAAAAGCAAGCCATTAAAAACAGTCTGTCATCGTTGAGGGGTGTGAATGACATGAGAGCCACACTCCTGGTGCATTTTGAGAAGCCAGATACTTTCCTTTTTTCTTGAATGGTTCACCAAACTAAAAAAAAAAAAAGAAAATACTTCAGTCACTTCCTCTGTTTTCTTTAAAAATGAAAACCAGGTAGTAACTTAAGCAGGGCTCGTTTCCATTTAGCATTCTTGCATGTCCTGGAGAACAAACAGACGTTCGAAGGCAGTGTGTGAAGACTTAAAATCTTGCAACTTCAAAATTCATTTAAAAAATCTGGGTGGATCAACTCATCTTCTGAAAGACTGCTATTCATTTAAGTCTCGCATTTGGATAGAACACAGGTGCAAGCCTTTAAAGCAATTCAGGAAATGAAACAATGGAAGACATTAAGCACTTACCTAAAGCATGACTTCACTCCCAGCAAGATGGCTGAAGCAGGATGGAAACCAAAGAAGAATCACATGTGGATGTCATGTCTCAGGTGGAGCCTGTAGGTCGAAAAGAGATTCTTTATTCCATCTGGTCTGCATTTGATGACTTCACAGGATAGCAGAGTGGGTTGAGGAGGGAGAAAAGCAGAGAAGTGGCAGGAATGGCTTTGTGAAGGTCTAGTTCATGTCCTTCATTGTTTTAGATTCTATCATTTCAAGAGCAGATGAAATGCTCAAACGGTACAACCTCTGACTTTCAGAGTGTTGACCTACATGATCTGGGAAAGAATGGTTGTCAAAGAAAGGCAATGTCTTGACTCTGATGACTTACTACCTGTGTGACCTTGGGTGAGTCATTTAGGTCCCCTCTCCCGCCTCAGTTTCCTCATCTGTTAAATTAGGGGGTTAGATTGGATGGTTTCTGAGGTTCTTTCCTGGGTTGGTTATCCTTTGATCACCATATCCCCAGGGGTGAGGGACCTTCCCCCACATACACACACCATTCTTTCCTCCCATGTTCTGCTGTGGTGTTGGGATCATTTAGTCTTCTGTCAGAATTTTAAGTAAACCTTTAGAAATGAAATTGTTAGCACCAGGGTTGTGTCAGAAAGCCAAAATTCATGATTTGTGACTGGCTTTTGTTATTTGACCTGTGGTGTTTTATTTGTGGGCCGACACTGTCAAGAACACTCCCAGGAAAGATCAGAGCGCATGAGATTTCACAGAGACCACAGTTTATTTCAGACATAACCTTTCGCAGACAGCAATGCAAATAATGATTCAGCTAACTCAGCAACTGTCTTTCCAAGAGAGGTTTGGATGAGGTCTTTGGAAGGGAAAAGTCTTTGAAGGGCACCTCCTGGTCCCAGGAAATGTTCTTATCTTATCTCCATTCTCTAAGGCCTCCCTACAATGCCCTGGCAGTCTCATCCCTTCCCCTTTCAATTCACCTTAAAAAAAAAAGGTTTTATTGGTGCCTTCTTTTTTAATATCCCACTCATCTGCAGATTTACCCATCCCCACTGAATGCTCCTTTGTAACAAAGAGAAACATTGCAAATCCAACTGACACAATGATCACACAGAAGTGTATGCAACATTCTATACTCCTAGTTCCCCACCTCTCTGCTGAGAGGAGGGAAATACGCTTACTCATCTGTTTTCCGAGGCCAAGATTGGTCATTACAGATTTTTAGGGTCTGACTTCCACTTGATGGTCTTTTCATCTGCATTGCTGTTATGCTATATCCTGTTATTTTGGGCCCTGTGACCTTGTAGATGTTCTTCAATCATTATGGGCATCTTCCTTCTCTTCCTCTTTAATTAAACTACTATGGAGAATACCACAGCTCTGTAGGAGAGGATCTAGGCCCAAGTCCTGCCTCTGATTCTGACTGCTTGTGTGACCTTAGGTGAGTTGGTTAATCTTCCTCCTCAGGCTCAGTTTACTCGTTCGTAAAATGAGCTGATTGGACCGTATTGTTTTCGAGGCTCCTGACAGCTCTAGATCTATGATTATATGTGTGTGTGTGTGTGTGTGTGTATACACATGTACACATACAGACACACGATATATAACATAGATAGCTATCTTTTTAAAAAAATCTTCACAGTCTCCATTTAGGGTAACTCCATAAAACTGTAAACCGTGAGTAAATTCTTCGAGGGTAGGAACTGCTTTTTCTTTGTATCCTTGGTGCCGAACATAGGGCTTGGCTCAAAGTAAATGCTGAAGAAATGTTTGCCGATTTCTGAATTGGACAGCTTCTCTCCCTATCATCTGCTCTAGCACAAAGACACGTAGTAAGTCGACAAGACCCATCCAAGAGTTCCAGGGTAGAATTACAATCAGATACCTATACAGCTCTGTTTTTGAGGAGGCTTCCTTTGAAAGGCGGCATGATTTAGAGTCAGAAGATGTGAGTTCAAGTCCTGCCCACCAGCTCTGCTATTGATCAGTTTTGCCAGTTATTTCTCCCTCTCCAATTCTCCATTTCTTCATCTGTGTGATTATAATAATGCTTGCCTACCTCGTATGGTAATTAATGGCTGCCTACCCTCCAGGGTTGTTGTAAGGAAAAGGCTTTGGACCATACAATGGGAGCCATTATTTTATTTGCTTCCCCTGAATCAGAAGCAGGCCAGGATTACACACATCAGTCTCTGACTCCCTCTCAGAGCCTCTGCCTGAGCCAGGGGTCCTTTCCAACTGGAGAAGAGCCAGGACCTTTGTGAGGCTGTTGCCTGGGAACACAGCAGAGCTCACCTAGTATGCATAGTACCTTGGGTACCATGCTTCTTCTCTTTTTTCTCTGGTCAATGGGATTTGGGTGACAGGAGACACAGACAACCTACTTACATGAATGGAGTGAGCAAAATGAGAGGCAAATCATTCTTTACAGTGTGCTCTCCCAGCCAACAAGCTAGGGGAGCAAACACGGCAGTCATGAGAGACTCCAGATTCAACGCCTTTGGCCACCCAGGCAGCTAACCCCTTCCACAAATAACAGGATGAAGGATGGAGGGGAGGGGTAAAGCAGCTACATGATGTTACTCAGGCCCTGGAAGAAGGGAAAAGAAGGTGCTATTCTATGTCAAAATACTAAGTCACTGGGCAAGAGGTGAATGAGGGAGGCCCCTACACTTATGGACTTGAACCCTGATTTTTGCTACTACTGTTACCACCTTAGCTGAGGTCTTCTTTATTTCTGCTCTATTCTATTGCAATAGCCTGTTAGCCTTTTCCCTACCCTCTAGTCAATGGATTTTTAACATTTTTTTGGTCATGGATTTCTTTGATAGTCTGGTGAATCCTACTGACCCCTTTACAGAATAATGTTTTATAAGTTCATAAAATAAAATCAATAAGATGAATAAGGAGCCAATTATACTGAAATAGTTACAAAATATTTTTTATAAAACAAATTTGTGGACCCCAGATTGAGAAGCCCTGTTCCACTGCCTCTGCATTTGATCCATCCTGCCAGATTAATCTTCCTAATGTTTAGATCCCATTATATAACTTTGTATTTCTAACCAATAAAATCTAAACTCCTTAGTCTGGCTTTGGAGGCCCTTCACACAGCCTGGCTTCCACTCTGGCCTTACCTAATTCTAACTCCCTACAGATAACCTCTGGTTCAGACTTTCAAGATGACTTGCTATTTTCTGAATCCATGTCTTCCTGCTTTCCTTTCTTTTAAAATTTTTTTGTTGAAATGCCCTTCCCTTCTCTCTCCCAGACCCCACAGTCTTCCTGTCCATTGAAATCTTACCAGTCCTTCAGGATTAAATTCACATGCCACCTCTTCTTTCCACCCTCTTCCCTTAGCCCTCAAGCTTGAAGAGACCTTTCCTAGCACTGAGCTTTCAATGTACTTTGTACATCTTCGATGTGCCAAAGAATCATAGCTTTAGAACTGAAAAGGCCCTTAAAGATTGTGTATTATCTGCCTCTTTCATTTTACAGAGAAGAAAGAAAACTGAGGCCTATAAAAATTAAATGACTTGCCCTAGGTCACACAAGGAGAAAACCCTGATCATCTGGTTCCTAATAGAATGGTCTTACCACTCACTATACCATGCTTGGTCTACTTTATTTATTCTTTACCATATTCTACTCAGTTCTGCAACAGTTTGCTTATATCATCTCCCATTCTAAGGATCCTAGATCTTGGAATTGTGGAGTCCCAGACTGTTATTGGAGCTTTAAGGGACTGTAGAGATCACTTATTCCAATAATCTCTTATTTTCTAGATGAAGAAATCAAAGTTTGTAAACTTCTTAAGAGAAAGGATGATGTCTATCTTTCCATCTCTATTAGGAGATGGACAATGTCTTATACATAGTAGTTCCTCGAAAAATGTTGAGTTGAATTAAATTGGGTCTTAAATACAGTCCAATTGCCACCACCTGATGATCAGATAACTATTTGGAGAGACTTTGGAGTTTAGAACTAGGAGCAATGGGTAGTTGTTACCATGTAAACTTGGCACATAACACTGTCCCTGAGACTTAGATGTCTCATCTCTAAAATACATAGGCTGGACTAGGTCATATCTGAGATACTTTCAAGCTCTAAAAACCTAACTTTCTTTCTAAATATAAGGACATCTTAACAATCAGCACTGATTATGATTAAATTGCCCTGTGGTGTAGTAAATTCCTCCTCACTAAGATGTGTTCATGCAGAAGTGGGTTGAGTACTTCTTGGAGATGTCATAGAGGGAATTTATGCTTCAGGTAGGAAGTGGATGAAGGGATGGGAATAATAATAAATACTCTGGTTGACCAGGGCAGGATTCCAAATTATTCAGACTGTCTAGAATGATAGGCCCCAATATCACAGGATGAAATGGATTTATGACAAATGTGAAGTCCTATACTTTGGACAAAGCATTCAATCAACAAGCATTGATTAAGTTCTGTCCTGTGTCAGGGACTATGCTAGGTGTTGGGGACCCAGAGGGATGAGCAAAATCATCCTGGTCCATTGTAACAGGGGAGAAAGTAGACACATTATATAATATATACAAAACAGCTAGAACATAGATTTTTGTGGGCTTTGGAGGAGGAGGGGAATCTAGGGTAAAACACATGCAAAATGGGTGTTAGAGACAGAGATTAGGAGGGAGTACATTCATGGGGGACAGTCAGGGCAAAGGCACAGACAGAAAAGAGGAGAGAGAGTGTCGTGTGTAAAGAATAGAAAGAAGGACAATTTAGTGGGCTCTTTCCCTATCTCCCCCATGCCTAGAATGCTCTCCCTCTTCTTTTCTGCTTCCTGGACTCCTTGGCTACCTTATGTCCTAGATAAAATGTTCTAAAACAAGGCTTTCCCAACTCCTCCCTAAAGTTAGTGCCTTCCCTCTATTGATAATCTCCAATATATCCCATATATAACTAATCCCATATATATATCCCATATAACATATATATCCCATATATAACATATACAATCCCATATATATATATATATACAGAGTTATTTATGTTATCTTTCCCATTCTAATGTAAACTCCTTGAAAGCAGGGACTAGTTTAACCTTTTTTTTTTAAATATCCTCAGCATTTAGCACAGCCCCAGGCACAGAGTAGGTGCTTAATTAATTAATTAATGCTTATTAATTTGCCAATTTACTATACCACAGGGTTAGTAGGAAGGGACCAGTCTGTGAAGAAGCCTTTAGATGCTAGTTTATATTTGATAATAGGGAGGGAGACACTGGATTTGAATGGATATGTGAATTTGGAGGAGTTGGGGAGGTTTGACATAATCAGAAACTCCCTTTAAGAACAGAACTCTGGTAATTCTAGGGAGAATAAGTGGAAAGAGGAGAGACCTGGGACAAGGAAAATAAATTAGAAGTCTATTGCCATAACCCAGGTAAGATATAATGGGGGCCTAAATCAGAGAGGTGTCTGCATGAATGCAAAGGAGATTATGGTAGAGACAGTGAGGAGATAGAATCAATGTGACTTGACAACTAGGCTGATATGTGGGGTGTGTGAGTGAGGAACTGTAATGGCAATGGGGATTTGAAGATCTTCCCTGCCCCTTAATAAGCCTAAGGGAATTTGAAGACCTTCCCTGTTTTGAAAATAAACTCTGCCCCCTAATAGGCTGAATGTAGTCACATGTAACCTGTGGTGGGGGGAGTTTGCTGGAGGGTGGAGCAGAGACCACAGGAGGCTGGGAGTCAGAGCTAGCTAGACTGGGAGGAGGAGAGCACATGTCCCAGGGAGTCAGTCAAGTTTGTGAGTAAAAATACTGGTTTGTGGGAAGGCTAAAGGATGCTGTGGCTCTCTGTGCTGTTATGGCTTATTAACTTCTAACTTCTTTGCTACTATGATGGAATCAGCTTACTGGTTTGGGGATCTGGTTTTCTGGTATCTGAATAAACATTTCACTTCTGTCTTCTATATGCAGAGTCTGTTATATTTTACAACTGAACACCATGGAGGTATATTTATAGTGATAGTGGGCACTGTGAATATTGCATTGGTGCTAAAGTAGGTAAGGACAACTCTGAGATTGGGAGTACATCAGTGCCTTCAAGAGAAAGAAGAAAATTTGGAACAGAGATGGTGGGGAACAGGGACATGAAGAATGAGTTCTGTTTCAGATGTTTTTAAGTTGAGATGCCCATAGAACAATCAATTCCAAATGTCCAATAGTTATTTGATGATATAGCATCAGGGCTCAAGACAGGAACCAAGGCTGGATATATAAATCTGACACTTATCTACTTACAAATAATGATTGAAAAGAGGTTACCAATTGTAAAACTAAGTGAGTGAATGAACATTTAGTAAGGCCTTCTATGTACAAAGCCCTGTGATAAGTAGTGGGGGCATAAATAAAGAATAAAGACAGTCCCCACTCTCAAGATGCTCCCATTCTAATGGGGAAGACAACACATATGGAAGATTTCAGTTACAAGTCAGATGGAAAGGTCCCATGATGCTTAGGGAGCAATGGTAAAGCAGATGGTTATGCTTCTTCTTTAATATCATTTTCACTGATAACACAAGATCTGTTTCTGATGCTGAACCATTAATAAGAGAGTCAAGATATAAAAGCGCAGAATATTGGGCTTGGGACAGAATGTGGATGATGAGTCAGGCAGAGTCAACTGCACAAATATGGAACAGGGACAGCTTGAGTAGACAATTCATGTGGAAATGATTTAGGGCTTTTAGTAAATTGTAAGCTCAATACAAGTCAATAGCTTGGCATCACAGCCGAAAGCGCTAACTCAGTCTTAGACTCCTCCACAGAGGAGTTGGTACCGGACTATGCTCTGGTCAGATAAAAGCTGGACTGTTGTATTCTGTTCAGGTATCACATTTTAGGAAGAATGTTGACAAGTTGAAAAGTCCAGATGGTGAGACTTTGGGACCCAGGCAGATTGGTTGAAGGGCCTAAGAATATTTAGCCTGAAGAAATGATTACTTAGGAGAAACATCATTAACTGTCCTGAAGTTCAAAGGACTATGGTCTAAACAAGGTTTATATTTATCCTGCTTGGTTTCAAAGGATAAAACCAGGAAAAAAAATATGTGAAATTTGCAGAGACGTAGATTTTGGTTCAACATTAAGGAAAAAAAATTCCTAAAAATTAAAAATTCCCAAAATGGAGTGTGCTGCTCCAGGAAAGAATAGACTCCTCATCATTGGAGGTGTTCAAGCAAATTTATTGGGATATTGCAGAGGGAATAGATAAAGGCTTTTGGTATGGTATGGACTCAAGGAGCACTGAGCTCCCTCCTCCCCCTAGAATCCCATGAGTTTATGAATTCTGCTCATTGGCAAATCACATCATATTAAGGTTTCCTTGCTTAAAGTAAAACTCCTCTATTAAAAGATTTTACACCTTTTACTTAGCGATCTGGTTCCCTGCACTGTCCTGTTCTTATAAGCAGGGAGCTTTTGAAAGTTAGAGTCACATGCAGATACAGTTTCTTTCCATGCAGCTAACACTTTGGTCAAGGTCACATGGGAACCAGAATTTTAACAATTTTGATATGGAGGAGGGTTGCTTTGCTACTGTTTATAGCAAATTGGGAAAACTGAGGAAATATTTCAAAGGCAAGCAGATTCTCCTGTCAAATGTTAAATTTCTAGAAGGAAACCAGGGACCATCCATCTCTTGTCAGATCTAAGAAGTAAATGGATGTCTTTATTTTTCACAGATCAAAGTATAGCCTAAGTGAACCCAATTTTAATAAGGTCACGGTAAAAAGCAACAATTCTTACCTTTTAGTTTATAGGAATGTGTTAAAGTTTGCACAGGATTATGGGGACAGACTGCAGTTATTATCTATTTGACAGCTCCCTCCTCTGCCCCCACTCTCTTGTGGGGTTCAGAAACATCATTGCAACATCTTTCTTCAGCTGTCAAGCTCTGGTCCTTGAGAAATAGAATTCTCCCAATTTCTTCAGAATAAAAAGCCCTTAAGGAAGCTTAAATGCTTCCTAATTCCTTTCTTCTCATAAAGTGGAATGAATCTTTATTGAATCAATAAAATATGAAGATTTCAATACAAGTGCCATTCCAGAGATTTTAAAAGGAGCTTATTAGAAAGATTGCTTTTATTTTAGGGCCAGAGGTAAAGAGAATGGGATAGAGAGAAAGAAGAGGGTTTAAGGGAATAGATGCCCAAGAAAAAAAGGAATGAAAAACTAGATTGTGCACTTACAATAAAACCCTGTTATAAAGCCCCTTTCTGAACCATATCATGAATCCCTTTGTGCTGTGAATCACATGAGAGTAGTGATGTACAGATGCATCTCCGTTCATTAGAACACTGAAGCCAGCAACACCCTTCTCCCCAGGTGCCAGTGTCATAAAGGGGTGCTGTCCTAAGTGATTCACCTCTAATTATGTACTCTAGTGAAGTTGGGAACCAAAAGGTTGATAAGGAATGTGTTACTTTATTTGCATAATGGTTAATTACACTTCAGGGTAGGGACAGAACCTGTGTTTTCTTTGGAACAGGGAGCACTTGAATGAGGAAACTCCCTCTACCAGTTCAGGTTGGTATCTTCTCTGTCAATTACACTCTTAGTGTGCCCTAAAGCAATGAAGGGTTAAGGGACTTAACCAAGGTCACACAGTTAGAATGTGCCACAGAAGGAATTTGATCCCAGGTCTTTCTATGTGCCTCTATATTCACTATGTCACATTCCTTCTCTGAATTATACTATATGGGGTAAAATTTAAGATGGAAACAAATGCAAACTCATGAACACCCACTATATTCTCATATCACTAAGTTTAAGTCACCCATTTATTTTATTGATTTGTTCCTGATCTTAAAAGGAACTAGTCAAGAGTAGGGGAGGAAAGAAGCCAGAGAATCATTTTGTAATAAGGAAACAGAAAGAACTGAGGTCTGAAATTGTTGAGAAATGCTTTCTTCCTTACTACATGCCTGGTTTTAGCCTAAAGGTTGGCACATACAGCGCATGGCAGATGGGCGGCTTTTGACACATTGTGTTAGTATAACATGTACTGGTGTTTACTGGTTGATAAAAACCTACTCCCTCTATCGCTACCCCCTTCCCTCTGTGCTTTAGTCTTTATTTTCATTTTTCCTATTCCTTTGTTTCCTCCTCCCACCCCTTTCTTTCTGGCTCCACTAGAAATCAAAGGTAATGAATGAAAATGAGGGGAGTGTTTGGAGGTAAAGAAAGTTTAGCCTAAACCTAAAACCACCATCTTTGACCAGTAATTTCTTTTCTTTTTTGCAATTATGTAAAACATTTCCATATTAGTCATTTTGTACAAGAAGACTTGAATAAAAGAAAAAAGTGAAAGAAAGAAAGTGAAAAACAGCATGCTTCAGTCTGTATCCCATCAATATCAATTCTTTCTTTAGAGGCAGATAGCATGCTTCATCATTAGTCCTTTGGGATTGTCTTGATCATTGTATTGCTGAGAATAACTGTCATTCACAGTTCATTGAACAATATTGCTGTTACTGTGTGTAATGTTCTCCTGGTTCTGTTCATCTCACTATGCATCAGTTCATGTAAGTCTTTCCAGGCTTTTCTGAAATCATCCTGTTGGCCATTTCTTATAGCACAACAATATTCCATTACAATCATATACTACACTTTGTTCAGTCATTTCCTGATTGATGGGCATCCCTTTGATTTCTAATTCTTAGCCACCACAAAAAGAGCTGCTCTAAATATTTTTGTACAAACAGGTCCTTTTCCCTTTTTTATGATCTCCTTGGGATACAGACCTAGTAGCGGTATTGCTGGATCAAAGGATATGCAGAGTTTTGTAGCCCTTTGGGCTTAATTTCAAATTGCTCTCCAGAATGGTTGGATCAGTTCACAACTCCACTAACAAGTTTTCCCACATCCCTTCCAACATCTAACATTTTCCTTTTTTGTCATATAAGCCACTGATAGGTGTGAAGTACTTTAGAGTTGTTTTAATTTGCATTTCTTTGATCAATAGTGATTTAGAGCATTTTTTTCATATGACTATCAATAGCTTTGATTTCTTTGATTGACCAGTAATTTCAACCTGGGGCATCACTTTCAAAGGTAAAGCAGATAAGGAGTATTAAACAGTGATTTGTCAATTAAATTTTACCAACACCCCCTTAAACCAGATGCTAAAATCTGCCTCTTTATCTTATAGTCATACCTTGCAAAAAAGATGATGGAGGTGGAAGGAATTGGATATGGGTATTTCAAACATCTGAGTTTGTGCATGGAGTTTAATAATAACGATCTAAGGGACAGAAAGTAGAGGGATGACCCAACACAAATATCACTAACCCTTGGGAATATGATGAGAAGATAAGAAGGGTACAACATGATATGTGAAGTTTAAGGGAGGAAAGACCACTTCGTTTTCTTTTTCTCCCTTCCCCTCCTCTTTCCACCTCTTCTCTCTAATCCTGTCATCTTTTTCCTGGGTTTTTTTTTGTTTGTTTGGTTGGTTTTTTATCATGGCCAAAGTGTGCGATGGTGTATCTTGCAGTCTAGGAAAGATTATTTCTAACTGGGGAAATCAGGGAAGACTTTTTGGAGACAATGGTAGCCGAGGTGGCTCTTGAAGTATAGGCAGAAAGAGCATCCTGGTTATAATGTAAAGAACACTGCATCTGCAGTCTGAAGATTTGAGTTTGAGTCTCTATTTTAGCATTGCTACATGACCTTGTGCCAATTATTTCGCTCCCTAAGACAATGTTTCCTCATTTACAAAATGGGAATGTTTAAACTACCTTTTTCATAGGCCTTTACAAGGGTCAGATTAAAATATATGCCAAAAAATTTGTATAAATACTATATAGGATGTTAACTTAATGTCATTGACAGGTAGAAATGGGTGGGGAGAACATTCTATGTTAGGGGTTTTAAAATTAGGATTTATGGATCCCCAAGAAGTTGGGGTGGATAGATATCAGAGGGTCCAAGAATTTGGATGGGAATCTTAATTTCCATTGATTTATAGCTGAAATTTAGCATGATCTTAAAAGGTTAATTAAAAAAATACATTATTATTCTGAGAAGGGGTCCAAAGGCTCCATTAATTAGGTAAAGGGGTCCATCTCTGTCTCTGTCTCTCTCTGTCTCTGTCTGTCTGGCTCTCTGTCTCTGTCTCTCTCTCTTTCACACACACACACACACACACACATACACACAGAGGATATTGCAGGTATGGGAAATGTTGCGAACAAAGACATAGATCTATGTGCGGGTCAGGGAAATGAAAAGGCTGTGGATAGTCAGGTTTGAATGGAACAAAGAGGACCGGGGAAGGAGTGATAGGAGAAGCTTCCCAAATGCTTCCCTGCTTACTCTTGCTCACAGTACTGCCTCCTCACTTCTAAAACATTACACAATTTAGCATTTCCATCAATGCAATCTCATATGATTTTCCAATGTATTTTCCTAAGTCTTGCTTCCCCAACCAGATTTTGTACTCCTCTGAGTCAGACACCACACATTTCTTTCTTTGTATCCCCTTGATGCTGGGAGGAGAGTTAGACACAC
>CM053580.1:286704463-286719463 GCA_028627135.1 Pseudochirops cupreus | reverse complement strand
TGGATGGGACTCTGAGTAGTCATTTGTTAAGAGCTCACCAACTACTCAGAGGTTTGTGCTCTCCCGATCTGGTGGTGTATGTAGGTGGTTGTATTACTTTGTTCGGACAAAAGGAGCCCTGTTTGTTGAATCTCTGTGCTAATTTCTCTGCCTATATTTTCTACATGTCTATAATTAAAGTAAAATTGTTGACCTCTTTAAAAGCTGTCTTTCCTTTAGCAAAGCAGATCAAGGAACTTGTGAACAACTAGCAGGCCATCCTGGGTGTGCTAGGGTACTTGTTAATACACTCATGCCCTCATACTTCACCATACATATTGATACTCCATTGAGGCAAAGCCAAGATGGTGGAGTAAAGGTAGGAACTCACCTAAGCTCTCTCAAATTTTGCTCCAAATAACTTTAAAATAACACCTCAGTGGTAGAACCCATAAAAGGATGAGGTGAAACAATTTTCCAGCCCAAGACAACTTAGGAGGTCAGATAGAAAGGTCTATCTCATGGGGTGAGAGTGGAGTGCAGGCCAGGCCAGTACTGACCAAACCCTGGTAAGCCAGCAGCAAGCCTTGGGAGTGATTGAATCAGTGGAAGTAACTTCTAGAGCAGCAGATCTCAACCTGTGGGTTGTGACCCCTTTGGTGTCAAATGACCCTTTCACAGGGGTCACAGGGGTTGCCAAAGACCATCAGAAAACACATATTTCTGATGGTCTTAGGAATCTCCTCTATCCATCTCCAGGTGGGTCTGCCCACATGCAGACATTCCCACACACAACTATTAAAGGGTCATGGCATTAGGAAGGTTGAGAACCACTGTTCTAGGGGCTTTCAGACCACTTATAGTAATGGCAGACAACTGATGAGAAGGAGAGTACAGAGGACCTTTTTGCTGGTGCTATAAGCAGGACTCTGTCACATTGCTCATACACAGTTTTGAGTCATGGTCCCAGGGTGAGTAGGAACATTAGACCACTTGAATGGGCAGTCACAGAGAAAGGGGTCCTGGTCACAGTTCCAAAACAGAGAAGGGTGCTTGTGGTCATTCACAGAACAGAGCATGAGCCAGGAGAGCAGCAACCACACCTCTCTTTAGATCACACCACCTTTAAAGAATTGAAAACTTACAGACCCCTAGAACTAGCTCTGAAAACAGTAACACTAAAAATATAAAAGTGGAGATAATGGCCCCTCCACCCTGGGAGCAGGGCCCAACTTTAACATAAAGGTAAAAGTCAAGAAATAGGCTAGAAAAATGAGCAAACAACAACAACAAAGAACTTGACTATAGAAAGTTACTATGATGACAAGAAATAGCATACACAAACTCAGGAGGAAATAAAGTCAAAACAGTTACATACCAAGCCCCAAGGAAAATGGTAAATTGGTTTGAGGCCCAAAAATAATTTTTGAAAATTTCAAAAAGGATTTAAAAACCAAATAGAAGAGGCCAAGGAAAAATCAGAGGGGGGAGATGACAATGATACAAGAACATTATGAAAAATAAGTCATCAGTTTAGTAAAGGAGGCACAAAATACAGAAGAAACTAATACCTTAAAAACAGAATAGGACAAATGGTTAAAAAAAAAAAAGGCACAAGTATCCAATGAAGAGAACTACTTAAAAAGCAAAATTGGTCAAATGGAAAAGGAAGTACACAACCTTACTGAAGAAAATAATTCCTTAAAAAATAAAATTGGGCTAGTGGAAAATAATGACTGCATGAAACATCAAGAAACAATAAAACAAAATTAGAAGAATGAAAAAATAAAAGAAAATGTGAAATATCTCATTGGAAAAACAATTGACCTGGAAAATAAATTGAGAAGAGGTAATTCAAGAATTTTTAGACAACCTGAAAGCTATGATTTTTTTTAAAAAGAAGAGCTTAGACATTGTATTTCAAGAAATGATCAAGGAAAACTATCTTCTCAGAACCAGAGGAAAAACTGGAAATTGAAAAAAATCCACCTGTCACCTCCTGAAAGAGATCCCAAAATGAAATCTATCTGGAATATTATAGCCCAATTCCAGTGCTCCCAGATCAAGGAGAAAACATTGCAAGCAGGCAGAAAGAATTCAAATATCATGGAGCCATAGCCAGGATAACACAAGATACTTTCTACATGAAAGTATCACAGGACTTGGAATATGATATTCTGAAGGACATAGGATCTAAGATTTAAACCAAGAATCATTTACCCAGCAAAACTCAGTATAATCCTTCAGGGAGGAAATATATATTTGATAAAATAGAGTAAATTCAAGCATTTCTAATGAAAATACCCGAGCTGAATAGAAAATTTGTCTTTCAAATGTGAACCAAGAGAAGCATAAAAAGATAAACAGGAAAGAGAACTCATAAGGGATTCAATAAGGTTAAACTATTTACAATGCTACATAGGAAGATGATACTTGTAACTCCTAAGAACTTTAACATTATTAGGATAGTTAGAAGGAATACATATACATATATATATATATATATACATATATATATATGTATATATACATATATATATATATATATATATATATATATATATAGACAGAGGGCACAGGTATGAGTTGAGTATGATGGAATGATATCTAATAAAACAAAATTTAAGGGGGGAGGAAGGAGGGATGCATTAGGAGAAGGGGGAATGGAGAGGTAGAATGTTATGTATAAATTATCTCACATAAAAGAGATGGAAAAGAGTTTTTACAGTTGAGGGGATGGTGGTGGTAAACAATGCTTTAACCTCGTTTTCATCATAATTGAGTCAAAGAGGTATAACATATATACTTAGTTGTGTACAGAAATCTATCTTACCCTACAGGGAAGTAGAAGAGGAAGAGAACAGAGGAGAGAAAGGAGGAGTCCATATAGGGAAGGGTGGAAAGCAAAGATGGACAATTCTCAACACAATGAGTATTATTTATCATATAGACTTCCTTGAAATGAAATTTTATTGTTATATATTTTGAATCCTCTCTTGTTCTCTTCTATGCACATGGAATGTGTTTTTCCCCTTTCTAACTTTGTATTTAAGTTCCAATATTAAGTTTATGATATGTTTTTGTTTCCTTTCCCTATTCTGTTTTTGTGTTTTGGCATTTGAGTCTAAAATAGAATTTTGAAGAAAAAAAAAGAAGGGGGGATGGGTCAAGGGAGGCAGTGGGCAGAAGCAAAAAGTCCTCCTTGAGGGAGGGTCAAGTTGAAAGGAGAGATAGAGAAGGATAAATAGAGGGAAAACAGAGTAGAGGGAAATACGCAGTAATCATAACTGTGGAAATTTTTTTTCCCTACAGAATGTATTTCTGATAAAGGCTTCATTTTTCAAATATATAGAGAACTGAGTCAAATTTATAAGAATTCAGGTCATTCCCCAATTGACACATGGTCAAAGGATATGAATAGGCAGTTTTCAGATGAAGAAGTCAAAGCTATCTGAAGTTATATGGAAAAATACTCTAAATCACCATTGATTATCAGCTTCCATGGTTTCAGTGGGACCTCTCAACAAATGATTTGCAGCCCTAACCTCTCTCAGAATCTCCAATTTTACCTCTCCAACAGCCTATTAGAAATCTCAAACTATATGTCCCATAGACACCTTAAACTCAACATGTCCAAAACTGGACTCATTATCATAACATGCTCCCCCCCCCCCAAACCTTCCCCTCTTCCTAACTTCCCTATTACTGTGTAGAGTACTAATACTCTTCAAGTCACCCAGGGTAGAAACTGAAGCATCATCCTCAACTCCTCATTCTCTCTCATCCTCTATATCCAATTAGTCCTCAAGTCATATTGCTTCTATCTTGGTCATCTCTCTCACACATGGACCTTTCTCTTTTCCAGCATTGCCACTATCCTGGTTCAGGACCTTCCTACTCTATGCCCTGACTGTTGCAATAGCCTGCTGGTGGATTTCACTACTACAAGTCTCTCTCTTCTCCAGCCCTGTTTCCATTTAACTTGATCTTCCTAAAGTGTAGTATAGACTATTCCCTTCCTGTCCCCTTATTCAATAAACATCAGTGGCTCCCTATTACCTTCAGAGTAAAATAATAAAGTCCTACTTGGCTTTCCAAAGCCCTTCAGAACCTGGCCCCTTCCTATCTTTCTAGTCATCTTGTACTTTACTCTCCTTCAAGTACTCTGTGATCCTGTGACATTGACCACCTTGCTTCTGAGACCATTTCCAATTTATCCTGTATACATACGTTGTTTGTACATCATTGTTCACGTCGTCTCCCTCATTAGACTGTGAGCTCCTTGAGAATAGGGATTGGTTTTTGCTGTTGATTTTTGTTTTTGCTTTTGTCTTTCTTTGTATCCCCAACACTTAATACAGTGCATGGCACATAGGAGGCACTTAATAAATGCTACCTAACTGACTGGGCAAAGAGTGTGAGTCACAGTGTTCGAAAGGCTGTGATGTGAAAAACAGATTAAATTGTTTTCTCTTTGGATCCAGAAGTCAGCACTTGGAGCAATTTATGGAAGTTGCAAGAGACAAATTTTGGTTCAATATAAGGGAAAAGTTGCTAACGATTAGAACTATCCAAAATTGGAACATGGTAGCCACAGGAGAGGGAGAATTCCCCTTCACTGCAGATTTTCAAGCCAATCTTGTCCACAGGTCCAAGGCCTCATGGAGTCTGGGACTAGATCTCTAGTCCTTTCCGGCTCTAAATAGCCATGATTCCATGATCCCACAAATGTGTCAGAGAGACAAGAAGATTGCTGCCCAAGGTCTGAGAAAGAAAAGGTTTACTGATTGAAAGACTCAAGGTCTACTTCATGAAGATAAGTGGTATTTCAATGGAGGTTTGAAGCATGGGTAGAATTTCAAAAGATTGAAGATGGAAAGGATGTTCCATGCATAAGGAATAGTATAAGCCAAAGCAGGAAAGTTGGGGTGCATGGACTATTCACAGTGGAAGGGCAGCATGCATAGACATTTTGGCAAAGAATAGAGTGACATTAAGGATTAGAAAGCCTGTCTCACCTAATTTAACTCAATAATTATTAAATGTCTACTATAGTGAGATACAACATTATTTGTTGCATATACAAAGGCAACAAACAAGTCCCAGCTCTATGGGAACTTACCTTCTTGTCAAGTAAACCTATCTGGGTTGGAGTTCCCTACCTTCTCTACCTTGGGTAGGCCAACCTAATATAATAAAAATGACAACGCTCCTGAAATTGATTTATTTATTCAGTGACATACTAATCAAACTACCAAAGGATTACTTAAGATACCATCTGTAGTCTGACCCTTCCTTCTGCTACTTATTGAAGCCTGGTTGGGGACATCTCCAGTCATCCTGATCTATATCTTGCCACTGGACCCAGATGGTTTCAGAGGAGAAAGTGAGGTTGGTGACTTTGCACAGCCCTGCTTCACTTATATCCAATTTGTTTGCAAGTCATGACATCACCTTCCTAATGTCATGGTCCTCTTTGAGAACTAAGGACAAACAGCAATAAGAACCCTGGTACAAACAATCATGAACCATGATGATCCTTCATTTCAGGGACTCCCCTCTGGTGACTAAGTTCATTGTCATTTTAGGAGCACACACATCAGTTCCATTTTCTTTCCAGTCAAACTTCATTTTTGATGTAAAGCACTATTAAATCCAGCTGGGTCAGTCACTTGCCTTTCTACCCAAAGGTTCTAAATCACTCAGGCTACTTCCAAAAGTCAAACCAGTTTCAGAAGGTTGAGGATTAGCCACCATTTAGGATGTTCCAAAGAATATGTCCCAGGCTCCTGCATCAGTTCCCAAAAAGAAGAGACCTAATTCCTGTGCCAGATCAAATGAGAGAATATATGTAAAGTGCTTCACTATACAAAGGCATGCCATTGTTAATGTTTTTATTGTTATCATGCTATGTTCATGGTCTCCCCAGGATGTCCCTTTGAAGGGGATAGAGCTCATTTAGATGAATAAGTCCTGCCTTTCTGTTTAAAAAAAAAAAGAATCAGTTAGATGAAGCTTACGTGGTGCAGTGGATAGTGCATTGGACTGGGAGTTAGGAAGACCAGAGTTCAAATTCTGCCCTCTCATACTAGTTGCATGATCCTACTAGGCAAGTTACTTAATCCCTATCAGCCTTGGTTTCCTTGTCTGAAATATGGGGAATATAATAATAGCATCTACCTCAGAGAGTCATTATGAGTATCAAATGGCATAATACTTATTATGTAGCACCTTGCAAACAAGCATTATATAAATGCTAGCTAGCTATTTGTAGTCATGCTAGGTGTGCAGAAACAGATCCAAATTTCACTGAATTGAAGTCCTAGGGGCAGGGGAGTGTCTTTCTCTTCCAAATTTTCAATTCAGCTCTCAGGCCCTTGGTGATCCTCCCCCTAAGCACAAGAGGAAGAAATGAGGATTACCCTGGATGTCTGGACACTATTTCTAGTATAAGATGGAAGCAATTTCTTCAGAACTAGAATAGGTAGATGCTCTTTTCTAAGCAGGGGGTTGAGCTTGCTGAGTCCTCAGTATCTGAACCCCTGTCAGCCTGGGAATTTTTCACCTGGACTCTGTTCCTCTGGGCACAGAATACTGCCACTAGACTGCTGGGTTAGCCAGACTGGAGTCTTTTTAAAGGTTAGCAAGTTTGTCTGATGCCATCTGTCTTTCTCTGCATGTGTGTATGTTTGTGTATGATTCTGTACATTGTGCAAAATTAGAATCCACTTAGAACAATGCTTAGGAAACAATTGCATTTGAACTCATGGGGTATGTAAAGTTTCTTTTCGAGATCAGGAACTAGATAGTACTAATAACACTAGTCATTCACTGTAATGGTTACAGATCGTTAATGCTGGCTGGAATCTTAGAGCTTATATAGCCCCACACCCTCACTTTTCAGATGAAGAAACTGAGGTCCAGAACTAATAGTGCCTTTGCTCAAGGTCACATGACAAGTTAATGTCAGAATCAGGGACAAGTTAATGTCAGAATCAGGGTTTTTCTAAGATGATAAATAATTCGCATATTTGTGTTTTTACATTTTCAGAGGACTATTACCCTCACAACAAAGCATTATTAGGAAAAATAATTAAACCCTAATAAGAATAACTAAGTTCTATATCTTTCTCTCCAGCTAAACTTGGTGAAAGTTTGGAAACGTCTCTGTTCTTAAACATTTATTTGCATTTCTTCCTCCTTGCTTTCAGAGTCTGTAAGTAAAATTTAGAATTTGCTTTGCACTTGATAATGAGCTCATCCCAGACAGTCTGGATGGTTTTGTTTATATGAAGGATTCCATTCTCTCTGATTCTCTCTTTAAGTACTTAAAAACATCCTCAGAAGCTGTTGTCAAGACATTGTCCTAATGTCTCTTGTATGCTGTCACTGTTACTGGACCCCATCTGGCTACCTCCAGACTCTTCACCTGCACCTCAACCATTCAGGTACCATTAGATACAGGTCCTGTGTAACATGTTCTTTCCCCCTTCCCTGGGCCCATGATGAAGGCTGTATTGATGGCTAGGGGAAGGAAAAGATGGGTTGGGTCATATAATCAGAAAATATGCCCAGGCAAAGAAATGTTTCTGAAAATGGGGATGTGTGGAAGAGGTATGGATATATCCAAGGAGAAAAAAGGAGGACTCCAACTTCAGGACGATTTCCTTCTTAGCTCATGGGGTTAGGGAAACTAGGGAATAATAATTGCTAATTAAATTATAAGGAAAATAGGAAGCACATAAACTGAACTGTTCTTTCTGTTACTCATCTTGAGCCCAGAATTAGAAATGAGGACATTCGGGTTCCTCCTTAATAACCTTAGGGCTAATAGCTTGACTCACTTTGTGGCTCAGTTTCCCAATCTATAAAATAACGGAGTAGGACAGGTAATTCTAAGGCCCATTTTAGCTCTAACATTCTATGATTCTAGTAATCTGGGAAAAACAGGTGGAAAAGGCTTCTGGAATGGGAATGCCTAGAAGGCACTGAGGGCAGCCAAAGATATCTCTGATCAACAATAAAGACTAAGTTATGATAAAAGAAACAGAAAATCTCTGATCTTTGCAGATTGCAGAATTACTTACCAGTAGCACTGTGCTAAATACGATGACATTTTACAAAGTCCAGGACCTTTGATGATGATTATGATAAGGATAATGATGATATCAATCAACAAACATTTATTAAGCACCTACTATGAACAAAGCACTGGAGGAAAATACAAAGAAGAAACAACCCCTACTCACAAGATTGTGGCACTTTTACTAGAACAAAGAAAAGTATCTGGCAAACTATCATATTGCAAGTGAGAGTAGCAGAGAAATCAAGTTTCTTTCTTCTGTTCTATTCATCAATTAATCAAAAAGCATTTATTAAGCATGTATTACATTCCAGGAGTTATGCTGGGAATCAAACATGAAAATGAAACATTTCCTGCCCTCAAGGAGTTTACATTCCATACAGAATAAGAGAGGTATGTGTGTGTAAGAGAGATAGAAAGATATATATGTACATATACACACACACACACACACACACATATATATATATATATACTCATATGTGTATATATATAGAGAGAGAGAGACAGAGGGACAGAGAGATAGAGACAGAGACAGAGACACAGGGAGACAGAGAGAGAGAGAGAGACAGAGGGACAGAGACAGGGAGAAAGAGACAGAGAGAGCTGGGGGAGGTGGAGAAAGGAAAGGTCTCATGTAATAGTTGAACTTGGTATCAAATAGCCTTTTATTTGGTTTGTTATTTCTCTGTGATGGAAAAATTGGGACATCCATGAAGTTAATATTAAGGACTACCTTTCTCACCTTTTTTTTACCTTCCTTTAACCTCTTTCTTCTCTTGGTACATAGTGTTTTCAAATAGTCCCAATCTCCTGCCTTGGAGAACAAAATGAATAAATAACTATCATGAGTGAATTTCTAATAGGTCAGCTAACCTGGAAATATTTATGTTTTAACGAAATATGACATGGAAGTGGATCCAAATTTATACTCTGTGAAGGGGCATTTTGGGAAAGGGGGACTGATAAATGATAAATGATTTTTAAATACCAACTGTAACACTTATGGTCTGTCCCCTTTATATAGAGTTTGTTAACACTGTAGAACCAAACTGACCAGCGAATTTGCTCCACTTGAGAATAGGACATTAAACATGGTAGTTTGGGGTATTGAGTGGGGAGTTAGGAAAAGAAAAAAAGGTGAAGGCATAAGTTCATTTCTTCCTCTTTATTCTTTTAAATAGTTCTCATTTATTTCCAGGATGTAATGTACATTCAGGGATAAATTATATAAAAGGTTTCTGAGTAGGATTGGAGAGATTGGTTACACACAGGAGTTCCTGTTTCATTTAGAACAATGCCACCCTCTTTTTGTTGGACACCATCCCTTTCTTTTGAAGCCAGAACTTCTTGGTTTGAAGGGTGTGGGGATGGTCAACATCTAACTATTTATACTTTAAAATCTAAAACCATGAAGTATTGAATACAATTTTAGAACTTGCAAATAATTTGTTCAGACATCACATTTTTCTAATCTTGGTTTCAGGAGGTAGCTTCAGAAGAGCTACTGATACTTTCCAACTCTGTGGCTCAGTTTCCCTCTTTCTCAAATGACCCCACCAAAAAAACACAAAAACAAACCCTATCATATTGTGAAGCTTTGTGGTGAGTAATTTTAGATCTTAAAGTTCTTAGATTCTATAAGTGCTTAATTAAAAAGAAAAAGAAATTCAGAACCACCACAACTGTGGGCTCTTTTTTCCATGAGCTTGGCATTGAGTATAGGGGGAAAAATCAGGGCGGATTCTAATTATATCCAAACCACTTGTCTAAACCATTTCTGATTTTCACCCAGCAAATGTAGGTCCCAGGTATCTTATGACAGCACCTGAGCTAGTGGAATGTTAAGCTTCCATTTGCAGAACTTGGCAGAGGGCCAGAGAGCAATCTAAACTGATGGGTGTCTCTTAAAATTGAACCAGATCTCTTGAGGTTGTCCTATCAGCCCTACAATGTGAGTGTGTTTGTGTGTATGTTTTCCTTTCCCAAGTGGGAAGCTGTCTGTTTCAAGAACAAAAGCAGAAAACATCTACTTTTCTTTGTTCTGCCTTTCTTTTGTTTCTATTTTGTCAAATACCATCTGGAAAACATGGACGGATATACTGTATGTGCTATATGAACTGGCTCAGCAACATCTATGGGATGAAGAGGTTGTTTAAAACATAGTAAAGGGAAAATTATAGGATGAGACAGTGGAATTGAACAGACTAATGATAGGACCATCAGCTAGCACAGAGCATTCCCTAAAATTGTGTGAATTCAGCTGCTGTAGTGTTATTATTTGCTTAATGTTTAGGATTTATATATGTATATTATTGAAAATACCAAAAGGTCCCATGGTAATTAAAGTCAGGCAGGATTCACAATTCATATAGGGTTTAGATATTGACTACAGTGCAGTCAGTTGGCCTACAGATGAATTTGTGCTGGTACTTCAATTTATAGCTATTAACCTATTAAGCGGGTGGGATCAAATTCTATCCTTTCAATAAGCTCACTTTCATTGCACGGGAGAGACAACTCAGTTTACTGCTCACGTGACCCCAACCGGTAATGTTGCTTTCTATGCTATTTAACAAGTTCTTTTCTTTCTAAAACGTGTCTTGCTAATAATCCTAATTTGCTAATAAATGCAGTCCTCATGTTTCTCAGTAATCATGGATTTTTAAATGGTACCAGTTTTGTCATGGCAGATAGACCGGCACTTAGCACTACTGGTGCCATATTTCTCCTTGGATCACCCAGGACTTCTCACTGCCTTTCTTGGTTGAGCCCACATTTTTGCCTGTCCTTGGAGGTTGCGTTCTGAGCTGCTTTGAGGTTGACCCTCGGCAGTATTCAGAGATATTAGTTCATAGTGTACTGTACTAAATTAAAGCATTGCCAAGGAGAGGTCTTGCGGAGCTCCTGCAGTCAGCTGGTGCTCTGCTGATGGAGCTGCTGAGTTCAGCAACACAGGCACATTTTCATAATGCGTTTGCACAGAGGGCTTTGATTTTGTTTCCGAGTCATGTAAGCACTTTTTGAGCCTGTGTTGACAAAGTTATTTGCTTGTTGACCACTTTGCAGCATACTTGATATACTTTTCATTGTTTCATGGGTATTCCTAGTGTCTTTGGTTAGTAACATCCATGTTGATGAGCAATTGCATCTTACTTAAAGCTTTCTATTGGGTGAAGGTAAATGATGTAATCTAGCAAGCTTCCTGCGTTGGAAGAGTTGGGACTTCCATTTGCTGAAAATAGGAAATTTCTCACCTTTTTTTTTTAACCCCATCCTCATTGTCTCCCCTTCCCATTTATGGAAATTCTGGATATTAAATATATTCTGGCATTAAGAGAATGTGTAATAAATTTTCACCTATTTTTACTAAAATTGCCATCTCTGAAGTTATCAATGATCTCTTACCCAATGATTTTTCTCAGGCCTTGTCCTTCTTGACCTTTATGCAGCATCTGTCACTGTTGACTATCCTTTGCTCCTCATTATTTTCTCCTCTTTGGATTTTCATGGCACTATTCTCTCTCTCCCTCCCTCCCCCCCTCCCCTCCACCCCGTCAACTGTCTCTGTCTCTGTCTCTGTCTTTCAGTTTTCCTTGCATTTGACTACTCCTTCTCAGATTCCTTTGCTGGATCATCACCCACATGGATGTGCTTGAATCTGTGTCCTGAGTCTTTTTCTACATACTTATTGATCTTATCAGTTCCCATGGGTTCAATTCTCCTTGCTGTGGAGATAAATGTCCAAATCTATTGTATATATCTCTCTCTGATGTCTCTCTCTCAAGTAGTTCCAGTAGTACATCACCAACTGTCTATTGACAGTCCTATAGCAAACAAACTCAACACATCCAAAACATAGCTCATTATCTTCTGCCACCCCCACCAAGTACATCTTTTCCATATTTCTGTCAAGAGAACCAACATCTTGTCAAGTCAACAAAAAAAAGTCAAATAAAGTCAAGCCAAAAAGCATTTATTGAGTACTTAACTATTACTCTGTTCTAGGAATTGTGCACCAGGAAACACACAGAAATACAAACAAAAAGAAAACTGCCCCCAGGGAGCTTACATTTCAATTGGGGAAGACAAGGTAATAGGGAGCTGTAAATGTGGTGAGGACAAAGGGGGAGGGGACAGGACAAGGTCCCCAAGCAAGGGCAGAGTGGTGAAGTGCAGAGAAGCAGAAGTAAGATGGCTAGCATGGGCACATTCTCCCAGCATTCAGGTGCCTACTATGTGCCAGGTGCTATGCTAAGTGCTTAGGATGGGAAGAAAGGCAGCACAAACAAGCCTGGCAAGCCTGGAGGCATGGGTGGGGAGGGAGAGCATGCTAGTATTTAGCCACTTAAAATTTAGTGACTAAATTTTAGTTCCTCAGACTCACAACCTTGACTCCTCATTCTCTATCATCCCACATAGTCAACAGGTCATTAAGTCTTATTGACCTTTACTTCCATAACTTCTCTTACATCCATCCCCTTCTTTCTACTCACATGACCACCACCCTACTTCAGGCCCTCAACACCACTTTGTTGGCTTATTTCAATAGCTTCATAATTATTTCTCTCTTGCCTTAAATCTGCCCTCCCTCCAATTCATCCTTCACAGAACTTCTAAAGAACTGTTTCTGTAGCACATTTTGATCATGTCACTCCCCTGGTCATGAAGCCTAGTGGCTCCCTATTGCCTCTAGGATCAAAGACAAATGACAGAGACAAAGACAAAAATAGCTTTGGTATTTAGATCTCTTTACTATCTATTCCAGACTTCCTTTCCAGATTTATCATGCATTAGTCTACCTCATGTACTCTTTGTTTTAGCAAACTGATCTACATGTCACTCCTTACACCTGACTCTTTCCTTCCCATCTCTCTATCTTTACACATGCTGTAAGTCAGTGGACCTTCTATGCCTTTTAGAATTCCTAGCCTCCCTCAAGGCTCAATTCAAATGTCACCTCCTACGTGCAGTCTTTCTTGATCCTTGCAGATGCTAATGCATCTCCTTCCCAAATTATCTTGTATTCACTTTCTTCATATTTTGTATTTATCCAGATGTGTCCATGTCTTCACGCCTGGTGGAATGTTAGTATCTTGAGGTAGTAAATGTGTTATTTTTGGGTTTGTATTTCTAGTACTTAGCACTGTGCTTGGTATATAGTTGGAGTTTAGTAAATGCTATTTAGTTGATTTTATCTGAAGAACTATGGCCTAAGGAAACATCATTCTGATTTATATTTAAAGTAGAAAAACATTATTGAAAAACCATATTAGTTGAATTAGAGCCAAATTCTCTGACCTACCATGAAAACTCCTCCAACTTGTAGAAGAAAAGCCTCTATAAGTTAGCATGAGGATAGTGGAAGAAACAGTCTTTCCTATCCAGGGTATGATAGGGTACCCTACAAGGTAGTTCTTTACTCATGACTAAGACCAGCTTTAGAATTTGGCTGCCTATGTGTTATCACTGAGAAGCAATGAGCATCTCTCTTTTCCCACTAAAGCAGCAAAAAACTTCCTCCATTCCCTTTCCAGTTCAGTGATGCTGAATTTGAAACCAGAGGACCTGGGTTTGAATTCTAGCTCTGCTGCTTAGTATCCAGATGACTCTGGGCAAATGAGGAAATGGAACTAAATGATCCATGAGGCACCTGCCAGCTCTAAATTTATAATCCTAAGAGCTGTCATGGTACCTGAAATGCCACCATTAGAGAGTCATGGCTTTGGATGTAGAAGGTTTTTTGATCTTCAGGAGTCCCTTATTAAAATGCAAACACCATGAATTCCTTGGAGGACAAATACTTTAAATCCTTAGAGATTTATTTAGTAGAGAATGAGGACAAGGTCCTATGGGAATGTGACGGAGGATAGCCAGGAGGAAGGATACTGGTCTGTAAGGAGAGCCAGAAATACATTAAAAACAAACTTTGCTTACTTTGCAATCCTCCTTAGTGCTGGCTCTGCCTGACACCTAACAGGATGCAAAGATCACCATGTACCTTTTGTTTAGTCGTTTCGGTCAAGTCTGACTCTTTGTGACCCCATTTGGCATTTTCTTGGCAAAGATACTGGAGTGGTTTGCCATTTCCTTCTCTTGATCATTTTACAGGGGTAAAGAAAATAAGGCAAATTGAGTGAAGTGACTTGCCCAAGGTCACATAGCTAGGAAGTGTTTGAGGCTGGGTTTGAGCTCACAAAGATGAGTCTTTCTGATTCCAGCCAGGTCCTCTATCCACTGTACTACCTAGCTATATGTATCTTACCACATACCTAGGCAAATCTAAATTTGGGGGAATCTAAGCCAAGATTTCCAAAGGGAGCTATAGAAAAAAGGCTAAACCAATATAATTTGTTGTTAGATAAGCTGGTTCCCTTCTCCAACCTGGTCATTTTGGGACCACTTGGTGTGATATTTCTATATCTTCCAGGGAATAGGAAGAAAAATGTCTTCCCTGCTTTCCTTTTACAGCCATTTATGAGGGGAATGAGGGACAGGCAGACATTAATTCTCAACAACATAAGTCGTCTTCACAAGTGGGTATTTTCTGGGATTTTTGAGAACTTATTAGCAAAGGCAGCATCAGTGTCGTGTAGGAGAAATATCCATGGATGATAGGGACATATATAAAGAGCTGGAAGGAACATCAGAAGCTTGGATTTATCTTTTTTTTTTTTAATTTTATTTTAGTTTGCATCATTCATTTCCACAAGATTTTGAGTTACATATTTTCTCCCCATCTTTCCCCTACCCACCACCCCAAAACAGCCATCTCAGTGTATGCCCCTTCTCCTAGTCTATTCTCTCCTCTGTCTTCCCCTTTCACCCCTCTGACTTTTCAGTAGGGCAGGATAGTTCTCCCAACCACAGTGCCTGTGTATCTCAAGTTCCAGTTCGATGTAGTTAATAATAATAATAATAATAATAATAATAATAAT
>CM053580.1:286596746-286703963 GCA_028627135.1 Pseudochirops cupreus | reverse complement strand
TCCTTCCTTCATATTCTCCTCCTCCTCTTTCTTCTTCTTCTTCCTCTTCTTTCTTCCTTCCTTTCCTTCTTTTTCTTTTTCATTCCCTCCTTCTTTTCTTCCTTCCTTCATATTCTTTTCCTCTTCCTCCTCCTCCTCTTCTTCTTCTTCTTCTTTTCCTCTTCTTTCCTTCCTTTCCTTCTTTTTTCCTTCCTTCCTTCTTTCCTTCCTTCCTTTCTTTTCCCCTCTTTTCTTTCTTTTTAAAGGAATAGGTAATGGGGGGCAGCTAAGTGACAGAGCAGATAGAGCACTAGGCCTGGGGTAAGGAAGTACTGAGTTTAAATCTGGTCTCATTTCCTTTCTATCTGTATGATCCTAGATGAGATTCCACCTCTGTTTGCCTCAGTTTCCTCATCTGTGAAATGGGGACAATAATAGCATCTTCCTTCCAGGATTGTTGTGAGGATCAAATGAGGTAATAAATGTAAGGCCCTTAGCACAGTGCATGGCACATAACAGATGCTGTATAAATGTTTGATGCTGTTGCTGCTAATACAAAAAAGAAATTTTTAGAAGAAAGAAAAGAGGAAGAAAACAAGCATTCATTAAGTGATATGTTAGTCACTATGATTTGCACTTTACATATATTGTCTCATTTGAACCTAGTAACAACCCTGGGAGGTAGGTGCTATTATTCCCATTTTACATTTGAAGAAACAGAGGGTTAGTGACTTGTCCAGGGACACAAAGCTAGGAAGGGGCTGGAGCTGGATTTGAATTCAGGTCTTCCTGACTCTAAGCCCAGTGCTCTATCCATTGGGTCACCTTGCTACAGAGTTACCTGGAGCTTAGCATATTATAGCAAAATAGATAAAGGTAGGGTGATGCAGATGGATGGAGTGAAGGTTATAAGAGAAATTACAGAGTGATGGAGGCAGATAGAATACCCTAAAGGGGCTGTGTGGAGCAGGAAGCAGGCCAACTCCTCCTCCTGGCCCCCTGTGCCAGAGAGTGGGAGAAAAAACAATCCTCCCTGTTGCCAGGGACAGGGGGTGTAATGTCTTCTGGAGAGTCAGGGAGATGGGCAGAATGTGAAATAAAGAGATGTTGAATGAAGGGAAGTTTATTAACAATGGTGAGAGAGACATTTCCCAAGGACTCAGTGGAATGGACAGGCAAGGGAGGATATGGATCGTGGAGGGGCAGGGTTAAGGTTTGACAGCATCGACAGCAAAGACTGATTTTTAATTTTTGTTTTTGTTTTTGTAACCTGAGCACCTAGATAGAATGACGTCTAGCACAAAATAACCACTTAGTAAATTTTTATTGATTGATTGGTGAGAATTCAGGGAGAGATAATCAGGGTTCAAAGGGGTTTTGCCTCAGCTGCTGGTGACTAAGAATCACAGGAATGAGGGAGTAGACAGCATAGCATGGTGGATAAAAAATGGGTCCTGGAATAGGGAAAGCATGGGTTCAAGCCCTAGCCCTGATGCTGTGTGAATTATTGGATCCTAGGCTTAGCAGCCAGGGCAATTCAGTAAGACTTTCAGTTGCAGAGGAGCTGTTGATTTGCATTGGCAGAAGGTGCTCACAGTAGTTTCCTATTCCAATGAAACCAGAGAGAGAGAAAAAGAGAGAGAAAGAGAAAGAGAGAGAGAGAGAGAGAGAGAGAGAGAGAGAGAGAGAGAGAGAGAGAGAGAGAGAGAGAAGTCAAGAGGTAAAGAAGAGGAAATCACTGGATACGGAAAGAGCCAATTGATTGGGGTCCCCACCCTCCAGGGTCCTGTGATAACTGAACATGTCATGTGTGTGGTGATTGGAAAACTGGGCAGAATATTCAATTCCACAGCTTGACACAGCTCACCTTAGAAACCTGGGGGTGTAGGTGGCAAGGAGTTTGGGATGGCCAACTGGGTCAATAAATACCTGGTGATTGATTCAGGTTGCCGTCAGAGGGCATCTCGGGAGGCACTATAAAACCATAAGTACGTGTTGAGAAAATCAAAGATGGTATAGGCTTTATCACAGGAGCAAGAGAAAAATTACTTCACATTATTTGAAGCGATCTGAGGAAAGAGTATGGAAGTAGTGGAAAAAAAGGATTAAGCAGTAAGCATTTATTAAGCACTTACTGTATGCTGAGTGTTCTGCTAGGTACTAGGAATACAATGCTATTCTATCAAGGAAGACCAGTGCAAATAAAAGTATACAAAAAATCAATACAAGAGAAATTTATTTGAGGGGTGTAGGAAGGAAAGCACTAACGGGTGGGGGTGTCGGGAATAGTTCCACTTAAAAGGTGGACAAATATTAAACAATGGACATTTCCTAAGTCCTATTTGTACAGAATGCTGACCAGCAAGGCCAGCAGCTGACATGCACTTACCCAGGGTTCTGTCTTTCTTCCTTTGCCTCCTTAAATTAGCAACAAGTGTTATCAAAGCAAGAAACTGGGATGAAGTCCAGTGGAATCGGCTCATTACCCTTTAAATTGATGGAGGAGAGGATGTAACAAAGGGTCAGAAGTGGAAAGGGCAGGTACAGGAAACCTTCATGGTGTCATTTCTGTCCCAATGCAGGATGCAGGAAGGAGAGAGGTCAAAGTGCCAGGAAGTCTAGCACAACAATCGAATACTTCATCAGGACCAATTGGTTTTTAATTGTTTCATTCTTTGTGGCAAATGCTGCAAGATCGCTTAAGCTCTGATTGTGTATTGTATTTTTATGGAGCGGGAAGGAGACCTATCATTATTTTTTTCAAGGTCAGCAAATAAAGTACAGCACATACTGGGTTACATAGGGCTGGGGGTTAGGGGAAGTGGTCAGAGCTTTTTCCAACAAAAGATCTAAAAATGACCAAGGCTCTGGTAGAGTCTTTGTGTGACCATGATTCCCCCAGTCACTTGTCCCTTTAAGACTCTGAGATCCAGGTTATAATTTGGTTATCTCTGGCATAGGCTCAAGCCATGCCCTGGAGTTCCTGGGAATCCAACTTTATCCCACTTGCTGGTAGGAATTATAACAACAATATTTACGTGGCTCTTAAGTTTACATAATACTTTCACACATCTCATTTGATTCTCACAACAGAATAGGCATTATTATACCCATTTTAGAGATAAGAAAACTAAGACTGAGAAAAGTTGTCATTTGACTAAGATTATATGGCTTAGGAAGCTGGGGAAATCAGAACTAATGGGAGTCCATGGCTTTAACTTGTCCTTCTGCCATTGCACTAAACTGTAAGTGGGTGTAGGGGGTGTTCAGGAAGGGCTAGCACCTCTGGCGTGAGGGCTTGCCGAGACCTTTTCATTGCCCTTTGCTGGCCACCTCTCACCCAACTCTCACCTGTGACTCCAAGAAGCTGTAGCATGTGCAGTGGCCGCACCCTGTTAAAACTAGGCAGACGGCCAAACCAAGTAGCTGACAGGCCTCAAACCCACTAGCGAGTTAGAGGGTAGAATATCCCAAGCATATGAAGCCTACCCCTGGTGGAATGGGTGGATGAGAACAAGCCTCAGAGCTTGGTCAGACAGTGAAGACACCAAGGTCATCACTGCATCCCGGATTGTCACCGGTCATCCTGTCTTTTCCCTGCCACTGGACTTCAGTGACTCCAGAAGAGAGAGGGAGGCTGAGGACAAAGACAAAAAAATCAAATAGACTATGTTTTCAAGGAGCCCATACTCCAATTGTGCAGACAACACACACACACACACACACACACACACACACACACACATACACAATGCAAGATAATTGTCATGGGAGAAGAATCTGGCAAGGAAGGATCAGGAAGTTCTCATGTATGAAGCCATACTTACATTGAGCATTGAAGGGAACTGGGAATTCTGGGAGTCTAAGATCTTCAGGCTATTATTGGCATTTTCAACCTTTCTCCTTAGTCCCCAAAGGTTTTAGGCTCCCAGGAACTTCAGGGAACTCTGAAGAACAGAACCCTACACAGTTCTCCAGTGGCAACTATCCCATTACAGGATACTTTTAAGCAACAGCACAGAAACATCCTATGAGGATTAATGAATCGTGAAAACATATACTTTGGGGAAAAAAAGGCTTTCATACTTTCCTGAGTAAGATACACAAAATCTCACATGGTTATGTTTGCTTGGGAGAAGAAGCACACATGACACCACATGGTGCTGTGTACCGAACCTTCTGAACTCCTGTGCTTCCTGAGTGAGGGAGCCGCCTATTGCAAAATCTTGTCCTTTCCCCAGCACCTAGCACACAACTCTACCCTCCTTCTCCTTTTGTTTGTATTCCCAACACTTAGCACAATACCTAGAATACAGTAAGTGATTAATAAATGCTAGTTATCTTGATTTGACTTTAATATGTGTTGAATTCCTTCTCAATTCCTTTTCCTCTGGGTACTGGAGCAGACCACAGATCTACAAGCACTTCCTTAGCTCAGTGTGAATTCTAGTCACCCCAGGAGCCCTCCTCCCAATCCCTCAAACTCAGATATTTAAGGGGATCTTCCAAAGTCCCCAAGTCCATTTCAAAGGTCCCCCATAGTCCATCGAGGTGCCATGCATATTGAGGCCCAGAAACCACCTTGGGTATTACAAAGAATCAAGGCAAATATGCAAGTTTGGCTTTCAGGTACCCCCTGGATTACATTTCTATGGGCCGCTAGGTGGTGCAGACTCATCTTCCTGAGTTTAGATCTAGCGTCAGACATTTACTACCTGTGTAACCCAGAGCAAGTCACTTCACACTGTTTGCCTCAGTTTCCTCAGGTATAAAATGAGCTGGAGAAGGAAATGGCCAACCACTCCAGTATCTTTGCCAAGATATCCCCAAATGGGATCATGGAGAGTTGGAAACTACTGAACACGTTTCTATACTGAATTAAGACAAAATATTTCAGAGAGAAGTTATAGGCACCAACACTGGTCTATAATTTAAATGATTTCTTGTTTCCTTAACGTCAAGCTATCACTATCTGAAGTGCTATTCTAGCAGAGTATAAATATTAGGTTGCTCAAAGCAATTAATAATGTAGGGTCAAGGTCCGGCTCTGCCCCTCACCTTTAGGTAATCAGGCAAATTGTCTTTCTGCTCTGAGCTGGGTTTTGACTCTAAAATCCCTTTCACCTCTAAATCCTCTGATCCCTAGGGTTTCTTCTAATCCTATCAGTTTGCAATTTCACAATTCTATACTATTTGAAAAGTCCTTCTCTTGGTCTAACCATTCAATTTACAATCAGTGAGTTAATCTTTCTTTAGACCATCGTGGGTGTCCTCCTTTCAGGATTCTCCTTAGGATCAGTGGATCTTAGACTTAGGGCGGAAATAAAACCGAGAGGTCATCGAGTCTAGACCCTATATTTCACAAATAAGTGTCATGTTAAGTGATTCATAGATCTAGGATTTGCACTTAAGTCACTGATTCTAAATCCTGTGCTCATTCCACTGTACTACTCAGTCTTCCTACCTCAGGATTCTCTGCATCTACAACTATTACTGATTAGAATAACATATTGCTGCAACCAAGCAACTGATGGCTGGCAGGTAAGGGGTGAAAGAGAGGCTAATCTCAGAAAGCTGGTATCTCTCTCCCACCCCCCCATATACACACAGAGGAGAGTGGGAAAGAATGGCTGTATGGCAGAGGTGCTGCTATTATACACATTTCCAGCAACACAGACTCACCAGACTTGATTAGACTTTAATTTGTGGGTGATTCTATGAATAAAGAACTTCTGAAAGTAAAACCCTCAAAATAGTAATCTACCCCTCCTCTCATACACATAGCTGGGTGGGAGCAAGGGAGATAGAAGGGAAAGTTGGACTCATTGGGTCTACATTCATGTTACACTAAACCATACACTTGAAAAGCAAAAACAAAACCACGTCAATAAAAACCATCATTTCCCTGGTAAAAAGCGTTGCCCAATACCAAACTATTTTGAAGGATTATTTGTCAATTTTTTTCCTTAAATTTTAAACTGAGGTCCCTCCTATACATTCAAAATGGTTTAAGGTAGAAGGAATATGTACAGGTCAAAAAAAAAGAAAATAGATATGGGATAGCAGCAAGTAGAGTTCTTAAACTTTTAGTTTCAAAATGGTGGGCTGTTTCCAAAGCTAACCAAGTTTTCTTACAAATTGGTTCATGCATTGTTTGAACCAGTTATTTTGGCATTAGGAGGTACCAGAGACTACTGGAAATGGTCACATTCACTGTGCGTGTAAACACAAGTCTAAACCAACTAAATGTGGGTAAAATCTGTAGTTCTCATATTGGCAGCCTTTCCAGAATGCTTTCTTCATTAGTTACAAATGGATTTACAAATTGTCTTATGTGATGTTTCTAAAGCATCATAATTTCCAAGCAACTCCCAAATATTGAATGACATTTTCATGGCAATACAAAGACAGCTCAATCAATATTTATGAAAGTTTCCAGAAAATTCCATTTCCTAATCAAAAAAAGTATAAAGGAAATGACCCTTAACTACTGAACACATTGCCACAGTTATTAGAGATTAACTTAGAATAGCTTCAAAGTACCTACATATATCAAGGACAAGAGCTCTTTCATTCCCTTGGCACCAAAGATCACAGATTGTAGAATATAAAGCTGGAATGGGCCTTAGACATCATTCACTCCAAAGGCTTCATCTCCTGGATGAAGAGGCCCAGACAAGGAAAATGGCTTGTATTGTTGAAAGGTGGTTTGGCTGTGGGACCAAACATCACATTGGTATGAAGCTCACTCATCCAAAGGCCCATTCCATTGTAAAACTAGACAGCCCATCACAAGACCTAAAATACGATAAGTGAAGTCAAGGAACTCGGTACATGATCTGTATTATACACTAACCTCAGTTCCAACAATGAAGCACAAAAGGGCTCCTGCTCTAATGCTAATTTCTCTCAGGTGGCATTTGGTACAAGGCTTGGAATTGTCTTAGAACCGTCCCAAGTGGGCTCACTTATTGAAGTACTAGGAATAGCTCACATTTCTATGGTATTTCCAAAGTGGTTTCTCCACAATTGTCCTGTGAGATAGGTGAGGCAAGTCTTGTTATCCACATTTTCCAGAGAATATAACTGAGTCTCAAAAAGGTGAGGTGATCTGTTCATCAGCACAGAACTTTTCAGTATCAGAGCTTACATTCAGTTAAATTTTCTGGCTCCAAGTTCAGAGCATCCTCAACAAGATCTCAAACAAGAATCTGAATAGAAGGTAGTGCTACTTAGAATACTACAGCTAAAGTATAAGGAATGGACTCTCAGAATAGTAGTAGTATCACAAGGCTCCTCCACAGTCGCTGAAATGAGCCAATGAAATGTGATAGAATCGGCAACCCAGGGAAAGAGAAAGTGTTTATGGCTAATGCCATAAACTTAAATCTAAGTGTGTTTATGTAAGTTGGATAAGCACATAGCTGGCATTCAAGAAATATTTGATTGATTGATAAGAACTGAAATCTGAGAAAATATTCCCTACCCTCTGGCTGTCTTGGGGAGGGCCTTATCAGCAGCTTTGCTGCCTGGAGCAGAAACCATGCCCTGAAGGCTTTAACCCTTCCATGTCCAGAACTTCCCCTCCAAGGGTCCTGTTTGGTGACTGCCTCACAGGTGGCTTCCTGTTTCAGGCAGGCTCCACTGTGATTCACTTCACTCTCTTATCCCATCCATCTGCCTTGATGATAGTCTTGCCATCCCCACTCTTCTCTGCCCCAATACTTTTGGATTCTGAAATCAACTCTGCTATTTTTTCCTGGATAATATGTGATCATGTCATCATCATCATCATCATCATCATCATAGCTAACATTTACATAGCTCTTCCTATATGCTAGCTACAATGTTCAGTACTTTACAATTATAATGTCATCTGATCCTCACAACAGCCCTTCGAGGTAGGTGTTATTATTAGCCCCATTTTACAGATGCAGAAGCAGGCAAACAGAAGGTAAATGACACGCCCAGGGTCATATAGTTAGTAGGTATCTGAGACTGGATTTAAACTCAGGATTTCCTGACTTCGGACAAGGCATCTGCTACAGCACTTATCTGCCCTTGAGGTCTCACTGTAACTTTCCAGACCAAAATGGATGTTTTCAGTTCTGGATGCTTTCTCCTCCTGCTAGAACAGAAGCTCCTTGGAGACAGGGACTGATGTTGCATGTATATTTGTGTTCCTAGTACTTAGCACAATATTCAGCATACTGTAAGCACTTACTAAATTTCTTTCACTTATTCATTCATTCCATATTGTGAACTGAGATTTGAAAACCCAGATAGTGTGGAGAAAATCACAAGATTAGTAAAGGTCAAAGGGGAAAATGAACCTAGGAGAAGTGACATTAGGTATAAAGATAGTACAGGCCAAGAAAATTCCTGAGCTGGGAGGAAAATGTCCCATCCCTATCTTCCAAAACATGCAGATTGACAGTATCTCTTTGGTCAACTCTTTAGCTTCTTGGCATTTTAGAGAACCTACAATGTTGATGGTACTTCTCATAGAAATTCACCATACTTCAAGATACTACACCATTTTTCATCAGCAACTCTGCTTGTCTTGACTCCCTGGAACACACACTTCCTCCCCAACCCCTAGAATAAGCTGATCATCTGAAATCTCATCACCATGAAGAACGATTCAGGCAGGTATGGATACTGTATTTCCTTTCAACTCACCCTCAGTTGCCTCTCCCCTCTGATTGGAGGGCTGGAATATGGAGCACTAAACTTCTCCCAGCAGGTCCCTCCTGTTCAATCCTACCCCCTTTACAGTTTGTTTTGAACGTTGTCTTCCCCCAATAAGATTGTAAGCTCCTTGAGGACAGGAATTATCTCTTTTTCTTGTTTATAGCCCCAGACTTTACCACTGTGCCTAGCATATGCTAGGTGTTTAATAAATGTTTATCAATTTTAAATATGGAATTATACTCCATTTATTCTTTCATGAAAGAATATGGCCCAAATTTGAGCTTTATGAGTGGGAAGACAGTGTTGGAACCATTTACAGGTAATTTTTTTCCTGGATTCTAAAATTCATAGGTGTTTGAGTTAACGATGAATGCTTCAGCACTTCCATGACTATGCATAAACATCTACAGGCAAAACATCAAGCACTCTGTTTATCACAGCTGTATGAAAGCCAACAAAACTGTTTCTACCATTGAGCATCAAGATTTCTCTTTCTAAGTCTACCATCCAAAACACCCTGAGTAGAAGTCATTCCTTTAGTGTTACCTTCTGGAATGTCATACACCCATTAAGTTTCCACTAAGGTTACTGAGGTTGGGAATAACCAAAACTAAGTCAATTGATAAGCTTGGAAAGTCCAGCTACAATCCTTTATTTAAAGGCAAAGGTTTCTTTCTTTAAACAATGAATGTAAAAGAAAAATGTTCATTTTTTAACTGACTTAAGAGTAGCCAAAGCATTGTAAAAGCTGTTGCCAGTTGGGATTATGATGGACCCAATTTTAGCCACGTGCCATGTTTGTTAAGTTAGAGGATAAAAACAACAATGGTAGGGTATTGTGGACATTTTATTAACATTCCACACAAAAGAGAAATGACTCAAAAAGGGGTCAGCGTTTTCCCAGTGAATTGGTCTCCATAGATCTTCCCATGACACCAACCCCTCACACAGAATTCCAGAGATAGTAGGGCACTGTTGCTTCTTCCTACTCTTGGAAAGGAACAGAAGAAAGTTATCCCAGAAGGCTCTAAGTAAATGCCTGATTGTCCTCAAGTGGACTCCATTTCCCATCTCTATGCACTTGGACAGGCTGTGCCTTATATACCTCTCTCTCTCTCTGGCTCTTAGAAAGTCTCTTTTTCTTCAAAGTTTAGCTCAGATACCGTCAGATACCAAAGCCTTTCCTGCTCCTCCCCCACTCTACCCCCATCCTTCAGATGTTAGCTCTTCTCCTACCAAAAAGAATCACCTTATACTTACATATGTATTTTATCTATAGTTTACATAAATGTTGCTTTTGTCTAACCTGAAAGAAAGAAGGTTTTTGAGGGCAAGGACTGTCTTGCCTTTGCGTTTGTATTCCCAGTGTTTAGCATGTGCCTAGACCTTAGCAAGAATTTAATAAATGTTCAATTGATTAAAGACGATTCAAGCCTAAAGTCTTTATTCTGAGATCTAGTCTCTGTTAAGAAGAAGGGACTACAATTGTTCCCATGAGGAAAGCAGAAAGGCTCTGATTTTTTTCCAAGTCCTTTTAAGTATAGGTAGAAGAGGCAGTTGATTCCATGTGGTGGTATCAAGGATATCCTGAAGACCTAAATGTGGTGAGGGAAAGTCACACTTAGATGATAGTTAATGCCTGAAATTCTACTTTCACCCATTTAGCCTAGGACTCTGATCCCTTGGTGAAGTGCATGGATAGCCAGAGACATGTTGGAGCCAATCTGAACTGGATGATGAGAGCTGGTTGTTAAATTTTCATTGAGAGCATTTACCCGAAATCAGGAAACAACACAAAAATAGGGCTTGACTTATTGTTTTATTGATCCTTAAGGCCTAAGGAAAGAGGGAAAAAATGTTAATAATGTACATCAGTGGCTTCAAACAAGTAGAAACAGATCCATTCAGTCTACTTGTTAACTTAGAAAACCACAAATTAACATTATCAATGTTAACTTTTAAATTTATTTTGTTAAACATTACCAATTATTTTATTTTATTATTTTATTTATTTTATTTTATTTATTGTTTTTATTTATTTTGTTAAACATTACCAATTACATTTTCATTGGTTGGGGATAGGAATTTTGTGAAGCTTTCTGTAGGTAAGCAGAATTTGATACATTTGGTTTAGATTAAACTTGAAAGTGTTCTACTACCTTCTTTTAAGAGGGCCAGCATTTACCAGCATACCTCACTTATTTAACACCATGAAATGATCCCCTAAAAATGTGACAGTAGACAAGACAACAGTTACACAGGATCATCAGGTTCCATAGGGATCATTTTATAAATGTTACATTAGTAATCAGTAGTTTCTTGACCTCGATGAAGCCTTTACTTCTACTTTATTAATGACTATTTGAAATGAGTTTAATCATAGCATTATGTGAGTAGGGGACCAGCACTAGGCTTGAGAATAAGAGACATAGGTTTGAATTTCAACTCTATTCCTGTGTTACCTTCTGCAAATCATTTCCTCTGGACTTCATTATTCAATGCTCTCCAAGATCATCTTTGACTCTAGGTCCTATGAATGTTGCCTGGAAATGGGACTGCATTGACAACTTTAGGAGCCATGCTTCTTTTTCCTAGCATCAGTCATTTAAACATTAGCATAAATGAAGATCTGGCATGAATAAGAGGATGAGAAGAGAGAGCAAGCCTGGCACTGGGCACACAAAGGGTTCCAAAGAGATTTCACAAAAATGTTTTCAAGCATGATTTTTATGGTCATTATTTCCTAGGAGGGATATTAGCCTTGCCAAAATATCCCTAGTCCTTTGCACAGATTTCAAGTCTGAGTGAGGAAGCATTTAGGACTGGCACTGTCCTGAAGGAACCGTGCAAGTCTCCTTTTATCATTCTTACTTGGGCATAGTTTAATTTCCTTTAGTTACAAGCAAGTTTCTTTGTGGTCTTGGTTTTATGGTCTGAATGGCTCTGAAAATAGATAAATGAGAATGGATCATAGAATGTTAGAGCTGGAATGAATCTTAGAAAACTTCTAGTACAAGCCCTTACTTCATTCAGGGGTGGGGAACCTGCTTCCTCGAGGCCACATGTGGCTTTCTAGGTCCTCACGTGCAACCTTTTGACTGAGTCCAAGTTTTACAGAACAAATTTTTTTATTAAGGAGATTTGCTCTGTGAAGTTTGGGTTCAGTCAAAGGGACACACTACAGGGCCACATGTGTCCTCAAGGCCACAGGTTCCTCGCCCCTGTGTAGATATTGAAACTGAGGGCTGAATAGAATAGATGTGTTGCTGGGGCTAAGCCTGACAATGAACCAGCCAGAGAGCTAGGGCAAGAAACTGCATTACCTGAGTCCCAACACCGTGGACTTGCCAGGATATGATGCTGTCTCTCTTCCCAGAATTATCTGCAATGCATTATAACAAGTCACCTCCTAAGTATTATAAGTTAAAACAACAACAAATGATCTTTTCCATTAACAAGTTGAGCAAACTGGCATCAAAGTAAGATTAAGTGGCTTGCCCAATGATGAAGGAAGAGCAAAAGGTACACCAGGATTGGCCCTTTGAGCCTCTGCTAAGTGCCCAGAGGCTCCAACACAAGAATGAAATGTGAGACTGTTGAAAGACCACTGGACATAGTGCATCTTAATTATGAAATTAGAGTACCTGAGCCTGTATGCCATCTCTGCCCCCCACTACCTGTGTGAACTTGAGTACAGAATTTCACCATCTGAGCCTCAGATCTCTTATCAGTGAAAAAAAAAAGTAGTACTAATTGATCTGTAAGGTACTTCTAGTTCGAGACCCTATGCAAGCAAAATGGGCAGTTGAAGCATGGTATTCTATTTCATTCTTGTAACAGCAATGGATTTGGCAAAAGGATGGTACTAAGTGTGATACTGAGTCCTTTAAATAATCTAAAAAGGAAAATCTCAGCATCTTCTTTTTCAGAAAATTTCTTTTTCTTGGGACCCTCTCTATTTCTCATAGTTCAATCAGAAAATGTCCTGAAGCATTTAGATGTGTTGTAATGACCTTCCTTACCTATTAACAGCATAAATGACTACCTAGGTAGTATTATTTCAAGGATACTTCGTTGTTGTTTTTGTTCAGTTGTGTCTGACTCTTTGTGACCCTGTTTGTGGTTTTCTTGGCAAAGGTGCTGGAGTGATTTGCCACTTCCTTCTCCAGTTCATTTTATGGATGAGGAAGCTTCAGCAAACAGGGTTAAGTGACTTGCCCAGGGTCACTCAGCTAGTAAGGTATGAGGCCACATTTGAATTCATTTCTTCCTGACTCCAGGTCCAGAGCTCTATCTATTGTACCACCTAGCTGCCCTGGGAAAGCCCTAAGATATCTTCTCTCTCTTTATGCCCTCAATCTTCCTGTACCCTTTCACTTTCCCCCCAGAAGTTCCAGAAGCAGCTATTCAAATATTTAGCTTAAGGCATCGATCCTTTGAGATTTCCAGGAGACATAATATCTCAAATTTATATCAGTCACTTATATTTTAGTATGTAATAATGACACAAAAGAAGATTTTGGTAGGTGAGAGAAAGCTTGAAGACATTAAGTATCTGGGGAATGAGTAGCTGCTGCGATAAAGAGTACATAAGGCTCAGAGTCTGAAATACAAACTACCAACGTCAGAGTTTTGTCCAAGGGCTTACTTTGCCTCTGACTCGGAGCCAATCTGAACCACCTGAGAGAACATAATTCAAAGGAGCCTGTCATTGCCTAGTCTACAAAATATTTTTCTAATTAAAGTAAAAAAAAATTTGTTTTGGAGTCCTTAAACTTTATGTCTAATCAGAAGGCAAAGGATAATAAAAAGTACTGTTCCTTTTAAGTCCGCTACCCTCCTCAGCAGAACAATATTGAAATTATGTTTGATTTTCTTATCTTTACCTTTATATTGCCAGTGCCTAGTAGATGCTTAATAAATACTTGTTGATTGACCTGACGCTGCTACAAGATAAAGTGGCAGTGAAAAAATTAACTGAAATTATTTGGGATTTACGCAGACCGTCAGTAGCATACATTGGCCCAAGCCAAATTACCTAAAAAAACTTGGAATTACCAGAAACTTCCTCACTGACTATGATGAACCTTACTCTCATACCTATAATCATATGGAATTGTTGGAGATTCTATGAAGTTTTCAAGGTAGTGAGCAATGGGAATGAAATTAACAAAATTAAGAAAAGGATTTTTATGTTGTGTTCTTAGTATTTGGAAATTTGTTTGGAGTGCTTCAGGTCTGACTTCTTCCTAGCATACAAGAATATGCTTTTTCTGTGTTTCCTTCCTTCCTTCCTTCCTTCCTTCCTTCCTTCCTTCCTTCCTTCTTTCCTTCCTTCCTTCCTTCTTTCCTTCCTTCCTTCTTTCCTTCCTTTCTTCCTTCCTTCCTTCCTTCCTTCCTCCCTCCCTCCCTTTCTCTCTCTTTCTTTCTTTCTCTCTCCCTTTTTCTTTCTTTCTTTCTTTCTTTCTTTCTTTCTTTCTTTCTTTCTTTCTTTCCCCTCCCTTTCTCTATCCCTCTATTTCTTTTCTCTCTTTCATTCTTTCTTGTCATAAGATTTCCTCCTGGAGGCTGTTTGACAACAAAGCAACTATTTCTGCAAATTTTTATAAACCTCTTTTCTCCCCAACATTCCCTTCCCCCCCCCCCCCCAGCTTGTTTTAACACTAAACACCTCCTGCTCCTTTGCCTCCCCTGGCACAGTGATGTCTGCCTTGCTCAGGGAGGACCCCATTACCCAGTGATTTATGGCTGGTGACTAATTAGGAGCCTGTTGCTCTGGTCTGAGGCTGAGATCAAAGGAGCCATGTGTCAAACTGAAGGGAGGGGTGGCCAGGCTGAGGCAGGAGGGTGGTGCTGTTTGTTTGTAATCCTAACCAGAGGAGAACTCAGCCATGGCTGCTTAATTGGGAAAAGACTCTACATCTGAAAAGAGGCATGAAAGCAAAGCCTGTTCTATGAAAAGAATTGGTGGGTTTTGCAAATCAACAATATTTAGTGGTAGGTGAACCCTCCCGGGACCAGGGCTGGACGGTTTGAATTAGTACTTAAAGGTTTGAAGGGAAACGTGAAATGTATGAACACTGAGTATAAAAACATTGCCCGAATGGGCTCACTTAGGAGATTTCTGGTATTTCCTTCTTCTGGTCAAGCCGGAAATGCCATGGGAACAACTGCAATATTTCAGTACTTCTGTATCTGTCATCCAATTTTTCCAATGAATATCAATTCTTTCGGCTCTCTGCCCATTGAAAGCCCAATGAGGAGGTCGGTCCTAGGGCAGAGGTATGGAGTGGGCTGGAATGTAAGATTCTGAGGGGTACTGGGGCTGCCAAAGTGCATACAATTGGCAGCATGGGGACAGATGGCTTGTAAGTGGGGCATTAAAGGTGAGAGCTTAGGAGCTCCCATAAAGTAAGTCAGCTTGTAGGATCAGGATGGAGAGGTGAGGGAGATTTCATATGCTCTGTCTTTATAACTATGTAAATTACCTTGGAGTAATAAGAAAATGCTCTGGACTAGGAGAGACAAGCTGATCTCTGCTTGCATCTCTGCTTCTGGTCAACTATATTACTTTGGACAAGTCACAACCTCTCTGGGCCTCAGTTTCTTTATAAAGCACTTTGGAAATGTTAGTTATTAATTTGATTATAGTATTATTAATCTGTGAAAAGGAAGGAGACTAGACAAGGGAGACAATATTGGGAAGTTCTTTGGCTTTAGAGTTAGAAGTCTGCTGTTTAAATCCTGCCTATATGACCTTGGACAAGTCATTTAATCTCCCTAGGCCTCAGTTTCTTCATCTGTAAAATGCAGGGTTCATATAAGACGGCTTCTGAGGTCCCTCCCACATCTCTGATCTACATCTCTGATCTGGTCTACATCTCTGACTCTATTACAAAAACCTTCTGCAGATCTAAGATTTTATGATCATTTGTGGCAGTGTCATCATTGTGGTTAAAATTCAGGGCAGTTGTTTAAGTTAATGTTTCTATAAAGCTATCGCTCCAAATAATTATATTAGCTTTTTCTTCTAGAACATATTCATTGAGTGGAGATGGAAAATGTAGTTATATTTAAATGTTTGGCTCTGCAAGACGAACACACTCAGATTCAAACACACACAGCATACAGATTGCATGGGATTGAACCGAACAGACCTTGTCAGTGTTCACAAAGTAAATAAGAAGCAATCTCAGACCTTGTTCACCTTGTAAAACTACAGATGTCCAGATGATGAGATTAGGAACAGGACTGGATGAGATAAAAGTCCTTCCTTTAGATTTTTGAAAGCCAAAGTGCTGTGGAGAATGCACTAATGCCAACCTCTGGCAAGCCGTCCATCACTGCGGCACATGTCAGATAAAGTAGAAGGACAGAGAGAGTCACAGTTGATACTCAGAAGAATTGAGCCCTTTTGGATACTATGTGCATATTCCAAAGGATACAGGCAACCAGCAGGGCTGTTGTCACTTCTTCTCACACATGACCTGTATACCATGCTGCCATCTAGTGCCCACTAAATAACGTCTTTGCCACTTAGAAGATAAAGAGGATTAAGAAAGAAAAGAAAAGAAAAGAAAAGAAAGACAGGAAGGAAGGAAGGGAGGGAGGGAGGAAAGAATAAGGAAGGAAGCAAGGAAGGAAGAAAGGAAGGATGAAAAGAAAGAAAGACCAAGTCTTGCTTTTTCAAAGACTTTTTTCTGTGTTGTGGAGAAGGTAATATTACATACAGATGATCATGGCTTTTTCTTTCCCTCTGGTGACACTACTTTTAGTTATTGCCTGGGAGAATGGGGTTGAATTTTAAATCAAAAGAAGATAAAAATAAGAAGCCATTGGAGTGGGATTCTAGAAGCTGAATATATAAAACATTATCTACTCTAGAAGGTACCAAGGAAAACTATAGCTTCTCAAATTTTATAAATGACATAGAAGTGTTTGACTGAATTTACCATTAAAGTCAGTGAAAGGTGACTATCTTAGGTTTGACAGAATATTTTTAAAATGTTTAGCAGATTAAACATCTCTTGAAGACATGTGTACAACAATGGATACATATTCTTGATAAGGCAAGTAATGGGTAAAATTATGCTAATCAGAAAAAAACCCCAACCTTACAGGGTGAGTAATTTAGTAACCTCTTCCTGAGTATAAGAGCTTATTTTAAAGTTCCAAATGGCACCATAAATGTAGTCAGGCATATATTTCCATACTGATACTGGATAATAAACACAGTCGGAGTCTAAAGTACCTTGAGGGACCTCCCACTGTGCTTATTATCCTGTACTTCTCTACTAATTACTAGAGCCTAAACTTTAATACTCATGTATTTGTTTACCTAACACTTTGGCAAGTCCTATCTATCTTGGTTTTTTTACCTTTCCTGGAAATAGAGCCAGGAACATGTAACTCAACAATTTCATTTCCATATAAACTCAAACACTTTTGTTTATTCTTCTTTTTCTCTGGCTTGCTACATGGAGTGACTAATCCATCAAGATTCTGGCCACATCCATCTAATAATATGCCTCATTTTTCAATGAATTTGCTCTTTTTTCTCCACCACTCCCTCCTTCACTTTCCCATGTGAGGGCATTGGACAGTAAGGCAGAGATGGTAAAAGGAAGATGGCTGACTAACTCATCCTGGGAAAGACAGTCCATACCCTCAATATAGTATGGAAGTACACAATAGGAAAGTATGGATGAAATGAAATTAAGAGAGTTTGACTCAAACTTTAACTCTTCTCAGGTGAAGTAAAAACTCAGCACATGTTAACACAAGTCAGGAAAAAGAAAAATAATTATGAGATATAGATTCTATTCAATGGATGGCTCACTGTGGCTGGCCTTAATGATCTCTATGGGATTTCCACGTGATTGATGCTACTGCTGAGATCCCAATCATTTGTATGGGTCAAAGAATAGATAGAAATAAACCTAAAGATGGAAAACTCCAGTGTTTTATGAGGAGAGGGCTGCCCTCTGCATGGGAGAAGGATTGAGAGGTGGACTGTCATCTGTAAACAAGACACAAAAGTCAAAAGTGACTCCAAAATTCTGAGCTTGGGGAACTAGGAAGATGGTGGCAGCACTACAGTGAATGGAGAAATTGGAAAATTGTCAACTATTTGGGAGACAAGATGAAGGAGAAAAGGAAAACAAGCTTGGTCAGTCAATAAACATGTATTAATGAATGACCTACTGCATACCACGTACTATGCTAAGCATTGGGATTACAAAGAAAGGTAAAAGATGGTCCCTGTTCTGGAGGGGCTTATAAACTAAGGAGACAACGTGCAAATAAGTATGTGTAAACAAACTATGTGCAGGATAAATTGGAAACAATTAACAGAGGGAAGGCACTAAAGTTGAGAATCAACAAAGGCTTCTTGTAGAAAATGAGATTTTAGTTGGGACTTGAAGGAAACCAGGAGATAGACGAGGAAAGACAGCATTCTAGGCATGGGAGAAAGTCAGTGAAAATTCCTGGAGCTGGGAGATGGAGCTGTTTTAAATATGCTATAATTCAGCTACTAGAAGATATTTAAGTTCCAAGTTTTGGTGTTGTGTTGTTGTTCAGTTGTTTCAGTCATTTCCAACTCTATGTGACCCCATTTGGGGTTTTCTTGGCAAAGATACTAGAGTGATTTAACATTTTCTTCTCCAACTAATTTTACAGATGAGGAAATTGAGGGCCATGGGGTTAAGTGACTTGCCCAGGTCATACAGCTAGTAAGTATCTGAGTCTGGATTTGAATTCAGGTCTTCCTGGCTCCATCCATTGCATCACCTAGCTGCCCAAAGCTCCAAGTAACTATACTCAAATTGAGCACATATATTTTTTTTTAGCAACTGCAATATTTTAGCCCAATGCTGGGCACTGCAGAAAGGTGGTAAAAATGAAATATATGTGCTTCTCTTATTCTTTGTAAGACTTAATGCCTGCCCTCAAGCAGCATTTGACAGTGTATTTTTCTAACTCCTAATCTCACAGAATACTCCCTGATTTTCTCCTGCATATCTCCTTGTTTTCCAATACTTTGCTGTCAGTAGAAATGATCATTATAAAAAATGACTAGGTGGCATTCCCCATGTAAAGTTCCATTCTCCAAACCATCTGTGCTATGTTCAACATGACCTATGCCCACGTGATGTCTCTTGTTGAAGTCTAGTCATTGCAAAGTCTATCTTAGAATGACCAGGGACTGTTATGTGAAAGACAGAGAGACAATGTTGTGGAGTGGATAAAGAGTTGGTTTATGTCCTAGGATGATGTGAATTCAAGTCCCACTTCTGGCTCATACTGTCATTCTGAGCAAGAAGCTTAACCTCTTTGGATTCTAGGTAACTCTCTGAAACTATAAGTTACAGAGAAGGTACCAACATGCACTGGTAAAGGGAATTTCCTCATGCGGGAGTTCCCTAAACAAACAACAACAAAAGCAACAAAACCTATAGGTCTTGTCACTGTTCTCTGTGAAAAACAAAAAAGAATTATTATGTTGTTCTAAAAGGTAGAACTAGAACCAGTGAGTGGGAGTTTTTTGTTTTCAAACAAGTTCAATTGCAGCAGCCTTTTGAGCTGTTGAGTGATGGAATTTAAATCAATTAAGTTTAATTCAACTAAGAATTATTATGAAGTGCCCACTATATGAAAGAGACTGTTCTTTCTGCTAAGTTGAACAATGACAGAATCCCTGCCTTCAAAGAGCTTATATTCTATTAAAGGGCAGCATAATATCTGCACAAATAAATGTGATGGGAGCACAGGAGAGATCTAGATAAAGTACTATAAGAAAACTGGGGTTGGGAGAAATCATTTTCAGCTCAAGGGAGGATCAGGACAGCTTCATGGAGGAGACAGCACCCCAGTTGGACCTTAAAATAAAGGAATGCTGTTAACTATGCCTCAAGCTCCCTTTGCTTGAATCCACAGAGGGAAGAGAGATTGAAGACAGAGAGATCTGCTAAGAAGCTATTCTAATAGGCCAGTCTACAGGTGATAAGATGAGACCACTTGAAGAAAGTGGTAGCAGAGTGAATAAAAAGGAGCTAATATATATGAGAGATATTGGGAAGGTAGGATCTACAGGACTTAGCAACTGTTTGAGTTTGGGGAGAGGGAAAGGGGAGGGAGAGGGAAGAAGCAAATATAGCCAAGATTTTGACCCAGGATGACTGAGAACGTGGTAGTATAATCAACAGAAACACAAATTTTAGGAGGAGGAAGCAGTTTTTGGGGGAAAGAAGATGAGTTGAGTCTTGTTGAGAATGAGTGGCTGGCAGGGTATCTAGGTAAAGAATTCCAGCAGGAAGTTAAAAATCCAGACCTAGAGTTCAGGAGACAAGAAGGGTTGGGATAAGCTAGCTTATCAGGGAGTGGGCTCTGTTTCAATGGAAGCATTTCAGCAGAGGCTGGATAGCCACCAATCAGAAATGCTATAGAGTAGGGGCCAGCAAACTATGGTCCATAGGCCAAATCCATTTTACCACCTGTTTTTGTATGACCTGCAAGAATGGCAGCTTGTGTGCCGCACAAAAAAAACAGGCGGCAGGCTGGATTTGGCCCATGATGTAGTTAGCCACCCCCTGTTATGGAGAAAATTCCTATTTTGCATGGGAAGTTGAACTGCATGACCTCCAAGATCTTTCCCAGTCCTAACATTCCAGATCCTGAGAGGGATCAAATAAATGCATTGATGAGGCTTCCTAAATAACAGACCTTGTGATAAGAACACCGCCTCCGAGTTCTCTATCCCCTTATCTTCAATTAGCCCCTTCTCCTTCATTCTTTCAAAAAATGAACAAGGTTTATTGTGTCCCAGAGTAGCTACTTAGGCCTTGTCAGTTAAATACTCTTATGAATTGTGACGAAGGTTTGATATCAGAGTATTTTTGTGTCATGGATTCTTTTGGCAACCTGGCAAAGCCTATAGACCTCCTTGTAGAATACTGCTTTTAAATGCATGAGATAAAATGCATAGGATTACCCAGAAAACAATTATTTTCAAATATAATTAGAAGGATGTTAAAACAAAAAAGGTCATGGACTTCAGGTTAAGAATTCCTGAATTAGGTAGATCTTAACTTTGTTCTTAGGTTATGTATCTGAGTTACTCAGAAGATAATATCACTATAACCAAAGTAATAGACTCAGCCGCTGCACTGGTCTATTAATATCATGAAAAGAAGTACTCTGTTCCGCAGTTAAAGACTGTTGCCACAGGTTATACATAAGGGTTATGAGGGGACTACTTGACACAGTGGATAGAGTGCCAGTCAGGAAGACTCATCTTCCTGAATTTAAATCTGGCCTCAGACACTTACTAGCTGGGTGATCCTGGGCAAGTCACTTAACACTGTTTGCCTCAATTCCTCATCTGTAAAATGATCTGGAGAAGGAAATGGCAAACCACTCCAGGACCTTTGCCATGAAAACCCCAAACAGAGTCACAAAGAACTGGATATGACTGAAAAAAAGACTAAAAACAACAACAAAGAGAAATGGGGTAGTAGTCTCTTCTCAGGCAGAATGCAGAAAATTTTGCTCAGGCTACGGTATTCTTGAAGAAGAAGCCAAGCAGAAAGGAAGCAAAGGGCTGGACAGCCCTGGCAGTGACTGGAAAAAGCCTAATAAATCATAAATCTAGAGCTGGAAAGGACTTCAGAGAACACATCATCCAGCCTTCTCATTTTAGAAATAAATAAACTGAGGCTTGTGGCAGCTAGGGAGTTTACTGAGTAGGCCTGTGACATGGTCCAACCTGAACTTTTGGTCCAGGTATGAGGTGATAAAGACCTGTAGCAGGGTGGTGGCTATGTTAGAGAGGAGAAGGGGTGGTCCCTAATAGATAGTGTGAAGAAATACAGGATGTGGCAACAAATTGAATATGGGAGATGAGAGAGTGTGGAGTTATGAATAATTACTAGTCTCAGTGCCTAAGAGGATGTGATGACTGTAAAAGTAACAGGGAAGTTTGGAAGAGGGGAAGGTTTGGGGGAAATATAATATAAGTTTATAATATATAAATTATATATTATATATAATTATATATAAATTATATATTATATATATATTATATATAATATATAAATAAACTTATAAAATAAGTTTAAGAGACTCTTAATATCTATTCAATCTATTCCATTGAAACCTTATTACCTTCCAGCTACCTAGAATGTGGGTATCATCACATATTGCTTTCTTTTAATTCAGCTGCCACCAAAACAATGCTAGGTCATTGACCTAGATCTCAGGAGAAGGCTCTTTGTTAACTGGGCTAAACCCTCTTACTTCAGAACGTACTTGTCTTTTAAAAGGGAAAGGTGCCCCCAGTGAACATTAAATCTGGTGAGGAGCTTGACATCACAAGAGAAGAGTTTTGCTTTCAGCCTTCAAGGGGAACTGAGGAGCAGCTATAGAGAATCTAGTGAGATCGAAAATAATTACACCTAACCTAACTGTTCAGCAGTATTCCTAATGATTTCTTGTCCAGGGTAGGGATGAGAAAACTTAAAAGACCAGCATATTGCCTACATATTACCAGGCTGGCGACCAGCAATAAATGAATGAATGAATATATGAATGAATAAGCAAGCAAGCAAACAAATAAATCTGATTGTAGGACTGGAGAAGATTGTGAAGTGTTGGAATCAGCAATAGTAAATAATACGTACATCAATGAAATCAAATATTCAAAGTAGGAAGTGAGCATTAGCCAGTACAGTTTGACCACAGAATACATCAGACAATACATCAGAACAACAATAACAACTTAAGAAACCAATCGTTTTTGGCAGAATTGCTGAACTTTTCTTAGGACTTTTCTTTACCTTCTCTACCTTTTCCACCTTGTGCTGTAAACACAAACATAAGAAGTGCCTCCTTCCTTCTCTTAAATGTTGATTCTTCGTCCGTGGGTTTCTGATTTTTAGTGGAATGTTTCTACTCTCTGTTTGAGAGGTGATAAAACAGAGATTTGAAACAAAGTACCTTAGAGTTAAAAGGAAGTCTCAGAGACCATCTGGTTTATTCCATTAATTTTGTGGAGGAAGAAACTGAGTCCCAGAGAAATTGAGGGAGTCTACTGAGGTCAGCCAGCTCCTTTACAGAAGAGTCAAGATATTAGATCCCACAGTCTTTTCACTTTGTCTTCTGAGGCTTGGCACATAGTAGGTACTAAGTAAATACTACTTATTATCTATTATTACTATTTTATGATTGATGCTATAGAACTGAGTTTCATATGATGAAGCTTGTACCATAGAGTCTGCTACATTGCTTAAGAAAATCAGTGAATACAATCTCGTCCACAGTTTCTCCACTTTTGACAAAAACGATCTCAGGGAAATATCTTTAAACTACCTCCATAGAAAAGGAAATAAAGAATACTTCTTATAGCAGGCTTCTAGTCAATCTGAACCATGGCACATTTGCAAGTTAAAATAGTTTGGGATGGATAGAGTTCTCAGGTCACTGAGACTGAATTCACAGAGAAGAATAGTTTACAGTTTTTCAAAAGTCATTGTCATTTACACAGCACTGTAAACACTGACAGCTCTGTGCAGTTTTTTTATGTGTAATGTACCAAACAAAGAACTACTCTCTGATCCTGAACAATTTCCAATCTATCACCACAAGTGGAACGAGGATTCAGAACAATGTAGTACAGACCAAGTGTGTGCTGACTAGTGGTCATTGTTACTGAAATTCTTCACAGGAGTGGATGTTTCTGGAGGTCTGTGAAGGTTTTAGAAAAAGGAATGTTGGCTGATATTAAATTGGCAAATGATTATAGGTAGAAGGAATTGTATGAAGGAACAAAGCATGAAATCCAAGGGAATAGAAGACCAAGGATGATTGGTGTGAGATGTTAAGGGGAGTGTGGGAAAAAGAAGAGGTCAAAGATGTCAGCCAGAAAGAAAGCATAAATGTCTATGGGAAAAACAGAGGACGTGGAAATCTATTGAAACCAAGGGCTGAAGCATTCAACAATTTAAGAGAATGAACAGTTTTCAAAAGTAGAAAAATAAGGGAAAATAAATCAGTCCACATTTGCCTACAACTAGATGGGCTGTGTCAAAGTTGATTCAGTATTTGGGGCCATTGATGCAATCAACTGTAGTAACACAGAGGAAAAATATTGGGACAAGTACTGTTAGTAATATTAATCGAAGAATTTTAGAGTTGAGAGAGATTATCTAGGCCAAGTCTCTCATTGTACATGAGAAATTAAAGTTCAGAGTAATCATATGATTTACTAAGACTGCTGAGGCAGAAGCAGAACTAGAACCCAGGTCTTGACATTACAAACGCAGTACTCATTCTATTTCATTATTCTCCTTTTCTCTGTATTATCCTTTAAAAAATAATTTGAAAATGGTGGTCATATACATAAACAGCATAACATGAAGCAAAACTTGAGAATTCTCTTCTTTCAGAGATTATAGAATCCCCTTCTCTTGAGAAAAAAAAATAAACACACTTCAATCTAAGTATCAAATAAGTTAGGTTCAATCTTGAAGGTGGGGAAATAGGTTAAGTGACTGACATTTTTCTTTCCTCTAAACCTTTTTTTCATGAAAAGAAAACAACATCCTCATTCTTGTATACTAAGATGATACTGCTAGCCTATTCCAAGTTTCACATGGGCATTGTATTGTGTTTCTAATAGTGTTATTGTTCAGTCATTTCACTTGTGGGCATCTCTCAGTTGTGACCCTATTTAAGGTTTTCTTGGTAGAGATACTGGAATGGTTTGCCACTTCCTTCTCCAGCTCATTTTACAGATGAGGAAACTAAGGCCAACAAAGTTATGTGACTTGCCCAGGGTCACACAACTAGTAAGTGTCCGAGGCTGGATTTGAACTCAGGAAGATGAGTCTTCAGCCCTGAGCTCTATCTGCTTCTCCACCTAGCTGCCCATTTCTAATGGCAGTAATGGGATTGTACTGATCCATTCATTCTTTGTGATTAGAACATTACCTCTATATGTCATATCTGTGAAACAGAAAAGCGCCTTGAATATAGTAGGCAGTCAAGCAAAGTTTTTGTTGTTTTCACCTTGACTACATATAATACAAATGTGTGACCTTGATCTCATTATCATTCAGTTGATCAGTAGAACCATTACTAAATAAAACATGCAGGATAAAGGAAGAAAATATTGCCATTGCACACTAACAAGTAATTGAGTTGGTCACAAGTGGTCAGCATCGCTGGTTATCTTTGTAGCTTTATGTCCCTTTGCTAGACACTAATATTGCTAGCTTAGTTGATGAAATTTAAAGCTTTCAAGTCAAATAAATTGGATTATCACCCTTCAGTTGGATTAAGATAAATCTTTTTCCAAATTTTTGGCCTGTTTGCTTTAGCTAGGCCTGAATCCTACAAACTCTGCTTTTGATAACCATGTTAGAGTGGTGGGGAATGAGCTGGATGGAGGATATGTGAGAAAGATTAAAATAGAAAATGCATGATCCACAAATGAGTTTTCAGGGGTTTTTTAAAGAACTCTTTAGAACCTGGAATCCTTCAGTAATTGCTTTCATTACCCTTGACCCTGGAACTCCATTCCAAAGTAAATTTAAATGGAGATTAATAAGGGATTTATGAGGAAGAGAAGGTATTACCAGTAATTCTCATGTCTGTCCTCCACAAATTCAATAACGGTTTCCATGAGGTAGATAGGATTAAGGGGTATATGTGACTCTAGCCTGGCTGTGTAATAACACATTCTCATTCTCACTCCATCTCCCTGCTCAGTGTATAGAATTATGTGTTCTTCACTTGCAGTTTCTTCTCAGGATTCATTTGGTTAATGCCCAGCCAAGTTCACAAGGTCACAAACAGAGTTTCCACTTAACTGCATCAACTGAGGACTGGAGTCTCACAGTCTGGGGTATCTAGAACTCTTTTGCTCTCCACTGCAAAAACTCCTCGTCTAGAAAGTATTTTATTTCCATGCAGCTGATGATGCGGTCTATGTGTTAGAAAGTCTGTACTCTGTATTCCAGATTAATTTGTTCCTGGTTTATCTTTCCAAACTAGTAGATAAATGGGTATCTTCTCTAGGGTTGGTCTTAGGCAAAATGTTCAAGTAGGCCAAGCTTGCCCCATCTTTTTCCTCCCCTCTTTTGTGCTGTTCCTCACTACTTGAGATGGAATCCTTGCTCAGCTGCTTATTTTCACTGTGTGACCTTGGGCAGCTTGTCCTAAATTGTCCATAAATTCTCAGGGTCTCAGTTTCCTCACCCTAAGAATGAGTTGGTTGGTCAAAGTGACCTCTTGGATTCCTTCCATCTCTAAATACTTTCTCTCTCTAGTGCTTTGGAGGGGAAAGGAGCCTTTCAAAACAGGCCAAAAGTTACTACTGGTACTGGTAAGGCCAAATCTGGTATTATTTAATCACCTAACCTGAATATTATCCACTCAAGCAAGTAGATATTTCAAGGGCTGCTATAAATAAATACATTGATTGGATAGAAATATATTCTCTTAGTTTAAGTTGAGCCGATCTCCTAGGTCTTAGACTTAATATCTTTTTATTGGAAATGAATCTTTGGCAGAGCTAGATGAAGCTTGTTCTCCTGGATTATGATTGAAATTAAAGCAAACAATATTGCTATAGCTATCTGATACCAAGCTGATGGGGATCTTCAACATTACTCCTCATGCATCAGGTTGAAAAAAGACACCTTGATGCTCACAGAGCCATGTATGTTCACGAAATCAATTCCTTTTCTTCTAGGCATGAAAACTCTTGGAATGTTTTTTTGCTTTAAAAAATTGGCCAAAGAATGCAATAAAAATGGAATCTGTGCTTAAAAATAACAAGCTCCCCTTTGAACACGGAGCTTCCTGGGGAAGAAGCGCAGAATGGACCTGTACAATTATTTTTCAAGCATCTGGCAAAGAACCATTCAGATTTAGAGGACCTCCACAGCTGAACACAAAATGACAGCTGAAATCTAAAACACGTTGCAAAGATCAGAGCCATGACTGAATGCTTCATTTTGATGTTTGAGCCAGGGTCCCAATATGTGCTATGTTGATTTTATTTAAGAGGGAAGCTTTACTCCAGTGGGCTTTCTCTCCAGCACCAACTACTGCCCTAGTTCTTTTCCATTCTTCAGTCCTAAAGGATTCACAGCCCCCTCAGGTGGTGGCTGTCTTCAGGAAGGACTCGAGGGTACTTAGGAAAACAATGAGCAGCTCCCTACATCTACTTTTTCCCCTCAAAATTATAGTCTAGGAGTTTAGGGCCAGGGCATTCCCTCAAGCATTCTAGTGAGAGAACGTTTCTTTTTTTCCGGTCATATTGAGGCCCTTTTGTCAATTCTGGGTCTTTAAATCTTTTCTGTGTGTGTCAGGGATACCGTTAGCAGTCTGCTGACAGGTAAGAACCCCTTTTCAAAATAATGGTTTTAAATTCATTAATTATAAACACACAGAGACATGATTACAAAAGAAAACCAATTAAATTTAGTTATCAAAATTCAAGAACCCCTGACCTACAGTATTAACTAAAGTGACTATTTGTGCCCCATATTGTGCTAGTCAGAAGCAAAGATTGCAGTCACTGTCCTTGGAGAGCTACTATCTACTTGGAGAGACAAGATGTGCACATAAGAAACAGCTAAGAATCAGAGTCAATCAAAAGGAAGTGTAGTTGTTGAGTTGATAGACAATATTGCAGATGGGATAGAGTGATTGACATGAGGTCAGAAAGACCTGGGTTTAAATCTTATCACAGAGACTTATCAGCTGTGTGATCTTGTACAAGTCACTTCAACTCTTTCAGCTTCAGTTTCCTCATCTGCATAACAGGAATTATTATTATTAATTATTATTAATGCCTTTAGCAGTTCCTCCAAGAGTTGTTGTAAGGGTAAAAATAAAATGAGATAATTTGTAAAGTGCTTGGCAAACTTGAGAGCTCTACATAAATATCAGTTATTATTGTTGGGAAAAAAAAGTGTGGATTTGGGCAGGTCGCATTATCCTCCAAAGTTGCATTTTTCTCATCAGGAAAATGGGGCAATACGTCTTGTTCCAGGGCTGTTGTGAGGAAAATACTTTGTGAACCTCAAGACACTGTGTAAATATGACTCAAAATCATCATAAAATGTCACAGCATTCGAGCTGCAAGGGGTCCTATAGAACACATTCTATAGGACAATCCCTACACATTCTTCAGAATAGGGAGGTGATTTCACACAATCAGTAAATCACAGAACCAGGACTTAAACTTTTACTTTCTTATTTTGTTTGCTACTCTTTCCCCTGAACCACATAATGTGCATAAATGTGAATTTTTATCATTTCATGGTTCAGAGGATAAGTTAAGGATATAAGCTCCTCAGCAGTGGGGACGATTTTGTTTATTGTAATTCTATCCCCAATGTCTAGCACCATGCTGGGCGCGTAGTAGGCATTCAATAAACACTTGCCAAAAAATTGTTTGAGGGAGATCAGTATGGTGAGCCAGGGCAAAGGCAAGGCATTTGTGTGCCCTAGGCAAGGTTCAAAATTGTGTTGTTCCTTCCAAAATAATATCCCTCTCACCATATATTACTATCCAGTAGAAGCTTTGAGCTTTCATTATAATATGTGAGATCTGACATCATAAAATAAAATGTGTAAGAATAATGGAGGGTAACATTAAAATATGCATGTAAAGAGGGATCATCTGATGAATTCCCCAATAAATTTGAGGAAAATTCCCTAATAAACCTAACTAGATCACAAGGAACGGGTCATTAATTGGAGGTACTTCCTCATGGATTGTACGCATGGTCACATGGTCATTGGCCTCCTGATAACTGGCTGAGAATCAGGCACCCTCTCTCGTGGACTATAAAAGGAACATAAAAGAAAGTCTCTTTTGATCTCTTGGAAACTTCCTCTTTGCCTTTTCCTCTTCTGCCAGAATATAGCAAGAGGTACTAGGGCAGAAGGTCTCTCCCTCCTCATCCCCGACCCCCAGGAGCATTGGGTAATAAATAGTAGCAGAAGCACATGGCAGTGGAAGGCATGTGCTTGCCCAGAACCTCAAAGGGAAAGATCTTGAGAGTGGAATTTCCCAACTAAAGATCTAGGAACAACCAGGGCACTAGGAGGTAGATTCCTTCTGGAAGAACATGGCAGAAGCAGATATATGTGTGCTCACTCGAGTGTGAGAGGGAAGCCCCAGGTTTGGGAGATTTTTTTTTCTTTTTGGAGGGGGGAGGCAGAGCGATTGGAGTTAAGTGACTTGCCCAAGGTCACACAGCTAGTAAGTGTTAAGTGTCTGAGGTCACATTTGAACTCAGGTCTTCCTGACTCCAGGGCCAGTGCTCTATTCACTGTGCCACCTAGCTGCCCCTTGGGAGATGTTTTATGGGTAACATCACGTTCAAAAGTTCCTGAGTTTAGGCACCAATCCTCTTAAGAGAGAAATTCAGCACTCTTCTTGGAGAAGGAAGAGAACATGGTCCTACAGTTTTTCACTTGCAGAGAACAATCAGTGCAGACACAGTGAAAGGGGTGCAGTTTGCTCGGTAGCCCCCAAAGAATTTCAGTTGTTGGGGGAGTCTAAACCACAGGATGTCATTGCAAGTCTGGAAAGATCTCTGGGTAAACCTGTAGGAAAGAGAGACCTCACCAGAAAGGCCCTGGTAGCAATCCCAAATGCAGTTTACTTTGGGATGGGAGAAGTAGGACTGATGGTTACATGTTTTTGTATTCTCCTCAGTCTCTTGTGAATCCTTTGAACATTTTGCTTTTTTCTATGTTGTCAAATAAAAACTGTTTTATACTCAATATCCATATTGTACCTTGAGTGTTTGGATTAAAGCTGCACAAGGGCAGCTAGGTGGTGCAGTGGATAGAGTGACAGGCCTGAAGTCAGGAAGACTCATCTTCCTGAGTCCAAATCTGTCCTCAGACACTTACTAGCTACATGACCCTGGGCAAGTCACTTTACCCTTTTTGCCTCAGTTTCCTCATCTGTAAAATAAACTTGAGAAGGAAATGGCAAACCATTCCAGTATCTTTGCCAAGAAAATCCCAAATGGGGTCATGAAGAGTCAGACATGACTAAAGAATATTAAATACTTGCAGGGAAAACTGGATGTGAACTATGTCACAAGCTCTACATGTAGACAATAAGTAAAAAAAAAAAAAAAAAAAAAGGAAGTGATCTCCCTTAGGGATTAACTCTTAGGCTAAAACCTGGCTTGTCTGTACCCAGAGTCTCTGGGGAGTTCTGAGTCATGGTTACATTGGCATTTATAAAAAAAAATACTAAAAATATTTCTGGTTATGGTCTCCCTCTCTCTCCTCCTATCCCCACCTGGTTTTATATCCTAGGTAACTGCCCAACTGGCCTACTTCTAATTTTGGTTTGGATAATCAAGGAGGGCTTTATGGAGGAGGTGTCACTTGAGCCTTAAAGGCCTTAAAGATGAATGGATTTGAGACACTTTTCCACCCCATCCATTATGCTCCCTAAGTTCACCAATGCCCCGTAGGAAGTGACAGGTTTTTGTTCCTGTTTTTACTTTGCTTTGCTGCATATGTAGCCTTTCCTAGCCTTTTAAAACCACTAAGGAATATTTTGGCTTGAATGGATCTTCATCCTACTCCACACTTTCCCCACTTCCTCCCAGTCTATTTTTTATTTCCCATTGTTTGTGATCCACTGGCCAACTTTCAACCTCTGTGGCAAGGCTTCAACCAAGGCAATTCAAGCTAATTCTTCAAATCATTTTATGAAAACACTTTCTTTCTGGGATTTTATTAAGTTCAGATGCATTGTATTTACTGTGCTCCCTTTTCCAATTCGGTAATTCAATTGAAAAGACCAAGTTTGTGTGCCATGATGGGTTCTCACATACTTTCAAATAGCCTGGAAAATATAGTAAAACAAAACAAAACAAAACAAAACCTCAATACCATTAATGTATCACAACCTATTGTCTCTTACAATTTATCTCTTTTCACCAAGATTCAATAAAATTGCCATTCTGGTGTTTACCACGGTTTGAAGATATTACTTAAAATTTGCATTAATTTGGAAGGTGGGCTTGATTAATACCCTAAACGAGCCCTGATACACCAAGCTTCTTAATTCCTTCCCTTCATGTGGATCTCCCTGCTGCTGTGCTTGCCGTTCCATTTTTGTTTTTTTTATTGTTAAAATTTATTTTTAACACTATTTTCTTTCTAAATTTCAAGTCCCAAATTCTCTCCCTCCTTCCACCCATTGAGAAGACAAGCAATATAATATCAATTATGCATGTGAAATCACACAAAACATATTTCCATATTAGCCATGGTCCCCTAAAAAGCCAGAAAAATAAAGTGAGAAAATTATACTTCAATTAGCATGCAGAGTTCATTAGTTCTCTCTCTGGAGGTGAATGGCATTTTTTCCCTCAAGAGTCCTTTGGGATTGTCTGTCATCATTGTATCAATCAGAGTAGCCACCAAGGTCTTTTTCATAGCTGGCTGTCATTAGAGCATTGCTGGTGCCATTCATGATGATTTCCTGAGTTCTTCTCACTTCACTTTGCATCAGTTCATGTAGGTCCTTGCAATCCCATTTTTAGAAATGCCTTCAGGGAAAGAGTTCAAGCTATTCTCAAAGGCAAGGGGAAGAAACAAGTTTTCAAGCATCTACTACTATTTAGCAGTGTGCTAAGTGCTTTAAAAATATTATCCCTTAAGGAAGAGTCTGCAATAGTTGCTGTATCCTTCAGAAGACTGCTGAGTATCTGCATTGAGGAAAGTCCATGGTGGACCACTTTATTCCACAAAATGTATTATATATAGTAGGTATTCTAAAAACAGGCCCTAAATTAGTGGTTTTCAACCTTCCTAATGCCATGACCCTTTAATACTACTATGTGGGCGTATCTGTATGTGGGTGGACCCACCTGGAGACAGATAGAAGAGCCTTGTCTTGGTTCCTAAGACCCCCAGAAATATGTGTTTTCCAATGGCCTTAGGCGACCCCTGTGTCCCCTGTGAAAGGGCCGTTTGACCCCCCAAAGGGGTCGTGACCCACAGGTTGAGAACCGCTGCCCTAAATAAATGAATGTCATGATTATAATATTGTCACCTTCATCCTGGTTACAATCTGGCCTCAGATGATATCTGTCTGACTTTGGACCAGTTATCCTCTCCTTGAACCTCAGTTTCCTGAGGTGTAAAATGGAATTAGACAAGATGGCTTCTGAGGCTCCTTCTGACTAAATAGCAATGATCCTGTGATTGTAATGGGTCATTTGTAACTTATCTTTCCAACTCTATTTCCAGATACAAACTACTTCACATATATAAGTCTCACCATTGTACCTTACCTACACTGGCCTTTGGATTTTGGACCTCTGCATTTTTACTGCCTTCTACCACTTGAAGCTCTTTCCCTGCCCTCTATACCTACACCGATCCTTCCCAGCCTAGGCCCAGCTCAGCTCCTTTCTTAGCTACCTCTTCTCTGTCTCCTTCACAGGGTCCTCATGCTCTTCCTCAGCACATTGATGCTGGTGTTGCCCAGAGTTTTGTTTACTGTCCTCTACTCTCTCATTCAGCAATCTCATCTCACCCACTCCTGTGGCTTCATTTATATGTGCCTGCAAAGGTGACTTCAGTAAACTCAGATTTTTTTAAAAAAGATATATAAAAGATGAAAAGAACTAAGACATCACATAACAGTAGCACAGCCAACAGGAAAGGGTTAAAATTCAGTAGGAAGTAGTTTGGGCAAAGATTAGGGAAAAAGCAATGGGGCTTTTTAACAATGTTGAGGGCAAGAGGAAGAGCAAGGAAGGAATATGACCGATACCGGGGGTATATATGTTTGTGTGTATATTATATAAACGTATGTATATGCATGTGTATATATATGTATATAGACACATATACACAGACATGTACACAAACATATACATACACATACATATATATGCATATATATATATCTATATAGATATAGATATATATAGTTGTTGTGAGTATCAAACGAGATAAAATGTGCAACACTTTGTAAACCTTAAGGCACAATAAAAAGACTAGCTAACATCATTATTAGATTCTGGGAAGAATTTTGATTCTGTCTTCACAGTTTCTCTTATATCCTTCTCCTCCTTTTTGTCCCCATTTTCATCATCCTAATTTTAAATCTCATTATTATTTATCTGAACATTTACAATAAACTGCTAGTCATCATTCCTGGCCCTATTCCTGGCCTTTTGCATTAACCTGGCGTATTACTTTCAGATTAGGCACACATCACAGGTCTGGACAGGTATGATCATACACTCCAAGCCTTGCAATCACACCTTTTCACCTACTAAATAAAACGCAAACTCCTTAGCTTGGCATTCAAGGTCCTGTGTAATTTACCCTCCCCTGTATTTCCAGGCCTATTTCACTCCAGCCACTCCAAGTGGTACCTGAGGCAGAAACCCTTAGTGACTTTTCCTTATAGAAATTATTATGGTACTTTGAATAAGATAACAACATAACTTTATTTTTTTTAATGCTCTAGTGGTTTAAAACTGCACTAAGACTTTTGGGATACCCAGTATACCTATTTATATTAGGCATCTACTGAAATATATATGTACGTATATAATGAAAAAAATTCTACAAAGTCATTTCATTTACTACAAGGATCCATGATTTCTTTGGTGAGGGAATATCTTTAATCAGTCAATAAGCATTTATTGAGCTCCCAGAATTGGGCTAAACGCTGAGGGCACAAACACATGAAAAAGAAACCGGTTTTTCCCTCAACTCATCCACATTCTAGGAGCTGCCTTTCCTCTGTTGCCTTGGCCAAAGAAATTCATTCCTTCCAGTCAATGTTCAGGTGATTGGCTTTTCCAAACTTCCCCAAGCTGGTCCTTGTGTGACAGGGATACAAACCGTCCCTGGGTCTGCACTCAAAGATCTCCCAGCTGAGAAGAACCTAAAAGACACTGCTCTGTTGGCTTTTAAGAACTGAGTATTGTCTTGGGACTGTGCTGAGTCACAGAGAGAGAAAAAAAATGGTTTTAATTTTTAAAATTAGAGCTAAGAAAATACTGATTTTCTATGGACAGTTTTTCAAAATGTTTTAAAATTCAAATAAAGCTATTTGATTCATTTTGATGATCACTGTTTTCTTCATATTGGTCACTTTTATTGTCTTCCTCTTCTTTCCTGTCCTCCCATAACATAGCGCAACTAATGCCTAGTGGATTCAGCAATTCAACAAACATTTGAAAGGCAGAATGGGGAAGCAGTGCCACCTGTTGAGAAGGGGTGGTGATCCTTTCATGGAATACTACTGAAGAATTTATTCTTAAGACAAAGTACACCGATTGAAGGGGTAGAGGCAGAGTAGCTTCCTGAGGTCCAACTGAGCAAGGAAGAATAGAGGGAAATCCAAACCAAACTAGGGGTATGGGAGGGACACAGGGGGTGGGGAAGCAAGATAAAAATGACTAGTCCCATGTTACTGATTGGGAAGGAGAAAAGTTTCTCAGGATTCTAAGAAGATTGTACACACATGCATGTATGTATAGATATTAAGGCACTATACCTTTTGGGATATCCTGCGTATATGTATATACATGTATATATTTATACTATCTATCTATCTATCTATCCATTTATCTCCTCCTACCACCACTGTAGGAGTGTGGTCAATTTTCAGAGGCAGCTTATTTGCATGTACATCCTTACAAACACATTCATATACATATATACCCACACACACACACATACACATTTTATATATACAAACTTACATATATATATATATATATATACATTCATGTACATATATTGGTCATACAACAGCAACATGCTTATAATTCTTTTTTATTTTTGTTTATTCTACATTTATTTCTGTAAGTCATCATTACAAAATACTACCCAGATTTTTTGAGTTACACAAAATATACTTTTGAGGCTCATAGTTGAGGATTTCATAAAGTGTTCTGTTGATGACAAATGATTTAACAGCTATGTGCCAAGAGTTCTGGACAATAAAAAAAGCGACTGTATTTTTCTTCTTGTAGACTTTTTTTAATGGAAGAATCAATAAAAGTGTCTTGTAGGCATGCACATATCATGGCAGCAAAATGATCTCAAAGATGTTTTGGATATTAAATTAAAATTAATGTCTTTTCAGTTATATTTAATACATAATAAATAATTTCAGATTCTTTTCTTAAGATTCTATAGCCTTAAACAAAAGGAATTAGGTGGGACTAATGTCATTGAATGAGGGCAGTTGTGTCATTGAATGGTATGAGAAGGGTTACAGTCCAAGAAGATTCATAAAACTCTATGTGGTTTCATCAGTATAGATGATTTCCATAGGAGACTTTCTTCACTGTTGTGGACCAACACCTTTTGGGGCAATGTATATAGTCTTTTTGTTTTTGTTTTTGTTTTTGCTTTTCTGGAGGGCAGTTGGGGTTAAGTGACTTGCCCAAGGTCATACGGCTCGTTTTTGTGTGTGTGTTAAGTGTCTGAGGCTGGATTTGAACTCAAGTCCTCCCGACTCCAGGACCGGCGCTCTATTCACTGCGCCAGCTACCTGCCCCAGCAATGTATGCAGTCTTGGGAGGAAAAAATGGTAACTATAGAGAGATGTCTGGACCACTGAGAGGTTAAATGACTTCTGGGAATTACACAGTCAGCATGCATCAGAGGTAAGACTCAAAGGTAGTTCAGCTCCAGTTCACTGTCCACTCTACCACACAGCACAGGGTAACCTATTTGAGGAGGGACTATATTTGGGCCATTAGAATAGTTATTTCTTTATGGGTCATATCCCTCTACTAGATGACAAACTCCAAGAAGTTAATGATTGTGTCTTTAACATTAGCTCTTCCCCCATAAATTATTGCAGTGTTCTCACAAAGGAGATACTTAAGAAATATAAAATTGTTGAAAAAACCCACTTCCATAAAATCTTTCTGATTATTCTAGGTGAAAGTAACTGCATTTCTGAACTTCTCTATAAGCTATTTAAACAATTAATTTAGTAAGTAATAATGAAATGCTCTGCTACATCTCATTTATTGCTCTGTTTGAGCTATTATTTACATTCTAATTCTATTCAATAAACATTTATTGAGTATCTTTCATTTAAGGAGCACTCTATTTAATGAAGGTGAGGAGATGTAAAAAGGGAGTCGCAGTCTCATTTCTGCCTTCCAAAGATGTGCAATGGTAGGAAGAGGAGAGGTTGAGATATAAGGCAGATATACAAATATGATAAAAAGCAAAGAGAGATGCAAATGAGTTGCTATGAAAATAAAATTTAATTCAAGGAAGGCTTCATGGAGGTGAAGACCTTTAAGCTGCTTGAAGGATGATTTGGATTGTATTTCAGGTTGATTACATAGATTTTTAGACAGACAGATACATAGAGGATAGATAAATTTTTAGATAGATAGATGATAGATAGATAGATGGATAGATACATATATTGACACTAGATAAATACTAGATAGATGGATAGATGAGTGATAAGTAGATATGAACAGATATATTGATAGGTGAAGATAGATGATAAATAGACAGATAAGTTTAGATAATTGGATAGACAGAGATAAACATAGAAGAAGATAGATGGATAGATAAGAACAGAACATTTATTAAGAAATTATTATGTGTGAGACTCTGGACTAAGTGCTATTAATGTAAGGAGACAAGCCAGTTGCTGCCCTCAATAATCTTACTTTCTAATAGGAGAAAACAATATATGAAAGGGTGTTGGAAGCAAGGGAAACTACAACATGATCTGGAAATGACTCAGGAGAAGCCATGGAAAATATCATGGTCAAAGAAGCAATAAAAGTGGGAAAACATAACGTATGTTCAGAAAAGTATGAGTTTGGCTATAGTATATGATAGGAAATAGTGGGAGTTAATGTTGAAAAGATGGGTTGGTCTATCTTGTGGAGTCTTGAGTAATGGGTTGATATGTATGGAACCTGTAACATAGGCTATGACTTGACACTGAAGGGTTTTGAGTGACGGAGAAGCATAATTATATCTGTGATTCACAAAGATTAATCTTTCAGTAGAATATGTCCTCACTGAGGAGAGGCAATCCTTTTACATCTATCCCTGATCAATTTGCTCTTTCATTCACAATTATTCTGAACCTTTTCATCTTTCTTCAAACTTCACAAAGCTCGTTCTTCCCCTCCCTCTCAGCTGAGAATCTTTCCTCACATTTCACTTAAAAATTGGAGGCCATTAACCAAGAGATCCTTCACATCTCCTCTTCCTCATTTCGTATCAGCTACTGTCTACCACTATCTCCTTTTCCCATGTTTCACTGAAGAGTTGGGGCCCTTCTCCTTGCCAGGAACTCTTTCTACACACACAAGTAATCCCGTAACATTCTAGGTGTTCTCCAGCAAATTGCCCTTTCCATCATCCCCTCTCTGTTACTAATTTTCAGTCTTTTCCTATCTATTGTCTGTTTCTCTACTGCTTACAAACAGACCCATGTCTCTCCCATCTTCAGAAAGACTTCACTTGATCCATTCATTACCTCTATCACCCTATATGTCTCTTCCTTTTTTTGTGGCTGTAATGGTAATGGGAATTTGAAGATCTTCCCTGCTTCTTAATAAGCCTAAGTGAATTTGAGGACATTTCTTGATTTGAAAATAAACTCTGCCCTCAATAGGCTGAATGTAGTCACATCAAGCCTGTGATGGGAGGAGTTTGCTGAAGGGTGGAGCAGAGCCAGTAGGAGAGACTTCCTTAGGGGAGGCTTGTTTTTCAGGAAGGCACAACTTTTATTACTTTGCAATTAGGTAGTGGGTCAGGAGTGTTGTGGTGTTCTCTGACCCTAGAGAAGGCTGTATATCTCTGGGATGAGATTTTGCTTTGGGGCTCACTTTGGGAAGAGTTGTGTGATTTGTCCAGATGAGACTCTGGGCAGCTGTTGAGCCCTCCCGGCTTTGAAAACTCAGATGTTGGTGCTTCTCTCTCTGGTAACTATATAGGTATGTGATAGTTAGACAGTTAGAAGCCCTGTCTGTTGGTGAATTGTGTTATTTTCTCTGTCCGTATTTTTTGTCTGCTTGTAACTTCTGTTTGTATTCTCTGAAGTTCAGGGTGCTGACTTTTCCCCCTAAACTCGGCAAACAACGTATGTTTGATTGATTAAAGTGAGATTATTAAGCCTTTTTGAGTTGCTTTCCTTTAGAAAAGCATATCAAAGAACCTGTGCTAGTAGTTTTCCTCGGTATGCTTGGGTGCTTGCTGCTACAGTAGCTAAGTTTTTTAAGAAGACCATCTGCATTGGGAGGCTCTACTTCTTTTTCTCTCATTCTCTTCTTAACTCCCTGCAGTCTGGCTTCTGATCTCATTATTCAATTGAAACTGCCCTTTCCATAGTTACCAATGACCTTTTAATTGCCAAATCTAATGTCCTTTTCTTAATATCTCTGTAGTTTTGACACTCTTAGTCACTGTCTCCTGCTTGATACTGTCTTCCCTGTAGGTTTTCATTACACTACTCTGTCTTGGTTCTCTGACTATCTGTGTGACCACTTCTCCATCTCCATTGCTGGATCTTCATCCAGGTCACTTCCACTAATCATGGGGGTCTCTCAAGGTTCTGTCCTGAGCCTTCTTCTCTCTTCCCAGCTGTAATGTCTCTCCTGACCTCCAGCTTCCCATCTCTATGTATTGAGCATTTTGAACTGGTTGTTCTGTAGACATCTTAAACTCAGTGAATCTAAACTTAAACACATCTCTTCCCCCAAACACTCTCTTCTTATTAACTTCCCTATTATTATTGTCAGATAAGACAAAGAGGACAGTCTGTCAGTTTGTAGGAAAGTATCAGATTATGAGCAAGGTAAGAAAGATATATCTAAAATACAAAGAGTACCAGGATTGGGCTGTTATGCTTGCTGTTAACAAGTATGAAAAGTTCTTGGCAGAGCACGATGCTGCTGCAGGGGAAATATGGCACTTTACCTTGCAGAAGAGGGTAATGAAACAGTGTCTTCATCCAACAGGTTTTAACAGCAGTTCATTCTACAGGTGTCCCTAAAGTCTGGACACATAGGTAATCTCATTAACTATGCATATTTTTAAGAAATGAAATGAATGAAATTTTCAGCACCATTTTATTTAATTAGCATAAATGGGATATCATAGGAAGACATAGAAAGACATAGGAGACACAGGAAATCTCATTAATTAATTAAATTAAATTAATATCATTAATATGGAAAATAGTCCCCAATAACTAATGAAAGCTTTTGTTCCATATGAAATTGTCATGGCTAAAATTTGTGCTAATTAAATAAAATGTTGTTGAAAATTTCATTCATTTCATTTCTTGAAAATATGCATAGTTAATGAGATTTCCCATGTGTCCAGACTTTAGAGACAGCCTGTAGAGCTGGGAAGGTCCAGATCCAGATCCAAAATTTGACAATTAAGTTTGCTGATCTAAAATAACAATTAGATATGCAGCCCCAATAATGATGATAATTAATATGAACCAAAGCTCAGCTACCTGGGATAAGACATATAGGAAGTCTGGAGAGGGGTTCCAAAAAGGTGTATGGGGGAGAAGGGGTAGGGCAGCCCCTTTCCCAAAAGGAAATTATATCACCTTGGTCCAAACTTCAGGTCATAGTTCAAAAGAAAATCTCCAATTTACTAGAACTCTAGCTAGTAGCTGAGAAGAACAAAATTAAATACAAAGTGAATTGCAAAATTAATATAGAAACATCATCTGGGAGCATTTAAAGCAATAGATTCTAAGGGATTTTGAGCAAGGAAGAAGGCAAGAAGAAGCACTTATATAGTATCTACTATCTACCAGGCTCAATGCTTTTACCAAATATTATCTCATATGATCCCCACAACAACCTGTGAGGTGGGCACTATTGTTATCCCTATTTTATAGTTGAGGAAACCGAGGCACGCAGAAGTTAACTCATACAGCTAGTAAATGTGTGAGGCCACATTTGAACTAAGTCCAAGTTCGGTGCTGCACCACCATTAACCAAGGAGGTAAAGCAATACTCTTAAGGACTCAGGAACTGATTTTCTGGACCACTTTATTTATGTCTTAATTAGTTCATATGCTTACCTTTCTAATCTGTTTACCTATCTAGATATCAGTTAATTAATCAGTTGTGTTTATTTTTGAAAACTGAATCTCCCAATCTTGCCCAGACTGAAAGTACTGAGGCTACTCATGGGGTCCCACTACTGATCAGAACAGGGAGCTTTGACTTATGCTGTTTCTGACCTGGGCCTGTTTGCCTTCTCTCTCTCTCTCTCTCTCTCTCTCTCTCTCTCTCTCTCTCTCTCTCTCTCTCTGTTTCTCTTTCCTTCTTTCTTTCTCTTTCTTTCCTTCTTTCCTGCTTCCTTCCTTTCTTTTTTCTTTCTTTTACTTTCTTTCTTTCTTCCTTCCTTCCTTCCTACCTTCCTTCCTTTCTTCCCCTCTCCCTTCCTTCCTTCCTTCCTTCCTCTCTCCCTTCCGTCCTCTCTCTCTCTCTCTTTCTCTCTGTTTCTTTCTTTCTTTCTGTATTTATTTTATTTTTCCCCAGTTACATGTAAAAACAATTTTTAACCTTTGTTTTTAAAACTTTTGAGTTCCAAATTCTCTGCCCTCCTCCCTCCTGCCCCTCCCCCTTGAGAAAGCAGGAATTTCTATATAGGTTATACAGGTATAGTCAAGCAAAACATATCTATAACAATCATGTTGTAAAAGAAAAAGTAGGCAAAAAAAAAACCTCAAGAAAAGTAAATTTTAAAACAATATGCTTCAATCTGTATTCAGACACCATCATCATATCTTTTGATCATTTATCAATTGTGGAATGACTTATTTATAAAAATATAAATTTAACTCAGTTTTCTGTATGTTTGAGAAATGAGGCCTTTATCAGAGAAACTTGCTTTAAAATTTGTTTCACAGTTAATATTGCTAACTATATTACCCTCCATCCTATTACCCCCCACTCCATTTATTCTTCTCTCCTTTTACCCTGTCCTTTCTCAAAAGTGTTTTGCTTTTGACTACTCCCTCCCCCAATCTGCCCTCCCTTCTACTACTCCCTCCTTTTCCTATCCCCTTTCCCTCTTACTTTCCTGTAGGGTAAGATACCCAATTGAGTGGAAATGTTATTTCTTCTTTAAGCTAATTCTGATGAGTGTAAGGTTCACTCATGCCCCCTCACCACCCTCTCTTCCCTCCACTGTAAAAGTTTTTTCTTGCCTCTTTTATGTGAGATAATTTATCCCATTCTACCTCTCCTTTTCTCTTTCTCCCAGTACATTCTTCTCTCACCCTTTAATTTTATTTTTTAGATATCATCCCTTCATATTCAACTCACACCTATACCCCCTTTTATATATATATATATATATATATATATATATATACACACACCTTCTAACTACCCTAATAATGAAAAAGGTCTTTTCAGTTACAAATATCATCTTTCCCATGTAGGAATATAAATAGTTTAACTTTATTAACTTCCTCAAGATTTCCCTTTTCTGTTTACCTTTTTATCTTTCTCTTGAGTCTTATATTTGAAAATCAAATTTTCTATTCAGCTCTGGTGTTTTTATGCTTGAATTCTTCAACTTAACTGAATGTCCATTTTTCTTCCTGAAGAATTATACTCAGTTTTGCTGTATGGATTACTCTTGGTTGTAATCCTATCTCCTTTGCCCTCTGGAACGTCATATTCCAGGCCCTCCCATCCATTAATGTAGAAGCTGCTGAATCTTGTATTGTTCCGACTGTTTCTTTCTGGCTGCTCACAATATTTTCTCCTTCACTCTAGAATTTGGCTATAATATTCCTGGGAGTTTTCATTTTGAAATCTTTGTCAGGAGGTGATCAATGGATTCTTTCAGTTGCTATTTTACCCTCTGTTCTAGAATATAAGGGCAGCTTTCCTCAATAATTTCTTGAAAGATTATACCTAGGCTCTGTTTTTTGATAATGGCTTCCAGATAGTCTAATAATTTTTAAATTATCTCTCCTGGATCTATTTTCCAGGTCAGTTGTTTTTTTCATTGAGATATTTCATATTGTCTTCTATTTTTCATTCTTTTGGCTTTGTTTTATTTTTTTCATGATTTCTCATAAAGTCAATAGCTTCCATTTGCTCCATTCTAATTTTTAAAGAATAATTTTTTTCTGTGAGCTTTTGAACCTCCTTTTCCATTTAGGCAATTCTGCTTTTTAAGGTATTATTCTCCTCATTGACATTTTGGACCTCTTTTGCCATTTGGCCTAGTCTGATTTTTAAGTTATTTCTTCAGCATTTTTCTCTTTTTGGGGGGAGTCTCCTTTTGTGTCTCTTTTACAAAGCTGTTGACTCGTTTTTTATCATTTTCTTGCATTACTCTCATTTCTCTTCACAATTTTTCTTCTACCTCTGTTACCTGATTTTCAAAATCCTTTTTGAATTCTTCTATGTCCTGAAAATAATTCATATTTTTCTTGGAGGCTTTAAATGTAGGAGCTTTGACTTTGTTGTCTTCTTCTGAGTGTGTGTTTTGATCTTTCTTGTTATTATAGTAGCTTTCTATAGTCAGGGTATTTTTTCTGTTGTTTGTTCATTTTGCCAGCTTATTAGATGACTTTGAACTCTTTGTTAAAGTAGGGCTCTGCTTCCAGGGTGGAGGGCACACACCCCAAGTTTCAGGGGTTTTATGCATGTTTTCAGAGATACTTCTAGGGACCTGTAAGTTTTCAGTTTGTCCAAGGTGGAATGAGCTGAGAGAGGTGTTTACTACTCTCTTGGCTTGCATTCTGGTCTGTGAGTGACCGTAAATACTCTTTTCTGCCCTGGCACTGTGAGTAGGATTCCCCCTCCACTGTGGGCACAAGCTCTGGTGTGCTAATGCCCCTCCTCACCCGAGGACTACTCCCTAGGACTGTAACCTGGATCTGAGTATGGGCAGAGAAACAGAATTCTGCCTCAGTGCTAGCAAAGAGGGCCCTGTAATCTCCTTCTGACCATTTGTTCACCCGCTTTATTGTCTATGGACTGAGAGCTCTGGAAGCAGCTGCTGCCACTGTTGATTCAGTAACTTCCAAGGCCTGCTCCTGGTTTCCTGGGGCTGGGGCTATGCTGGCATGATTGCTCTGATCTGGGCTCTATTCTCACCCAGGTGCAACATACCCTTCCTGCTGACCTTTCAAAATGTCTTTGGCATCTGTGGGTTGAGAGGTATGGAAACTGTCACTGCTGTCAGTGATTCAGTTGCCCCAAGTCCTACTCTGGCTTTTCTAGGGTCCAGTCTGTGCTGGCTCAGCCTGTGCTGAATTTCACTCCTCTCTCACCCTGGTGCAATAGACCTCTCCTGCCAACCTTTAAAGTTATCTTGGGCTGGAAATTTGTTCCACTCAGGTATTTGGGGATGGTTCTGCTGCTCTAGAATTTGTTTAGAGTCATTTTTAAAGGTATTAGGAGGTGTTTGGGGAAGAGTTCAGGTGAGTCCCTGCCTTTATTCTGCAATCTTGGCTCTGCTTCACCTGTTTCCCTTTCTTTGGGCAACCTGATAGCTGAACATATTTATTCCAAATCAGCTTAGTCTACTGCAACTCAAAACTCCCAAGCTCAAGAGATCTACCTGCCTTAGCCTCCTCAGTAGCTAGAATTTTCAGGTGTGTACACCTGAAATACAGGTGGGAATACACAGGGACACTCCATTTTACAGATGTGAATCTTCTCTGGTGACCATGGAATGCATGGAAAAGTGAGGAGCAGTAGAAAGAACTAGCTTGACCTTAGACTGGGACTAAAGAGAGGATTATTAAAATTCAGGGGCTGGGACAGTCAAGTTTCATGAGTATTATGCCATCCCCTCAACCTTTCCCTGGTTTTGGAGAAGGGAGTTGGGTAGAGAATCCCACAAGGAGGAGATATGTTCTCCTTCCAAGGGAATTATTTCTCTTTCTTCTCCATACAGGCATTGATAGGACTAAAAATTTAGACTTGTAAGCAAGGCCTGGATAGTCTTCATTTTACTACTTCATTTTCCAGATGAGGAGTTATGACAGAGAGATGTTAAATGGCTCAGTCAATATCACATAGATTCGAATACAAGCCCTCTGACTTCTGAGCCAGAAGACTTTGCATTGTACCATGTACCTAAGGCTAACATTTATGTCTAGTTCAGTAATGTCCTGTTAGATATTTGATAAGAAGTTAACAAGAATCCTAAGCAAGAATGATAATAACTCTGCCAGAAAGAAGAAAACATTGCTAAATGGTACAAACCCAACTTTGGGGGGTGGGTGGGGCCAGAGTGCATAGATTACTGAGCCTGAAGGCAGGAAGACTCATTTTCCTGAGTTCAAATCTAGTTTCAGACACTTATTAGGTGGGTGACTCTGGGCAAGTAATTTAACCCTGTTTGCTTCAGTTTGCTCAAATATAAAATGAGCTGGAGAAGGAAATGGCAAACCACTCCAGTATCTTTGCCAAGAAAACACCAAATGGGGTCAGGAAGAGTTGGACACAGCTGAAACAACTGAACAACATAAACTAAATAAAGTACACAGGATGTGTATGTGTATCTATATACATATATATATATATATATATATATATATATAAAGAGAGAGAGAGAGAGAGAGAGGCATATATGTATGTATATTTATTTATATAATACATGCAAATACAATATAGGAAGAAAAACCATTTATTGAGGTCAGGGGCATTTCTTCATCTTTTGGTCTTCATTTCTCCAGTGCCTAGAACTATACCTTTCTTCCCCCTCCATGTAACAGGAAAGTGGCCAAGACTGACCAGACTTAATCGTTGTCTCCCTTGAATATTGGTATAGATAGAATCACTGAGGTACTGCATCATTACCATTCTTGTTCATACAGGATATCGTACCTACCTAAATGTGTCCTTCCAACTTATATATAGTTGCTATGTTTGTGTAAGCTTAGAATTATCCTATCTCAGATTAATGCCTCTTGGAAGTATGTCATTCTACTTCTAATTATAAAATATAGCTACCCCTAACTGCCTCTGGAGTTGTGGTCAGAACTGAATATGTGCTGTCATTCTTTCCAAGACCAGAACCAAACTGCTAGGATTCAAAGCAGTGGGAGAGGGAGGAGGCATATAGATTTTCAGTATCCTTTGTCCCTCAAATCAGTTTATATAGCATCAATAAACCATAATAATTAGATACCCTAGTGTGAGTCTTTGTCTCTATCTCTTGAAATCTCAAAATAGACAAGAAGACTGACCTCCGTCTAAGCTAATTTTATAACTAGGGTACATGATGTTTACAGCAAATTATCTTCCCTTATCCGCCCACTCTACCAAATAACTCCCCTAAAAGACTAATCTCTTTATCTCATTAGCCTAACATATTACAGAAAAATTACCCACAAAACTTTGTGAAGAAATTAGTCAGTTTTACTAGGACATCAAGTACGTGTTTACTATTTAAACATTAACAAAAATATATGCCTCAGGATTATGAGAACTTGCTTATTTATGAACTATATTTACTAACAATTCAGAAAATTATAGATCTGACTCAGTGCATTTTCCTCTCTCTCCATACGTAATATAAAATTAAATTTCTTCCTTTTCTTCCCTTCTGGGTGATTCATGATCACCAGGATGAATAGCCAATATCATTGAAGTATATTGAGGTTGTTTGTGCCAACACTAGATGACGCCAGCCTGGTATATATGGTAGCCTTTCTCTGTCAGGATATGAGCTGACACTTTCTGCCTGTAAGTACGCCTTTTTCTACCTCGTTTCTGCCCCACAACCTTTCTAACTTGCTGCTTCTGAACTGCTATAGCCTGGGACACCAGATAACCAAGACAGTTAGAATAAATGGAAAGGAAGAATATATAAATTCACTGTGAAGGCCCTAGGGGACTTTGCCACAAAATAAGTATGTAAACTTTAATGCATGAACTTTGTGGTATCATTTTTTTTATTGCTTAGGGCAGTTTCCTTTCAATATTGTAGATAATTGCGATTGCCAGATACATCACTTCTAGGTAAATGAAATATTATCACTCACACACACACACACACACATACACACACACACACACACTCACACACACACACACACACACACACACACACACACACACACACACACACACCCCCAAAGTCCTAAAAGGAAGAGTTAATTCAACTGAAGAAAATATGCATGACTGGGGTTATCTAGATGACTTCTCTAAATTGATTCAAATTTATTAAATTAACCCAAAATTTATTTGCCAGACACTTTGCAGGTCTAATTGAAAGTCTAATCTATGAAAGAATGAGAGAAGGAAAAGACTGCCTAGGTATATGCATGCTAGATACCATAGATAGCAGCATGATGAAGGAAGAAAAACAGCAGTGGACATACTTAGAAGTTCACAGGAGACAATATCCAAAAATTAAGCCAATAATAAACCTCCCTGGCTTAAATGTCTATATGCAAATGCCCAATGTTTAGGTGACAGTCTATTTCTAATTAAGGGAGGAAGCAGTCTCACAGTGATCAGAAAGAAGTACAAATTCACAAGCTGCAAGACAAGATAAGGAAGAATCAGAAATAAATGAACTCAATTACCCAGGGTTTGATAAACTTGAGAACTTAAATTACTTGAGGAAAGAACTCCCTACATGACAAGAACCGTTAGAAAAACTAAAAAGTAGTTTGGCAGAAATTAGGTTCAGACAAATACCTTACACCATATACAATAACAAAATCACAATGGTTACATGACCTGAATATAAACGATCATACCATTAAAAACAAAATTAAAAAAAAAACAAATTAAAAGAAAACCACATGTTACCTTCCGCAGCTATAGTTAGTAGAGAGGGTCAAGCACAAAAGATAATTGGATAATTTTAGTTACATGAAATTAAAACTTTTGAACAATAAAATCAGTGTAACTAAGATGAGAAGTAAAAGGGCCACTGGTGAAAAAAAAATCTCTGAATTAGAGCTATCAAGTAAAGGTCTACTATCCAAGATGTATAGGCAATTCACAGAAGTTTATAAGACCAAGAGTCATTCCTCACTGGGTAAGTGATCAAACACGTCAGTTACAAACTATTACTGACCACATGCAAGATTGCTTCAAATCATTACTAATAAGAACAATTCACATCAAAACTATTTGATGTTTTACTTCACATTCAGCAAATTGGCAGAGATGACAGAAGTGGAATAGTTAATGCTGGAAGGTTTGTGGAAAGACAGCTGGAGGTGGAGCTATGGCTTGCTCTAGCCATTCTGGAAAATAAATTGGAATTATGCAAAGTAAGTGATCAAAGTTTCTATAACCGTGTGTGTGTGTGTGTGTGTGTGTGTGTGTGTGTGTGTGTGTGTCTAATGGACCCCTTTGGTAATCTGTTGATGCTTTTGGAAGCATTTTCAGAATAATGTTTTTAAATGTGGAAAACAAAATACATAGTTACAAAGAAAATCGATTATAATGAAATAGTTATTAAATTTTTTAAAAAATTCATAGACCTCTGGTTAAGAAACCCCACTTTCTGTACCCTTTGACCCTATGTATGATGAGGCATTATACCCTAAGGAGGTGAAAAAAAGGAAGAGGGGAAGAGAGGTCCTTTATGCACCAAAATATCCATAGCACTCCTTTTTATAGCAGCAAAGAACCAGAAACAAAATAGAAGTCCATTGATTAGGGAATAACTAAATAAGTTGTGGTTCACATATGTAATACTGTATGTATTATATGAAACATATTACTGAGTAGTATACTGTATGATGAGAACTGTAAATATGAACAACACAGAGAAGCATGAGAAGACATGAATTGATACAAAGTGAAGAGAACTAAGAAAATACACACAATTACAACAGTATTCTTTCCAATAAATGGGAAAAATAAATCTGAACACCATATAGTTATAATGAGCAGGACGGGCCCCAAAGAAGAACTGAGAAAATGCACCTCCATCCTTTGCAGAGGCACAGGGACTATGAGTGTGAATATTGCATATACTGTTAAACTGAGTTGATATATTGGTTTGTTTTTTTTTTCCTTAACTCCTCTTTTTCTTGACTTTTCTTAACTTCTTTTTCTTAACTTCTCTTAAAAGGATGGCTCTCTGAGTAGAGAAGAAGGGAGGTTATATTTGGAAATGGAATTGATATAAGAACAAAAGATATCAATAAAAATTTTAAAGATCCCACTAAATTCTGAAAGGAAAACAAAATAAAATAGAAATTCACATGCTGTAAAGGACAAAGCGAAGATGGAATACAAGAAGCAGTCACTGTGGGTCTGATGGCTGGAGTGGTTCCTCCCAGCTCACAGCAGCAAGTTAGAGACTGTACTTTTGAGTGGTGAGTGGCTGAAAACAAACGTTGGGTGTTGAGTTGTGTGTGTGTGTTTGTGTTTAGAAATTGAGGCTGGGGATTTTTTTTTTGGAAGCTCATTGTGGTGGCTTGGAAAGCATGAGGTGGTTGGTGAAACATTGCCAGAGAAGGATTGGAGCTGTTCCAGGTGTAATTGTATTATGGTAGAGGCACAGCAAAACCCTGCCCAGAAGCAAACTGGAGGCAGCCAATAGGGGAACTCTGGAGGGAATTCAGAGAACACAGTGGTGAGACCCAGACGGCTTCCAACAAGTAAAGGGGCAATAGATGAAGAATAGGGAGTCAGCATAAAAAAATACTACAAATAAATAAGAAGTGGCTAGAGACACATCCAGGGCACTCTGATGTAGATGATGCATCCATTTCTAAATGAACTGTAGTGAGGAAGCTTTGTGTATACGTGTGCAGGAGAATAGCAAAAGTGGATGCGAAGCCAGTAAGGTGCTGTGTTTCCTGCTACCCAATTAGTGTGTGAAATGTGGTAATTGCTTCATCAGATACTGGTGAGGGGAGGGAGGAAGTTTTCTCTTCACCCCAGGTCTGAGTGAAAGTAGCCGATGCTTCTGTCCTTAGGTGGAAGTGGGGAAGGTACTGAAGGAGAGACCAGCTTCCCAACAAAAATCATGCTGCCTCTGGGGAGGCAGCATGGGTGGACCATCCTGAAATCTGAGAAAGTCCCACTTTCTAGGCATAATGTTTATTTTGGTTTTGATATTTTCTTCCTTCTCCTGGGATACAAGGGAGCAGAGAGAATAGTGCTGGGATGCTGGCACATGGGCAGCTAGGTGGCACAGTGGAGAGAGTGCTGGGCCTTGAGTCAGGATGACCTGAGTTTAAATCTGGTCTCAAACACTTACTAGCTGTGTTACCCTGACCTATTTGCTTTAGTTTCCTCATCTGTAAAATGAGCTGGAAAAGGAAATGGCAAAACCAGCCCAGGATTTTTGCCAAGAAAATCCCAAATGGGGTCACAAAAAGTCATACAAGCTGAGAAATGACTAAACAATAACAAGGAGTTGGGATATGGAGTAACAATGCTAACAACACAACATCTGACCTAGGAGCAGGGAAATCAGAGGGCTATGGAGACCAAACCCTCCCCCTGCTTGTACTACACTTAGTTAACACCACGAATCCTGAAGGCACAAAGCAGTAGCCATTCATGTTACATTAGGTGGCACATTAGTGGGTAGAGCATATGACCAAGGAATCAAGAAGGCCTGAGTTCAAATACAACCCTAAGTGCTTACTAGCTGTGTGACCCTGGGTGTGTCATTTAACCTCTATTTGTCTCAGTTTGTCATCTGTAAAATGGGGATAACGATAGCACCTACATTTCAGGGTTATTGTGAGGATCAAATGAGATCATTGTGAAGCACTTAGCATTGTACCTGGCACATGGTAAGTGCTATGTAAATGTGAGCTGTTATCATTATCTTGAAGGATAATTTCTAGGTTCTTTTTTTGATCATGGCTTTCAGGTAGCCCAATAATTTTTAAATTGTCTCTCCTGGATCTGTTTTCCAGGTCAGTGGTTTTTTTCAATGAGATATTTCACATTACCTTCTATTTTTTTCATTTGTTTGGATCTGTTTTATAGTATCTTGATTTCTCATAAAGTCATTTGCTTCCATTTGCTCCACTCTAACTCTGAAGGAATTATTCTCTTCAGCAAGCTTTTGAGATTCTTTTTCCATCTGGAAAATTCAACTTTTTAAGGCATTCTTCTCCTCATTGGCTTTTTGGGCCTCTTTTGCCATTTGAGTTAATCTATTTTTTAAGGTGCTATTTTTTTCAGCCAGGTTGTTGACTTTCTTTTCAAGATTTTCTTGCATCATTCTCATTTCTCTTCCCAATTTTTCCTCCATTTCTGTTGTTTGGTTTTCAAAATACTTCTTAAGCTCCTCTATGGCCTGTAATCAGTTTACATTTTTCTTGGAAGCTTTTGGTGCAGCAGTTCTGACTGTGTTGTCTTCCTCCCGTTCCATGCTTTGATCCCTTTTGTCCCTGAAAAAGGAATCTAAAGTTGGATTGCTGTTGTTGCTTTTCTTCCTTTGCCTGTTCATGTTGCCAGTCAATTACTTGACTTTTGGGCTCAGTACAACTCTGCTTTCAGAGGTGGGGGCTTTGTCCCAAATCGCTGGGGTTTTTGCAGCTGCCAGAGCTATTAGGAGGCCGCCATCTATGCAGCCCCCACCAGCTTTCACTCACTGGTCACGCACCTCAGGACCACCACCCCAAATCGTGATCCTGATCCACAGGTTAAGGCAAGAGCACTTAGCCTCTGAATGATCTGTTGGCCCCCCTGCAATCTGCAGGCCAGGAGCTCTGAAGCAGCCACATGGAGTACATGGCTCTGAAGCACCACTTCTTGCCCTGGGGGCAGTTGGCCAGACCCACTCCTTTCCCCCAAATTTAGCCGAGTTCCACTGACCTTTCACTTTGTCCTAGTTTCTTATGGGTTGATAATTATGGAAACTGCCATAGCTGCCAGCAATCCACTCTCTTGAAAGCTCCAGCTACAGCTTGTCCTAGCCACCCTGGGGCTACAGTCACAGTTTCAGATCAGGCTGGTTTCAGCTCCCAGAACGCTGCAATGAACCCTTCCTGTCTGCCTGCCAGGCTGCCTTCAGCAGGAGCCTTGTTTTTCTGTCATTTTGTGGATTCTGGAGCTCTAAAATTGTTTAGAGTTATATTTTATAGGTATTTGAGGTGGTTATGGGGGGAGCTCCCAGGGTTCTCCTGCTTCTATGCCACCACCTTGACTCTGCCCCTATTATTATCTCTTATGTGCTATAATTTGAAGGATGCCAGGAAGACTCACCTGTTCAAAACTACCTCCTGATCCCATTCCTGATACATTAAATCCTATCAGTAGAAGTTTATTCTTTCGATTGATTGTAACAAATTATCAACTGATTTAATACAGAGACATCTGGGAAGAGTAATACAGTAAACTATTAACGATTACTATCATTTTAATTTGAGTTAGTTTATCAAATCCCTTCCAAAGAGAAAGCATGCTTTTGGAAACAGACTTTGTAGGAAAAAATTACTGGACTTGAATTTATTTGGTAAGATCAGTACAGGCCCCCATTACTTTGGCTTCTCAGTTTGTAACCTCAGATTTTTGGTACTTTGGGGGTAAAAGTGCCCTCCAAGTCATAACTGGCAAGCCTCGACCAGTGCATTTACTCTTACTAATCAGACAGAAGATACACAGTTCATAACAAAGGCATTTTAAAAAAAGAGAAATGTTATAAAGATACTGACATAATACCCCCACCATGCACCTTGAGTTCACACTCTCAACAACACATAAACACTCAGGTGGGAAGATTATACCTACATAGGTATCAAAAGTGAGGCATTTGAATATGGGGAATATTTGTGATTAGAGTATCTACATGAAAGGCTTTTGTATACCCTCAAGGACCACCTGAAACCAGAGAGCATGCATGGAGGGGCAATTCATGACTGTAAAACTGTAAAAACTGCCATTGTCATCTGTGAGTATGATCACAACATTCTCTGTTAGACCTGCTTCCCACAAAGCCTTGAGTCTCAACTGTTTCTTGCTGAGTTATTATGGATCAGCTCTAGCTGGTCTTCAGATATATTTGGTTACCTGCTATGTTGTCCAAAATCCACCAGTGATGCTGTAATTAGAAAATAAGTCTGTCATTCAGAGGGGTTAGCTCTTTCTGACTGTTGATTTGGTCTTTTGGTCTTCTCCCATACCTCAGTTATAATCCTTAGTTGAAGTGCTCTCTTCAGAGTCATCTGCTGCTTAATCCTTCATATGTTGGAAATGCTGTGATTAACAAGCCTCTCCCTTATGAGCAGGACTAACATGATCAGCCATATTGTCTTTTTTTTAACAAATAGATATGATGTTGTCTGTATCTTTTCTCTCAGTCGATGGATGTGAATGAACTCTTTTCAGCTTTTTCAATCATACTTCTCACCAATGACTAAAAAACTTTTCCTCTTGGATAGGCTTCACTAGAGGATAAAAGAAAACAGTTTAAGGTCAAGTCTGATCTTTTACTGTCATCTTTCCCCTCTATAATGGTAATGGGAATTTGAAGATCTTCCCTGCCCCTTAATAGATCGAATGTAATCATATGGAGCCTGTGGTAGGAGGAGTTTGCTGAATGTGTGGGGCAGGAAATGAGTCAGAGCCAGTTAGAGTAGAGAGAGGTCAGGACACAGGCCTGTGAGTGTTTATTTGTGGGAAGACTGGAGCAGGCGGAAGGCTTTGGGAAGATGTTGCTTCCTGCAGTGATAAGGTATATTAACTTCTTTGTTGCTATGATGGATTTGGTTTTCTGGTGTTGGGATTTGGTTTTCTGGTGTCTGAATAAATGTTTTGCTTCTGTCTCCTATATGGAGAGTCTGTTATATTTTAATGATTGAGCACTATGCCGGCATATTCATAGTTCCTGTTGGTGCTGTGAATATTGCCTTGGCAATACATTTTCTCCACACATATTATCTGTACATCCTCATTGATACACATGCCACTGGCTCTGTCCCCAAACTACCATAGATTGCCTTTTGACGTTTTTGGTCTTTTATATGCTATTAATTGGAAATGTGCAAATTTAGAGAATCCATCCTGAATGTTCACATGGACTATTGGTGCCCAATCTGTGGTAAAGCATTTTAAGTGCATACTGGTTTGATCAGTGTAACTTGACTCTAACACAGTGATGTTATTTCAGTCCTTTTCAAGAACAAAGGACATCAACCAATTGGAAATTAATAAAGAAATCAGTCCTATCATTTATACCAAAATTTTGGGAAGTAAGTCATTCATTACTTTTATACAGAGGAGGTAATAGTGCATGAGGACGGAGGGTTTTATAACACATATCTAAATTCCAAAACCAATTTGTTTTCAGACTTCTTTCTGTCCTGGATGAGGAAGATAGTTTCCTAAAGTGAGACTCAATGGTCTTTTACACTTAATCATCTGCAGTCTAACCACAAAACGAAGTAGTTGTCTATAGCTTGACAATATTATTAAGCAGTTCATCTTTGCACTGGCCTTTATCTGTCAGTTCCTTGACTCTTCATCTTTTTGTAAATCTCAACCCTAGATTTTCCATATGATCTAGCTTTTTTGATCCAGTTCACTGAACATTGCCAAAGGAAGTAACACAGTAAGGCTGATTGGATCTAAGACAAATTTATGCTAGCTAATCTAACTGGGTCCTTTTGTCCCTCCCTAAATAATTTTCTATAACACTTCTCCTAGAGCAGTGGTCCTCAACCTTCCTAATGCCACAACCCTTTAATACAGTTCCTTGTGTTGTGGTGACCCCCAGCCATAAAATTATTTTTGTTGCTACTTCATAACTGTAATTTTGCTACTGTTATGAATCTATCTGATATGCAGGATGTATTTTCATTGTTACAAATTGAACATAATCCACAGGTTGAGAACCATTGTCCTAGAATCATTTACATATCTCCCATCCCTACTTCTCAATTATTAAGGATGTTAACTCATACTTAACCCAAACAAAACAAAACCAAAAATCCCTGAGGTCATCCATTAGGATCTCCTTTTCTCACTTCTGACCCTCACATTCCCTTAACATATTCCCCATCTATACCCTTTTCTCCAGTCTCAGAGGAAGAGGTGCTCCTTTTCTTCACCACAGCCAAACCCAACCTGGAACAGTGCAACTGACTTTACTCTCTTCCGTCTCTTTTCTTATTCTGCCCTTTAAATCATTCTCTTTTGATATAATGTTCAGTATTTTCCTATAGTCTCTTTTCACACTGCCTATAGACATTCCTAGATCTCCCTTTTTCTTAAAAAAACCAAAAAACAAGCACCTTCCCTTGACCTTGCCATATGTAATGCCAAGCAAAAGCAATTTCCAGGTTTGAATTACAAGCATAGCAAAATCCATTTATTCAGTGACAGATTAAGGTAAAACATTCACAGAAAAATCAAAATACAGCATAACTCAATAATTTAGTAAAGTCCTCAATTCAATTTCAAAGTACCAAGATCCAAGTAGCCCACCCCTGGGTGGTACATTTGTTTAGTCAGTCACCCAGAGTCTCTCTTCTCAAATGGAGGTTATTTTCTTATCATAAACAAAGTATATTCATTTGGTCAGTCAAAGAGCACAAAAAAGTCAAAAGTTTCCCACCCATGGATCACAACTGAATTACAATAATATCCATTAACATCAAGCACTTTCTCAAAAGGGATAGGAAGAGCACAAAAGGCCATCCACCTTTAAGCTACAACAAAGTTAAGATATCATCACAGCATTGAATACCCAAGGAGAGGTCCTTCCTTCATCTTGACAGGAGGCAAGTTCTCAGCAATCTCTGTTCCTGGGGAGACAAAGCTTAACAAAGCCACAAGATATATTGCCAGTGTCCTCATCAATCCAATCTCTGCCTGAAAAACAGTCCCAGAACCCCTGAAAACATCAGCAAGACCCTCTTCCAGGATTTCTGTAAATATACAACAAGAAAATCCTTTTTCAGGGCTTCTGAACCAACATCAAAGTTCCAGGACCTCTGCAACAACAGCACTGTCCTTCACCAGCAGACTAATCTGGCAAAACAACATCAAAACAGACAGACAAAATACTGGCACCACAGTCATGCCTCCTCAGTTCATGGCAGCTCCAGGTGGCAGCTCTTAAAAGTCCTGGGCAGCTCCAATTGGCCCTCAGCAGTCTCTCAGCAACTCTGGCTCCTGGCAATCTTCCTCTCTCGCCTTCTCTGCCTCCATGATACTGCTCCCCAAAAATTCTTCTGCCCTCCTCTGCTTGGGCCTTCTCTCTGCTTGAGCCTCTCTCTAAATCCATGGCACCAGCTCCTCCCAGTTCTGCTCTCTCTCTTCACGTCAACAAGTCCATCCCACAAGTGAGATTCACAAGCTCTGGGTTTCAACACTAAACCTGAAAACCAAGCCAATATAGGCAAAGAGGTTAGGGTTGTTCTGGAGACCCCAAAATACTGACAGGCTGGGTCCTGCCGAAAGAATTAGATTCAAGTCTTCTCTCAGCCAAAGAAAAGTAAAGTTTATTGAAAGTTCACCATGTGGGGTAGACTCTTAAGGAGCCTAGGTATCTGTGATGCTTGCATTGGGCAAGCAGGACAGAGTAAGTCTGTCACAGATCAAGTCTGTGCTAAGCCATTCTATGGTGCTCTCACACCACATGGAGGGAAGAAGGGGTCTTCTGTACAGAGGAATCTAGGGGTGGTTTAGAGGAGGAGTTTGGGGGAGGATCTTCAAGAGGAGTTAATGAGGTCAATGCAAGGGTGGATTGATATTTTGATAGGCTCAAGGGTGGGAAGCAGATGGATAATGGAGGGCGAGGCTAGTAACAGAGATTCGGGCCCAGCCATAACTAAAAACTTATAGCCTCTGCAAATGCCTCATCAAGTGGGAAGATTTAATCAGACTTCAAGGGGGTTTCCCAAGCCGGTACCTCATCACAGGAGGATCTTTAAATTCCATTATCATTACACCATCCCCTCAAGATATTCTTCTATATCTATTCATTTCAGCAATAAATTATTAGTAAGAAGCTGTTTAGACTCATTTCATACATTTTCTCACCTCCTACTCCCTTCTCCTGATGCATTTACACAAACACTAGGCTGATTGCATCAAAACCTAGAAAACTACAGAGGCTCCTAAACGAAATCCATATCTACACAAAAGAATCCAACTAAAAAACTAAAAAAAAAAACTACACATGAGAAATATCTATTGTCTAGACTATGAAATGCAAGGAGATATATAACCATGAAACTCTTCCATTGATATCCCTAAGATATCTCTAAGATAGACACAATGATGAACCTGGACCTGATGTCAAATAGGAGGATGGGTTGAGTAGCATTTGAGAAATTACAGCATGATTTTAAAAATTCTAGCCTTTTCCTTGAGATAAAGAAATAGCTTTTAACACCAAAATATTTCCAGCAATGCTATATGACTGTGAGTTACAGAATGTTATATTCTTTGAAGAATTAAAGTTGAAAGTTGCCCAAAGGCCAACAGAGAGATAAATAGTTTAGACTGGATAGGTTATAATATTACCAATAGAGTGGTTGGGTGGCACAGTAGATAGAACTCTATAGGACACCTAGAATCAGGAAGACCCGAGTTCAAATTCAACCTCAGATACTTACTAGCTGGGTAACCCTGGGCAAGTCACTTAACTCTGTTTGCCTCAGTTTCTTCATCTGTAAAATGACCTGGAGAAGGAAACAGCAAACTACTCCAGCATCTTTGCCAAGAAAACCCCAAATGGAGTCACGAAGAGTCAGACACAATTAAAACTACTGAACAGGATTAACAAAAAAAAATTATGAAAGAATTTCTGCGTAAGGGAAGTAGAGTAAAGGAAATCATTGGAGATGTGTGATGAGAAAAGATGGTGGGCTCATCATGGACAGCAAATCCATGAATAAAAGATGACCTGAATGCTGAATGACACAATGTCAGAGTATCCAGAGAGAGATGTCCAGTGTGTTTGGAGGACACCCTTGGGGAACTTATGAGAGGGAATGGACAAGAGTCGTATGGGATGAAAAAGTGTGAATGGGCTGCAATGCTGCTTACCACTGAGATGCCAGTTCCATCATAGTGCCAAAATAACATATTTATATAACACTTGGAGTTTTTTAGCACTGTTTTTTCTAAGAATAAAAGTAAATATAAGAATGAAGAAGTCATTGATCAGTCTTCATCAAAATACCATCGAATTTCCTTTTCCAGGAAACTTCATCCATCTGCTTTTTAGAACAGAGCTCAGTAATACTCAGATGCCCTCTGGGTCACATTCCGTCTTCAAAAGTGTGACGTTTATACCTCTACCCCCCCAAGTTTTCTTTTGCTTTTTCCCTTTCCTTCTTTTCTTTTTTCAGCATTCGATGTTTTATGTCTTTTCTGCCAATGGGTTAGACCATGAACACTGCTTGGATCTGTTGGTAATACTCTGGGTTAATAACAACAGTTGCCACTTATAAGGCCTTTTTTATGGCCTTAGAGTTGTATTTGTATACAATACATCATTTTATTTATTAGGTAATATACCCCTCTCCCCAGCCTAGGGTCTTCACAACAAAGAACTGCAGACTCACACAGGCCTAGATTCAATCCTGGAAGCCTGACCCCACACAGTGGTCAATGCTCTTTCTTGCTTTGCCCCAATCCCAAGGAAATTCAAGAAGCACTAAAATAAACCTTATGCACGGCTCATATCTAGTTTAGCAAGTAAACAGGGTGTCTTCCTAGAAAGGTACTCTATATAATATGGGTTTCTAGCTTAGAACATTCTAATTCACTGCATGGAAAATGCATAGAATTCATAGGACTCTCATGAATAAATACGAGAAACAAAGCATCTCATACAACCCTTTACAATTTTTATTCCCCCCAGAAGATAAAGACCCTTCTGCGGACAACTGAACAGATATTTAATATTTATCTGTGACCATGGTTACCAAAGCTTGCACTGTGGTGAACTCACAGGGGGTCCAACGAATATTTTTAATTTCAATGAAACACGACAATACTCAACATCTGTTAGAAACTGGTAGTTACAGTTTCATCATAAGGTCTCCATATATTTCTTCTGACCATGTTCTTGAATGGTTGAGATTTGGTTTTGTTTACTTATTCTTTCAGCTGTGAACTTTCTTGTTTTTGGTGTTATCAGTGATTGTTGTGATATAAAGGAAGTACCATGTGAAAATAAATGTGGAACAGGAAATGTGGGTGGTGGTGTCCAATTTGATTCCATAGTTTGAGGAGTTATGCAGTGTCCAGCTATTTAAGCATAAAAACATTATTTCAATTTAAGTGCATTATTCTTCAAACAGCTACTAAATTGTTAGAGTATAAATACTTAGTGAGTTATTTGACCTAATTATTTAAATAATGGAACTGTTTGGCATTTCTTTTGGCCTAGGGATGCCTTGAAAAAACTTACTGAAATACTAAAGTCACTGCGAATTTAGAAAGCTTGGGAACCTTTGACTTAGGACCTTCACTATCTAAGAAACTCATGGTAACTGTCATAGAAAGTTTATAGCTTCCCAAACTCCTGGCATCTCATCACACGGCTTTCTTTAGTCCTTCAGGTACAAGATTCTCTTTGTGTTGGGTACTTCTTCGATAAGAATGCTATGAAGAAAATCTTCCTCTGGGGATCTATTGCTTAATTCTGGAATTTAAGAGCCCTAAAACTCAGGGTGAACCTGAGGTAATCCAGCCATGAAGTAACCTAAAAGGCTGGAAACATTAATTATTCAGAATCAACAGTAAGTATGTCTGCTATAAGCTATTGCTGCCACTAGAGGGAGTGGAGAGAAATAGCTGCCCCACATCCCAGAAGTCTAAGGGAGACAAAATGACAGACTAGATTCCAAAGGGAAGGGCCTCCTTCTTAATGTCTACAAGAGGGAGGTTCCTCCCACTAGGGAGTGTCCCTCTGATACTCAGTCAGCAGTCATCTTCAACACAGTTCCCCAATCACAGAGGACCAGTCAGGGGTTCACTGCATCCTTCTAGTGAGTGACTGATGCTCATCACTCAAAAAGAGGTCAAGTACTATCTTCAACTCCACTAGAGGGTCCTCTTTCTGACAAAGGTTCAAATGCAACCATTTCTCTTGATCACCCTTCCTACACTTGGTAGGACAAGTAGTATGAGCCTATTTAACAAATGAGGAAATGGAGATTCAAAGAGGTGATCACGTTTCATCTAACATCAGAGACAGGATTCAAATTTATGTCTGTCCTAATTGATTCCTCTTCTTTTTAACATTTTTTTTCTTTCACAACCTTGCTTCTGTTTTCACTTTAGTCACATTAAGTTTTGAATTTTTCTCAGACATAGATTCATGCTCCATAATGATATTTCATTTTTTTAACAGAGGGTCAGACATAAAGCACAGCTCTCCTCCAAAGATATGTTTTCTTAAGGCACCAAGTGAGAGCAAGTCTCACAGAGTATTCATGATCCATAGTAAGGGACAACAAGCACCATCTGTGTCCATTGCTTAGAGATACTGACCAGATTTGTCTTGACCTCAAAAAAAATTCAAAGATGCCTATACATTCTGAAAGTTGTTCAGAAACTGAGATACAAATCAAAACACTTTTTATGCTAGCTTCCTTATGTAAAGAGAACTTTTACTTTGTAAAGTTGCTATATTGTCTATCCTAGAAATATTAATATGGAGTAAGTAATAGGAACTTGAAATTAAGGCATACTACAGTGCATATTCCTATCCTAGTTCTTCATAGTGATTAGCTTAGGAGGAGCTGGTATAAAGCAGGAGGAATCTGAATTCAGATCCAGAGAAAAGCTCCAACTCGGAACCATGAAGGCACACTGAAACCAAAGTAAAGATGAACAGAAAGGAGACCAAAGAAAACAGTGAGCCAGAAGCCAGAAAACCACATCAGAGAACAGAAATACTAGAAGACAGGGCAAGGAAGGAGAGATAGTAAACAGTTTGACATTATACTGTCTCCTATTGAGTCTTCTCAACTCCTGATCTTGTTGCTACTCATGCCTTGCCAAATCTCAGCTCTGTACTACTCCTACTATCCGCCTCTTACACTCCTACTTACATGCTGCTGAATGATGCTGGGGAGAGTCAAAATAACTGTGTCGACTGGATCAATTAAAAATTTATGTTATCTTGTCTCAACTGGGTCCTCATTGTAACAAGGCAATCCTTTTACTCTTTCCCTTCCTAAAGAATGTTCTAAGACATTCTCCACAGTGACTGTTTCAAACTTCCTCTTTTTACCTCAAGCCTCCTGCCCTCACCCTTTCCAGCACTCTCTTAGAGGACCTCAACTGATATTTTACCAAGAAAACAGAAAATTCACAAGTTTCCTCTTCTCTACATTTCAATATTGCTTGACATCACTCCCCATTCCACTCTCTGTTCCTTTATTCCAGTATCTGATGAACAAGTGACTCTACTTATTACAAAGTTCAACCCCTCTTGAACTTTGATCCCATCTCAACTGGCAGATTATCCCTTATAATCATTCTCTGTCTCTGTCTTTCTGTCTTTCTGTCTCTGTGCCTGTGTCTGTCTGTCTGTGTCTCTGTCTGTGTTTGTGTCTCTGTCTGTCTCTCTCTCTCTCCCTTTCTCCCTCACCCCCAATCTGCAATCTCACCCTATCTACTGGTTCATTTCCTACTACCTAAAAATATGCCCAATTATCTTTAAACCTTAAAAACAAAACAAAAACCTCAACTGACCTCACTATCCCACTAAGCAATTGTCCTATATCTATTTTCCATTACACAAACTCATTCACTTCTAAACCCCTTGCATTCTGACTTCATCATTCCACAGGTACTGTTCTCACTGGAGTAACCAATCCTCACTTGATTTCCAAATCCTATGCTTCTTTCTTAGCTTCATCCTTCTTGACTTTTCTATAGCATTTGACGCTCTTGACCACTCTTGTGAATACTCTCTTCTCTCTAGGTTTTTGTGACCTGGCTCTCTTAATTCTCCTCCTATGTTCTGATCACTCCTTTTTAGTCTTCTTTGCTGAATCATTCTCCCAGTTTCTTAATCTGATTGTGGATGCATCCCAAAGCTCCATCTTGGACCTTCTTCTCTTCTCTCTCTACATTCTATTGGCAGTCTTATTAGCTTTTATGGGCTCAATTGTCATCTCTCTACAGATGACTCTTATATATCCAACTATAGTCTTTCTCCTGATCTCAATGCTATACCACCAAATGACTACTGGATGTTTTGAACTGGATTCAAGGAGGCATCTTAAAGTCAAGATGTCTAAAACATCACTCCCACACCACCCCCATTAAATCCATTCCTCTTCCAAACTTCCCTATTTCTGTTAAGAATACCACCATCTTTCCACACTCAAGATCATAATCTTGGAGTAATCTTATAGCTTACAGATCCAATCATTGCCAAATCTTTATTCTAACTCCACAATATCTCATACCTGTACTATTCCAATAGCCACCTAATTGGTCTTTCTGTCATGTCTCTCTCCTCTCCAATCAATTCAACTGCCTAAGTATTTTTCCTAAATCATGTTTCTAACCATGTCATTCTCTCACTATTTAAACTGCAGTGATTCCCTATTGTGTCTAGTATCAAATATCAACTTCTCTATTTGACACTTATAGCTTTTTATATCCCTGCTCTGCAACTCCCACTGCATCCAGGGCCATCTCCAGTTGTCCTGATCCATATCTGGCTACTGGAACCAGATAACACTGGAGGAGAAAATGAGTCTGATGACTTTGCCCAGCCCTCCTTCACTTAAATCCAATTAATTTGCATATCATAGCTTCACCTCCCTGATGTCATGGTCCTCTTTAAGAAGGAAGGACAAACAACAACAATAATTATACTCCCCTTCATACACTCCAGGGTCTAGCCAAGTTGCCCAACTGACCTTGCTGTTCTTCATACATGAACTCACCTCCTGTTCCTTTAACTTTGCAAAGGGTGTCACTAGGCTTGCATGCTCTCCCTTCTCACATAAGCATTTTAGAATCTCTGTTTTCTTTCAAGGATCTACTCAAACGCCACCTCCTGTATAACACCCTTTCTGATCACATCAGTTGCTAGTGCCAGCTCTCTAAAATTACCTTACATTTACTTTGTATATACTTCTGTGTATATATGTTGTTTCCCTTGATGAAACATACATTCCTTGAGAGCAGGGACTATTTCAGTTTTGTCTCGATATTCTCAACACCTAGAATAGTACCTGGTTCTTAGGTGTCTAATAAATACTCTCTGATTGAATGAGATACAAGATCCAGATAAATAGCAGTGTAGGAGATGAAGGGTCAGAGGAGGTGAATGGAAGCCATAATTGAGGAACTAGAAACAAGAAAGGATACTCTTTCCCTAGTTGGAATGTGAGCTTCTTGAGGGCAAAGGGACATAGTGAATAGCAGGTATTATGCTCTGTTAAATGCTTGATTCATTTGTGCCCTCAAGGAAGTGACAATCTACTCAGGAATGTGTATTGAGAAAGATTAGAAAGCAATATAGGAGGATCCAACGGGAATTTTTTTTTTAAAAACTGTATTTGAAGTCAGAGATTGTAGTTTCAAACTCTAGCCCTGGTACTTATTAATCTTCGTTTGCCTGCATGACCTTGGAAAAGTCACTTAACTTCTCTGTACCTCATTTGAGGAAACCATAGTTTTCTCATTTGTAAAACAAAGGGGTTGCACTAGATGACCTCTAAGTTGTCCTCCAGTTCTAAACCCATGGTCCTTAGCACATAAGGAAATTGCACAAATGAGATTTTGATGCTATCTTATTTTTTCCCTTTACTTTTATTTTTACTTTTTTTTAGGGAAAAAAATAGTGTACCCTTCCTAGGAGGTCCTTGATGAATGCCTATTCCTGCTGACATTTTTTTAACATCAGCATTTTCCATCACACCAGAGCTTGATGATAAAAATTGCAATGCCATTGATGAAAATGCTGCTGTTCAGCACTCCCAATCTTGATACTGATCTATCTCCTTCACATGCACAGAGCGGCATGTGAGGCATAGTTTAAAGAAATGACATTTTACAGCTCAAAATGGGGGATGATTTGGGTTTTAGGGAAACTGACAATTGGGAGCTAACTTCCTAAGAAGGGTGCAGTGTGGAAACAGACACCTGCCCTTTCCGCCTCTTGTGTACTGGCACAAGTAACCCAAAATTTGTACTCGCCAATTTGTTCCTCATTTGCATCTGTAAGTGCCAGTTGGCAGGGTAAAGCTCATGTTTTTAAACACTTCAGCAGTTCTCTATGCACCCATTTGAGTGGGTGCCTCTATTGAAGTCCTGTTGCAATTTAGTTTGCTTTTTCTGCCATTTCAAAATAGAGTCACGAGTTCAGGACCTCATCCAAGAAGATCCAGAAAAGACTTTCTTTTTGGGGGGTGGGGAGGGAGTGGAGTTTTTCCTCCATTCTATGGCCCAGGTCATTGTATGTACAAACACACTGTACTACCAGGTCCAGAGTTCTTATTTCATAATAATAGTGACAGTGAATATATGGAAGTAAAATGACTCTTGGAAGAATTCTGAGAATTGTCTATAGAGGACCAAATACTTGATTATCTTGGCCTTTCTGACATCTGTCAGCATCATGCAATTTTCATTACAGAAATGGAGCATAATTTGTCCATATTTCATTGCTTAGCCTTCCAAATTCCTGGCTCCTACTTCTGTACTTAGTTCAACCCTAATTAAAAAACACTAAGGCTGCACCTCTGTGACATCAGTGCTCCATTTTCTTGAGGAAGAAAACAGTGGATACACTTGTGGGCAGAAGAGATATAAGAGCAAACCTGGATTGGTGCCAAAAGACATTTTAGCTTAAGTCTCCCATGGGGACCAATCTGTTCAGTCATAGCTGAGGATGTTGCTCAGAGAAGACAGTGCCTTTGGTTAATGAGTATGCTATGCTACAAAGTTAGTTACAGAAACTTCTTCTCATTCCCGTACTGAACTTGTTTTGGCAACTACACATGCATGACTGGGTCTTTAAGCAACCAGTGCTAGATCCAAGGCCAGGGGGAGCTACTCCTTCTCAGAGGAAGATTTCCTTTTTTTTCTGTTCCTCAGATATCTTAGGATAATGGTGGGAATGTCAGAATAGAATAGGGGCAGGCAGTATATAACACCAAGTTGGGGTAGGTGGATGTGAGGACACCAATGAGCACTTTAGTAATCTAGACCAGACTTTGTCATCAACCCTTGACAGGGATTGGACTTTTGGAGAGCACCAACCCAAAGAGAAAAAGAAAAGTTACGGAGACACAATGAAGAATTGAACCATAGGAGAGTTAGGGCAATAGAGGACAGAAAAGAATGCAGACCGGGGAGGTCAAGGTGAGGTGGTCAGGGAAAAGTAATCATACAGTCGTTTCTTTTGCCTTAAATTTCTTTCCTCAATTATATTTCTGTATCAAGTTAGATGCGTTTTCTTCCTCCTCTTTTTTTCTCTTTTTTTTCGTTGCTTTCTGCTTCTGCGTATACTTGGGTGAAGTGAGAATCCTGTCCATAATAGAATTTGTGATTAAAAAGCTATTCAGGAATGCCAGAGAGCCATGCCATCATCCTAACCGATATTTAATATGGTAGCCAAATATTTGAATTTGCTTTGCATGCATTTAGTTGAACCTCACTACAACCTTGTGAGGGAGGTGTTTCAAGTGTTCATATTTCCAACTTATAATTGAGGAAATTGAGGTTCATAAAGGTTAATGGTCTCAGAGCTACTTAATGTTGGAAGTGGAATTCTTCTTCTTCTTCTTCTTCTTTTTTTTTTTTTTTTTGCTTTTTGGAAGGCAATTGGGGTTAAGTGACTTGCCCAAAGTCACATGGCTAGTAAGTATGTCAAGTGTCTGAGGTAGGATTTGAACTCAGGTCCTTCTGATTCCAGGGCTGGTGCTCTATTCACTGCACCACCTAGCTGCCCCTGGAAGTAGAATTCAAACTGGTGTCTTCATGACTCTGAATTTAGCATTCTATCCTCCATGTAATGGCAAACTTTTTGCTCAAGTCAGCAAGATTCCATAGGTTTCCATTGAATAGGCATAATCAGGGAATGTGTGTCTTCAGGCCACATGGCAGTCAGCTATTTTCTCTGGAGTCTGTTCTGTGGAAACAGTAAGACCCTATGATTTAATAATGTATAGAGGAATTTGTCATCCCTGAATTCCCCAGTTTGGCTGTTTGTGCAACCCAAACCCACTGCCAGGCTGCAAAGATGCCAACTAACTTCATGTTCTATTACCAAGAACCAAATTTAGTCAAAGATTGATATAAGAATATAAGGCATCTATTAATATTTAAAATTATTAGTCTAGTAGATAAAAGTTATTGTTTATTTCTATGGGATTATGGCTAGTTTTTCCAAATGAATGAATAAAAAATACATTTATTAAGAACCTATTATGTTCCAGGAACTGTGCTAAGTGCAGATACTTTGCCCTCAACGAGGGTACATTTTAATAGAGGAAGATAATACATATAAGGAATTGGTGGTCAGAGAAGTGTTTTAGACAGGAAATTCAGAGGGAATGCTTTTTGGAGACATAGAACAATTAATTGACACATCCTTTGCAGGAATGATAGTGTTGATTCCATTACTGTTCTCACTTGGAAGGAGGGGAGAGGAGGAGATGACATGATCATAGTAGCATGGCTGGAGTTGGTTGGGAAGTGGCATTGTGAGCCTGAGTCTGGGCAAGATAAGGTGAATGCTCACTGATCAGAAGCCCAGGGTTTCAGAGGTGGGAGCCTGTATTCTGATGTGAGGTAGAATTTGGAGTGTAGACAGAATGCCTCTGAGGTGACCAGGATTATATCTATCTTCACACTTCTGTTTCCTGGTATGCTAAAGTTGAAAACAACAACAACCTGGGGAATGGGCATTAAGAAGACAGATTTACAAGCAAAATTAAATGAGATTCAACATTAAAAGAAAAAGCTCTGTCTAATTTATTTGACCAAATGCATTTCAGGTTCAGGCATCTCACTAACCTAGGATGATGGAGTACAGGTGAATTTCACCCTATCATATATGAGTTTTCCTGTATAGCTGCATGTATACTGAATTTCTGAAAACAAAATTCTATATAAATCCTCTAAATAAGCTTGATATTAAGGTAATTGGGGAAGGGAAAAAATAATCTTTTCCCATCTTCCTTCCTCAATTTATGCTGTGTAGTTTTAGTTTTGGGCATCTCCATATTGTCTATGTTAGTTGAACTCTCTCACATAAAGTTGGAACTAGGATGATCTCCTGGTAGGACCCATGTACCTGGATTTCCCATCACAGACAAAGAGCTATTTATATTACTTACTAGGCTGTTCTCTGTATCTTTAAAAATCAACAAATGTTGAAACAAGTGAGACCGTCCCAAGTGGGTCACTGTGGGGTGGGGAAGGACCGCATGATGCCACTTTCCCCAGGCTTTCAACATTTTTTAACAAGTGATTTTGTGAAATTAAAATGAGCATCAAGGCCATTCTCTTTGTCTTGGGGATAGTGGAGGTGGGAAGTAAAGAATCTTGAGAAACGTTGGGGTAGAGGAGATTTTTAATTGATCACCATTTGACAATCTGTTATTTATTTATCTTTGAGCCACATGTCAAAGACTCATTCTTGAGATCTTTCACAGCTGCCAAAGTGGAATACCCACCATACCCAAGCCTACAGTAATATGTTCAATTTGCTGGACCCTTGGCATAGATCTGGAAGCAAAGGAATTGTATTACGGCCTCTTGTCATGGAATTGCATTTTGTCTAAAGTGATCTACTGTGGGAATGAGGTCACAAAGGAGAATACAGATAAGGAATGGACAGAGCCTACAAAATGAAATGAAATGACATTTATAAGACAACCTCATCTCCTTCTTAGGGTGGGAATCAAAAATACCTTCTGGAGCTTCTGGAGTCTGGGAGTTTACTTCTCCCTGGGAATAATATGAACCTCTTTTTTGGGAGTCAGCTCTCTCTTTCTCTCTCTCTCTCTCTCTCTCTCTCTCTCTCTCTCTCTCTCTCTCCATCTCCCTGCTAACTATCTCTCACTCTGTATTTGTCTCTGTCTCAATCTCTCTGTGTTTCTTTGTATGTCTGTCTCTATCTCTGTCTCTGTCTCTTTCATCCTATGACTATCTATGACTATCTCTCTATCACTTTCTCTGTATCTATCTCCATCTCTCTGTCTCTTTGTCTCTGCCTGTCTGTCTCTGTTTCTATCTCTGTCTTATTTCTTTCTCTCTCTCTCTGTCTCCCTATCTGTCTTTGTTTCTGTCTTTATCTTTCGGTTTCTCTCTGTATCTTTGTGTCTCTGTTTGTATCTGTCTTCCTGCTTCTGTCTATGTCTCTGTATGTGTGTCTCCATCTCTGTTTCTCCTTCCTGTTTTGTCCTCCCCTCTTAATCGGCCCCTTGGCACAGGCAGTCACTTCCTAAGTCAGGCTTCTTCCTGCTTTCTCCTCTTTCACAAACATCTGGTCCATTTGTCAGATACTATTCTGTTCTAAGGAGATGGTTCAGGACTCCCCTTTCTTCTGTGCTTCCTATCAAATAGCCAAGGCTACCCCTTAGCAGCTATGGTTTTATTCCAGGATCTCAGAGCAGATTTTTCATGCATAGAATGAACAGAAACCCAAACTCACAAAGGGAGTAGGCCCAAACCTCTGGCTCAGTCCTCCCGTCCCCTCATGCTGGCCATTTACTCACCATACTTCACATCCAATCTGGCCTAGACAAAATAAACAAACATCTCTTCCAGAACCATGGAAAACTGTGCCCTTTGCAACTCCCTCCCATTTTGAGCTGGCTAAAATGGTGAATCTGGCTGTTTTTTGCACAACTGCAAGGTATTTGTGTCACCTGCCAAGCGAGCAGAGGGTTTGGAGCCTGCTGCTGCAGATAATGAATTCGGTCCACTGTCTTTGTCCATGGTTCAGAAAGACCAATAGCCAATACCCCAGTATGGAAATGTCCATGCCGCTGTCAGCATTGTCAGCAAAGCCCTCATTGAAATGTAGGTGAGCCAAAAGGCCCGGGAGTCCATTCCTTGCTATGTTGTGCCCCCTTGTGTTCAGTATGTCACTTGTGCCTGAGATAGCTTGACCACACACTTGGTCACAGTAGAGAAGAATGAATGAAATCCTCCATAATTCAAAACCTGCCTCAGCTCAAGGTGCAAATGAAAATTGTCCACCTGTATTTTTACCCAAGCAATTCAGAAACACCACCTCGAAAACCCTCCCACAAAATAACAAGTAGCACTTTAGCTGACTCTCACCAAGAGGACAGAATCCAGAGAACTGGCGTGCTCCTTGTATGGGACAATCCTCTAGCCCAAGATATCAGGGACAAGATCTGCTTAGCAATTCAAGCATGGATGTGGCAGCACCTTCAAGCCAATACCTTCCCAACCCACTTGCAAGTACCCTTAGCAATGCCATAGGCCTCTAAAGACATCCTTATTCATTCCCAAGGTATGTCTGCCCAAGATAAAATACTCCCTTCTTCATCCCTTTAGGTGGGGGCAAGATCAGGAACATATAAGAGATCAAGGTTAGGACACTGACCGTGCTATTCTCCACCCTCCTTTCTACCTGTAATAAAGTAGAATAATAATATCAGTAAAGGACCAGATGGGTCAATTGATGCAAAAATTTGCTTGGTCCAAGATATTCTTAAATTCAAGTCCTTCTACTAATCACTACCAGAACCCTTCTGGCTAACTCAAACCTCAAAGGTCAAAACTTTGGGCAACAGAGTCAAGCTCCAAAAGTATTTTATTTTATTAGCCTTGAATGTTGAGCTGAATTTAGTAAGATGAAATTTAATATAGATAAATATAAAGCCTGTGGATGACACTGTAATGATTAAAACAAGTCCTAGAATATGGCAGAATCTCCTGGGAGAAACTAATAGTCACTCAAAGGGATTTGGCCTGACCATCCACACAGGAAAGGTAAGTAGATGAAGAATGTCCATTACCCACATAATGGTATGGATTTAGATCAAAACCTCATAGAACTTATCCCCCAGTGTATGGGACAGTCAGCACAAGTTGGATCCAGAGTTGAACAGAGAGAGGAAAATAGTGGGCTATATTTCCTTTAGGAAATTTCAATCTTCATTCATGACCCTAAACTTCCTACAGGAAGAAAAAAAACAACATTTTTTTTTAATGCCAACATTTTACTACTGGATGACTGCAGACATGGAATGTGGCAATTACATGGTCAGATTTGTGCTTCGAGAAGATCAGTTTGACAGTAAAGGGGAGTGAAGAGAGTCTTGTGTCAAGGGAGGCCAAACAGAAGACTACTGCAGTAATCCAGGGGTGAGGTGATAAGGGCGTACTGCAGAGTGGTAGTAGTGTCGGAGGAGAGAAGGGGGCATTACCAAGGAAGAAAAGACAGGACTGGCTACAGATTGGCTAAGTGGGGTGAGAGAGAGTCATGAGCCAAGAATGACTTCTAGGTTGTTAGCTGAGTGACTGGAAAATGATGATACTCTTGACAGGAATATGGCGGGGGGGGGAAGTTTTGGGTGGGTAAATGAGTTCATTTTTGGATACCCAAACAAATCTTAAGTGAGAGAGAGAGATTCATAGATTCAGAGTTTGAAGGAATCTGAAAAAGTCATTGCATTTAACATCCAGCATTTAGCATAGTGCTTAATATATAGTAAGCACTTAATAAACGCTTGTTGGTTATTGACTTGTTGACACTTTGATCTTACAGATGAGGAAACTGAGGCCCAGACCATTTGAGTGACAACCAATGAGTTGCTGAGGTGGTGTCAGAGGTGTGTGGAGAAAAGACTCCATTGTCCTCTAGGGCCAGAAAGGATAAGGATGCGGTGCCATTACAGGATGGAAAAGTCTGTCATGGGAGAACTTAGTTTTAGAGTCACCTCCTCCGGGACTCTGTAAATATGTGTGTGTAACTTTTTGTGGATTAGACCCGTGATTTTATTACTCGATGAGGAAACTCCCTCTATTTATACAGGTTGTCACCTGCCCTGAAACTAATATGCTTTGAGAGTTTCTTGAGACACCAAGAAGATATGTTATATTAGGTCATGATTTATTTATGGTCCTTTCCCTTGTTAATAAGCCTAAAACAAAACACTCTTGTGGTCTGTAGCATGTGGAGACAACATAGAAGGGAAAGAGTGAAACGAGGGCTAAGAAAACATGTTCTGAGTCCATGGCGATGGCTGACAGCATGGCAGGGATACAGGGAATTCTATTTCAGGCTTGGGGCAGGTGACAAAATAGACAAGTTGAAAACTTCTGGTGAATAATGCATTAAGATGGTGGATAGTCATTTAGCTTTCTGGCAATGTAGAACAATGCTAGGTGGCTCAGTGGATAGAATGCTGAGCCTGGAGTCAGGAAGACCTGAGTTCAATATGGCCTCAGACACTTAGCAGCTGTGTGGCCCTGGGCAAGTCACTTAACCTCTGTTTGTGTCAATCCATTAGTGAAGGGAATGTTAAGCCATTCCACTATCCTTGCCAAGAAAACCCCATGGACTGCATCAGTGTCCTATGATCCTTTGGGTCACAAAGAGTTAGATACAACTGAACAACAACAAAGGACAATGCCTACTTGAAACTGGAAGAGCTGCTTAGCAACTCACTTTTCTTCTGTAAGAGTGCCTCATGGTACTTTATGGTCTGGCAGCTGTCACTGTCCTTCAATTTTGGGATCTTATGAACTTTGTCCAATCTTTGGGGATCACTTAGCTCAACCATTCTGTCTCTTGGAACTTTGTTCCTTATCTTCTCCTTCTGTGGGACACTGGCAACGTCATGTAGGATTAGGCTGCTAAAATAAAATTTCATTGGTAAGTACAACACTGGCCTAGAACACATGGTGTAATTCAGCCTGAAAATTCCTCATGTGCAGAACTTCTTTTAAGATGCTTCTTTTAAAGCTACGTTATAAATCAAATGAGATTTTTTGAACTGGCCTGGGAAGCCAAACACTGACTAAATATTGCTTCTATGAGAAAAATACATCCAAACTGGAAATGAACAACTTGCAAATGAAATTTTGGGTCCTAATTATTAAGCCAAAATGGTCCAGAGGAAAACATTATAGGCATATACCATTAGTCCTCCATGCCCATACCTCTATCCAAACCACCTCCAGATCCTCTTGGAGATAAAAAGGCTAGGGTCTAATTCGGGGTGGGGAACCTGTGGCCCTTAGGTCATGTGTGGCCTTCTAGATCCTTAAGTGCAGCCTTTTAACTGAATCCAAATTTTACAGAACAAATCTTTAAGGATTCAGTCAAAAGGCTACCCTTAAGAATCTAGAGGCCACACATGACCTCAAGGCACAGGTTCCCCACCCCTGATCAAAAGGCAGGAAAATCCCAACTTCTGAGCAGGCTATGTTCCAATATGTATATGCATATATTTTTCTCTAAAAAATAAATATAACAAAAGTTTACCATTTCTTATTCTGTCTTTATTATTTTCTTTACGTTGAAATGTTTTGTGAGGTTTTCTCGAGTTTCAATTAAAAATTTTGTAATTTAAACTTAAATATGCTATACTGTGAAAAAGAAGCTCCAGCACACTGAGAGGGCCCCTGTAGAGGATTTGTAACAGGAAAGGACAAAAATCTCACAAAGGTGAGAAGATATGGATGGGGATTTTGATCTGTACTCTTAGAAGGAGTACCCACATTGGCGAGATCACAAATCAGTTGGAACGTTGAAGAAGAATATAAGGTGTGTAATTTATTATCTCTGGCCTCAAGGGGATTATCATCATCTAATGGAATAAGACAGGAAAAGTTAAAAAAGTAAATATTACAAACAAGGCTTATATAACAATACATGTCAACAGACTGAAATAAAGCAGCAGGTGATTTAAATAGCACAGATCAGAAGTGCTGTGAAGCTCTGAGTTCTCCTGGCTGGAGGCACAGTCTAGGAGAGCCCAGACAGAAGACCTACTGTAAGGGGATATAGAGAAGTTAACTCAGAAAAGACAAGGAATGGAGCACAGAAGAGAACACTGCCCACCTGTAGCCACCAAGCTAGATACCATGAAAAGTGCCTACATGGTAGTAGAAGGAATGAGCAGAATTAACCCATTCATTTATAGGAAATAAAAATTCATAAAGGGAGACAAATGCACAAACTAAGCATAAGAAAGGGGAGCATTAGAGACTTTTATGCAAGGAGGCAAATTTGACAACAAGGATGTCACTGAGGTTGGGTGGATTAGGACTCATGACTGGAATACGGCTCTGAAACTATATGCTTTATGCAAAAGGAATAAGCTAGGTAAAAGGGGTGGTGGTGGGTTAGGTAAAATAGCATTGAATATAAAGAAGGTGCACTTAGATGAGGAAATCTAGGACCTAGAGGGAGGAAATAGAGAACATTAACAGGAAGATCAATAGGGGTAGAAACAGAAACAATATTGTCATTAGAGTATACTATAGACCACCTGGCTGGAAAAAGGAAATAGATAATGAGTTTGGGAAGCAGATTACAAGTCTGGCACAAAGACATGATGTGGTTAGTGGCAAAGGATTTAAATTTTCAATCATATTGCTATCTGCTGAAGTTTTCTCTATGCCAAAAACAAATTAGCTAATAATTTCTTGGCTTGCCTTAGTGATAATTTCATCCTTCACTATGTCTCATGGGGTTGTTATGAGAATCAGAGGAGAGAATACTTTTTAAGAGGCTTAGCATAGTACCTTCAACATATTAGGTACTTAATAAATGCTTGTTTCCTTTCCCTTCCTTCAAAAGGCAGAACCAATGAGGAAAATTTATATTTTGATAATTCAAATTAATACACATTATTAAGCACCTACTATGTGCCAGATATGATACGAGATAGTAGGGATACAAAGATGGGGAAAAAAATCCTGTCTTCAAGGGGCTTAGATTCTACTGTGCAGAAACAACATGTTTATAGGTAAGTAAACACAAAACCTGCAGGAGGTAATAATTATATTGAATCTTGAAGGAAACTAGGGATTCCAATGAATAAAGGATGAAGTAATTTAAGGCACTATGGGTAATAGGGAGCTCATGCAAAGGCACGGAGGCTGGAGATGGAATGGCATACATGGGAGACCTCAAATAAACCAGTTTGACTGGGACATATGAGGCATGAGTGGTGGCATGGAATAACCTGGAAAAAGTTGGTTGGGGTAAGGTTTTAAATGCTAAACCAAAGAGTTTGTATTTTATGCTAAGAGAAATCCATGGAGGCTTCCTGACATGACCAGACTATATTTTATGAAAATCAGTTTAGAATTTGTACAGAGGACAGATTGGAGAGGAGAGGATTGAATGCAGGGAGTCCAATTAGAGGGCTACTGCAGACATTAATGAGGATTGTAATTGGAACAGAGGACTTGCAAAGGGGAAGAAGATGAGAGATAGAAGAAATTTTGTGGATGGAGAGTCAGTAAGATTTTGCAAATGTTTAAATGTAGGGACTGAGCAAGAGTGAAGAGTCAGGGATAATTTGTAGGCTCTGAACCTTCCCAGATGGAAAGATGCTGTTGCCCTTGACAGAAATAGAAAAGTTAAGGAGTCAGAGTGGCTTTGGGTAGAAAGATAATGAGAAATGTTTCGGACATTTTGAGTTTTAAATGTCCATGGTGCTTCCAGGTGGAGATGTACAGTAGGACAGAAACCTCGGGTGCAACTACACATGCGATGTGAGAAGGGAGAGGGTCATGGTTGTTGAATCTGCAAAGGAAATTATGAAAGATTGCTCTGGAAAGAAGCAGGAGAGAGAAAGAAGTATCAGTTCCCAAGGAGGGGAGAGTTATCTGGGAGATGAAGACGGTCACTAGTATCAAGTGCTGTAGAGAAGTCAAGGAGGATGAAGACTGAGAAAAAGTCATCAGATTTGGCAGTTCAGAGGTTATTGGTGACCTCAGACCTTGTTAGTGATCTTTTTGCTTATACTATGATTGATGACCATTGTAATACAAGGTGACCAAGTGTAATGATGTATTTTGTTGCCTTACCTTTCCTACAAACCCTCCACCTCTTTACACCCTGAGATATTAGAGCAAAACTTTTGTTAGTCATTGCAAATCCTCTATCATCAGGCATATCATAGACCCAGAGCCAGAGACCTTAGAGCCTATCCAGTCTAACTCTCTTATTTTATAGATGAGTAAACTGAGGTACAGAGATTTAAGTGAATTTCCTAAGGTCACAAAAGTAGTATTTATTCATAAGATGTAAAATCTGAACTCAGGTTCTCTGACCAGAGCCAATGCTTTTTCCATTATTCCTCATGTCATATCAAACTAGTGCTCAATAAATATTTGTTGAAAGAGAGTCAGACCAAGTCTAACTTTGCCAGGACTCAGGGGGCCAGATGGCATCGTGTGCAGATGACATAGCAAGCAGAGGCAGGTTTATCTAACCAGTACTCATAGTTCTGCCAACTCCACGATCTTAAACTCTAAAATTCTCCTCCCTGATCATTGGCTCCTGTCCTCTTCTCCCCCTCTGCCTCCTTTTAAACCTCTGTGTTCTCACTGCAGACTTCAGTCCCTTCACCCCTTGCCTGTCCTCCTGGGTTCTAGCCCCACTGTCTTAATCCCTGGGCCCACCAATTCAACATGACATTCTGTTCCACTCTCGATCCCCTCATAACCTTGTGCCCTGCCAATCCTCAACCCAGGGGGTGCCTCTCTCATCTGCCTTCTCTGTTCCTGCTCAGGACTGTTCAATAAGGTCAGAGCAACAGGGCCAGCTGGTTCCACTACAAATTCATGTCATCTGTTCTCAAATGGGCCCTCAATGCTGCATGATAATTCTCTTATTTTTCCCTGATTGATTCCCTATCAGGCTCCCTGCAGCAGCTACTCCAACACTCAATCCTGCTTTGCCCCTGACTCCCAGGCTCTCTCAGCAGAGGATCTTCCCTCTGCATCACCACCTGTCTCTTTTTTGGTTCTTATTGTTAAATTAGCAGCCCTTCTCCTTGCCAGAGCCAACCCTCCCACTTTGCCTGTGATCTCACACCCTCCAAAATCCTCTGGGAATTTGCCCCTTCAATTGTTTCCTCTACTTTTCTCATGTTTAGTCTCTGTTTATCTTCCTCAAATGGGATCCTTCCTCAAAGCCTACAAATATGCCCACATCTCAGTTCCTCATCCTTTAAAAACGCAATACCTTTTCATTTGATCTTACCATCTTTTCAAGCTATCAGCCTTTCTCCCCTCACCCCAAGCCCCCAACTTTTAGTTGGCTAACCTAGAAAGTGTAGTCTAACTATATTATTGCCTCCACGGCCTCGCCTCCCACTCAATTTAGACTCAACCGGGAAGAACCCTGCTTACAGAACCTGCCCTCTAATCCATCCTCCACACAGCTGCCAAAATAATTTTCCTAAGGCACTTGTCTGACCATGTCACTCTCCTAGTTGAAAACCTTCAGTGGCTTCTATAGAGAAAAGAAAACAGGAGCTAAATCCTGGCATTTAAAGTCCCTATAACCTGGTTCCCATCTACCTTTTCAGCCTAATCATATAACATTCTCCTTCACAAACAGGCTACTAGACTTTCCCTGAACCGATAGTCCATCCACTGTCCCTGTGCATTCACGTAATTCATTCAACCATGCTAGGAGTAAGTTCTGTCCTCATCTCCATCTCCCAGAGGCCTTGTCTGCTCAAAGACTCAGATACTATAGTCTTTATGACCTCTTCCTTGATTTTTCCAGTTGTTAAGGTTCCTTCCAACCTCATTTGTGTGTGTGTGTGTGTATATATATATATATATATATATTTATTTATCTTCCTACTGGAATGTAAGCTCCCTGAGGGCAGGAACTGTTTGTTTTTTCTTTGCATCTCAGGTGCCTAGCAAAGTGTTCTGCATATAGCTAGTATTTAAAAGCTTGTTGAATTCAATGTTAAAAAAAAAAGCATACTTCTTTAGCTAGAACCATTGGGTGAAGTTTAGGGACAGACATATTTCAGCCCAATATAAAGAAAATTATCCTAATGATTAGAAATATATAAAAGTGGTATAACATGTAAGCAATGACCTCAATTTTTCAGGGTGTCTTACTACATCTCCTCTCAGGATTTCAGGATTACCTGAAGGATTTGTGGGTTTTTTGTCTTCTTCTACTTCAACCAACTCCTTCCAAAACTATGTTCCTCCCATTTGTTAGGGACTAAAGACCAAGATCCAAGTTCCTTTTAACCACTTAACACCAGAGAGCTTTTACAAAGGGATATTTACCTCAAAAATATAGCAAGAACAAAGTAGAAAAATTTCTTCTGATACCTCTAAAGGATACTCTCTCCTATACCATCTAGGTCTCCAGGGGAGTAGGATCAAAAGTTGGTTCAGTTCTTACATAGCATTGGTGCCACAAAGTTTGTGCCCAGATGCGGCATTAGTGTTAAGCAAAACTTTCTGATGGGTTGGGGTCTTTGCTCCGTGGGTCATTGACATTGATTGTCCCAAGTAATGGAAAAGGATGAACAATAAGGCCAAGGACCCAGGGCTCTGCTTCTTGGGGGTCACATGATCTCAAAGGTGTCCTTTATCACATAGTTTCTTCTCTGATGCTATGAGAAGAAAGAGTCATGGAGGTCCCCCAGACACAAATGTAAACGAGAGAGAGCTCAAACTTACAGGTCTTTTTGAAGATGCCGTCAGTTCTGGCCACACAGCCAATCAAAACCAAGCTCTTCCCAATCATGTGGGGAGCCAGTAAGAAGCAGTGATGAATGTCTGTGAATGTCTTCTCCCATCAAGGTTCTCCTTGAAGTTATCTCCCATAGTGTTCTCTACATGGGTAGGTTGCATTGGCTGAGTAAGCTGATGGAGCTCTGTACCTCCTCAGACTCCTCCCAAAGCCCTCCTTTTATAGAGAGTTCAGAACTTTCTAGGACACTCTCCATTTTCCATCAGCAATTCTACTTGGTTTTTGACTCTATGGAATAACATACCTCTCCGGTGTGTACCCCATCCCATTTTGTGTGTTGTCTTCCTCTCCACCCCCTCCCCCCATTAGATTGTGAGCTCCTTGAGGGCAGGAACTATCTTTTTTTTTCTTATTTGTGTCCCCAGTGCTTAGCTGGCTGACAGCTTAGCTGACAGTGGCCGAGCAATAGTAGGTGCTTAACAAACATTTATTGAATTTAATTGAATTGCAACAGACATCCTTCATCGCTTCTGTCCTTAAGATTCAGATCAGATACTACCTCCTAGGGGAGCCCTTTTCCATTCTCCCTCCTTCAGTGATTTCTTTCTTTTAAAATTACCTCATATTTATTTCTGCCCAACCTCCATACACCCCCAAAAAATGTAAGCTCCTTAAGAGCACGGACTGTTCCCTTTTTTGTTTTTTTATCTCTAGAGTTTAGAATGGTGTCTTATATATAGTAGATAATACTTTTTTTTCCTAATTGAACTAAAAAAAAGCAAACAAAAGAGGGAAAATATGGTCTTACTTCCCATGTAGGTTACATAGTCATGGAATTAAAATTATGCAATGTTTCTTGCATGAGTTACTTCTAAAAAAATGAGATTTAATAGGGATAAATGTAAAAACCTACAACTAAATTAAGAAGCCAGTGCAAAAGTACAGGATATGGGAAATGTGGTCAAGATAGCAGCTCATACAATAAGAATCTCTGAGTTTTAGTGGGCCACAGGCTCAAAATGAGTCAGTCATTTGATGTGACAATCAAAAAAGTGAATACTGACTTTAGTGAATTATCAGGGGCATAGTGTCCAGAATAAGGAAGCTGTTAGTCTTACTGTGTGCTCTGCTTTAAGTCAGAATACATTTGGAGTATTGACTTCAGTTCTGGGGAGTACATTTTTTGGAAGAATGTTAAGAAGCTGGAAAGAAAAGAATTTTCAGGATGGTAAGAAGACTGGAGCTAAGCCCTGGGATAAATACATGAAGGAAGTGGAGATATTTAACCCGAAAAAAAAAATTACTCATGAGAGACATGATAAATGTCTCATTTATTTCAAGGATTATACAGAAGAAGAATTACATTTATTCAAGTTGTCCCTGGAGGACAAAATGAGGGACAGTAGATGGAAATTTTAGAGAGACTCAGTGTAAGTAGAAACTTCCTAACAATCAAGAGTTGTCCAAGAGTGGAACAGACGTGAGAGGCAGTGAGTTCCCATCATTAGAGGTCTTTAAGCAAAGACTCAGGTAGCTAGGTGGTACTGTGGTACATGGAGTACTAAGCTTTGAGTCAGGAAGACACATCTCACTGAGTTCAAATCTGGCTTCAGATACTTCCTAGATGTGTGTCCCTGGGCAAGTCATTTAATCCTGTTGAGCTCAGTTTCTTCATTTGTAAAATAAGCTGGAGAAGGAAATGGCAAACCACTCTAGTATCTTTGCCAAGAAAGCCCCAATGGGGGTCATGGAGAGTTGGCCATGATTGAAGAACAACACAACCGCAAAAGCCAAGACTCAATGACCATTTGCCAGGCAAATTGATCTTTGAAATCCCTTAAAACTCAGAGTCTTTGCTTCTGTATTCAAGGTCATCTGGGGCACAATTAAAAGTTTACACACATTTACTGTAAGTAACTTTCTTTCCTGCTACAGATACTTTAAACAGAGAGAGCCTTTAATTATTCTCTTCCATGGTAACTATGAGTTTTAGCCTCTTCCAGGCTTCTACACAAACGTCTGGCATTGGATTTTTTTTTTATTCTGACATTTTCTATGTCTTTGTACCTCTCCTATCCTGTTCCAGGCACTCACAGAGTACTTGAGGTGAAGGCAGGATTTCTGTCTGGCACTTGATACTCCTTCTATAGATTCTCTGCTTCTAGATCATAGGTCATAAGACTTAACACTAGAAAGAAACTTTAAGATGTCTAGTTCAACCTGACAATTTAAAATAAAAAAAACTAAGATACCCCAAGAGATGAAGTGACTTGACCATGGTTATGCAGGTAATAAGGCAGATTAGTAAAGATCTAAACCCAACTTCTTTGACTCTAAACCTTCTCCTCATTCTCCTTTATGACTTGAGGATCTCTGTGGCCTTTTCCCTTTATGAAAGTCTATGAAAAAGGGAGTTATCATATATTGAAATTTGTTTTTAAAAAGTTAATATTTGCTCTAGGCTGAGGTTTTTCTGACTCTTAGCCCTTTAACAGAGAACAGCCTGTACTAGAGAATAGAGGTATCTAATCTTGTTTTAGTGATGACTGATGCAAATTAGATCATTTGGTTCAAATTAGAAACATCAGCTCTAAGCTTCGAAAGGCAATGAGCTAAAGTTATTAGTTTTAGAGAGGCAGTCAGGTGGATGAAAATCTTTTCCTGATTGGAAAAGATCAGTCATGGGATTTGCTAGTACAAAACATAGCAATCACAATGAGCGAAATAAAAAACAATAATCACATGCTTACATGTAGCTTTCTGGTTTAGAAGCCCCCCCCCTTGTTTCTTTTCCTTTTTTTACAACAACCCAGCAAAGGAAATAACTCAAACATTATTATCATTTCACACATGTGGAAAACGAGGCTTGCAGAGTGAGAGTCTGATTCAGACCAGGCCACTTACATCTAGGATCCTGCGATTCCACGAAGAGGCTTGCTGACAGTCATACAACTGAATCCACATCTTCTGACTCCTTACCGGTGCTTTTCTTTTATATCCTATTGCATCAATGTATATAAGGCAGATTTCAGATCATTGTTGTTCAGTCATTTTCAGGTGGGTCTGACTCTTTGTGACTCCATTTGGGGTTTTCTTGGCAAAGATATGGGACTGGTTTGCCATTTCCTTCCCTAGCTCATTTTACAGATGAGGAAACCAAGGCAAACAAGGTTAAATGACTTGCCCAGGGTCACACAGCTAGTAAGTGCATGAGGCCAGATTTGAACCCAGGAGGGTCATCTACGTGGATCTGGAAGGCTCCTCAGAGGTCAGCTAGTTCAACCCGCTCTTGCAGAAGATGGACTGAAGTTGAGAAAAGCCAATGACTTGCCTGAGATCACATAGGTAACCATGATTGTGTTTGTGTTCCTTATCAGAGAAGGAAGAAAAGAGAACAAACTTGGTTATGATCTGAGTGCAGAGAGAAGCCTTCTAACAGATTTCCTGTGATCACAGCAAGAGCATCCATAGATAGGATTCTCTATTAGAAAAAAATTTCAAGGGAGTTTAGCTATTAGGAAAAAAAGTTGTTGAGTCATTTCAGACTGTCTGTGGCCTCATTTAGGGTTTTCTTGGCCAAGATACTGTGGTTGCCATTTCCTTCTCCAGCTCATTTTACAGATGAGGAAACTGAGGCCAACAGGGTTAAGTGACTTCCCCAGGGTCACACAGCTAGAGTCTGAGACAAGATTTGAACCCAGGAAAATGAATCTTTTGCTCTATCCATTGCACTGCCTAGCTGCCCTTGCTCCTTTGAGCGGGAAAAATGGAGATCATCTAGTCTAAGCTCCTCTTTTTTACAGATTCAAATCAATTTGTAACCAGCAGAAGGTATTGTTGGCCACTTGCCTAATTCTACCTGATTTACCAATAAAGACCAGGACCACTGTCTGTGCCATATCTGCCCTAGTAAGCCATGGAACACCTGAGAGTTCTCAGGAAAACATAGAGCCCCCCTCTTCCTCAGAGCCAGTGACCTCTATTTCCCATTTTTTTGGATTGCAATGCTAGCCTCATTAGTCTAAAGATGTGGTCTGTGTTTAAATAGCAACTATCTCTGGTCTCAGCGCCCAAACACTGGGAAAACTCTGCCATCTTCCCTTCATGATGTCTTGAAATAGACCCCAAACACATGAGCATGCCATAATGAAGTCAATCATACAAGCAACATTTGGCTGTATATAGTTCTTTACCCATGCCCATGGAAGCAAAAGGAATAAAATCAAATATGTTGAAGCAAGTACCATGTGGGCTAACATGTCTATAGCTTCTTCCAAATCCAGACAGCCCTTGACCAATAAGTATAAGTGTGATCAAACCCGGGAGTTTCAGGGACACAATTCAGACAGGGCCACATTAACTATTCCTCTTGGGAACTAGCAAATTTCCTCAGTGCCATTCCACTCCTGCTGGACTCTTGGTGAGTTAACATCCAATCAGTTAAATTAACTCAGGATGCTTCCTCCACGGTCTCTTTTTCCACATTCACCGCTCTGTCCCTGCCTGATACCTCTGATCTTTATTTCTGCTTGCTCTCCTGTTGGTTCATTGGTTGGATAGAGAAGACCCAGATTACTGCACATGAGTTTGACATTGATTGTGGAGTGGTGGAGTGGGGAAATGGAGAAATATTCCTCCAGTGCCTAGCAATCCCTTCTCATCCTTGAATTTCCTATGCCTCTGCCTCCTAGGTAAATTACAAAAGGCATGGGCAAATAAGCTCTACCATGTGAAATCTAGACACTTAGATCTGAAGAAAGCATAGAAAACAGAAAGGAGTCTGAGAAAGACAACTTAAGCAATCAAGGCAAAGAAAAGGCTTTCTTAGAAAGACATCCTTAAAAAAAAAATGACTTCTTAAGGCTGGGAAGAGAAAAAATGAGAAGCGATGTAACTGAAATTTATAAAAAAACACCAAATACCTTCATGCTGTGCTCCTGTGCTCCATTCTATATCTCTGACCAGGACTTCCAGCTCTCATTCTGTGTCCTTGGAGCTCTGGTCAGTAAGTGTTTCCCACTTCTAGCTAAGACCCAGACCTCCCACACTGCTGCTGTCCAACTGTCTTCATGCCTTTTGGACACAATCTCTCCCATCACCTTCTACTTCTAGTTCTGAAAAGACTAACAAATCATTACTACCCTTCTTGGAAAGGTCATGTCAAGAAATTTTCCTGTAATTCTACTCATAATCCCTAGGACTTTTCTGATCCAAACATTCTTCCCTACAGCGTGTGTGTGTGTGTGTGTGTGTGTGTGTGTGTGTGTGTTTTCTTCCCCTAGTAGTATGGAAGCTCTTTGGTGTTTTTGGTCATTTGACTTCTGATACTTAGCATGGTTCCTAACTCTTAGTAAACTCTTAATAAATGTTTTTTTCATTCATCCATTCATGAAAGGTGTGAGTAAGGTAGTAATACTAGTATATATTTCTAAACTGCATTAGGATTATGGTGCACTTTCTTGTACAATAATTTATAGACGTAGTTCACCAAATCCTAGAACAAACATCATAAAAAAGGGAGAATATCAGACTTAGATGGGCTCCTAGATAGCACCTCGTCCAGTTTTTTCATCAATGCCCCTCCTTGCCACCTGGAAGTTTGAGCATTTTCAGACCAAGAGAGTGGGGTGGGGGAGGAATGCCTTAAGCTTTTTGGTGAGAGATTGAAAATATTTATGGGTTCAAGAAGTATTTATAGCAAATTCAGGAATGACAGATCCATAATCAGATCGGTTGTTAAAGGGAACATCCTTAAATTTTTGAGACTGAAGTCACATAGCCAGAGACCTTATTACCCTTATTTGTCCTTTGGTACCATTGTGAAAGACAAACATTAATTCGATCCTCTGCGGCAATTCTGATGTTTTTGTGTAATTAGCACAAATCATAACTTCAATAAGAATCTTAACAAAAGGAAATTTCAAGAGCTTGACCTCAGTTTGGCTTAGCTGCCATTTTGGAAAGAGCTTTGAATTTGAAGTTATTAAACCTGAGCCCAAAGTCCAGTTATGTTGCTGTGGGACTTCAGCCAAGTCATTGCATCTTTCTGAGAGGTGGTTCAGTGGGTAGAGCCCTGGGCCTGGAGTCAGGAAGACCTGATTTCAAATCTGTCCTCATACTTTTACTAGCTGTGTGACCCTGGGCGAGTCACTTAACCCTATTTGCCTCAGTTTCCTCATCTATAAGAGGAGCTGATGAAGAAAAAGGCAAACCACTCCAGTGTTACTGCCAAGAAAACCCCAAGTGGGGTTTCATATACAAGTGAAAGACTGACCAACAATAACAAGAAGATGGAATCACAGACTCTCCACCTCATCGTGTTGTCATAATGCATTTTAAAGCATAAAATACTATATATATGTCGGTTTGTGATTTTTGTCTATCTTGGGTTCCACATTTCTATGTGATAGTACAGCTTAAAAAGACAAAGGTCTCCCGCTGCATCCAGGGCATCTCCAGTCATCCGGATGAATATCTTGCCAATAGACCCAGATGGCTCCAGAGCAGATAGTGAACCTGGTGACTCTGTACTGCTTTGCCTCATTTAAATTCAATTCACTTGCAAGTCTTGACCTCAGCTTCCTGATGTCATTGGTGCTCTTCCAGAATGGAGGACAAACAATAATCTGATTGCCCTAATTATGTAGAAGTTATTTATTTCACCTGATCAAGTCAATCAAAATTATTCACTACCCAGTGGTAGTTAAATGGCCCTGGAATTATCAGACCGAAGGGATATATCAGTTTACTTTTGTCATCTAGACTCAGCCCATATCTCACTGAATGAAATATTTTCTAAATGGTACAATATTTAAAATTTTCATTGAAAAGTTCTATGGTTTCCTTGACCTCATTCGCATTTGGAATAGGAACTTTTAGTAATAGAATGCAGCATTTGCATTACCTAACAAGCATATAATTATGCCAACAGTCTAAAAATGAAGCAAGAAAAAAGCTCTAAGACAACCTAAGCTATTCTCAGCCTCAATGTGCTTGCCAATGAACACGCGTATACACATTTGTATGTCAAAATGGTGGGCTTTAGCACAAGTGCTACAGGTATTTTGTTTTCGCTAGTTTTACACTTTTTACTCTTGGGAGAGTTAATTACAAACAATTTAATTAAGATGTCTTACTCATTAATGTTCTAGTAGCTTAGCAAGTTTGGGTTAGCTCAGCAGGTTGCAAAGGTTTAATTTTATCAGTTATCTTCCCATTAACTCATACAGCATCAGTACTGTGCTTGTTTTCCTCCTTCCCTGCCTGGGGTATCTAGATAGTTTAAAATATCATTAAGACTAAGAATTCAGGAAGAACTCTATTTTCGGGTTGCCACCTGGTCCTAATCAGACCTGGCTTTCCATTTCAGATCTTAGAAAACAAGATCAAAAGATATTTGTGTTAATTCCTTCTCAACAGGACCAGCCTAACAGAACCAGTCAATCATCTTTTGCTATATTATAAAAATGTTTAGATCTAGATTCCCATGAATATTATGAGAAGTACAGTTTACAATTTCTTGGAGGTAAAATGTTGAATATTGTGATTAAAGGAGACGGTAATTAATGTCTTCAGTGTTTTCATTAGTCATTTCAGTTGTGTCCGACTTTTTGTGACCCCTTTTGGGCTTTTCTTGGCAAAGGTACTAGAGTGGTTTGCTATTTCCTTCTCCAGCCCATTTTATAGATGAGGAAACTGAGGCAAATAGGGTTAAATGACTTGCCAAGATCACACAGCTGAGGCCAAATTTGAACTCAGGAAGAAGAGCCTTCCTGACTCCAGGCCCAGCATGCTATCCACTGAGCCACCTAACTGCCCCTAATGTCCACAAGTAGGAAAGAACAATTAGCTATTTAATGAAGTATACATTCATTTATATTTTAATTCTTAGAGATACTTTTAGTTTAAGTCATATTTTACACCTCAACACAAGGGCTTTCATTTGAAAACACTAACACTGTCTACCTCTTTATGAAACACAAAGATCAAGAAACTCAAATGTTTTTTTAGATTCAACTTCATTAATTGACCCTCGTGACTTACAATCTGGCGCAATATATTGGCAAACAAATAATTAGCTTAAAGAGCAGGCAAAGAAGAATCTATGAATTGTTAGATTTTTCTTCCTCTCTTTGCAAATGAGTTATGTATTCTTTATTTAATCAAAACATGCTAATGTTTACTAGATCTGACCCTTTCCTCTGAACATCTGTAGATGTACAAGCTCTAGCTTGTAATCATTAGTTCATTTCATTTTGCAAGATGAAAGCACTAGATCAACTGAGAACTAGAATTCATGATCTTGTGATAATTCTTTCCATTTATTTTTTACCAAGCAGATCACTGGGATAGTTCCCATACTGGCCAGTCATTTGGAATCCAGTGGAATCCAATCTGGAAACTATAATTCAAACTATTATGATTGTAGAGGGGGAAATCAATGAAGAGCAAACACCAGCCCCCAGAGATAACTTTAACAAACTCTTGTTACTCACAAGAGGGGCAGGAAAACAGCCTCTAACAAGGACAGTCTGAGGATGTGGCCTCTAGGTCCCCATAGCACTGGGGAAGGTGGGGTAGGCAAAGTATTTACAACCCACTTAAAAGCCCAGAGCCCCTCAGGGCTCCCTCACGCATATATCATTTGAGACAAATTGCCAATGTGATAACAATGAGAGACTCTCCTCTTATCTACAGGATCAGTAAAGTGAAGGTATTTTTTAAATTACTTAATAAGGAGGGAGGGAGAAGGAAGACAAAAGCAAGAAAATTGATCTTTAAGGCAAGATGCTACCATTCCAGCAGGAGGCTGAAAAGAGCTAATGTCTCATCTCTGACTTTATTAGTCTTCATGTGCTTGCATCCTGGGGAAACGGAGCCATATTACTCAAACCTGTTTTCACAAACTCACAGAGATATTTGCTTTTTACTTGCAATATAATTATATGGCCAGTGCACACTGAGTAAGGGTAGCATTGGTGGTACAGCGAATGGAGCTCTGGGCCTGGAATCATGAAGACTCGAGTTCAAATGTGGCCTCAGATGCTTACTAGCTGAGTGACCCTGGGCAAGTCACTTAACCCTGCTTGTCTCAGTTTTCTCCTCTGTAAAATGAGCTGGAGAAGGAAATGGCAAACTGCTTCAATATCTTTGCCAAGAAAACCCCAAATGGGGTCGTGAAGAGTCAGATGTGTTTGAAACAACTGAACAATAATATAAACTGAATAAAATATGCAATGTGTATACATATACACACACACGCATATATGTGTGTGTGTGTATGTGTGTGTATGTATATTTGTTTATACAACCCATGCAAATACAATGTTAGAGGAAAAATCACTTTATTGAGGTCAGGGACATTTCCCCATTTTTTTGGTCTTCATTTCTCCAGTGACCAGCATCATGCCTTGCATGTAGCTGGCACTTAATAAATGCTCATTTAAGTAAATTATTTGCTTTTACCAAAAGAGAACATGCCCATTTTTCATTGTCATGAACCCATATAGAAGAGGAAAATAAAACAAATAAACTTAGAGATTCCCAGTTATGAGTTATGGTCTAAGAGTGGTATATACATTCACATGGAGGAACTATTATTAATCAGGACCCACAAGCCAGGCCTCCTTCCACTACAACTCACGTGATTATACGAGTTGTTTTAACAAAACAAAAACCTTTATATACCATTGAGTATTTTTCAAATATACACCTCCTTTAGGTCTTTCAAATGTTTCAAGTCAGCGAGTGTTCCTATCCATTGAAAATAAGGTCATAGATACCCAACATAAAATCAGCAATGATGCCCTTTCTTGTTCAATAAAGAACTACATTGACTGTGATGGGCTAAGGTCTCAAATTCCATCTTCACTATATGGATTTGTCCAGACAGTTTGATCCTATTAAATTTTAATAAGATAGAATTTAGCTCAGGGAAACTAAAATTAGGGCTCCTTTTCTTATTCAATCCCTATGAGCACCTTTATAAAAGCCATTCTTCTCAAATACTTTAGAATCAAAAAGCAAATGCAGATTGCTGCTGCTGCTGCTTACAAAAACCCTCTGAGAAAACAATGATTTCTGCAGCTGAGAAAAAAGATGGAAATGAGCAACATTTTGGGGCAGTGCTGTGATTTTGTAGCATAAAGCTGTATTTTCTGGCAGTGAAATGCAGAGGCTGGATCATGTGAAGACATGAGTTCCCCCACAGGATTCTGGGAAATGACAACTGGTAAGTACCCATTGCCTGTGGACGCATGGCTCTGAAACAGTGACCATTTTAAAATGCCTTCAGAACCAAAGTGGGTGAAAATAAGGTCCCGTCATTTTCTTTCCTATAGCTTTCTGATAGTTCATCTGAATGGTCGGCAGTCTTCAAAAATGGGTGAGTCTCAATGCCAGGTCATTTACTTTAGCTCTGCCTGTTAGAGTTTGTACTCAGTGGTTGCTAGTGGTAAAATGAGGATGGGGGTGAGGAGGCTGAGTTCTATCTGTCCACAGACTTTGGAGTGAAAAAACAAATTCCTGCATATATTCCAGCCACTAAAGGCTCTTGGCAAGCAGCCACAGCAGCATCAACTGGTGGTCCCTATGCCAAAGATGCCAGAGTCTGATGATGCCTGGGTTAGCCTGCTGAATGACTGAAAAATCATGTTTGTCTTAATATGTTGCTGAATTGCCAGCATTCAGATTTCTAGAGCCTTGTAAACAAAAAGTTCTATGCCCATTGCCATATAGGCCAGACAAACTCTCACGCTGCTTGCCCAGCAGCTTCGGCTTCTTATTCTCCTACTCCCAGAATTCTGATCATCCTGTGAACCACCTGGTATATTAATTATACCTCATTCTCTGGGGTCAAATGGCCAAGCCAACGGATGCTCAGTAAGCAGTTATTTTGTGTCCAGCATCACCCTATCTGCAGTAAGGATTGTGAAAGGGGCACAGCATTCCTGGAGAATGTACATTTTGCTGACAACCTTGCAATCTTTTGTTAATTTAGGAATGAAGGCAGAATCTTGTGAGACAGCATGGTATGACGGGAAACATACTAGACTGGAAGTCTACCACCTAACTCCTAGTTCTTTCATTACTTCTATATGACTGTGGGCAAATCATTTACTCTCTCTGGGTATCAGGCTCCTCAGATGAGATGGTTGAACTGAAGGGTCCCTAAAGTGTCTTCCATTTCTGACAATCTTGAGCCTGTAACTCTTAGGGCACAAAGCATGTTTCTCTCTAGCTCCCATTTAGCCACAAAAGAAGCCTTTATTTTAAACTCTCTTGTCCTTCCTTTGCTGGGTAATCTAATTTAAATGCAAGGAAGTCTGGCATGTTGTAAATGCTAGCTGGCAATCTAAGCGCATTTTCATTGACTTCATAGGATTCTTTGCCTCCCTCAAATATTTTGGATACAGAGAACATGGCACAGCCTCTCCAGTCAGTGCTAATGATGAGCAGAACGCCATAATGGGGAGCATGCTGCGTACAGATAGAGAGAAGTAATGTAAATGAACACGAGCCTCCCAAAATGGATGCCGCTTCCAAAGCTGCGAGGCTGGCGACCGACCGCGAATGGCAAAGACTGTGACATCCAAGTGTCTGAGCTCCAGTCAAAGGCGATGGAGGCTGCCAATCGGAGACAATTAGCAAGCACGACTTCTCAATTGTGTTGACAGATGAGGGGAAAAAAATCAAATAGATGTGAGAACTGTGTTTATCCTGCTGCAGTGTTTTGCAATATTATGTCTATTGATTTGCTTTTTGTTTCTGAGTTATTGGGTGGATGGTGTGTCGTTCTGCCTATCAAACCAGGCAAGCTTGCCTTCACAGCTGCTTGTCAAGGGAGAATTTCTACACAAATCATCCAAACCAGTCTCACTGGGGACATTAGGCCAAAGATATTTTGTTATGATTTAATGAAAGGGGGGGGGAACTACTATAGCATGTGGCTCGATTTTCTTTTCATAACAATTGGTTATAGCTTTTGCATTCTGTAGTGTGGTGCGGTATGTTCCACTGTAATTGGTTCTGTAGGTGTTTCACCATCCAGTAAGTCAGACGGGGGTTGGGAAGAGAGGTTGCTATTGCTTTCTCTTATCTGTTGGCTTTTGTGTGTGAAATCTGCCCTCAAGAGACAGGGATGTGGAATGCACTACTGTGCACATGCACAGGAGCCTTCCTTAAAATAATCATAACAACAAAAGACCCCACCAAGAGCTCTGGATTTGTAGTCAAAGGTGGTGGCCATTGTTGTTCAGTCATTTTTCAGTCTGACTCTCTGTGATCCCATTTGGGGTTTTCTTGGAAATAATATGGGAGTGATTTGCTATTTCCTTCTCCAGCTCATTTTACTAATGAGGAAACTGAGGCAAACAGGGTTATGTGTCTTGCCCAGAGTCACACAGCTAATATGCATCTGTGGCCAGATTTGAACTCAGGAAGATGAGACTTCCTGACTTCAGGCCTGGTACTCTATCCACTATGGCACCACCTAGATGGGTTCAAATCTTTGCTTTGCTACTTACTAGATATGTGATCTTGAGCAAAATATTTCCATTTTCATCTCTAAAATAAGTTGTCTATGTTTGTCTCTGAGTTTCCTACTGGTTTGAAATCCATGACTTTCGCCATGGTTTAATAAATAAAGTATCCTCCTTCCTCATTCTTGGTGCAGTTCCTCTAGCCTTGCATACCAGGGCTCTCTTGCTGTCCCATTGTTGCTCAGTGGTCCTCTACCTGGATATGCCTTTCCTGTTAGGTCTTCGTGTTTTAAGCAAATTCCCAACACTATTCGTCCATTTAAAGAAAAAAAGGAAAAAAAATGAACTCTCCTATGTCTTATGCCTTCACAATTATGCTCTTTGCTAGGGAATTAATGAATGTTAATATTACCAGAAATAAAAGGGATTTGGTTTCATTCATTTATTGGTTGATTCTATGCCTTTGTTATTGTTTGTCCTTCATTCTCCAAGAGGACCATGATATCAGGAAGGTGATGCCATGACTTGCAAAGGAATTTGACTTAAGTGAGAGAAGTCTATTCATTTATTAATTTAATAATACTGACTGAGCACCTACCCTACACATAGGGTGGTGATACAAAAAAAGGGATAAGAACTCCTTCAAAGAGTTTATACTTAAATTAGGTAGATTAGATGTTGATGGAACTATAAAATCATCCAGATGTACAAATTTAATCTCCCCCACATTTTCTCATACAGTAGCAATTGTTGGAGGGTTTGCTAGTGGAGTTGTGACTTGGTCCATTCATTCTGGAAAGCAATTTGAAATTATAATCCAAATATCACCAAACTGTGTATACCTCTCAATACCACTACTAGACATAAGTACCATGTATACAAAAATATTTATAGTAGCACTTTTTGTGGCAGCAAAGAACTTGAAACGAAGGGCATATCAAACAGTTGGTAAGTGGCCAAATTAAGGTATATGAATGTAATTTAATATTATTACAGCCTAAGAGATGATGAGAGGGCTGACTTCAGAGAATCCTTAGATTTGTATTCACTCAACTATTCATACAATGATCACAACATTATAAAGGAAAACAACTTTGAAAACTGAAGAACTGATCAGTGCAATGATGAATTATGATTCTAGAAGACGGATCGTAAACCATACCTCCTGTCTATTGGAGGTGGGCATAGGAGATGGAGAAGTGACGGATAGTGGCTGCAGAACAATGCATACATTTTCAAACATGATTATTAGGAAACAAATTTGTTTTACTTGACTATTTTTGTTGTAAGGGATAGCTTGTATTTGGAGAGAGGAGAGATTAGGGAGCAGTGAGGAGGGAGAAATAGTGATGAAAAAAGGCTAGAGATTAGGAAAGAAAAAAGTGTATATTAATTTTTTTAATATGAAGAAGCCAGAGAATGATTCACAAAGGCACAAAATATGGCAATGTTGGTACTACCATCAGAGTATGTTAAAAGAAGTAAGATGTAAATAATGGATTTATGGATATATGGATTTAACCCCCATTTTTTGTCTTTTTTAATATACAGAAATGGTCACATTTGTTGATGATTTCATAGTTCACATTTAAAATAAATTAAAAAAAAACATATTTGTAGAAATCAGGGAACCAACCCAAAGAAGTTAGTGTAGAAGTGAATGGAGGGTATTAGCGTGGTTTCAGATATGTTGGGTTTCAGGAAAATGATGTAGAAGTTGACCAGCAAGCAAGTGGGAATATGGCTGTAGAGCTTGAGAGAAAAGTGATGCTTGGAGATAAAAATCTGTTAGGAATCAACCACCCAGGATTCATAAAAAATAGCAACACTGAAGGATGAGATCTCCAGGGGAATATGTCATATTATCTGATCTAGAGATCAGGAACTAATCTGTGGAGGGTTATCCTATGAAGGCTTATGTAGTAGAGAATTCTATTCCACCCTACACAGGAGCATGGAAGAATAATTTCACACCATGCCAAGGTAAGGAATGTGTGTGTAAATGGGAGTGTGACAATCTCTCAAAAACAGAAAAGTGGAGCCTAATTTTACCACCCAGGTGAGGTTTGAGAAATAGGTGAAATTGGCATTAGTACAGAATATCTCTATATTACCTTCCAATTTATGAGGCCTTCCAGTGCAGAAATTTCCTAAATTCCCAATCTGTCCCTGTAGCTTCTTCCCAATAAAGGCTTGTTAATCTCATAAACTAATTCCAATGAATGTTTTGAGGTGAACTGTAGCTAATTATGTTATTAGTCTATGAAATATTTATGTTTGAATCAGGTATCTTGGCATCAATGCCTCAATCAAAAGGAACTATTAATCAGGCCATTCTTTAATTCAAACCCTCCAATGGTTTTCCATTGCCTAAAGCAGTGGTTCTCAACCTTCCCAATGCCACAACCCTTTAATACTTGTATGTGAGTGTATCTGCATGTGGGCAGACCTGTCTTGAGACCGATAGAGGAGTGGTGTCTAGGTTCCTCAGACCATTGGAAATGTGTGTTTTCTAATGGTCTTAGGCAACCCCTGTGACCTCTGTGATTGGGTTGTTTGACCCCCAAAGGGGTCGCGACCCATAGATTGAGAAACGCTGCCCTAAAGAATAAAGTCCAAGCTCTTAGCCTGGGCACTTAAGCACCCTGGACTATATGACTCCAATTTACTTTTTCAAATTTATATCACACAATGTATCATGATTCTCACCAAAAGGGGTTACTACCTATTCCCTAAAAATGTACTTTATCACTCCCATGTTTTTGCTTATATTGTCCCTTATTCTTAGAACTCTCCTCCTTCCACTCTTTTTCCAAGATTTGTATATTGAAAATCTACTCATCCTTAAATTTCCCTAATTCTCCTCAAATAGAAAGGATTCATTTCTCCTCTGGGCTCCTGTAGGCAGTTATACTATAGGAGAGAGAGAAAGAGAAAGAGGGGGAGGGAAGGAGAAGGAGAGAGAGAGAGAGAGAGAGAGAGAGAGAGAGAGAGAGAGAGAGAGAGAGAGAGAGAGAGAAAGAGAGAGAGAGCATTTATTAAATGTTTAGCAAGCAAGTTCTTGACCTCAAGAAATTTATATTCTAGTGGGGGAAAAACAACACATACAGGGGAGCTGGATAGAAGGGGGTAAAGTTGGAGATGACCAGCAGATGCTATAGAGGCCAAGTTTCAGGAAAGCCCATCAGAGCCAAGTATCCAAAGGGCAAAGTCAATGATTCCAGTGAGAGCAGGGTTAGTATTAGGATCAGTGTGTGGGCAGCATGGCATGAGGAAAGTGCTGGAGTATGAAATTTGCACTGGGATTCTGGAATTCTGGCTGCTGTTGACTCTCTGTGTGACCCTGAGTGAGTCACTTAGCCTTGACAAACCTGAGATTTGAACCTCAAGTTTTTGGTGACCTCTTCTGCTGTTTTTGTTTCTTTTGCTGAACACTGATGGACTTTTTCATGAACTTAGGAGGTCTGGAGCCATTTAAAACCATGGCTAACTGACTACTTTCTCCAAGTACACCCTTCACAAGGGAATGAACCCAAGCCACCATGCCTTGGCTTACCCAAAAGATCTGGACTTGAAAGAGCTTTCAAAAAGTACAGAGTTAGATGGATGTGAAATGCCTGTTTAGCAGTTCTGGGAAGTTTTTCATATTATCATGTTTTAATTATCAACCTCCTGGTATAATATTACTGGAGTTTGTTATTACTGTTTCATGTTTTAAGTTGGGATGAGGAACCTGCAGCCTCAGGGTCAGAAGTGGCCTTCTAGGTCAAGTGCAGCCTTTTGACTGAGTCCAAGTTTTACAGAACAAATCCTTTTATTAAGGGTATTTGTTCTGTGAAGTTTGGATTCAGTCAAAGAGCTGAACTTGAGGACCTGGAGGCCCACATGTGTCCTGGAGGCCACAGGTTCCCCACCCGTTTTAAGCATTTGTCAATGAGTATTTGTGAGTCTTTTGCATTTTAAGCATTTCTTTTAGTGGTAGAGGAATAAATCTACTTTATATATTGAGTACCTTCCTAGAAGGGATTCTGTAAATTCCCTTTGAAGATACTCAAGATATGAGTCAAACCTAAGCTTTGTTTAAGTGTTTGTCTCTAGAGATCTGCTTTGGGGTGGGAGTAAAATGAGAAAGAGACAATGAGAAAAAGTCTGAGCCTTCTCTTTAGAAGTCAGTCTTCTCCAGGCAAAGTTGTGTGAACCAAGAGCTGTGACCTCTTAGGGAAAATGGGTACCCTGTGGCAGCATGTCTGTTACCTTTGTCAAATACTTTCTCTGTTCCAGATGATATAAATCTCTAATTGTGAAATTAGATAATCAGACTGACAGAGACATTTGAGGGGCAGAGAGGATCTTATACCTCCCTCTCTCACACACAAATCCAGCTTACATCAGTCAATCTTGATCTATAAATAGCTCCTAATTCTTGACTATGAGACCTTTGCCCATCACAAAACAGTGACAGCATTAGTGATTGCCAGCATAGGGACATGACAGACAAGGGTCCCTTCTTGTTCAGGGCACATGGAATCACTAGAACAGAGAAAAGAAAAAAACACAATCTTCTTTAACTTTTCAATTTACTCAACCTTTGGATGCCTAGTTAAAATGCTTATCTTGGCAGCTCATTGGCACTCTATAAACTACTGATCACTCTTTATTTGCGATACTAAGATCCTTAGATGAAAATCCAGGCTATTGTACTGTCCCTATGCTATTAAAATCCCTTTTAGCATGGTTCTCATGCTGCATTCACCAAAATGTTACATGCGCAGTCATTTTCAATGAGTCATTTATTTAATTCATCAATAATTTTTTTCCCCTTCGCTTTGGGTGAAAAGCAAGCTAATCAGTGATGTGTCTCAGATGTTCCAGTGCGCCAATATATTATGTTGGTTGCACTCCAGAGTCACATTTGAATTTAAAGAAAGAGTGTGAGTCACTCCTTCTTTAATAGTGTTTGTTCTCTTTTACGTTTAGCAGTGCTGTTCTCAGAGCAGGTACAGAGCCAACATTTTCAGCCCTATTACCATCCTCAACTCTCCAAGAAGACAAATGAGTTATAATGGTAACTGTGTGTCTTCTTTAAGAAGTGCTTCAGAAAATAAAGAAAAACAAGAAAGAGAGAAAGAAAGAGAGTTTGAAAGGAATGAAGGAAAGAGAGAGGGAGGGAGAGAGAGTGGGAGGAAGGGAGTAAGGAAAAGGGAGGGAGGGAAAGAAAAAGAAGGAAAAGAGAAAGAAAGAATGGGAAAGAGAAAGAAAAAATAAAGAAAAGAAATTACATCTCAATTTTTCTCAGTTTAACGCCATCCAAATAAAACTCTAAATATAAGTATAGTGTTATATTCAGCCAGGGGACTAATCAAGAAAATTCAAGAATATCAAAGCCATCTTCTAAAAACTGGAAAGTCAGATAGGAGTTCTTGACAGGAACCCAGATAAACTCAAGTGAAAGCTTTACCACTTACACAGAACTCTTCTAGCCTTAATAATTTGTTAATGTTTTAGAGTTTTCTCCCTACATAGTCTTTTACACAGGAACAGTTCTTACTCATATTTATTCACAGAAACTGGAATCAATTTCTTGTTTTATTCATGTCACAAGGCAGCAAAAAGAATCTTAAATTTGGATTCAGAAGATCTGGTTCAAATCCTCCCTCTGATATTAGCCATGTGACCCTGATCAAGTCACTTTACTTTTCTGGACTACAGCTTACTCATTGGTAAAATGAAGGGCTTGATTAAATGGCCTCTAAGGCCCTTTCCAGCTCTAAATCTATGATCCTACTAAATGCTTCTTTGGGACTTCCTTATAAGAAGGCTGACCACCTAGCTCCTGCATAGCTACTTCAGTGAAACCCTGAAGTTAACATCAGATTGAATAACGATCAAGAAAACTAATGAGAAACTAAATTGATTCCTTGCATCCCAAAACCACAGAAAAATTGAGCCAGAAACCCACGGGCAATAGGAAAGCTCTTCTCTCCCACCCCACCTGCCCAAGCAAAGCCAATGCCAGTAGAAGGTAGCCTTCTAGTGCTACCAGAGATGCACAGGGACATATGTTAGCCTGAAAGACTCTGTGTCTAGAGGCAGCAAGAGTAGGAGACTCTCCCCTGCCCAAAAAATAAAAAAATCTCCAGGATGGTGAGAAAACTCCAGGATGGGGATGTTGGAAGCCTCAGGAAGCAGAGGGCAGCAATCAATATGGTACCACTTCCAAAGCACTCAGACTTATATACCTCAGGCCCCAAGAGCTCTGAGGTGCCCAGTATTCTGTCCAGAAATGACAGAGGGCCATGAAAATCTAGCACCCTGAACTTCAAAGATCCTAGGTGGGGGTGGTACTTAAACCAGAAGGTGGAAGCCAGTTAAGTTACCCAGCTGACCAAATAGGGTTGACCATCTTCACCCCCAGCTCCATCTCCCCACAACGTGACAAGAAGGCAATGGAGCCCAGCCTAGAACAAAGACCCATTTTAGGAACAAAAGTTAGAAAGAGGAGTAAATCCAAGAAAAAAGCAATCTGTATAAAAAAAATAAATCTAGTAATCTCTCAAAAGCAAACAATTCAATAATATTCTCTAAGAGAAACATAAAGGAAAAACTGAATTTTCCAAAAGGTCTACATGAATAATTGGAAGAAACGAAGCAAGAAATTAAAATGATATAAAAGTTCTCTAGGAAAGAAATGAGAAAACAAATGCTTACAGGAGAAAGTAGTAAATCTTACCTAAGAAATAACCTCCCCCAAAATCAGTATGGAGCAAATAGAAATCAATGATTCTGAGGTAGCAAGAAATATTAGAACAAAACCAAGTGATAGAAAAATAGAAGAAAATTATTTATCTCATATTTTTTTAAACCCACTGATCTAGAAAACAAGTCAAAGAGAAATAATCTAAGAATTGTTGGAATCTTTGAAAAAAAAAAATCTGGACCCTCTATTTCAGGAAATCATCAACAAAAACTGTCCTGAAGTCCACTAATCATCTCTTTAAAGGTAACCCTAAAGCAAGTCTCAAGAATGTCAAAATACAAAGCTCCCATGTCAAAAAGAAAATAGCACAACCTTCTGAGAGACAATCAAAGAAACAAAGAACTACACAGAGAAATAAAACACTTGCAAGTTATTACTACACATAAGATATAGGCTTACGACCAAGAAAAACATAAGAAAAGACTGAATGTAAACAACTGAATATAAACCCACAGGGAAAAATGGACACATTTAATAGAACAAAAGACTTTCAATAATTTTTGATGAGAAACAAACACAAATCCAGAGAAACACAGAAAGGTAAGATTTGTTTGAACAATTGGAAGAAGCCATGTCAGGCATTCCTAGCTATTTTTCTCCTTGTCGTGACCCCTTTGGCCATGTGAAACCTAAGGAACGCTTCTTAGAACAATGTTATTAAGCTTACAAAAGAAACCAATTATATTGAAACAGAGAGAAAACGTTTGCCCACCCAAGTTCGTGGAGCCCTGAAATCTACACATAGACCACTTGCGAGTTAAGGACCGCCGACCTCTGGTGATGAACTGCTGACACTCCGGAGAAGGAAAGGGAAGGGAAGAAAGGGGTGTTCCTTCAGAACTTGAATGTCTTCAGAGGCGATTAAGGGGGTTCAACAAGAAAAACAGAGGTCTAGGGAGTGGATTGGTTTTGATCTGAGGATTTGAAGAGGGAAAAGAGAAAGGATAGTAAAAAGTGTGGGAAGAAGGAAGAAAGGTGTGGAATTTTTTTTCTGATAGACAAGGTATATGAGAAAAAAATGTGCATACAAACGTGAAGATAGGAGTGTAGGGACTGAGCGTGGTATGAAACTACACTTACCAGGAATGGACAATGAACACCTCCCCAAACACCTCACCTTCCCCGTTTGAATAGTTTGGTGTAAAAATACAAAAAACTCAATAGGGAAACCTGCAGATGGAGGGGCGAGGGGAGGCAAAGTTGGGTTGGGGGAATGTTTAAGGGGGAGTATATTACCAAGGAGGGAATAGTCATAAGCAAAAAAACAAAAAACAAACAAACAAAAGCTCCCTGATCCTCAAAGAGAGACTAAAAAAGGAAAAAAGAAAAAAACTAGAATTGAAGGCTATTGGGGAATAGCTGAACAAATTGTGACACATGAATGCTAACAGATTATTATTGTCCCATGAGAAATAATGGAAACGATATTAGAAAATCTTAGGCAGGATGAAGTGAAGTGAGTAGAACCAGGAGAACAATTTATATATGGATAACAATTTCAAGGAAAATAGCTTTGAAAGACTAAGAATTCTGACCCACAAACACAAACCCAGCTCTGGCGCGCGCATTAGCTATGACTGCAAACCGCTGAAATTGTCGCCCACGTCTGAAGGGAGATGTGTGAGGGGCGGACGTAATTTCTGGGTATGGACATTGTGCATATTAATTTTTCTTGACCATGTTTATTTATTTCAAGGCTACTCCCCACCCTCATACCCTTTTTTGTTTTTTTTGTTGGGGTAAGGAGTTGGGGCAAGAAGGGGATAGTTAGGGGCAGCTAGGTGGTACAGTGAGTGAGGCACTGGCCCTGGAATCAGGAGGACTTGAGTTCAAACCCAGCCTCAGACGCCTAACACTAGCCGTGTAGCCTTGGGCAAGTCACTTAACCCCAACTGCCCTGCCTTCCCCACTCGGAAAAAAAAAAAAAAGAAGGGGATAGTTAGCAATAATCATGCCAAAAAATAGGGAAGAGGTCTATCAAAAGTTGGCTGTTGTCTTAAATGCACAGAAGAGAAAAGAAGGAAGCTTCAAAGGAAATACTAACAGGACAGTTTTTCAAGTAGCACAGAAGCTATTTTATACTTTTTATAGTATATATTTTATACTTTTTATAGTATATATTTTATACTTTTTATAGTATATATTTTATACTTTTTATAGTATATATTTTATACTTTTTATAGTATATATTTTATACTTTTTATAGTATATATTTTATAGAAGCTATTTTATACTTTTTATTTATTAAGAATGCTATACTTCTTATTTTTAAAATAAAAAAGCAAGTGGTATGACATAAACATACATGGTTTCATATAGAATCCCTTTCTGTGTTCCGGTATAAGTATGGAAATGCTCTCTCTTTTTCAGTAAGTTCAGAATTTCTTAAAAAGAAAAAAAAGAGACTTCTTTGCCCAGAAAGGACCTAAAATGTGACTGTATCACACAAAAGATCATTATGAACAAGAAGTTCTCAAAACAGGTTTACTATGGAAGTGTTTCTGTGTGTACGTGTGTGTGCGCACACGCACGTCTCTGTCTGTCTGTTTGTACGTTCTGTGAACCACAGAGAAACATGGTCCGATGATCCCATAAAACTCTACTAATTAGGAACTTCTTATAATTCAGACTGGCTGAGTGGACATTTTCTTTTATTAATGTTCTTTCAATAGATAAAGCATATGAGTAGTTAGAACAAGAGTCTAGGTTTGAAATACTTAAAAGAAAGTGTTTTCAAATATTCTCCAAGTATGCTCCAAATGGTAGCTGCTCTGCTGATGTTGATCATGCTGGCTTAACTGATTATTTCTCTCAGGGGTACCAGGGACATGGATTTTGTTGGGGGCGAGGGGGAGAGGCATGTTTTTTTTTCCTACAAGCATAGATCACAGCCTTTCTCCAATTTAGTAAATGGTCTTCAAGAGGTGCTTGGGCCAAAATATTCATCATCCTACATCTAAACATTTGATAAACCTCTCTCATTTTAAGTAGTCTGGTCCTTAGAAAGAGGACATAGTCTATCACTGGCTTCCTATCAGTAGCCTATTCAGCTAATTATGATAGGCCAGAGCTCCACTGAGATGGCCTTTAAGAACCCAATGGTTATTTTATGCCTTTCTCTTTCTCCTTTCTCTGTCTCTTTCTGTTCTTTCTTTCTCTCTTTTTATCTCTCTATCTCTCTATCTCTCTCTCTGTCTCTCTTTGTCTTCTCTTTTTTTTTTCTCTGTCTCTTTGTCCCTTCCCCTTCCTCCTCTCTTTGTCCCTCTGCCTTTATCTCATCACTCACAAAAATGAAAAGGGTCCTACCCTCAGTAGCAATGCTATTAGAGGCTGTTCTAATAGGCACATAAGCTATCCGTGCCAGTCCTGAGTCTAAGTCTTAGGTTCCTGGCTTCTTCTGCTGCTTATGTTTCTTTACCTGAGGACAGATGACCAAACGGTAATGCTGAGATGAATATTTCTAGCTTTGGAGGCAAACTCATTCTGTGAGTTCAAAAGGTCTGGTCCTCCTGATTCCCTCAGTCAGAGCTGAAGGAAAGCAGGAAGAGGTTTCTGCCACTAACTTCTTTCTTGAGGAAGACAGCCATGAAAGGATGATAATCCAAAGCCTTGACTTGACTAAATAGAAAACATAGGCCTTCTGAAAGAGTTGTTTAGATGGTATAAGGTGAAATGTCTGTTTGACAATTCCAGGAAGGATTTCACGTTTTAACAATCTCCAAGGAAAAGTTTAATAGGAAGGTCTGACAATTCCTAGCTATGCAACCCTGGGCAAGTCACTTAATCTCTGTTTGCTTCAGTTTTCTCATCTGTAAAATGAAAATAATAATACTTATCTCCCAGGGTTATTGTGGGAATAAGATAATATTTGTAAAGAACTTTGCAAGCCTTAAGGTACATATAAATCACAGTTATTTTTTTTCAGTGTTCTTTCTTTAAAAAAAAAATTACTTATTTATTTACTTTTAGTTTACAACATTCAGTTCCACAAGCTTTTGAGTTCCAAATTTTCTCCCCTTCCACTCCATGACAGCATGCAATCCAATATAGGTTCTACAAATGCCTTCACGTTAAACATTAGTTGAGTTGTAAAGAAGGATTAAAACCAATGGAGTGAATGATGAGAAAGAAAGAATGAAACAAAACAAAAAAGAGAGATAGCAAGTAGTTTGCTTCAATCTCATAGTTATTTTTAATTATTAAATGTATGTTATAGGTAGGTTTAAGTTGGTTATGGAAGAAGAAAAAGGAACAAGGTAGATACGGCAGTTTAGGATTCACTAAACAGGAGGTTCTCTGCATTTTGCATCAATCCATACTCTTCTCCCAGGGAGATAATTGTCTGTTTTCACTTGACCTGGCAATGATGAAGTCACTTCCCAAAGTTAGAAATTCAGAGGATGACTCACATTTGTCCATATAATACTAAACAAATAATTGATTTTTTTTTTACTCTGAGGAAATAGGTGGTGGGGGTTATACCCAGAAGACATAGGGAGTCCTAGAAACCAAATCCTCCCTACCCCAACCCCAAATAACCAGTTTTTCCCTATTTTCTCATACTAACTGAATATTCCTCTGTCTTAACAAGATAAAATACCCCCAGAAGTGTTAAAACCTCCAGCCATTTACTATATTGTTAATTGCTTTAACTAAATCCACACCTAATTGAGAAAAGGAAGCAAAGGTAAATAAAAGACAAAAAAGATGTCTGGGTTAACACAGGCCGATTCTTACATTCTTCTCTCTTTGGTTCTCCAAATGAATAAACTCAGAGAATTTCAAAATTGGAAGGAATCTCTGGTCTTCTAGTTTAGTTTTTACTTAGCGCATAATCCTCTCTACAGTATCTTGGATAAATGACCCCTTTGAAGACTTCCCGGGAGGGGAACTTGGTCACTTCAGATATGACCCATTTCACTTTGGAAGAGCTCAGATTACTAGGAAGTCTCACTTTACAAGGTGCTGAAACCTGTCTTTCTATAACTTCCATTCTGTCCTTTGGAGCCAACCAAAAATATTCCAAACTTTATTCCACATGACTACCCTTTAGATACTCAAAGAAAACTATTATGCCTCTCCATCTTCTCTTCTCCAAGAAAGTCTTAATTCCTTCAATAGGAATTATTTCCTTTGGCAGAGGTCACAGGCTAATGACCATCCTCCTTGCCTTCCCCCAGACCCTCAAGATGTTCTCCAAGTTACCAAGGTCCTTTGTAACATACAGTACCCAAATGCCCATGTTTGTTGTCCTTTGTTCTTGAAGAGGACCAAAATGACACCACTATGGCAGAGAAATTACAATGCATCTGACTGTGGCTGATTAGATCAACACAAGCTTGGAATGTTCTACTACAGGTAAGGTACAAATAATCCATGTGAACATTTGGGGTGGATTCTCTAAATTTGCAACTCTTGCATTCCATATGGTCAAATAAGGGCAAAGTTCAGAAAAAAAGACTTGCTTACCTCGTTCTGCACACTATGCCTGTCTCAATATGGACTAAGGTAACATTAGCTATTCGGACTGCAACATTACACTTCCTACAAGTCCCCTCTAGATCTTTTCACAAAAAATGCAATTTGGCATGCTTTTCCAATGTTGTACTCAGAAAGTTCATGCTTTGTAGGACTTTACCTTTATCTCTGTTCAGTTACCTAATGCATTTGGTCCTTTGGTCTAGCCTCTCAAGATCTTTTTAGATCCTATCATCTATTATATTAACTCTCCCTCCTCGCTTTTTGTTACTTCTTCTTTTCCATTTTTATTAATGGTGATTGCAGATTCCTCTGTTACTGGCTTGCTAGGGATGTCATCCTTTCTACGCAATAAACATAAACCAAGGCTGGGATTTAGAGACTCATCTATAAATAGTAACTCTGGATGAGAAATCAAAGTCTCGTGAGAAACCTGGTTACTACTTAGATGACATCAGTAAATTTGGGTTTTCTACCTAAATAAATCAGCTGCATTAAGCAAAGATGTCTAATATTATCAGAGCCTGTTTAGGAGTTTTTGCACCAAAGAACCATTATATTGAAGGTTTCTTGGGGGTCTGAAGGGGTATTCTACGTGATTCTTACCTTGTTAGCGTGCAGGAAAATTTTGTCTCTTTTTAAATATTTTTTCAATTACATGTAAAAATTGTTTAACTTTCATTTTTTAAAATTTTGAGTTATAAATTCTCTTCTTCCCTCCCTCCCCTCCCCTTTCATTGAGAAGGCAAGCAATTTGATATAGGTTACACATGTGCAGTCATGCAAAACATATTTCTATAGATAATGCGTTTCTCAAAGTGAATTCTGCACCAGGGTTGATTGGTTGGTTGGTTTTGCCTTAAAATCTTGTTCTCTCAATCATCCAAGTCTTACAAAATGAAGCATAACCAAGACTACTTTTTTTAGATTGCTCATTTTTAGTCCATATATAATGTGTGAATCATGGCTAAGTCTGTGGCTCCTTTCAAAAACTGAACTCATTATCTTTTCCCCCAAACCATTGCTTCTTCCTAATTTCTCTATTGCTATTGAGGGTACCACCATTCCCCTAGTTACCCAGGCTCACAGTTTAGGTGTCATCATTCACTCTTCACTCTCACTGACCCCTCCCCCTATACCCAATCAGTTGTCAAATCCTATAATTTCTTTCTTCATAAAATCTTTCGATTACATCCCCTTCTTTCTCCTGACATTGCCACCATCTGGCATAGGCTTCATCATCTCACACCTTGACTACTGAAGTAACCTGCTGATAGGTCTCTCTCTGTCTCAGGTATCTCCCTATCCAGGCTAGCTTTCTCTCACCTTCAAATTGATCTTCCTGTAGCACATGCCACCAAGCTATTCAATAAACTCCAGTGTTTTCCTCTCCCCTCCAGGATCAAATGGAAGATCCTATAGCAGTGGTTCTCAACCTTCCTAATGCTGCAACCCTTTAATACTCATATGTGGGCGTATCTGCATGTGGGCGGACTCGCCTGGAGATGGACAGAGGAACAGTGTCTCGGTTCCTAAGATCATGGGAAATATGTGTTTTCCCATGGTCTTAGGTGACCCCTGTGAAAGGGTCATTTGTCCCCCAAAGGGTTGTAACCCACAGGTTGAGAACCACTGTCCTATAGTATTTAAAATAATTCAAATTCTAGCTCCTTTCTACCTTTCCAGTATTTTTGCACCTTATTCCCCTCTAGTAACACTGATTTTCTTGCAAAAAACCTCAAAAAATGTTTTTTCAATCTCTTTTCTTCCTTTCAATCTTTTGCTTATGGCAGTTTTCACTGGCTCTCTCCCATGCCTGGAATTCTCCCCCTCTTCATCTCTGCCTCTTAGCTTTCCCGGCTTTCTTCAAATCTCAATTGAAGGCCTGTTTTCTTCAAGAAGCCTTTCCCAGTCCTCCTTAATGTTAGTGCTTTCCTTCTGATATGTCTCCAGTTCATCCTGTGTATAGCTTGTTTGACTGTAATTGTTTTAGGTTGTCTCTCCCATTAGGCTGAATTCCTTGAGAGAAGCTATTGGTTTTGGCCTTTCTTTGTACCCACTTAACCAGTGCTGGGCACATAGTAGGCATTTTATAAATGCTAGTTGACTGACTACAAAAGATTTCCTCTTCTTCATTTTTCCAAATTCTATCTATCCTTCAAGATATACCTTAAATACATCTCAAAATTATCTCTTCTGCAAAACCTTCCTTGATCAATTAAACAACAAGCACTTATTAAGATTCTTTCTTCCCCACTCTACCTTGCATACACCACCACATTTTTCAAGAGTAATCAGCTAAGTATTACTCCTTCAAATCCTCCTGTAGACACTAGGAAAATCACTTAACCTGTCTGTGCCTCAGTTTCCTCAACTGTAAAATAGAGATAATAATAAGTCCTATCTCACAAGACTATTGTGAGGATCAAATGAATTAACATATGAAAAGTGCTTTACCAAACCTAAAAGTCCTATATAAATGTTTGCTGTTATTATTTTTAATAGTGATAATAATAATAATAATAATAATAATACCTACCTGACAGGATTGATGTGAGGAACAAATAAAATATTTGTAATGTGCTTAACACAATACCTGGAATCTAGTTGGCACTTAATAAACACTTGTATCCTTTCCCCTTATTCATCTGAATTTGCTTCCTCACTAACTGTAGCACCAATGCAACATTCACAGCACTGACAGTGACTGTGAATATGCCGGTGTAGTGCCAATGCAATATTTACAGCACCCACGATCACGATAAAGATCGTGACTATAAGTATCGCATGACATTTGATCACAAAATATGCCAGATTCTCCAGGTACAGAACAGAAGTGAAACATTTATTTAGACACCAAAAAACCAAATCCTAAAACCAGTAAGTCAATTCCATCATAGTACCAAAGACACTAAGAAGCCATAACAACACTGAGAGCCACAGCATCCTTCAGCCTTCCTACAATCAACAGAAGATCAATATTTACTCACAAATCTCTCTATCTCCTTAATGAGCATCCTCTCTCTCCCCCAATGTCTGGCGAGCTCTGACCAGCTTCCTGTGGGCTCTGCTTCCTCTCAGCAAATTCCTCCCACCACAGGCTCCATGTGATTATATTCAGCCCATTAGGGGGCAGAGTCTACTTTCAAAGTAGGGGAGGTCTTCAAACTTCCCCCTAGGTCTATTAAAGGGCAGGGAAGATCTACAAATTCCCATTCCCATTACAGCCGGCATAGTGCTCAATCACAAAATATAATAGACTCTCCATATAGAAGACAGAAGCAAAATATGTATTCAGACTCCAGAAAACCAAATCTTAAAACCAGAAAGTCAAATCTATCATAGTAGCAAAGAATTAATATACCATAGCAGCAGAGAGAGTCACACCAATCTTTAGCCTTCCCACAAACCAAAACTCACAAGCCTAGCTATCTGCCTGGGTGTGTCCTCTCCTCCCTCCACCATCTAACTACTCTGATTCCAAGCTTTCTGTGGGCTCTGCTCTACTCTTCAGCAACTCCTCCCACTACAGGCTCCATGTGACTATATTTAGCCTATTAGGGGACGGGGAACATTTTCAAATCAGAGAAGATCTTCAAATTCCCTTAGGCTTATTAAGGGGCAGGGAATATCTTCAAATTAGCATTACAATTACACTAACCCCTGTAGCACCAACACAATATTTACAGCACCTATGGCGGCTATGAATATGCTGGCGTAATTCTGAATCGCAAAATATATTAGACTCTCCACATGGAAGACAGAACCAAAACATTTATTCAAACACCAGAAAGCCAAATCTATCACAACAACAAAGAAATCTATACACAACAACAATGCAGGGAGCACTGTCATCCCCAAGCCATCCCCCTGCTAGGGCCTTCCCATAAATGAACACTCACAGCTCCCTGCCCGCCTCCTCTCTCTCTCTCAGCCCTAACTGCTCTGACCAACTTCCTCTCAGCTCTCCTGCACTCTTCTTGCTCCATCTTTCCTGCTCCACCTGTTCAGCAAGCTCCTCCTACAACAAGCATCATGTGACTCAGACTCATGTGTCTTACACTTCCATGTGACTTAAGCAGGTCACATGGGCTTATTAATGGGTGGGAAGGATCTTCCCATTTATGTTACCATTACAACCACTCATAATGATTCTTTGGTATCAGATTATCACAGGATCTCAAAGTCAGGAGTTTGAAAGAAATCACAGAGGCCATTTAGGCCAGCCTTGACCTAAACAAAAATCCTCTTTAAAAATATCCCTGGAGTGGCTAGGTGGCGCAGTGAATAGAGCATGGCCCTGGAGTCAGGAGGACCTGAGTTCAAATGTAGCCTCAGACACAACACAGAAACTAGCTATGTGACCTTGGGCAAGTCACTTAACCCCAATTGCCCTATCTTCCCCCCTCCAAAAAGCAAACAAACAAAACAAACAAAAGAAAAAAGAAAACAATATCTCTGATCATTGAATGATTCTAATTCTCTCTCCAAAAATCTGGCTCCACCTCTACCACTTGACAGAAAGTGAGTTCTTAAAATTTCTAGCCTAACTTTCTACCTTAAGATCTTTCTCTCCTGGGTCCCCCTACAAGTTTACCTTGCCCCAGGCCCTAGGACAAATCCTACCGCAAGGCAGGGGAAATGGAATGACCCATAGATTGCTAAATTAGACACACCAGCTTTATCCTGCTAATACTATTTGCATTTAGGACTTGTATCCCACTTCCACTAGACTCATTAAGATCATGCCGCCAGTTTGATACCTAAAGTCCCCATAACTGTGTCAGATCTTGATCCCTACCGCATGTCCTACTTTCGCCTTGTCTCTGATCCAGCTTTGTAAGAAGGATAGTCTTTCTCCTGAATGACTATGGTTAGATCCTAGATACCTGCTGCCAGACTTGCTAGATACCAAAAGCAACTTCCATTGTGGACTACTATTTTTAAGGTACCGCCCAACTTTTCTCATGCTATGCTCCTCTAGAACATCTCTCTTTGTTGCCTACTCTTAGAATGAATTTAAGAGAAGCTACTGTTTGGGGGATTTTCTGACTTTGAATATTTGACTGTCAATATCTCTGTCTATTATCTGTTGCCATATTCCCTTGATGTCCCTCTGGGCCCCCAACAGTCTTATTTAAACATATTGAATCCTAACAGTTAGAGATCATAGAAAATGTCACCTGGTAAGATTAATTCTCAAATGAACTATGCAAACATAGACTGGGATGGAGAACGAATGACTGAATAAATGAAAAATCAAGTACTCACCATGTGCCAGGAATTGAGCTAAGTACTCACCCTAATCTTAACCAGACTACCAGCAGAAAGAGAGAAGTGAGGAGACAAATTAAGGATCTGTCTCTAATTGGGATGGAGAAAAAGGAAGAAGAAAAGGGCATTAGCAGAAAAGCTAGGGGAATGGGGAGATCCTGGTAGGAGAGGATTAGCTGGAGAACATGGGGGGGGGGCTCCCATATACTTTTCCACTCTTTACCCTGTGTCATCCAACAGGATCTGAAATGAATCACTCTCAGATGTCACATCCACTCCAAACTGTGAGTATACCTTGACATTATCATGGATCCTCTCCTCTCTATATACTCTCTTTCTGGCTGACTTCATCAGCTCCTGTGGGTTTAATGATCATATATCTAGGGAGATGATTTCCAGATCTTTATATCCAGACCTAGTCACACTCCTGAGCTCCACTACTGGATCACCATCTTTAGGATATCTGGACCAGGATGTCCTATAGGCATCATAAATTCACTATTTCCAGAACATAACTTATTAACATTCCTTTCAAACCTACCTCTCTTCTGAACTCTGTTTCTGTTAAGGGCACCATCATTCTATTAATCACTCAGCTTTACAACATCACTGTCATCCTCAACTACTCATTCTCCCTCATCTCACATATCTAATCAATTATCACATCTTGTCAAATCTAGAAATAAAACAGTCATAGTCACAGTTACTCGGCAGGACCACTTGATCTGTTTTGGTAGTGCCATCTATTCTCAAGGTCCTTACCATACCTGAGGTGGCCTATTTGGGACTAGTTACTGATATTTCATAAAGGTCCTTCATGATCTAGTCTCCAACTACACTGGACTTTTCTCAGTGTTGATTTGCTTTAAATGAACAGCAGTTAACACTGTCAGCCACCCTCCCCTTCCCTCTTCTTTT
>CM053580.1:286563808-286596246 GCA_028627135.1 Pseudochirops cupreus | reverse complement strand
TTCCCTCTTCCCTTCCCTCATCCCTTCCCTCTTCCCTTCCCTTCCCTTCCCTTCCCTTCCCTTCTCTTCCCTCTTCCCTTCCCTCTTCCCTTCCCCTTCCCTCTTCCCTTCCCTTCCCTTCCCTTCCATCCTCTCTTTCCTATCTCTATCCTCTCCTTTCCTTTCCTTTCCTTCCTTTCATTTTCCTTCTCCTTTCTACACTATTTACCTCAACTATCTCTACTCAAATAATTCCCAATTCTCTATTTTCAGACCCTGACATTTTATTCTGCATTTCCTATTGCCTGATAATTTGACCCCATATGTTTTCTGGGCACCACAAATGATTGCTCATAACTTTGATCCAATAAATGTAAGAACATTTCTAACAAATATTACCATAATAAATGTTCATACTTTCCAAACAAAATGAAGCAAACAGTTTTCAAAATACAGAAATTCTAGGAGAGGATACAAAAGAAATACTGTGTGACTCATGTTCTCAGGGAGGCCCAGGCTGACTGAAATATTATACACATAGCAGTCATTTAATATTTGGCTGATTTCTAATCAAAATGGAAGCCCAGAAATGTTTCATCTCCCGAGAAAACCCAGGAAAATCTTGCTTGAGCATCTAGGATTGTTAAATATTTAGCTGAAAACAGATCAGAATCTTAACTTCCTGTTTCTTTTAAACTGGACTATTAACATCTTTCCCCAAGTTCAACTCATCCTCTTAAGTATATAATGTTGCTATTCCTCACTAATTTAATCCTCTCAGGTAGAGTCAGGAGGCAAAGCTTGGAGAGGGATATAAAAGTCTCCGACCTCCCAGTCTGGTTAGAATTTGGGACAGATGATTTATTTAATTCTGAGATCAAGATAGATATTATAATATGGTGCAAATTAGAACGAAGATACTAAATAATTTACGCTAATGCTCTGAGTTATAAAGATAACTGCCTCACTTTGCAACTGATATAAATTAAGGGAATATATTTAAATGTATATTTTAATCAATCAAGAAGGCTCCGTCTGCCAGCCGGTGTCAGATGCTAATGCACATCCTCAATGAAACGGTCTATTTATTAACTAATGGAATGCCAAGTGTCTGGCAAGAGACACTGAGTCCCTGCATTCAGACACCGAAACAGCTATAATATAGTGTTCTGGTTGCCGAGTATACTCCACAATATGAATGCAGTGCTCTACATAACTGAGAAATACAATTTATTGCCAGATTATCACAAGCTATGAGGCTTAATGCTGCAATTTAGCCAAGCTGTGAGGTCTGTGATGAGACTAAGAGAAATGGCGTGTCAGAAGTAAAAATACTAAATGGAAGGAAACTAGCTACTAAGAAAGAGAAATGGGAAATCGTTTGACTTTCCCTTGCCCCCAGTCACCCATTAGTGACCAGTTTTTGGATGGGGCAGAATAAGCTATTAAATATCTTGATGAAGTTGAAGAAAAATATTTAACAAAATCTTGGAGACAGCAGTGACTCCCCTTAAGAAACCACTTCATAGTTTATAGCACCTCAAATCTGGTTTGGGAGCCTTACAACAACCCTAGGATATAATCAGGGCAGATAGTAGTCTCCCTATTTTACAAATGGAGAAACTGAGGCAAAGAGCAGTAAAGTAAATTGTCCAGAGTTTCACAGCTAATTGTAAAGAGGATTTGAATCCAGGTTTTCTGACTCCGAGCTTCCAAGGTTGTTTCAGCTACACTACTGAATGTTAATTAATCATTTCACAGGATGTCTACCTTCGAGGCCACATAGTATAACCCCTTTGTTACACAAATGAGGAGAGTGCACCCAAAGGGAAATGACTAATCTAAGGTCATGCAAAGAATAAATAACAGAGACATCAGGAGAACAACATACAGAAAAACCAAAAGAAGAGCTAAGCAAAGCTACAGGTCACAGAAAATCTAGGAGACTGAGACTAACCAAAGAAATGAAAGGGCATTCATGGCTCAGACAGCATGAAGAGCAAGAAAGGAAGAAATTCAGTGAGAGGAGCACCAGAATGAGAACAGCTCGAGAAATCCACAATCAGTGTCATTTCCCTACTAATCAAAATCCATTTTCTGAAGCTGTTTATTTTTCTGCTGTGACATCTCCCTCATTTGTCAGGGACAGAGGAAGGAAAGCAGCAGTGCTAGACAGCTTCAATGAGTCCCTTTCAAACAACTTTCCGGGTCTTTCTGTAGTTGTTTGTTTTATTTTGTAAGATGGAGCAGGAAGAACCTGAAGTCAGTCCTCCTAAAATCATTTCAAACTTTCTGTGACATCGGTTTATTAAGGAGAATTCTCATCTCCAAAAGAATTACATTTGGTGTGGTAGGTTAATTTTTGTTAATCCTAAAGACATGAAATGCTTTAAATATGCTAGAGCATAATTAAATGGAACACATTAGCTCTTGAGAATATAATGACATATTCTCAAAATGTAAGTAGGACTCAACCTAAATGAATCTCCTTTCTTCTTACTGTAGTGATGTACAATGGAAAAAGCTCTGTACTTGGGGTCAGAGAACCTAGGTTCAAATTCCAGTTCTGATACTTTCTTTGTGACCTTGTGTAAGAACCTTTGCCTCAGTCTCCCTATGTATAAAAGAAGAAAGTTGGAATAGATGGCTTCTTGGGTCTTTTTCATCTCTAAATCTATGATTCTCATTTCACTTTTGCAGATACACCCCTTCCTGATGCAGATTGCAATCTGCCCATGCAGGAATGTGCTGAAGCTGTTTTGAACAGACTCAGGAGAACTAATTGTTATATTTTCAGTAAGCATTTACACTTCTGAAAAATGGAAAATAATACAAATTAGAGCTGGATTTATTGTTTTCAGATCTGGTTGTTAAACTTTACCAGCACAACACTGCTGCCATACCCTAGGAGATGGTCTTGAAGAATTGTTGTGGCTGAAAAATTAATCACCTGCCACCGACATGTATAAATGTCTTTGTTTTTTGGAAGGCAAGCATATAGTCACTGAATCACATTCAAAGTCTGTGGAATTTGGTAGGACCTTCCCAGACTTGCACCCCACTTGTGTTACTTCAAAGACACAGAATCACTTCTACATCCATGTTAGTGGAAAAAAGCACAAGGTCTAATTAAGGTTCAAGGATCCAATTTTGAAACCCATTGCTGATTTTCCCTGTGTAGCTTAGGCAAGTAATTTAATACTCATATTTTAACATCTAAAATTAAAAAAAAATGACATTCCATGGGATCCTTAATTACTGAATGCCAAACCATTTTGACAGATCTCTGAGTTATATACATTTGTCATTTACTTTCCCCATACTATAAATACCGATTCTTATTGGGTTCTGGAAATCCAATGAAGTTTTTCCAACCAACTGTTGTTATTGTTCTCAGGGAAAACCAATGACATCACAAACATGATATCTCAACTTGCTCATGACTTGGACTGAAGTGAGGCAGAGCTGTGCAAAATTGTCAGCCTCAGCCTGTCCTCCAGAGTCACTGGAGTCCAGTGGCAAGACACAAGTCAGGACAACTGGCGATGGCCCAGGGGATTTATTTATGGGAGCTGAACAAATTTCCCCAGCCTAGTACCCCTACAGTGCTTTGTAATATTTAAAGAGCTAGCTATATAAATGTGTTATTGTTGTCTATAGACATAGACAGATACCTCTTGTTAATAAATTTAGTATTGTATCATCTCATCAAATGAATAGAGTTTTAGTATAGGTTAGATGACACATATCTACCATCAGTAATTCTCACAAAAAAATCTGCTTCACCAGCAAGTAGAGACTTAGTCCTTCCTTGTACTTAAACCCAAATTATAAGTCAGGGACAGCATGGCATTTCCAGAAAATATAAAATTTCCTTATGATCATTTCAGAGAATGCTAGTGTTGGAAGGGGACTCACTGATCATCTAGTGCAACCTCCTTATTATACAAATCACAGAGCCTAAGATTTAGACCTGGAAGGGACCTAGAAGCTACTACCTTATTTTACAGATGAAGAAACTGAGGTCCCGGGAGGTTAAGTAGATTGCCCAAAGTCCCAAAGGTAGCAAGTGGCAGATCTGGGATTTGAACACAGACTCTTTTGACTTCTAATCTCCTGTTCTTTCTAATGTAACATGGGGCCTTTTTGAGGAAGCTGAGATGTTGAAAAATGACATAAATTAAAGGTTAGATGAGAGAAGGCAGGATTTGACCCAAGTCTTTTGACACCACGTCCAGTGTCCTTGACATCTACTCCAGTCAATCAAAGAGAATTTCCTAAGTGTATTTTATTGATGATGGCACTGAAGTAAGTCAGGAGAATGATATTTAAAATACATTAGTAAACTCTGTAGTTCAGAAAATACTTTGACCAGCCCAACTACTCAGACCCAATCTCAGTTAGGTGGTGGGAGAAGCCAGATGGAGCACATGGTCTCCAGGATTGCTAGGTTTCTCAAGGCTTCATTAAAGCCCTATTTACAGGGTGTGAAGTTGGGGGGGGGTGCTTAATGGTGTGGGTCTCTGCCTGATCTTAGCCCACACTCCACCAAGTCACCTCATTTTCCTCTTTCCAGAACCCAAATTTATATATGGGTTGTAGGGGGAGAGAAGACGGATCATGATTTGAGTTAGATCATGAGGGACCATGCTAGTTCCTTTGTCATCCTATTGCCATTTCTTTTGATTTATATTAAGCATCCTTGGTTTTTAAGCTGTGTGTGTGTGTGTGTGTGTGTGTGTGTGTGTGTGTGTGTGTATGTTTTAACACCAGATATATAACAGCCAATAAAACCTAACATTTATCTACCTCTTAAAGGTTTGCAAAGTATATTATAAATATTGTCTCATTTCATTCTCACAACAACCTTGGAAGGTGGGTGCTATTATTATCACCGTTTCATAAATGAGGAAATTGAAACAGATGGAGGATAAGTAACCAGCAAGGGTCACAGAGCTAGTAAATACCTGAAGCTGGATTTTAACTCAGGTCTTCCAGAATCCAAGTTCGGTGATCCCCACATTCCTTCAAAGTGGAGTATTTCATCATCCCTGTTGTTATTCACTCATTTCAGTTGTGTCCGACTCTTCATGACCACCTCTGGGGTTTTCTCAGCAAAGATACTAGCACAGTTTGCCACTTCCTTCTCCAGCTCATTTTACAGATGAGGAAACTGAGACAAACAGGGTTAAATGACTTGCTCAGGGTCACACAGCTAGTGAGTTGTTTGAGGCCAAATTTGAACTCAGGTCTTCCTGACTCTAGACCCAGTGCTCTATCCACTGAACCACCTAGCTGCCCTCACCATCTGTAGTTAATATTTATTAAAGCTATTCTAGGTATCTAGTAATATACTGGGCACTGGGTATACAAATTGCTCCCATTTTCCCTTCTTATCCTTAATTTTGGAAGAGATAGCTATACCAGGCCAGCAAGTTTCTATATAGGAAGCAATATGGAATGGGTAACACAGATAGCAACATACTGAAAACACAGAACCACAAACTCCCGTAATGCACATTCTGGATCTAGAACCCATGTTATCTTGACTCCCAATCTCATTCTCTATTCTAAAAATCACTTTGTGTCTAGCTTTCATCTATTTTGAATATATCTATAAATGGAGATGTTGATTCCCCAGGTAGAATGTAAGTTTCTTGAGCACAGCAAATGCTTCAATTTTAGCTTTGCATCTCCAAAACCTCCCACAGTAGCTATTCGCAGAGGTGATGCTTAATAAATGTTTGTTGAGGGACGGCTAGGTGGCGCAGTGAATAGAGTAGCAGCCCTTCAGTGAGGAGGACCTGAGCTCAAATCCATCCTCAGACGCTTAACACTTACTAGCCATGTGACCTTGGGCAAGTCACCCCCAATTGCCCTGCCTTTCCCCCTCCAAAAAAGCAAAGAAATAAAAAAAAAAATAAATGTTTATGGGTTGGTTGGTTGGTTGATTGATTGTGTTCTTTCCACTGCTTCTTATTAGCTCGAGAGTTTGTTTAAGTTTGTCAAGTGTTATGCAGCTTACCGTTCCCTTGGCATGAGGTACAAGGACTTCGCGTCTGCTTTGAGCTGCAGATCCTCACTCTCCATTGGTATCATAGAGCGTCTCTTCATTTTCAAGCTGCAATGAAAAGCACAAATCCACAATATTACATGGTAACATTTCTAAAGCCCTATGAATCACGAGAAATGATATAGGTGCGACAACACCACTATAGTCCATGCCAATTATGGCGCCTCTCTTATGGGGTAATTAGGAGATGTGTGAGGAAATACGCTATTCATTTTCATTCAGTGGTAATGGCCGTGCACTCCCTGAGAGAAGATTTATTTCTCTCCACCTTGCCTTCTACTAAGCTAAGCACTTATTCTCAACTCATGCAAATGAAAGGTGTATATTCCATGTGAGCGAGTGTGTGTGTTTGTGTAATTAAGACATACATATTAACTTTTTAGCTGACACAAGAAGATACAGCTTCAAAATATTGGAAATTTGCTCCAGATAGAACACATCTTCATGTCCTCCATTCTATACAAAACAAGTGATATTTACAGGAATAATTCTCTATGTAATTACACAATTATTAAAAACATAGTAGTGAAGTAGGAGCTTTTTATCAAGTCATTCCAATTAGTGCTGTTTCATACTCATCACTATCTACTTGAATGTGGATTGCTTGGATGTGACTGTAGAAAGCTCATTAAATAAATTTTCTTTAAAATTTAATTACTGGGAACTTCTTCAGATAATAATGATTATGGGTATAATTAGTATCTTTGTTCCTCTTTGTTGTTAGACTAAAAGGTACAAAGACTTGGAGAAAAAGGAAGAGAAATTGCAGTTCTAACACTTGGAGAAGGAGCTGTCACAGGCGGCATGGAATATTAACAAGCCCGAACCAGCAGTGGAGAGAGAGCAGGGGGATCGAGGGGTGAGAATTGTGGTTTGACATCTAAGTATTTAACCTTTCCTGTCCCTGGTAAGCGGCCTTGATTTTTCTGGGGCTTCTCTCCCTCCTCCTACCCCAGACAGACTCACTTGTCCATCAGTACAAATACCTTCCTCGAAAGGACTGTATTGCCCAGACCCCTCTACTTCTGCCTTGACAGACATAAAGGAAGAATGTGTTTGTTTACACACATGAACATGGGAGGTGGAATGGGTTTTATTAGGCTGCATTGTGCAGAGCTAGCTCAGAGTTGTTGTTTTATGACACATTCTACCTTAGGAATGGGCATGCACAGCCCAAGGGGGAGGTTTTTCTCTGGCTACTTCAAAGGCACTATTACAGCCTTTGATTCATGCATCAGGTAGGGAATTGGACTAGAAGCTTTCTAAGGTTTCTGCCTGCTTGATTCTCTGATTCTAGGAAAATGCCTCGGGTCCTGCCAGAGATCCTGAACAAACATTCACATTAAAAGGAGGAATGCCACAGATAACTACCAGGTTGTAGTAGCCCCCAAAGCAACAATGGCTTCAGTTCAATGGTTTCGTAGCTCAAAGCCAGGTTCAGTACCAGGCAAGGAGCTAAGACAGGAATTGGGGATGTGTTACTTTTAAAGATCTCTGGCATATGCCAGTCATGAATACACATAACCTAGAATTATGAAATACCCAGCCTAATGAATGGGGAAATACTATAGCAAAAGAAAAAGACCCCCCCCACACACACCTCCTCCTTCCCCTTAATTATTTGGAGAGAATTGCAAACTCCAGATAGCTCTAGTAACTGAATGGGGAGTGGAAGGAGGGAGGGAGAAGGAGATAGGGATGTTTTTACTGTACAGGAAAAATTTTGACTTTCACATAGCAACTTTCAAACTGAGGCTTCAGGTCAATTCAGTAACCATTAATTCAGCACCTACTGTGTACAAGGACAATTTCTAAAGCTTTTATAACATCAAATCATCAGTACCTTTATATATAAACTACTGTGTAGGGTTCTATATAAAGAAGGCTTCTGACATTCATGACCTCACAGAAGACAATAATTATCATAGCTGGGATGGGAAAAAAAAATCAAGGAGGGTGTAATTAGCCATGTTTGAATAGGAAATAAGATTTGAAAGAAGAAAACCAGTGTCTTATTTACAGTGTGGACAATATAGACAGTGCTGGGTCTGAGACACTGCCTTTCACCAGCTATATGACATTGGGCAAGTTAGTCTATCCCTTGGAATCTTAATTTCCCCATTTGCAAAATGAGGCTATTATTAAATGCCTACCTGTCTTTCAAGAATGTTGCAAGGCTCACATGAGAGAATGTACATGAAGAACTCTAACCATAAAAGATTATGTGAATATGAACTACTAATCCTATTGTAGATTATATCATATGGGTATTCAGCTGGGAAACTAGGCAAACTGGCGAAAAACAATTCACTTTTGCTTAAATCGGAGAAGATTTAGGATAATCAGATTATAAATTCAGAACTGGGAGGGATCTTAGAGGTAATCTGGTCCAATTCTTTCATTTTACAGATAAATAAACTGAGCCCAGAGAAATTAAGTAGCTTGCTCAAGGTCACTTGCTAATAAGTGGAAGAAGCAGAATTCTAACTCAGGTCCTTAAACCGTAAGTCCAGCATACTTTCCTCAGCACCAACACCTTTTTATAAAATGAAGTAATTACTCATTGATCACTATTAGAAAATAATCCATATAGATTAATAATATCTATAGGATTATATAATAATATTTAATTAATTAATTAATAATTCATAATAATCCATAGGATTATAGGGTTTTTGGCAAGGACTAGAAAAAAATAGTTATGATCTCTACCTCCCTAAGGTTTTATCAGCTTTCGATATTATTTGCATCTATATAAGAAAATTCCATTTCTCCTACCTCCATACCCAAGAATCCTTTGTTTCCTCCCAGATAGTAGAGGTGTTATGAATATGGCAGGTTACTGAATCACTGAGAACTTGCAGCAGGTAGCAAGGGCCAGCAATAAATTTTTTAAAAACCTGTTGGTTCAGGGTTATCATGGACATGATGTACCAAAGAGACTTTCATGTGGATGGTGAAAGCAGCTATGAACCCTAGTCACTGCAAGAAACCCTTTGTTCAATGCATGAAGAGCCAAAAGTTACATGTGATAAAGATATATCATTTCAAGGAGGCAGGGAAGCTGTTCTCAGAATACAACAGATAAGGTGGTCAGACAGTTCACAACCAACAATAGAAAGACTGAATGGGGCGTCAGAAGACCTCTAGGAAGGTTATCTAACCTCAGAGGCCATCTAATCTAGAAGTGTCAAACATGCTGCTCATAGGCAACATACATCAGCAAAAATCCTGAGTTTGGCCTGACGCACATTAAAATATAATTGGGAAACATTTAACAAATAAATAAAAATTAAAAAGAACACAGATAATATTACATTTTTTGAATGTCCATAGGTAGCCAAGTAGGGATCCTTATGTATGAATTAATGGCCCCTCTTTTTATATGAACTTAACATCACTGCTCCATTCTAATTGTCTCCATTTTACTGATGAGGAAACTGAGACCCAGGGAGATTAAGTGACTTATCCATGATAACACAAGTAGTAGCATTAAAGAGAGGACTTGAACCCAGAGTTCCTACTCCGTAACCAGGACTCTATTACACCAAACTGACTCTCATTTCTAGAATAACAGGTTCATGACCAGGAGATCATTCAGGGAAAATAGCAACACTGGAGAAGAAGTTTCCCAAAGCTGGTCTAAAATCCCACATAAGATCAAGGTTCCCAAGATTCATTAAAGCAGCCAGAAATGGAGCAATCTGAAAGATTTCTGAAATGCCCATCACCCCAGAAAGGGTCTTACCAGCAGTTATCTGCTTCTCCTATTTATCAGGCAGGTAAGTACGCAAATTCAACTTCCAGCAATCTTGGTTAGTGGCTATTTTCTTAAATCTGTTTTTATTCTTTAAAAATGCTTTTCAATTAACAAGAATTTGTTTGCTCTTTCTCCTATCCACCTACTCCATTCCCAAAAGGAAAAAAGAAAACAAACATGCAGGGACAAGTAAAGTAAATTCCTGAACTGGACATGTCCAAAATGTATGTCTCATTCTGTAGCTAGAGTCCATCATCTCTCTTGTCAGGAGATAGATAGTATTCGTTATTAGTCCTATTCAATCATTGTTGATCATTGCATTAATCAACATTTTTAAGTCTTTTCAAGTTTTTTGTCTTTGCAATGTTGTGCTGTTTAAGTTGTGTTTGGGGTTTTAGGTTCTTCCCACTTTGTTCTCCATCAGTTTATACAAGTCTTCCCAGATTTACTATTCTTAATTGAGGCATCAGCTAAAAAGGACCTTAGAAACCCTCTAGTCCAGTGGTTCTCAACCTTCCTAATGCTGCGACCCTTTAATACAGTTCCTCATGTTGCAGTGACCCCCAACCACATAATTATTTTTGTGGCTACTTCACAACTGTAATTTTGCTACTGTTATGAATCGTAATGTAAATATCTGATATGCAGGATATATTTTCGTTGTTACAAATTGAACATAACCCACAGGTTGAGAACCGCTGCTCTAGTCCAACCCTCTCAGAGGCAGCAAGGTGACCAGAAGATAGAGCACTGACCCTGAAGTCATCTAAACTCAAGTATAAATCTGTCCTCAGGTACTTATTAGCTGTGTGAATATGGGCATATCACATAAGCTCTGTCACAGTTTTCTCAAATGTATAATTGGGATAATAATAGCACCTAACTCCCAGGATTGTTGTGAGGATCGTGTGAGACGATATTTGTAAAGCACTAAATACAGTGCTTGGCCCATGGTAGTGATGGGGTGTGTGGGTGCCTGTATTTGAATCCCAGTTCCAAAATCACATCTCTCCCTAGCCTCAAAACACTGCCCCTAGCTGTTTCTCTCTAGCAAAACAGGACAGCATGCCCTAGCAAAACGCTTATCTCTTCTTGATACAGTAGCCAGCTGCACCTATAGAATTTATTAGTTTGAATCAGCTGTGAACTGGCTGGACTGGTTGGGTACTGGGTCATAAAGATATTTGCTACTAACTAACTGATTATCATGTGTATCCTAGACTTAGTCATATGTATACTCCCTTAAGTTTATCTTGTCCAACAAAACATTGATGGGGGCAGCCCAGATATTTCTCAGTCAGCCCTGACCTTTAGTTGACTTAGTGACATTTCAGGCCAAAAACTACACCTCCATGTAGCCCCTTGGGCTATTTCCCAGTGAACTTTGGGTAAAATGCCTGCACAGTAGATACTAAAAGTGCATGTTCCTTTAAGAACTGATTACTCCTTAGCCACTCCCTAATCCTGCCCTGAATCATCTAGTTAGCATATTTGGCACATGTTTTACTATAGAATATCCTATATAAACTTTGACTGTATCCCTCTAAGGTTGCAGGTTCTCTAAGAACTCTTGCCATCTGAAAAGCATATCAATAAATCTTTGCCACCTGGACTTAAAGAATGCTTGAGTCTGTGAATTCATTCCAGACTAGTTTGCCAGGAAACTTCAGTCTTGGGGTTCTTGGACTTTGTCAACCCCCATCAATAGGAGTTGCTTGTTGTTGTGTTCAGTTATGTTCAACTCTTCATGACCATATTTGGAGTTTTCTTGGCAAAGACACTGGAGTGGTTTGCCATTTCCTTCTCCAGCCCATTTTAGAGATGAAGAAACTGAGGTAAACAGGGATAAATGACTTGTACAGGGTCACACAGCTAATGTCTAAGGTCGTATTTGAATTCAGGCCTTCCTGACTCTAATCCTGGCACTTATGTCAGAAGTGGAATTCAAACCTACACCTCTCCTGACTCCAGGGAGAATTGAGAAAACTCTTAAAAACTTCAACTCTCTCTGATAGCCTCATAATTTATTTTAGCCCATCTGCCTCAAGATTATAGGATCATCAAAGCAGAGTTGGAAAGACCTTTGATTTCTTAGGCTTTACAGTTTCTCTCTCCTTCAGCTGGTCAGTCATATGAGAGGTGTTCACATGTTGAAAAAGCTGCCACTGCTCTATATGGTAGGAGGCTTATTTTCACCAAGAAGAAGAAAAAGGGAGAAAAAAAAAGCCATACCCATTAGTGCACAATGCAGCAGAAGGTGTTTTCTTGAACTCTAAACAATGGATGCTAATGGATCATTTGTGTTGCCTACTGAAGCCTTTTGAAACAGAAACAAGAGAAATCAGCTCTGATGATGCTTCTCTCAGCCAAGTTCTCCCAATCAGCCAAATTATAAAACTGAAACTTCAAGGAACAAGACCATCTTTAGAAGGGCAGAGAATCTATTTGGCAGCTTGACTACAGAATAGCAAACTGGTAAATTATCTAGAAAGGTACAAAATGTGCACATTGTCTATAAAATATTTTAGAGCGCTCTCTCTCTCTCTCTCTCTCTCTCTCTCTCTCTCTCTCTCTCTCTCTCTCTCTCTCCCTCTCCCTGTCTTTTTCTTTAGAGCATTTCTCATGTCCTCATTATAAAGGAAGGATGCAAAATTTCAAAATTCTTTTTCAACACTATCAATATTCCAGGAAGATGATGTAGAAGAGTTTCTATAGCACTGCAGATGTGAACCAACTAACTTATTGTCTCAATCCTTTATTCATACACTGAGCTCTAGTTCTTCTAGCAAAAGGGCTCAGAAGTTTTAATAGGACTTTCCATGAGAGAACAGGCAGGAAGGAACCAAGTGGTCTTCTTCATTTTTTCCAGGCCAGGCTTCATAGGTTAACAAACCAATGCATTTGAAAGCCTTATTAACCGATTCAGGACACTAAAATATATGATTGTTATAATTCACATTTATATTATAACACTAATAATTCACACAAATTAAAATATATTTACATGTATTTGAAGGTTTGTAAAGCACTCTTCTCACAATAACCCTGTGAAGAGGAAAAAGAATCTCTGAAGGTTTGGGGCTAAATGAAAGGAGGATATATAGGATCTCCTTAGTGATGTGAACAAAGGAGTCCAGTTGAGTTGGTATTATCTTGTGGCTAAGGGCAACACCATTTGAAAGCACTCCATTTGCAGTGCTCCTGAGGTGAACACCCTAAAGAGATTGAAGGTCATAACAGTATCAATCTAGAACCAAAGGGACTTCAAAGGCATCTAGTCCTGAAGCCCAAGGGCCTCCATGACTTGACCAAGGTTACAAAGGGAGCAAGCATGATGAGTCGCATAACTATAACCTATGCTTCAATACCTCTTGTAGAAAATGAAAAAGGAGAGAAATTTTAGGAAGAACTTGAAAAGATTTTCCCCAAAAAACAAAGGGAGCATAGATTTAGAGGTGGAAGGGACTTCAGAGGACATTTAATATAATCCCTTATTTTAGGGCAGCTGGATGGCACAGTGGATAGTGCACCAGACATGAAGTCAGGAAGACTTCTCTTCCTGAGTTCAAATGTGGCTTCAGATACTTAATAGCTATATGACCTTAGGCAAGTCACTTCACTCTGTTTGCCTCAGTTTCCTTATCTGTAAAATTTGCTGGAGAAGGAAGTGGCAAACCACTCCAGTATCTTTGCCAAAAAAAAAAAAACTCCACAGGGGTCATGAAAAGTCTGACAGGACTGAAGTGATTGAACAATAACAACAACAAAACATGTGGTTCATATTTCAAAAGGCCACAGACAAGAGAGAGCAGTGTGGGCTAGAGGAAGGCTTCATGGAAAAAGAGATACTTCAGTTAGTAGGAGAGAGAAAAAGTACATTCTAGCTTAGAAGAATAGTGTGAATGTGATGACCATTTCTGAAAATTCTTGATTCTGTGATAATATTTCCCATCATTAAAAATGCATTGGCTGATTCAAAGTGGACCCTGTTTGGTTTTCCACATTTATAATTCATTAATTCCATTTTAAAAATCAAAAAGACAAATTGTCCCTCATATATTGACTATTGCCTTGTCTAAAATCATGATTACAATAATTCCTACTTTTTTGAATTCAGCTAAATTCTCACAAAATATATTCCTAACACATTTTAGCTATATTAACCTTTATGTTTGAAACATGTTTTATGTAGTTTAAAAAAATTGTTGAATTTTGCCTTTTAATTCATTCTATCACTCTCTTCCATTGCATCAGTGAATTCATCCCATTAATACTCACAGTTACGATTTTAAAGTTTTATTTTTCTTCTGTCAAATTCTGTTATAATATTTCTTCTCTTAAAAAAAAAGGTTTGCACTTACAGCTATAGTTAGTATCACGTAGAGAAAAAAAAATCTGACCCTAGTCTCCTCTTTTCTCCTTTTACCTCTCAGGATAGAGTGACAGATGATGCTGCATTGGAGTCAGAAAGAAATGAGTTTCATTCCTACCTCTAACACTTATTACCTGTTTGACCCTTAGGAAAGCCAATTAAACTCTAGGTGCCTCCCTAGGATTTATCCACCTAATCATAAATGGGTTACCATATATGTTGATGGAGGGTATTCCCATTCTGGGTTAAAGAGGCAAAATCACAGACCTGCATAATCCCAACATTGAACACAACTCTAAGGTCAATGGAATGAGATTTTGAATTCTTGATATAGAGAAATTTACAAAGAAAAAAATAAGGTATTAGTTTAAACCTACTCAGTCAACATTTCTTTAAAAAGTCTCTTGTTCAAATTACTTGCAAATATCTCATACATTTTAAGAAGGCAAGCAAAATTATTGCTAACATTTTGAATTTAAGGTCAAATTTACAATACAATGCAAATGTTTTTATTTGTTAATTTCACACTTTATGGACACTGAAGATACTTAATTCACATGTACAATATATTTATATTAATTTATTGAACTTGGAGTATAATGTAAGTATCTAAAATTATTGTTGAGATGTACAGTTGTATCTTTGCTATTCTAGTATGCTTTTGGTCACTATTATTATTTTTTTTGAGTCCAAGTTTTTTGTTCAGGAATTTTACCCCAATGACAACATAGTTCTTGTAGGAAAATGTAATTTATTTTAGGACAATCTGTTTTCTGAAATGTTTTACAAAAATTCATTGAATGAATGAATGAAAAAAGTTTAAGGTCTTATTATGTACCATACTATGGGAATAGACATTAAAAAAACAAACACAGCCCCTGCCTTCAGCCAGCTTGTGTTTATTCTAATAAGGGAAGATCAACAATATGCTGCCATCTCCAAATGAATCCAAGACTCATTTTTAGGTTTAATCTGCATCATCTACATCCATTGCTTTAAGTCTAGAAAATTAACAAAATAACAGATCAAGACTTCACTGTAGTATTATAATATTTGTGATTTCTAGGGGTAAATGCTTACACTGAAAATTCTAAGTATGCCCTCTCTGGAGGACCCTCAAAATGGCTTCACCACTCCCCTGTTAGAAGAGTGGTCAGAGAGTAGATTGACACATCCTTTTGAATAGCAATGCTAAAGGACAGTTAGGTGGTGCAGTGGATAGAGCACCCACCCTGGAATCAAGAACCTGAGTTCAAATATGACCTCAGACACTTGACATTTACTAGCTGTGTGACCCTGGCTTTAACATTGAACACCTCACCAAAAAAAGAAAGAAAGAAAGGAAGAAAGAAAGAAAGAAAGAAAGAAAGAAGGAAAGGAGGAAAGGAAGAAAGAAGGAAAGAAAGGAGGAACAGAGGAAAGAAAGAAAGAAAGGAAGGAAGGAAGGAAGAAAGAAAGAAAGAAAGAAAGAAAGAAAGAAAGAAAGAAAGAAAGAAAGAAAGAAAGGAAAAGAAAGAAAGAAAGAAAGAAAGAAAGAAAGAAAGAAAGAAAGAAAGAAAGAAAGGAAGGAAGGAAGGAAGGAAGAAAGGAAGAAAGAAAGAAAGAAAAGGATTGAATAGCAGTGACAGTATTGATTTAAATACATAGCTCCAGAGGAAAATGACCAAGGCAGCTATCAAGAATATGGCCACAAGTAGCAAAGCGACTCCTTGTTGGAGCTGACTCAGAAATAGTAGGGACTATTAGCAGTGACTTAACCAAAGTTCTGTAATTGAAAGAGTTAAGTCTCTGATTATGGGTTGAAAGAGGGGGGGGAATAGGCTTTTTTTTTCTTTTTTGGTTACAAAAAAGGGGAGATTTGAAGGTGGGGAGGACCTAGAGTTAAAGAGACCAGGTTTCTCTTTTCTTTATGGGGGAAAGAGTGATTGATTTTGCAAAGGCTCCCTTCATGCCTACATTGCACTCTCTCCTCACCTCTACTTCTTAGAAACCCTAGCTTCTTTCAAGATTGAGATAGAGCATCATCTTCTACGTGAATTCTTCCCTGAGTACCCCTGTTATGTGTTCTTCCTCTAAAGCTTACTTTGCATTTATTTTGTATATAGTCTACATTGAATCATCTGCACAAACGCTGTTTGCACAGTAGGATGGAAGCTTCTGGAGGGGGCATAGACTGTTTCATTTTTTTGTCTTGATATCCTCAGCACCTAGCTCAACTCCTATCTCATAGTATGAGTTTAAAAAAATACTTGTCAATTGAATTGATGACTTTCTGATGTAAATGATAGCAAGTCTCTCACATTTTTAAAAGAATATTTTAAGAGAAGAAAGGAAATATCCCAATGTTATTTGTTTATGTTTTTTATTTATTATTATTATTTTCAAATTATTTTATTTTTTTTGCTTTTTGGAGGGCAATTAGGGTCACATAGCTAGTTTTTGTGTTAAGTGTCTGAGGCTGGATTTGAACTCAGGTCCTCCTGACTCCAGGGCTGGTGCTCTGTTCGCTGCACCACCTAGCCATCCCACAATGTTATGTATAACATAATAGAAAGGGCACTGCATTGAGTTGTCAGAGGATCTGGGTTCAAATCTCAGCTCTTCTACTTCACTAGTTGCCTGAACTTTGAAGAGGTCACTTCCCCTATCTGGGCCTCAGTTTCCTCATCCATAAAATGAGAAGTTTGTTCTGTTTGATCTAGTGAATTATCTGCTTAATTAGTTGCTGCCTAAGGTCCCTTCCAGCTTCCAGTCTTATAACCTACTTTGCAGTTTTAAGAATTGCCCCTTGATTCAGTTTGCCAAGAAACACCCTCCTCCAAATCTTAACGTTTAGGAAACAAGATCTACTCATTAAAATACATACTCAAATCACACAAGATTTCCTTCCTATTAATCGTAATAGAGCAAGTCGGCAGCAAAAAGCCTTTTCAAAAGATTCTTGCACAGTGTCAATAGTCCCCGCATTTTACATATGAACAATGAAGCTGATTGAAACGAATCTATTTGGGGGTTCTTGGTATTATATTGTCTCTTACCAGTAACGACTACATGGAGCTATTTCTCTTTTCTTACTATTCTGGCTACATCAAGTTCCCACATGGTATAAGTTTCAATGCCCTTAAAGTCACTTGAAACGTTTCCGACACTCTAGTGTCAGCTAATATTAATGAAGTTGATAAAGTCTAAATATTCATGTCCTGCAGGGTAAGGGAAAGAGTTGAGTGTGCTTGTCCTGGGTGGTTCAGAGTTCCGGTATTTTGGATGCTATGCAAATATGTCAGGTGCTTTCCCATTCACTTTTTTTTTTTTACAGCTTTTGCTCTTGCTTTGGTACATTGATTTGAAATAAAATCCCAAACTGGGCCAGTCAAGGGTCAGTCTCTATTGCTTACTGTAACAGAATGCAGCCTTGTGGTTCTTGAATGCCTTCCTTAATAATTTTCATTAAAGTGCCTTTATCACTGATGGATTTGACAATAATTACTGTTGTTGCTCATGCTGATGGTATTTGTAAAATCTGGTCGCACAAAACCCAGACCTTTATTTTAGATAGTGTGTTGGGAGAAAAACCCAGAGCTCTTACTTGAACATTTTTCATCTGGAGATGAATCATAGGCAATTAACAGGAACAATTCTAATTAACTGACATAATTAAAAAACTAATAATGTTTAACATTATTGTTCTATACAATGACATTAGCTTTAACAGCCTAGCAACACATCAAGGCCTCATTTACATAGTCACTGAGTATATTATTTATCCTTGGTTTCTGGGGTAACCAAATTGACAATAGTAACAGCAATGTGGATTCCTAAATTGTTTTGCCATACAGCTTCATAATTTATGCCATTGGCAGTAATTGTAATGTCTGTATAATTTCCTTTTAATTATCAACTAATGAAATTTACATTCATTTGGGTAAAACAAATATTCACATTCAACTTCCAATCACCTGTCCAAGTTTCCATTTAATTTGCTCAAGTTTGGTGCTTTTTACAGATTTTTTTAATATCAAACTGCGAGAAGAATATTAACACTTATTTTATGATTAGTGTGTAGGGAAATATTGATTATGTGGTTCTCTTCCACTCTTTGCCTTTAAAATGCTGCTGGGTTGTATGTTTTGTTTTGTTTTGTTTTTTTTAGCTCAGGAAAGACTCACTACCAGCTTTTCCACATTAAACTCTAAGGATTTTAAGTGGAATTAATTTAGTAAACTTTAATTGCAGAATAATCTCTGCCTGTTCCCTTATCTCTTGATTTATTACAGGCATTTATTTCTAGTTTGAAAAATTCTCATCAGTTTCCCAGGGAATTAATTTAGATTTCCAAAAAGAAAAAAAAAAGAAATTGCATCTAAATTCAAATTAAGATGCTAATTACAATAATTATTTCATCACATTATATAGAAACTTTGTACATATGAGTATAGCAATTTTAAGAGGGAAAATGCTATTTGTTCACAATCTCAACCTGCCCAACTTTTGAACGAACTCCTTGGCGTGGTTTTATGTAATGAAACTGCTGTGCCTCCCCCCTCTTCCCAAATAAGCTACATTTAATGCCAATCAAGTGGTAATGTGCAAAAATGATCATAAACCAATCGTCTTTGCAAGGGAGCTAAGCACCAATATGAATCAGACGCACACACACACACAGAGACAGAGAGAGAAAGAGAGAGAGAGAGAGAGAGAGAGAGAGAGAGAGAGAGAGAGAAAGTGTTAAACTACGGGTGCTGATCAACAGCACGTCTGAATTGTGTTCTTTGGACCCAAGAGGCTGCACTCCCATACTGTGCTATCTAAATAGGAAGAACTTCTTTTAAAAGTGATTATAACTTTTTTGATTAAGAAGAAAGCACACTGAAATGAACATTGGTTTATTCCTGCACCTGGGCCCAGTTCTTCTGGGGTTTTTTCCTCTGTACTCAGTCATTGGGACCCTATAGGCTCCCTTGGAGGATTTAATTCTATGGATCACTCTGTTAGTGAAGATGGAAGAAAGAAAAGAGGGAGGTTTTGCAATGTCAGGGTGGAAGAGATCTACCCCTTTGCTTCCTCTCTTGGACTGAGAAATAATCTCAGGTTTCTGACCTTGTACTTTTCAGAAGAATTTAATATTGTTCTTTTATTTCCTGAATAACACTTTTTGTTGTTGTCCAGTTGTTTTTAAGTTGTGTCCAACTTTTCATGAACCCAGTTGGGGTTTTCCTGCCAAGGATCCTAGAGTAGTTGGACATTTCATTCTTTAGTTCAGTTTACAGGTGAAGAATAGATGCCAATGGGGATAAAGTGACTTGCCCAAGGTCACACAGCTATGTAAGTGACTGAGGCAATATTTGAACTCAAGAAAATGAGTCTTTCTGACCCCAGGTCAGGCACTCTATCCATTGGGCCACCTAACTGCCCAAATAACACCTTACCTAGTAATTTATTTTTATATAACCCTTTATATTTACATAGCACAGTATTATCGAATGTAAGATCCTTAAAGGAAAGGATTGGGATTTTTGTTTGTTTGGTTTTTCTTTTTTTTGCTTCTGGATCACAGAGCCTAGCCCAGTACCTGGTACCTAGTAAGCACTTACAAAATATTTGTTAATTGATGGATAAGTACATTATTTTATTCGATCTTCGTACCTAATCTGTAAAATAGTGTAAGTAATATTACCCCCATTTTACAGAGGAGAAAACTGAGGTGTAGAGTAATATTATTATGACCTGCAGTCACACAGCTTGTAAACCACTGATCCAGAACTAGAACTGTGTCATCTGATTCCAAATTTTAGTGTTCTGTGCTACTTCAGATGATTTATTTCATTTAGGATATTTGCAAAAGCATCTGGAAGGAAAGACATTAGAGGATATCTTTCCCTTTCTTAAGGGATAGGATCCCATAGTCCCCAATGACAGAAAAACAAGTAAATATCTGTTCCCAACACAAAATGCTTTTGACACTCTACTCTTTCAAGCTAATGTTCTTCCCTTTTTAATGATAGCTGGTGTTATGGCTGACTAGAGTGCTTCAATTGAAGGCAAGAAGATCTTAGTTCAGATCCTGCCTATCCTGGCTAGCAAATCATTTAACCCTGCCACCTCAGTTTTCTTATCAGTACAATGGGGATAACAATAAGGATCAAATGAGATAACATTTGTGGTTTTGCAAACCACAAAGCACTACATAAAGTTAGTTCCTATCACAATAATGATGGTGTTTAAAAAGGGGGACAAATTCTAATTGCATGGTGTCTTGTAGATCACCCTTTAAACAAAGTGAGCCACCTGAAGTCAATGTTAAAGAGAGCAATCACTGCTCCTCCAAAGTCACAATAGCAGAGAGACTGCTAGTGAGATGGGGCAGGGAGCCTCTCAGGATACATGGCAAACATCGGCACTCCAAGTCCTCAGTCCCTTGATCTCCAGGGCTAACGATATTCCTGAAGCTATTTTGGAACAGTGTTGGACAGGCAACTCTTGAAGATTCCAGGTTCAGTCTTAGTTTTGTGGATTATTCACCCTTCCTCACTTATCACCATTTCCCTTTCCTAGTTCATTGGCCAAGAAGGTATAGAAAAAACAACTCAAATAAATCTAGCAAGCCTGCCAAACACTCTGGCAAGAGAATTATTGTGGATCACAGATCAAGATATTAACTGTGGTAGATATTTTTGCCTAGTGACACCATTTGCGGAGTGGCTCTTTCCCCCAAAAATGTCCTTATTAATTATGACCATGACTTAGAACACATATCTACTAACACATATCTACTAACTGTGCCAGCAAAGGGACCGTGGATACTTTCAGATAGTGGTTCTCAAACATTCTTGACAGTCAGATCTAGTAGGAGAGAAGACTGGGGACAACCTAACCTCACAGCCTTATTTCAATGTCCCTGCATGCATGCGCACACGTGCACGCACATACACACACACACACACACATGCACACATGGCACAACTTAATAAGCCTACTCACCTGAATTTGGGAAGAATCATGTTATTTAGATGAAACATATGATCATTTGTTCCATAAGTAAAAGTACAAATAATGTTAGTGTAGGGGACTGATCAGAAGCCAACTTGGTAAGCTTACAGGATATAAGACTTTGTCTGAGAACATGAATGTTTGCTCATTGACTGTTTCGCTGACAGGACTAAGAGACATATAGTGATGAATACCAATTAATAGCTCGCTTAATCTCCTTCAGTCTCATTGTTTGGCATGGGTTATGGCCAACCAAAGCTGCTTGTCTGTTCTGGGTCTATAAAAAGAGTTGGTCAATAGCAGAGTTGACCTTTATTTAGAACAGTGGTTCTCAACCTTCCTAATGCCCCGACCCTTTAATACTGGTATGTGGGCATATCTACATGTGGGCGGTCCCGCCTGGAGATGGATAGAGGAGTGGTGTCTCCGTTCCTAAGACCATTGGAAATATGTGTTTTCTGATGGTCTTAGGCAACCCCTGTAACCCCTGTGAAAGGGTTGTTCGACCCCCAAAGGGGTTGCGACCCACAGATTGAGAACCGCTGATTTAGAAAGAGCTGAATACAGATGAAGTATAGCTGAGCATCAGAGATATAGGGCCTAGGGGCAGTAGTGGGATCAAAGCCTATGTATCTACTCAACCTCAGTGGGATAGAGGCATGTTGCTGTTGTGTATTTTCTCACCCATATGGCCCAAGTGGTGGCAACCATTCTGGAAAGCAGTTTGGAACTATGCCCCCAAATTTACTAAACTGGCCTCTACCCAAAAGATATAAAAGAAAGAGAGAAAGGATCTATATAAACAAACATTTTTATAGCTGCTCTTTTTGTAGTAACCAAAAATTAGAAACTAAGTTGGTGCCTGCCTATTGGGAAATGGCTAAGCAAATTGTGGTATATGAATGTAATGGAATATTACTATACCATAAGAAATGATAAAATGAATAGTTTCAGAGGAAACCGTGAAGACCTCTATGAAATACTGCAGAGTAAAGAGAACATAACTAGGAGACCAATTTGTATAATGACAACAATATCACAGAGAAAAGAAACGTGAAGGGTTTTAGAACTCTGTTCAATGCAATGATGGGACACAAGTCCAAGGGAATAAAGTTGAAACATGTCACCCACCTTCTAAGAGAGATGACAAACTTAAAATGCAGAATGCAATATACAGTTTGGAACAGGCAGGGTAGGAACTTGTTTTCCTAGACTATATATATTTGTTACAACAGTTTTATATATTCAGTTTCTTCACTGTTTAGGGGAGGAGGAAACTAAAAAGGGAAGATACTAAACATTTGTTAAAAATATTAATAAATGTTAATTGTTTTAAAGGTAGTGTCAGGGTCTCTTACCATGTAGAGAGTTCTTGGGACCCACTGTGAAGAAGCACCTTCAACCTTTCAACCTGAAAGAAAGCCAATATATAGAGGGAAACCACATGACTAAGTTAGCAAAATATAAGGATCCAGTCTCTATGTTACAGAAAGGCAAAAGGAGATTTCCCTAAATGTCAAGTTTCTAGGGAGTTCTAGGACACAAATGGAAAAAAAAAAAAAAAAGGTGGTTATACAAGTCAGAGCAGAACAAGAAAGATCAATGTCACTAACATCCAGAAAGGAGAGATTATTTAACTACAGTGATAACAGACATCACTATAGAGATAAGGTAAATTGATAAGATAAAATAAGATGGATAAGATACTTTGAATATGAATATATATCTTAAATTGGTTCTTCTGATGGGGGGTGAGTTAGTTCCAAGATTAAGTAGTAAGAGGTGACTGTGCTGGATCCTATGCACAACTAACTTCACAATATTTTTAATAATCCCAAACCGTTTATTTCAAGGAAAACCCATCTCTTTTACATTAATGTCCTCCCATTGAGTACTAGGAGGACTATATATGACCACAAATCACAAGAATACCATGATCTTAGAAGCAGTACAGTTACAAATGATACAAATAATGGAAAGGTGCTTGGGAGATGTAAATAGGCTGCGGTGTTAAGAACAATGCCTTGCACACAATAAGTTGTGTAAAATATTTTATCAAGGACACATTTGAGCAGAAAAGAAAGTGATCTAGTCACATAGTGAGAAGGAATGGTAACAGCTGTGCAGCCCAGGTGATACGTGATACTCCTAAGATGTTAGAAGAAGCAGAGGGTTGCCACCAGTGTGTTGGATGGAATCTTCAACTGAGAATTTATAGAAAAACATAGATATAGGATTAAGTGGTATGGAAAGTTTATGATCTCTATCAGCATGGTAGTCTAGGCATGAGATAATATAGCCCTATGTTAAGGTGGTAGCAATGAGGACAGAAAAGGGGTGATTCATCATGGTATTAAAGGATCCCACTTTGGCCTAACCTGTTTCGGCATGTACATGTAAGTGGTTCTATCATTACCAGGAAGATGTTGCTATTTCTGTGTACTTGCACAACTGTTGTGATTGATTTATTAAATGAAAAATAAACATGGTGACTGAATACTTCCTATATTCTAGGACTGTGCTAGTAGGCTCTTTAGGACACAAAAAAGTAAAAAATATGGCCCCTGCCTTCAAGACCTAATGGAGAAAGGGGTACACGAACACAGGCCTATAGAACTGCCTTTTCGGCTAACACGATTGAAAGCATGCAAGGATCTGTACTTTGATAGATTTCCACTTGATATATGCATATATAATTTTTTCCCATAGATTGATAATATTCTCCAATTACTGAATCGCTGAATAATAAATTCAGTACAAATCTAACCATGAGCTGGAAATGGTTTCAATCTTAATCTGACTTACCTGTTTCATATGCTTAGATTTTTCTAATAAAAAGATACGAATAATTTGTTTTCAAGATAGCACTTTACAGCCAAGGAGTTCTAAGTATCGTGCTTATGTTAATTTCTTAATCTTCGTAACACGTTTCTATTAGTGGGAGTAACAAAAAAAGCACTGGCCCGTATTACCAAGGGCTACGAGGATTGAAGCAGCGGTCTTAAAATTAATGTGCTCTAGTTTGTTCTATTCCCTTTTGATTTAATCTAAGTGATCTGCATTTTTACGGAAACTCTGAGGGAGAAAAGGCATGTGGACAGCTAACTATTGATATAAAAATTTAAATAGTACACTAGAAGTACCACTGAGTGCTGCATAATTGATTTACAAAGGGATTTTTAGGTGGTGATCGTTGTAAGTGTTCAGAGGTGGGGGAAAGCATTTCAGGTTGTCATTGTCAAAGAAAGTTGTACAGAAGATATGAACCAGGTCTTGAAAGATGGATGGAATTTAGCAAGTAAAAGAAGAGGGGGACTCAAGGAAAATGGAATGGTGTAAGTCAAAGGGCTAAGGTAGAAGATAAAATTTGACCCTTCCCATCAACCCCAAGATTTAGGTAGGAGATATCTTTATTTCCATTTGACAGATGGAGAAAGTGAGGAATAAACAAATTCAGTAAAGTAGGAGTCACCCCTAGGAAGTGGTTAGGATTAGAGTTGGAGACAGTACACTGACATCTTACAAGTTAATGCCCCTTCCAAGATGCCATCCTATTTTCAGTCAACTTCTATAATGGAGTCACAGCAACATGATTAACCTAAAATAGTTAATTTTAAAATTATTTCTATTCATTTTCAAAATCTATGACAATAGTTTTGCGGAACATTTACTGGACTTACTATGTTTTACTTAAGAAACAGTTAAAATTTATTGTCATTCCCTGATTGGATAGGGCGAAGGGAGAAGAGGGGTGGCTCCTCTGGAGAAATTAAATATTTTCCATGGAAAATTGACAAAATAGATAACTTACATATAATTACTGAGAATTATGGACTTAGATCTACCTCTGCATATTGAAAGCTCCCAAATATCTATAGGAGGCAGGAAGGTTTTCCTCTGGACACAGCATCACACCAGAAACTATGGACTGGGCAAGTAACTACCCAAATGGGTCCTGCACACCATGACTTTCTTTACTAATACCCAGCCTTCCCCTTGGAATTTGTAAAGATAATAAAATGAATGGAGACTATAGTATTTTCTTTTTTTCTGCTGTCAAATATTCCTCACCAGGGCTAAGTGGGTGTGTTCTGCTTTTGTCCAAAACCCAGTAAAGTGACTATCAATTTTGTTTTCTCCAATCTCTTCACATTTCAGTTTAGTCTCCACTGTAGATTCTGGGTCAGAAGAATCAATACACTGATGAAACAAGAGCTATTATGATGCAGAATGAACACTGCATACTTCTCCAATCACCTCATGGTAAATATTGAGCTGTATTGCCACTTGCTCAAAAGTCTTGTGTATTTTGAAACAATGAAGGAAAAGAGGCAACTATGGAGGAAGGTCACATTCATGTATTGATTGGGGTGGATAATGGTAGGTTGGACTGGAAGAGATCAGGAATATTGACTAAGATGAACAGCAAAAACTTATCCTGAGGTACTAGCTCATCACCAGCCTATCAATGTTTTATTGATCCTATGGCCTCTAGATAAGTTGTTAATATGGTCATTTACACATTAGATAGTCATAAGGAGACACCTATGAGACATATATCAGATATGCTTTGCTGGTTGCCCTTCCTGAATGGAGAACACACCAGCTAAGCATAAAAACACAAAGGGGAAGGTGCAGACCACTACAATTACATTATTTGACTATTTGTCTTGCTTCTTTCTTAGTCCTTGAACTCATTCCTCAAACAGGATTCAGATGACCTATTTAAAGGTCAAACAAGGGCAACATTTGCTGCTTCCTACTGCTTAAAGTATGCTGGGTCATTGCAACATCCACTGAAATGGAAACACCAATGCACTTCCCAAGGCACCTGCTTCTTCCTGTCCCTCAGTATTGTTACACTGATTTCCTTGTACCAATGCTGAAATTTGGCAAACTGTCTCCCTTTGAAGAGGCTTGTGAATGGTGGTTAGGTCACAGAATAGTATTGGAGTGCTGAACTAATGATCAAGATAAGAAAGTTCATTTTCCAATTCTGTCACCCACCTCCTACACAACCCCTTTAAAGCTCTCCATGTATAATTTTCCTCCTCTGCAAATAATAGACCCAAATAAATATCACATTCTTCATCTCACAAGGGAGGAAGTTAATTATGTAAAATCCTGGACAATTCTTTGGGCTCCTTGGAGAAAGGTAAATTCAATCTCTTACAAATTCCTACGAGGGAGATTATTGTCATTAAATTATTTAGCATTTCCAGTGTGCCTAATTTTCACAGAAAATGACAAACATCAGTGCACTAATCAATGGTTTCCTTGGGAGGAAGGTCAATATTGTTTGAAAAAAAGAAGCTACGTAAATACAAAGAGGTTAAGTAACTAACTCAATGACTGCACTTGGAGTTTATTCCCCTGCACTTCCTTGTCATCCATCACCACCATATGAATCTCCTTTTGTTGTGTCTCTTATAAACACACAACGTGCTCGAGGAATAGATAAAAGGCCTAGGAAACTGCTCAGATCTCTTTTTGAAAATTATGGAAGCCTATTTAACTCAATAGATTATGAATATCATCATAATTTGGTTATGGAGATAGTTATCCAAAGGATTAAATGAATATCCACCAAAAGTGTATAACCTAATGACTCTTGCGTCTTTCTTGTGACTGAACCCTCCTATGTGTGCTGTTTTCCCCAATTTGGATGTGAGTTATTTGAGAGGAGAGGATATCTTGCTTTTCTGTTTACATCTCTAGCTCTGAGTACAAAACTTGACATGGTAAGTACTTAATAAATGCTCTTTCACTCATTCATTCACTGATTCATTGATGTGGGTAACTACGCTCTTTAGGTTTTAGATTTTATGAGAAATATAGAGTCAAAAGCTATTATTTCTTCCTAGAAAGTATGTTATCTAAATAGGATTCATAAACAAAGAAGTTAGATCAAGAAAGCCAGTATCTACTTTAGAAGAATGATAGAATTAGACTTGACATGTTATCAAGACCCAAACCTGAACGTTAGTCAGTCATAATATCCTATAATCTAATATATTAAATAATTGTGAGATTTATATGTGTGGCAATAACTGAATAATGTTCACATTAGCCATTGTAGACTTTAGCTGGGACACTTAAACTTAACTAAAGAATAAGATCTTTTTATAGAGCAAAGAGGCTAGCAGAAAAATGTTCCAAATAGAGTCAAAATTTTACAGAATTCCAGTCATTTCCAATATTCCATAGAGTTTTGAGGCTTTTGATCTGCTATAGCTGATATATATATGCTACATGTGCTCCAACCTCAGCACTGAAGAGCAAGGCTAGATGATGAAGATGAGGACTTAAAAGGGAAATGGTCCATCAGCTTAGACATGATCCTTACTACATTGCAGTGCACCCTCAGTAAAAACTTGCTGGTTACATGAAATTACTTAAATCATTTAACAAGTATTCATTGGGCATCTATTACCTTTATCTTTAAAAGCTTTGTCTATGTTAAATTATTTTAAAGTCCCGTTCCAATTCTTAAATGCTGTGGAGGTATAAAGCCATACCAAACAATACATTTCCCCTCAAGGAATTACAGGTTAGTTCTAAGTTACCTTAAGGATCATCTACTTTCCTAAAAATCATGCATTTTACAGATGGAAAAAACAAGGTCTCATGAGAGCCAATGCAACTTGTGGAAGGCTACACAGCGAAGACCACACAGCTAGTTAGTTTCATGGCTAGAATCTTAACCCAACTCTCCTGACTTCTCATCCAGGGTTCTCCTTGTTACATGCCTTAACTTACAGTGTAGCTGGCGAAGCAAAAAGTGATCAGATGAAAAAAATTATAAAACTGCAACTCAAGAATTATATGATACCATGGTAAATGAGTAGTACAAGCAATAAATGCTATAAAATAAGGGAGAGATCACTGTAGGCTGGACTAGTAAGACATATTCTCATGAGGAAGAGTAGCCTTGAGCAACTTTAGTCTTGGTCTGTGAGGCCCGGGTGGCTATAACTAGAATCATTGACCTCAAAATTGAAAGCAACATTAGAAGTCAACTGATTCAATCCATATTTGAATAGAAATCTTCCTACAGCATCCTTGATAGGTTATCTCTGCCCTCCATTTAAACCAGTGATTCTCAACCTATGGGTCACGACTCCTTTGGGGGTTGAACGACACTTTCACAGGGGTCACATATTTCCAATGGTCTTAGGAACCAAGACACCATTCCTCTATCCATCTCCAGGCGGGTCCACCCACATGTAGATATGCCCACACACGAGTATTAAAGGGCACTGCATTAGGAAGGTTGAGAACCACTGATTTAAAGCCTTCTAATGAGGGGGAACAATCCTCCTGAAGCAGCCCATTCTCCTTTTGATTTTTTATTTTTGCTTTTTGGAGGGGGGAGGGCAGGGCAATTGGGGTTAAGTGACTTGCCCAAGGTCACATGGCTAGTAAGTATGTCAAGTGTCTGAGGCCGGATTTGAACTCAAGTCCTCCTGACTCCAGGGCTGGTGCTCTATTCACTGTACCATCTAGCCACCCCTCTCCTTTTTAATAGTATTAATTTAATTAATTTTTCCCCTTACATGAGCCTGAATTTGCCTTCCTGTCACTTCCACTTAGTTTTTCAGCCAAGCAGAATCCCTCTTTCACATGACAGTTCTTCAAATACCTAAAAATGGGGACTATACCACTCAAATCTTCTCTTCCCCGGGCTAAATATTCTCTGTTTCTTCAGCTCATTCTCCAGTGGCTTGGTCTCCAGTTCCCTCACCATCCTGTTGCCCTCCTTTCAAAATACTGCAGTGTGTAGATTGTGGGTCCATCCTAATCTGTGAACTAAACATAAAGCTTCAGAAATGGTTTAAACAATGCAAAGTACAGTGAAGCTATTATCCCTCTTGTTTTGGACACTATACATCTCTTAAGTCCAGGATAACATCAGCTTTGCTCACTTCCCGCTAACTATATACTTGGTTTCATCTTGAGATTCTCTAAAATCCCTAGATCTGACCTTGTCATGCCTCCTCTTATGGAGCTGATTTTTTAAAATTAATTAATTTATTTTCTTGTTTACATCATTCATTTCCATGAGATTTTAAGTTACAAATTTTCTCCCCACCTTTCCCCCACCCACCACTCCAAAACAGCTCTATCCCACTGTATAGCCCCTACTCCAATCTGCTCTCTCCTATGTCCTCCTATCACCTAACTTTTAAGTGCCCCAAGAAATCTCTAAGGATAGGAGTTACAGGGTTTTCATTAACCTGCAGGGTTAGAGTTTCCATCCAGGAGATACTCACACTGATGAAATTGTAAGTCTCAGAGTCCAGGGGTGGGGAACCTGCAACCTCGAGGCCACATGTGGCCCTTTAGGTCCTCAAGTGTGGTCCTTTGACTGAATCCAAGCACAGAGGTGGGAAACCTGTGACCTTGGAGGCCAGAGCTTCCCCACCCCTGTGCTTAGACCAAAACAAAACAAATCAGAAAACAAATAACTATTTGGGAGATGATGGGCAGCAAAGGAAAATGTAAGGAATGAGTGACAGAACATTAAAGGGAATGAAGTACAGAGAGTGTGAATATGACTGCACACAGGAAACAGCCATGTTTTTACCCTCCCAGGGTCCTTGCTGTCCTGGTGGCACCCTGGGGGGGAGGGCGCTTTGGGCAGTCACTTACCCTCTGGCTCTTTAGTTTTAGCCCTGGTGAGATGTTTACTTCTCTAGAACAGACTTTGTGATCCCTGGATGCTGTAAATTGCTTGTTATTAGCAATAATTGCCCACAGATTTTTTTCAAGCCATTTACATGAAGAATCTTTGCAATATGAGGTTAAATTGCAATATGCTAATAGTCGATCAATGTGGAACGGTGGGCTGCTTTGAGATACTGAGCTGCCACACTTTGGCTGCCTTAAGTAAGTGCACTCCTCCTCCTTTCTAGTTCTGTCTTGCTGCTTTCTCTGTATTAAGGAACTAATAAATTTGCTCTACACAAGCTATGGACACAGTTCTTTACATTTTCTCTGTGTCCTTGGCCTCAGAAAATGTTGCATACATCCCACCTCCTGCAACAGTAACAGATAAACACCCAGCCAGGTAGCATACAGCAGGAGGAAGATAAAATTTAAAGACTTGTGAACAAAAAGTTCAGTAATGAAAAGCAGTTGGTAGCAACAGAGTTGTATGGAAGTAAATTTGCCGAGATCTCAAAAAGAGAAGGATTCTACACAGAAACATTCATTCAGAACCTATAGAGACAAAATGCAATTTTTTATAGGCTGGGTAAGTAAAAGTCCAGAGTTGACTGAAGATGATAATGAATAAACTTCTTGATGTTCATCCCCACAGCCAAGGGAGGGGACAGGGACTGTGGACAGCAAAGTGGGTACCAAAAAAAAAAAGGATATTGTTAATGCTTCCCTCCCCTCAATATCCATATATGCCCCAAAGGGGCACACAAAATTGTCTCTGACTTCAAGGAGCTTATCCTCTAGCTGGAAATATGTGAAAGAACAAGTAATATAATAAGGCCATCTGTAAGTTCCATATGAGAAATAGGACAGGAAGTAGCACAGAGTCAAAAGAAAGAATTCTGGAGCTGACTCAGAAAGCTTCAAAGAAAAAGGACGTCTGAGTGCTGACAAAAAGGAACCGCTCTTCTGTTCAGTGGAGGTATCTTTTGGGGGAGGTGGTGGTTTTCATGATGGTGGGATTGCTGATTTCTCTGTGATTTCTCCTTTCCACCAATCTTGCCCATATCTACTGTTGAATGCTTTGCAAGATGCATTTTATTAGAATGATAGTGGGAAGTTGACATGCTTGGACCTCCCCTGCTTTGATGATGACCTGTTCCCTCTCAGGGAGTGATCATGCAAGGATTCACACTGAGGCACTCCCACCTGAACTTAGTTTGAATATCTCACTCCCTTTCTCCCTTCCCCAAAGGATCATAAAAGCCTGAAGAGACCTCAGAAACCAACTAGTCCAGTCCCTTTATTTTATAGATGAGAAAACTGAGACTTACCCAAGGTCACACAGGGAATAAAAAGCAGAAGAGGGATTTGAACCCAGGTCCATTGACTTCAGAATACTTTCCATTCTACTACCCAAATTTAGACTGGATAGGTTAAATCACATTCACACCTTAGCACTAACTTTAATTATAAATACAGATCAACATCTAGCTAAGTACTCAGAGGATGGGAATTTTTATTTGGACCAGATGAAGAAAGATAAATGTTGGGTCCTGGGTGGGGTGGAGTTCTTTAAACAGCCAGTGGGCAGCATGAGGACTCTGGGCATCTGGAATTAGCATTCAATCTGCACATCATTCACTACGCCCTCCCACACATGCCTGGGGAAGTGGCTGTACACCCCATGGGAACCAGGAAAAGACAAAGAATTAGTATTTGGGAAGAGAGGGTGGGCTGGCAGTTGGCACAGCAAACCGCGAATATTTGAAACTGAATCTCAAATCAGGAGGGCCTCCTGGAGGTACTGTCGTCATAGACAAAAATAGTGGCACAGAGACAAATGTGTAAACACAGATAAATACATAAATAAATAACCCAATTAAAATTCTCACTTCTGGACTAATTCCCAGAATCTTTGCAGGAAAACTTTCATCTGGATTAGGTCAGTACTATAGAATAACAGCAGTCAGTTTGAACAGGGCCATTTTGTTGCGAGGACAGGTAGGCATGAAGGGAATTAATCAAGAGCTTTCCAATTACAATGAAAATAGATCTAAAATTACACATTGTGCACAGAAGCGTGGTGCATATTTCAGAAGGCACAGCAAATCCAGGGTTAGTATACTGGTTGCTAAACTGCAAAGTGTACAGACATTTTTAATGGCAACCATTTTTTGAGGGATGGGGCATTGGAGGGGCAAACTGGAAAAGAATATATGTTTGGCTATCAAATAATGAAACTGAGAGCCGCAGGATGGCTACAAAATTTGACAATCATAACTTGCTTTATTATCATGCCTTTTCACTGTCAATTGACCTTCCAGTTGTCTGAATACAATTAGACTTCTCAAGGCTCTTCTAGTAGTGATGACATGGTGGAAGAGAGTGTTGGACCTGGAGTCAGGAAGAGCCAAGTTCAAATCCAACTTCAACCACTTCTTATATGGGTGACACTGGTGTAATGCCATGCACCAGCAGATTCCCAAAGGAATGCTACTGTGAACAGCTTTTAGAGTTCAGATTACAAAATAGAGTGAACACTCTGTTTATTCCATTACAAATCAAGACAAACATTCAAAACATTATAATATTCACAACAT
>CM053580.1:286544896-286563308 GCA_028627135.1 Pseudochirops cupreus | reverse complement strand
TCTTCCACATCAACAGGGGAGTTCATACCTTCTCAACAGTGGGACAGAGTTTGCACCTTCCACACTTAGCACTTAGCACTACTAAGTGCTAAGTATCCTGCTAAACAGATTACTATTACAACTGGGCAATTCCTTTAGCCTCTCTCTGCCTCACTGTTCTCATCTATAAAATGTATAGAAAAGCACCTACCTCCTCAGGGTTGCTGCGAAGACAAAATGAATTAATATTTGTAAAGTGCTTTGCTAACTTTGAAGTTATTAGTGAGTGCTGAATTGAGACTATCCATGGGATCCTGGGCAAGCCATGTAATTTCTCTGGGCCTCAGTTTCCTCTTCGGTAAAATGAGAGATCAGACTTAATGGTCTCTAAGGTAGTTTTGTATGGGATAAGTGAAAACTTCTCAATTTGGGGTGGTTAGCCTCCCACGCCACAGTGTGCACCCCATCCTCTGCACAAGCAGAGATGAGAGACAGCAAGGCAGGGCGGTCTGAGACCTCTTTGTTTGAATTTGTGCCTAAACGAGACCCCGCCCTTTCCCCAATGAGAGTCGAAGGCGATCCTAGAACTCACTCTCAGCCCTTTGTCCTCTTCTCGCGCTGAGCTTGTAACCCCGTTCTTATCCAATAGAAGTCAGGGACCACGACAATCAGGGTATAAAAGCTCAACCCCCAAAGTGTTGAGCGGCCTCCTTTGCTGACTTGTTTTGGGAAAGGGAGCCCCCATTCCCAGGAATTGGTAATAAAATATTCCTGTTCACTGCAAGTATTCCTCTGATTTTTCTTTCTTTAATTGGGTAAGTGGTTTTCTAACCCACACAGTTTCAATCCTAAAACTGTGATTCTACAAAAAACTTTGCAACAAAAGCTGGATAAGAAAATAGGTAACTATGAGAAAACTGAAAGGATCTAAAATATGAATTAATGCAAAAAAAAAGGTTTCTGCGATGACACATTCAATTTTTATAGGCTTATTAAGTAAAAGTACAGAGCTGGTTTAAATGATATGAGCAGAACCAAGTAAACTTTCTCTCTGTAGATGTATATATATGTACACATACATACTTATGCATATATATTGTATGTGTGTACATAATATGCATGTGTATACCCACATATATATGTGTATTTATATATATATGTGTATATATATATATATATATATATATATAATGACTACAACCTTGTAAATGGTAGGAGGAAAGGACACACAAAACAATTGAAACTAAATATCGCAAAATTATAATGACCCAGTTTGGCACTCAAGAAGAGATATAAAGAGGTTTCTCCTGCTTCTTTTCAGAGGGAAGAAACTAGGAATGCGGAACATGGTATATAATGTTAGATTTTTTTTTATGTGTTAGTTTTGCTGAACTATTTTTTTCTTCCTCTTTTTAATCCTTAAGTATAAGGGCCAGATCTTAAGTATAAGGGGGTGGATGAGAGTTTTGATAGGAAATGTATGTAACATACTGACAGAAGATATTGTTGAATTTTTTTTTTAAAGAAATGTGTGACTGTAACATATAAGAGTGGTTTGCAAGCCAACCATTCTTAAACAAGGTGACGCTGGGAATGGTGTTTCTGTATGTATATGTGCACATGTGTGCGAGCACTCCTACCCCAGCCCTCCGTCTACAGATATCCTTGCAGTAGAAGTGCCAGGCTCTGCTAATGAATGTTATCACTGTTTTAGATAGTTGTATTAGGCATGTGAGGAGCCCCTGCAGCCTCTCAGACACGGATAACCTTGTGAAGGGCCCGGGCATAGAGAGAGTAGCTTAAAATAAAAATAAAAGGAGGGAGATTTTTTTTAAGAGATGGAACATCTGTGATAAACTCATTTTCTCTGTGAGCACCAATGGTGAGGCATGTCTGGGTCGGCTGAACAGCATTTCTATAGCAGTTGAAAATTCATTTCATTTCATTATCTGAACTGTTCAAGCACCCCAGTCTGGATCAGAAAAAAGCTCCTTAAACCTGCAGGAATCTCATTTACCCCTGCTGAGGCTCCAGCTTCCTTCCTTATATGAAGGTAGAGATGCCTTGCTTACAAATTCTGGCAGATATATACAAGATTTGTATTGAAAGGGAAGGGATGTTTCCTGGGATCTGCCATCTACAGCAGCCTTATTATTACCTTTTTCTGTTTTATTTAGGTCTGTTTCAAGGCTACTTTACCAATCTCTCATCCGTTAAAACACAGTTCTCACTACATTAGAAGAGAGTGAATGGCCTTAAAGGTGATGCAGAGTAGAACAAAGGAAAAAGCATCAACTCTCCCAACAGCTAGTAATGAGGCAATGTGGAAATTTTTTTTCGAGGAAAAGGAGATTTTTAGAAACTTTTGTAAGCAAGCAACAGAACATTTAAAAATTCCAAGTTTTACTGAAGAAGATGGAAATGCTAAAGACCATAAACTTGTAGACTTAAAAATGGAGAATATTGGGCTTTTAGCAGTAGAAGAAAAAGAGTTGAAAGTTAGGACACTCGCTACCAGACTGCTCCATGGCGCCATTGTTGCTTGTTGTTGTTGAATCCTGTCTGATTCTTTGTGACTCTGTTTTCTTGGCACGGACAATGGAGTGGTTTATCATTTCCTTCTCCAGTTTTATTCTGGCAGAGGTTAAATGACTTGGCGTCACATAGCTATAAGGGTCTGAGGTCAAATTTGAACTCCAGTCTTTCTTTCTCTGGCCCCAGTGCCACCTTGCTGCTCTTGTGACACATACATAGCAATCCCTAATGTTTGTCTCACAACTCAAGGATCTCCAGAACCTGGTGCCCTGGAGCTTTCTGCTCTCTCCTACTACCTCCCTCATGCTACATCTCACTCTAGATACATTCGGCCACTCTATATTCCCTACACATGCCCTGTGCATTCTTGAATATCCATCCTCACCCCTCTTTTGCCTTTGGGATCAATTCTAGGAAGCCTAATTCAAAAGCCTTCTAGGATTCTCCTAGTAAATAATGACTTTTCTTCTTGGAACATGCTTCTTGAAATGCTTAGTTTTCCTCTCTCTGTTGCACTTAGCATATATTGTTGTGTATTTTAATTATCCATTTGTGTGTGCTGGAGCCAGCTCAGACCTGCTCAGGAGAGTTGGTTGTTAAGTTTTCAATGTGAGCATCGACATTATAGAAATTGGCAGATGCCACAAATGAGAATTTCATTTATTATTTTGTTGATCATCATTCTAGACCTAAGAAAGTGACAGAGAAAATATTGAACTGTATGTAAACTTAAAGTATATCAAGAACTCTTTTTTTTCCCCAGAGAGTATTTACCAGAACATCCTCGCTGTAAGATTTTCAATGGGAAGAAGGCAGGGACTTTTCATTTCTTCTCTAAGCTTTATGTCTTACCTAGAACTATAGTCACAAAATAGGCAGTTAATGAATATTAGTCAAATTAAATTGACTTGTGCTATTCCAGACAATTCAGTGTAGCGGAGAGTACCTTGGAGTGTTGCATCTGAAGTCAGAGGTACTAGGTTCAAATTTTGCTTCTATTTTCTCTGGGCTTCTCTTGGGTTCTTCACCTTTAAAATGCACAGGTTGGACTTGGTTATCTCTAAGGTTCCATCCAGCTCTAAGCCCATAACCCACTAAAGAAGGCAAATTCAGAAGGGGGAGAAGGAGCCAAGTTTGCTTCATTCCTCACAAAAGGCAGGCTTCCCCTTTGATCTCCTGAATCCTGTTTTCACACAAGGCTTCCTGCTGAGGACTGCCTAATAACTTGCTTTGATCCACTCTGGCCTGGTAATGACAAATGCATTTTAGCCTGGGTATTTTCAAGTGCCTGAGAGCAGTTTTGCCCCACCCCTCACCCCAACCCCATGCCTTCTTATGCACAACTTGAGACCATGTACAGAGTAGTTCCTAAATAAGTATATTTTGAATGAATTAAATAAATCATAGCTCATGGCCTCTGGGTCACTGTATGTTTGCCATCTTAAAAAAATTCTAGCCAATGACATTTTGCAGTGCTCCCATGAAGGAGACATTTAAGGCTGTGTGGTCCAATGATTGGATCCTGGAGTTATTGCCTTCATTCTAAGAGTTGTCTTAATCATTGGATGGAATGTCTCCATGGTCCTAGTTGATTGAGCAACAAATGACTGTAAAACAGAATAAGTTAGAACTATTATAGACATAAACTAAAATTCAGAATTCTTTATTTGTTTCTGTCTAGACTTGTGCTTTCATCAGTGTTGGGAACTTCCACTGATTAAACTCCCTCCACTTGGGCTAATTGGTCACTCATCTTGAAGATGTAGTCTTGCAGAATTGCCTCAGGCATGGAGAGGTTATCTTGTCTCTTCTGTTATTATGTCAGAGATTGGACATGACCACTCTTCCTGACTTCCAGACTGTTCTTCCATGCACTCTGCTTACATTTTTGACCTCCAGTTGATTCACTTTGTGTTCTTGAGGAAATCAATACAATGACTACATTAACATTTTTAAAGCGTTCTTCATAGAAAGGACATTTTAAACCAGAGGAAATAAGGTAATTGCAGTGTGCTCTATAAAATGTGCATTTGTTTACAATATGCCATAGAAAAATGCAAATGTAGAAATACAAATTGCTTTTAGACACAAGCGCAGTTTAATGCTTATAGTACTTACAGCTGTTTAAAATGTACATTTTAGTTTATATGTCCCGCAAAAAATGTGTTTCTCAAAGTGTATTTCTAATATAGATGCTAGAGATGCAGTTTTGAAATTTTCATTATTAGGCGAATAGATTTTAGTCAGTACCTTGATTTGAGTTATACAATTTCTAAAAACATCTACTTCACTTTACTGATCATCATAGAGTAATTCACAGACTTAATTTTTCAGTTGAAATCAAAATAATAAAATAAACTTACAAAGTGGTAAGTATATCACCTCACAAGATAAACATTTTGGTTTCATATATTTAAACAACTTTTCTTGCTTGATTTAAGCAATAAAGAAAGGGGAGGGGAATGGAGAGACAGAGACAAGCGGACAGAGACAGAAAGAGACAGGGAAGAGGGAGAGAGAAATAAGAGAGAGAGAAAGAGAGAGAGAGAGAGGAGAAAGAGGAAGAGAGAGTGAGAGAGGACAGAGAGAAGGAGGAGGAGGAGGAGGAGGAGAAAAAACAAAGGTTTTTAATAGCAAAATAAACAATTATATATCCATGGTAATTCAAATGTTCTTTTAGCCAAGACATTTCTACCAAGTAGTATTGCATCCTCTTATTACTGATTTTGTACTGGATTTCTTTGCCAGCAAAACATTGTTGTTTTGGCAATTCTCATATTTATAAAAAAAATTCTTTTCTTCTCTTTCTTAGATGTCCTTCCCAGACATTCATCTGTAATGTCAAGAAAATAAACTATTCCCCACCCCTCCCCAAAAGTCTGGAAAGGCAATTTTTACCTAAATTACTATTCCTGCAAACTTTTCTAAAACAGATTTCCAGGTTAATATATGTATTATTATCATCTTCCTCCTATGCAGAAGTGTCACCAAAATATTCTGTACATTTTTAGCCCACTTCTCTCCAAAAGAAAATGTGGCTTATTCTAAGACCAACAGAAATGACACCAGCATCTATGCAGAGTTAATTTCAACTTTGCATCCCTCACTGCTTTTGATGTATCCAACCATATGTGTAACAGAGCAGAGCTTCAATGCACTGTTCCCAAATCTTTCTCCCAAGTGAATTGTAATGATGATAGAACCATGGAGCAACATCAGTGAGAAAATTGTACCATTTAGAGGGTTGGTAGTGAGTAAAAACAATGTTTTTAGACACATTTTCTCAGAATTTATTCAACAGGCTTCCAAATAAAAACTTGATTCTTTAAACAGAATTACCTTTAACATGGACATTAGCTGGGAATTTGTTCATCCCATTAGATCTATTAGAACCTCCCAGTATGGGAGGAACCACAGTGTAGGGATTTAGGCAAGTGAGATGCTTGTCACATCTACATGGTACAAAGTGAAAAAGGAAGCCGAAACCACTTGGACTTCAGGTTTGAAAGGATAGTCAGTCTTCACAATCCAAATTCACAACTCATTCAAATCATTTCAGCTATGCCAAGCTCTAGTTTTTTACTGTCACTAAAAGTGACCTTTTTATGGGCAGCTAGGTGGCACAGTGGGTAAAGCACTGGGTTGGGAATTGCATTTTCCTGAGTTCAGATTCAGCCTCAGACACTTGCTATCTGTAGGATCTGGGCAAGTCACTTCACCCTGTTTGCCTCAGTTTCCTCATCTGTAAAATGAGCTGGAGAAGGAAATGGCAAACCACTCTAGTACCTTCATCAAGAAAACTCTGAAATGGGGTCACAAAGAGTTGGACACGACTGAAAATGACTGAACAACAAACTGGCCTCTTCTGTGCCCATATTAAGGGAAGATTTAGCAAACTGTGAAGTGTTTATTGAAGGTCTATTGTATTAAAAGTATCATGCTGGCTACTCAATTTTTAGTTTATTTGATCAACAAACCCTTAATCTTGAGAATTTTTAAAAATGTACTTATTTACTTTTAGTTTACAACATTCAGTTTCACAGTCCCTTGAGTTCCAAATTTTCTCCCCCTCCCTCTCCTTCCCCTTCTCCCTGTCCATGGTGGCTTGCAATCTAATATAGCTTCTACAAATACCTTCACATTAAACATTAGTCAAGTTGTAAAGAAGAATTATAACCAATGGAATGAACAATGAGAAAGAAGGAACAAAACAAAATGAAGAGAGAGAGCAAGTAGTTTGCTTCAATCTGCTTTCAGTCATCAAAACTACTTGGTACTTGCTGAGGAATAGAGTAGTAGATCAGTGGAATAGATTAGTTACATGAGACACAGCAGTCAATGACTATAGTAATCTACTGTTTGATAAACCCAAAGACTCCAGTTTCTGAGAAAAACTGCTGGGAAGACTGGAAAATAGTATAGCAGAAACTAGGCATAGACCAATATAATCTTGATAATTTGCTGATCATTTTAATTTGGAGACTGTATTAATCCCGTTTGGTGGTTCACACAGCCTAACAGCTTTAAACAACAAATCCCTACTTTCCTCTGTTTTATAGATGCAGATGACTCTTATTTTATGAGATATTGTGCCAAATAAGGAATCCAAAAATAAATGATAATATTTCATGTTTATATAACACTTTAAGGTTTATAGAAGTAATGTTCTCACAACAACATTATGAAGTATGTAGTATGAGAATGAATATAATCCTGTGTTGGAAAAAAACACAGAGATGGAAACAAATTCCCAGCAACCCACTGCCCACTGAGTTCACAAACTAGGGTGTACTGGTTTTAGTTTGCAAATAATTCAAGGTAGAAGAGTGAGGAAGCCACAATGTGGGGTTGAAATGTTAGACTGCCTCCAACTTGAGACTGAAGACTTTTGCAGAATCAAGCCGCTAACATGGGACTTGTGGATCTCTGTTCTGCCCATCAAAAACCCTCCACAAAGCCATTGCTTCTAACGTATCCACTAACCATATAGCTGAGGTGGAAGGAGAAAGAATGACTGTGACAAGTGAGCAAGGAGATGAGCAGACCAGGTCGGGTGTGATGACCTTTAAGGCTCCTGAAGGACAGTTTTCTCCACCTATGGCTCTGAGCCAGGGAGATAGCGAATGCTCTTCTGAAATATGTGCTTCGCTTCTCTGTGAGCAGAAAAAATGAACAGTTCTTGGCAACAGCCATCTTAAGACAATGAAACTAATGTCCTAGACATTAACTTTCCCAAGATTATATGGCCAGTGAATGACATTGAATTCAAGTCAGTGGACAGTCAAGTCAATTGACACTGAATTCAAGTCAGAAGGCTACAAGTTCAATACTCTTTCCACTATACTTCACAGCTGACACTTTGTTGTTATTTGGTCATTTCAGTTGTGCCCAACTCTTTGTGACCCCATTGGGGTTTTCTTGGCAGAGATATTGGAGGGGTTTACCATTTCCTTCTCCAACTCATTTTACAGATGAGGAAACTGAGACTAACAGGGATAAATGACTTGCCCAGGGTCACACAGAGAGTGTCTGAGGCCAGATTTGAATTCAAGTCTTTCTGACTCCAGGCCCAGTGCTCTACCCCTATTCATGTAATACTTTATGGTTAGAATGCATGTGTATTATCTCTTTTGATCCTTTGTGAGTTAGGTAATTCAAATGTTATGATACCTATTTCAGAGTTCAGAGATGCTATGTTGTGAAGTCTGACAGCCAGCTAATGGTGAAGGTGGGTCATTGTTGTTCTTCAATTGTCTCAGTTGTGTCTGACTCTTCATGGGATCACACATTAAGACCTGGAAGGGACCTTGGAGGCTATCTAGTCCAATTCCATCATTTTACAGATGAGGAAACTGAGGCCTAAGGTGGAATAAGTAAGGTATGCAAGATCACATAGAAAGTAAGCATCAGAGCCAGATTTTGAACCCAGTCCTTCTGCCTCCCAAGCCCAGTGTTAATTCTACTAGTCAATTCCTGCACACCTTGCCTCTCCTCCTCCTCCTCCTCTTTCTTCTTCTCCTCCTTCTCCTCCTTCTCCTTCTCCTTCTCCTTCTCCTTCTCCTTCTCCTTCTCCTTCTCCTTCTCCTTCTCCTTCTCCTTCTCCTTCTTCTTCTTCTTCTTCTTCTTCTTCTTCTTCTTCCTCTTCTCCTTTGGAAAAAAAAGAAAAACAAAGCCCTTGCAACAAATATTCATGAGCAAGCAAAATAAATTCCCATATTGGCTATGTCCAAAAATGTATGTTTCATTCTGCACTGTCCATCAGTTCTCTGTCAGTAGAAGAGTAGCATGCTTCACCATCACTTCTCTGGAATCATGATTCATCCCTGCACTGATCAGAATCAAGTTCTGCAAAGTTATATAAATTGCTTTCCTGCTTCTGCACACTTTGTTCTGAATATGTTCATATAATTCTCCCAGGATATTTCTGAAACTTTCTATTTAATTTCTTATGGTTCAATAATTTCCAGTTCTTTTTCACCACAGAAGGAGCTGCTAGTGTGTGTGTGTGTGTGTGTGTGTGCGCGCATGTGTGCGTGCATGTGTGTGTGTGTGTGTGTGTGTGTGTGTGTGTGCCTACGCACATGAGCGCTGTGCAGGCGAAGACTCAGAAGACTCCTTTCATTTTTTGATCTCTGGTGTATAGGAGGACTAGTAGTGGCATCACTGGTTCAAAAGGCATGAACATACTGCTTTTGGACGTGGTTTCAGATTGCTTTCCAAAATGTCTGAACAATCCACAGTTCTACCAACAATGTGTTATTGTGCCTGTCTTCTTGCAGTTCCTCCAACATTTGCCATTTTTCCTTTGTCATCTTTGCCAAACTGTTAGATGTGAAATGGAACCTCAGGGTTGCTTTAATTTACATTTCTCTAATTATTTATGATTTGAGTAATTTTTCATATGACTATAGATATCTCAGATTTCTTCCTTTGAAAATTGCCTTTACAATATATTTATTTGGACTTATAAATTTGAATCAATTCCTTATATAAGAAATGAGATCTTTATCAAAGAAGCTGGCTGAATATATTTCCCAAATAATTATTTCCTTTTTAATTTAGCTACACTGGATGTGTTTTTATAATTTTAAAAATATGTAATAAAAGTTGTCCATTTTGTCTTCTCTGTTTCTCTCTCTCGTTTGATCATGAATACTTCCCCTCCTCATGAACCTAATAGGTCCTTTGTCTATTAACTTTGCATATATCCATTTGGAGCTTATCTTGGCATATGACTGATCCATACCCAAATTCCACAGGATTTTCTTCTAGTATTCCCAGCTGTTTTTATCAAATAGTGAGTTTTTACTCCAGTAATTGAAGTTGCTGGGTTTATCAAACACTATGCTATTGTGTTCAGATGTCCCTATATGTCAAGTGCCACTATTCTACTGAGCAACCTCATAATTTTTTTAGTCAGCACCAAATAGTTTGGATGACTATAGCTTTGTAATATAGTTTAAGATCTGGTCCTATTGGATCCCCTTCTTACCTCTCCTTTTCTTCATTATTTTCCTTGTGATTCTTGACCTCTCGTTTTTCGTGTGTCCTTGTAGAGTCTGGAATCTGCCTTTCCTCATTGTACTCAACTCCCAATGCAAATCCTATATTAATTATTCCAGAAAGGATGCTAGGACATGGATGGAAAGTTTTAAACTCTCCCCCCCCCACACACAACTCTTATCAAGGGGGAAAGTAAAGCTGAGCAGTTTTCTTCCCCTTTTTTCCCAAGTGGTTCTTTCTGATTGCTTCATATAGCCCCTATATGACCAAATACTTCAACCAAGGTGAACAGACATCCTGTCCCCCCAATTGAAATGTCTTTGAGAGAGTCAATAGAAATGTACAGATCTTGTTTAGATCTAGTGCACACATCTAAGTGACTCAGTAGTGAGAGTTTTCAGGAAAGATGTTGAGTTCGGTTTAGTGATGCCACTAATAGTCCTCCTATACACCAGAGATCAAAAAATGAAAGGAGTCTTCTGAGTCTTCGCCTGCACGGCGCTCATGTGCGTAGGCACACACACACACACACACACACACACACACACATACACACACACATGCACACACACACGCGCGCGCACACACACACACACACACACACACACTAGCAGCTCCTTTTGTGGTGAAAAAGAACTGGAAATTATTGAACCATAAGAAATTAAATAGAAAGTTTCAGAAACATCCTGGGAGAATGTTAAGATACCTGCAAAAATTTCAGTTCAAGATGTCTAATAAGTAGGTGGACATGTGAGATCGGTGGTTGAGAAAGAGGTTAGGGATGTGCAGGTAAATCTGAAAGCTATTTGCATAGAAATGATCATTGAAATTATGAAAACCCAAATCAACATTATTTGAGACGTCGTCACATTCCATGGAGATAATTTGGGGCATAGTTAGCTGTATCCTAAGCATCAAGAAAAAGAAAGAAGGGATAGCACTATGATAAAAATGTTTTTTCTCTTCTTTTCTCAATTTGGCCAGTCTTCCGAAAGAGAGAGCAGAATAAAGAAAAGAGATGAAAGAAAAAAAAAGATCATCCTTTTAAAGACTTTGATTTTGGCTGTGCCTTTATATGAAGTGGAAAACTATACTATCCAAATAGTATCATTCCAAAACCATACCCTTTTTAGTGAAATATCTATACAAAGGAGGCAAAAGAAAAAAATGTCCTTAAGAGCAAGGTATGTGCAGGGATGGCAGAAAGGGAGCCTGGGTTATTTGAACAGTTTGTTTCAATCATCCAGTTCACTTTTTACGTAAAAACAGTAAAGAAGGATTTTCAATGAACACAAACATTTTGTGGATGATGGAAAGAACAACTGCCACTGACTAGCTGTATGTACTTGGGCAAGTAAGCCCCATAACTTCTCTGAATCTCAATGATCTCATTTGTAAAATCAAGAGGTCAGACTAAATGATGTCTACTGGTCCTTTTCAGGTCTATGGTTTTATGATTCTTTACAGTAATGTCACAGAGCTTAAGTGGCAATGATATAGCCAGCACTGGTTCCTAGAATATAGTAGGTGCTTTTTTTTAACTGATTGATTGATGATTCTGTATTCAAATTTTTTGGAGTCAGATACAATTTGAATAGATGTCTCAGTACCACATATATCAGCCCTAAATGTTACTTGTCATTATCATGAACCAGCTAGATGGCCTCATAGAAAAAGGACTGGATTTGGGGTTCAGGAAGGCCTGAGGTCAAAATCTGCCTCAAGTGTGTATTAGTTGTATGACCCTTGCCCAGTCATTTTATCTTTCTCAGCTCAGTTTCCTCATCTGTAATTTGAGGATAATAATCACACCTAATTTACAGGGTTGTTGTGATAATATAATGAGATAATATATGTAAAGGACTACAAACCTTAAAGATCTATCTAAATGTTATCTAATATTAAACAAAATTTTTTGGTCATATTGCTCACAATCATCATTTCCCTTTGAATCTCTAACACACACACACATACACACACACACACACACACACACACAAAACACATACACCACACTACCATGGGAGTTCAAAATGACATTTGCTTAAACTTGAAATGCTAAATAAATAAAAATACATTACAATCAACATCAAACATTCTCACCACCCATATGCCAAAACTATTTCTTCTATGACCCTGGCAGAGCCACATTTAATGAGTCATTCATAGCCAGTTCTTAAAATCAGAGTCAGGAACAGTCCTTCTGCTTAGTCACCTCACCATTCACCTGAGAGCAGCAGCACTCACTTCTGGAACACTGGCTTCTCTAAGCCATAGGGAGCTTGGTGTCTTGTCTTACACAGCAACTGCGTAATCACTGAAACCCTAGGTTTCTAAGATACTATTTCTTGCCACTTTTATCAAAGTCCAGATGGGAAGCAGGAACTCGAGACACAGCTGCCCTTTTCTTCTCTCTCACACTTCATTGGCATTGCTCCTTTTTCTACTGGCACTAGCTCATATCTTCCCATCTCTTACCCTTTGTGAGACCTTTCACTTGCTGTTCTGCAATCACTCTCCTTTATCCCCACCCCCACCCCCCCAAAACAGAGCATGCAATAGAATAGCAGCAGCATCTACCATACTGGGCATAGCCTTATGTGGTATGAAGTTCCTCTTATGCAGACAAATCGACTTAATCTCATATCTAAGTCATCAAAGTAAAATAAAGATTTAAGTGATTATCTGGTACATTTGATTAAGTTTATAGATAAACAACATGGTTTATCATAGGTTACCAAAATGGGTGATACCACCTCCTGGGGGACACTGGAACAATTCTGGGAGGGGAGTAGTAGTCTTGGGTGCAAATGGGGGGCATTGAATAAAAATAAGGGTGCAGTGGAAGCATAAGGAAAGAAGAGAAGAAAACTTTGAAAAACTGTTCATATATGTTTCATCTGTCATGTAACAGAGTTAAAGTTGTAGTGATTACATTATTTTCCAAATAAATACACAAATTACAAGTTATAACTGATCAATGGTGAAGTCCACCAACAGGTCTTAAGAAGCAAGTGTTGGCAAGTGAGCACGTTGCGCACATTGATGGGAAGTCCAGCATGCATCAGCAGGACTATGTGTGTGTAATGACTTGTTTAAAATATAATACTATATCCATCATCAAAATTTCAATCCTGAGCAAAACCCACAAATTTACAATAAATTACTAAATTTGAGACACATCATTTTAAAAAAAATACCTCATATTTTTTTCAAAATGACACAAATTTCCAAAAAATCATTAAAGGGTTAAAGAAAGTAGATTTCCTGAGGAGGCATGAGTAATTTTTTTAAAGGGGGCAATAGGTCAAATAAGTTTGGGAACCTCTGATTTAGATACTAAGATGTCTCTCAAATTTACATTAATATTCTCTTCCTCGTCCCACATTCCACTAGCAAACTTGCATATACCTAAGTAATTGACCCAAATGCTGCATTTTGCCAAATAATTGAACCACAAGATTTTTGTGATAATTATTTCTTATATTTTGTAATATCCTTATTATTATACAGGGTATCCCAGAAGCCTTAGTGCAGTTTTAAGCTTTAGTTGTTTAATAACAACTTTAATAAATTAAAACTGCTCTAAGACTTTTGGGATGCTGTATATACACAATTACAAATATCTATATCACAAATACAGGCACCTATGCATTTGTATGAGATTTTTTAAAAGAATATCTTTTTTTTAATAAATCAAAATACTTTTATCTTTCTTAACACTAGGATGATTGGGTAGGAGGGAATGCGGTAAGATCATTTTACTTGCTTTCTAACTTCATTCACTGTCAAATGACATCCTTAATCCTTCTTTGCTTTTTTCCTCCTTCCATAAAGGTTTTTCCAACTTAGAATATGGATCAAATTCTATATCTCTCTAAACCTCAATTTAACTATTAGTCCCATAAGGGGATACAAGAGCTATTTCATATTCTGGCAACCCCCCAAGTCTGCAAATTTTTATTTTTAATAATGTTTTCCTTGTCTCCAATTTCCTGTGTAAAAAAACATTCTCTTGGACAATTACCCTTGGAATGGCCTTGCCTGAATCAATTTCAGCATGAACTGTCTTAAAGAGTTCAGTTGTGTTTTGAGATTTTTTTTTAACTACACTTTTCCATTTTTCTGCACTTCTGACACTTCTCAGCTAAAGCAAAAGTTTCAGTTTTTGTTTCCCTCTTAGTTTAATTAATATCTTGATTGGGTAATCATAAGAGCCCATATTAGGAAAAAGAATTGGTAGTCTTCCTAATTGTTCTAGAAATAATTCACTTTTGTTAACTGCTTATAATTTGGGATCCTTTTTCCCATAGAAATTTTATAAATGGTAGTGAAATTCTCAAGTCCATTCACAAAAGGCTATCCGAACCCCAGTGTACAAGAAGTACAGCATTTATATTCATATTTCAACTACATCTAACCTTGCTATTTACGGTATGCTTTCTGTGAAATAAAGAATTCTGAACGCCACCTAAGGATTCCAGGAAACTTGCTCACCAAGCATCAGGAAGCCCGCTTTCTTCTGGAGAGCCAGGTCAGGAAACTCTAATTGTTGGTGCCCTAAGCAAATATTTGTGCCTTTAAGCTGTGCCATTTATTTAAGGAAACCATTTTTGTGCAGTATGCCTGGAGATGGTCCCAGGCAAAAATATATCTGCAATACTCCCCTGAGTATTGCAGATATATTTTTTATTACAGCATGAAAGAAGGCACTGGCCCTACTCACCCATGTAAAATAAAGTACTTCTCCACATCCCAAATTCTGTACCATAGGAAATACCTGCCTATTAAGTCTTTTTCCTATTGATCTGAATTGGGTACAAATGTTAACTGTCCCCATGAATCTATCAAATTGAATTGAGAGTGGGGGAGGGACACCCCAGTTCCTGAATCAAATTCCTCTAAAATTCATGTGAATATATGGGTTTTCTGTGAGACCAGGATTCATCTACAGCTCCCTATATTAAGCACTATAGAGTATGAAGTTGTCATCAAAAACATGCTTTTTCTCATTTAACTTAGACAATAAGCTTCCATGTTACCTTTGCTGAAAAATCCTTAGAGATGGGATGCTTTAGTGTAGATATATAGATGGAACGTAACTAGGTGGTGTAATGGAACACAAAAAGTGTTCAAAACTGGCCTCAGATACTAGCTATGAGACCCTAGGCAAGTCACTTAGCCTCTGTGTGTCTCATTTTTCACATCTGTAAAATGGAGATAATAAAATCACTATTTCCTAGGTTGTTCTGAGGACAAAATGAGTATTTTGCAAACCTTAAAGTGCTATGTCAATGCTAGCTTTTATCACATTTTGAATTTGCTTTAGTATGTATGTGGGTTGGGCTATAAATAGATACATGTATGTGCTGAATAACTATTTCACTATAGAATTAGATTACATGAAAAAGTCTAAATACTTTTTGACAGTTGCTTCTCATTTTATTTTTTAACATTCACATTACAAATTAAATTTTGGCAGGACAGCATACTCCAGAACACACATGTGTCAAAACCATGACATGGCTATGGAAGCAAGTAACTTGAATCACCTATTATAGAAAGTTTCTTTAAATTTAGTCAATCAGTCAGCCAGGGTTTATTAGGAACCCATTATGTGTTCAGATTATCCTAGCACCATGTGAGATACATAAATATTATGATAAAATGTGTACTCTTAGACTAGAAGTCAGGAAACCTGGGTTTTAGTCTTCCTGGCTTTGCCTCTAACTAGGTATGTGACTTCAGGTAAATTGACCTACTCTAATTCTCAGTTTTCTAACCTATAAAATGAGATAGTTAGATTAGATAACCTCGAAGCTTCATGAGTCTGCCTCTCTTTTCATGAGATATGGCCCTTTTACTCCAAAAGCATCATCTAGTTAGGGAGACAAGTCTCATAAACATGGAAACCAATGCACATTGTACTCAAATACACAATACTCCAACTGGAATGTTACCTCTAACAATGGAGATCTCACCTCATCAATACTTGCCCATTCTGCACAATTCTTCTGTATGTTCTCCCAAAAGTGCACCACAAGGGGCCCACTCAACCTACCTTCCTTGCTTTCTCTTAACTATATGAAGATTCCAGTGATGTACATAGACTGAGTATTGGCTATCCTTTTTCAGTTCATGACACAACACATATTTCAAGAAAGGAATCATTATGTCTAAACTGTGTGGTACAGGCTGTGAACACTTTAGCAATCTTAGCTACCATTATTTCCTTATCTGTAACCCAGGTTCTAGTTAATGTGGACTATTTATTGTTCCTCCTGAAGAATGCAGGTGATCTGGCCCCCATGTCTTTGTTCTTGTGATTTTTGGCAACTGGAATATTGTCACACCACCTTTTCTACTTATTGAAGTTCTATATGTCTTTTCCTTGTCGATACATTTTGATTGGCCAAGAATCTCTTTAAGAAAACCCTGTAGAATTCTGTTGTTTGATACAATCAAGCATATAAACACAATACAAAATAAACGTTATTGCAACTTAACAAATGTTTATTACATAGACCTCTACAAATTCCTAGTTCAGTCTTCAAAGTCTGAACTGTCATGGAGTTCCTGAGACTTTTCTTTCATTGCCAACACTAAGGAAAGTGAGTTTCTTTTTCTTGGATTAGTACCCCATGGGGCAAAGCAAGATGTCCCACCTCACTGGCCCCGATCAGATACCCACCATGCTCCCTTGGCCATCATGTCCTTCTTTAGCAGTGTCTCTGTGTTAGACTCCATCTGCTTTCCACAGAATATGCTACCTGAGTACAAAGAAATCCATCACCAGCCACGTGACCATTAGATGAATCACTTGACTGTGATTCATCCACAAAACAAAGAAAAATACAAAATGTTTCTGACTCCTTGCTACTTCTGCAAAGACAATGGAAGGAAAAGCAGCAGGGGGTCAGGAAGGGATCACTAGGTTTTTTGACCATCTCTAGACATCATCTTCACTGTTATTAAGTTCTGTTTACCTCAGTTTCCTCAGGTGTAAACTTGGGATGATAATAATACCACCAATTTGACTCTACTTATCTAGTGACATACTAGCAACATGGGTAGATATGCTCTTGGAAGAACTAATTGAGTTCTCACTATAAAGGAAACAGAAGAAAAAAGAAAGCTGCCACTTGACCTTTCACAAAGCCACCTGAGAGAGGCAAATAAAGGAGTTGTTTTGGTTTGGTTTGGTTTGGTGTCGGCTTGCCCGTTCATACAAAGGCAACAGGATCTATAACTTCATGGGACATATGATGATCTCATAGAACAGTGCTCATGAAATCTGCTTGTATAAAAGACTATCTGGGGAGCCAAGATGGTGGTGTAGGAGCAGCAAGGTACCACAGCTCCTACATAGCCATCTCAAATACCCATAAAATATGACTCTAAACAAATTTTAGGGCTCCAAACTCACAAAAATACACCTCCCGCTGAAGGCAGCTCAGCAGAAAGGGGTCATAGCACTCTCGGAGCCAAAACCAGCCCAGCCTGAAACTGTGGAGTGGTCCCAAGGGCGGCCAGGACAAGCCACAGATAGAGCTTCAGGAGAGTGGATCAGCAGCAGCTGTGGCAGTTTCCAGAATTATCAAGCCATAAGAAACAAGGACTAAGTGAAAGGTCAGTGGAACTCTGTTAAACTTGAAGGAGAAAAGCAGTCTGGCCAAACTGCCTCCAGGGCAAGGAAGCAGCAGAAGCGGAGGCCCTGCAGCCACCTCCACATGGCTGCTTCAGAGCTCCCACACTGCAGACTACAGGGGGCCCAAGAGATCATTCAGAGGTCAATGCTGTTGCATTGAGCAGCTTGGATCTGGATCATGGTCTTGGGTGGTGGTTTTGGAGTGCGTTTTCAGTGAGCCAAAGCTGGTGGGGGTGGCAAAAAAATGGCATCCCCTGAATAGCTCAGGCAGCTGGGAAAATCCCAGCAATTTGGGACAGAGCTTTCCCTTCTGGAAGCAGAGTTCCACAGAGCTAAAAAATCATTGACTGGCCAACATGATCAGGCAAAGGAAGCAAAGTAAGAACAGCAACCAAACTCTAGAATCCTTCTTTAGGAACAAGAAGGATCAAAGCATGGAATGGGAGGAAGACAACACAGTCAGAACTCCCACACCAAAAGCTTCCAAGAAACATGAAAACTGCCTAACAGCCATAGATCAGCTTAAAAAGGATTTTGAAAACCAAATAAGAGAAGTGGAGGAAAAATTGGGAAGAGAAATAAGAATGATGCAAGAAAATCATGAAAAGAGAGTCAACAACCTGACTGAAGAAAATAACACCTTAAAAAAATAGATTAACTCAAATGGCAAAAGAGGCCCAAAAAGCCAATGAGGAGAAGAATGCCTTAAAGAGTCAAATTTCCCAGATGGTAAAAGAATCTCAAAAG
>CM053580.1:286488929-286526555 GCA_028627135.1 Pseudochirops cupreus | reverse complement strand
GACTAGCTTGGTTCCGGCGTTCTCTTGCTCCACCCCTTCCTGCTACATCAGCAAGCTCAAGGGGCGTGGAAGATCTTCAAATCCCAGTATCATTACAACAACTTTATATTAATAATATCATTATTAATAAATTACATTTATAATATTAATAAAATGATTAAATCACCCAGAAATTATGTCTCTTGAACCTTTTTAAATATCATAATAAGTAAGAGAGAGCATTCCAATGGAAGGAATAATGTAAGCAAAAGAGTCAAGGTGGGAAACTGGAAGCTGTTAGGAAATGGTGAATAGTCCACAGATATGGCAGCCACAGCTCTCCACTCGACAAGTAAGTCAAATTTAGCTGACTTTGCAAAAGTCAGCAAAAATATAGTTCTTGTTAACTATATTTGCTAACATCTACTTCCTGGGTATGCTTCTGACTACAGTGACTTTGCCGCCATGACCCAGCTGACCTTTCACTCCGGAATTTTCAGCCTGTGCAGCCTTCTAACCCTCCCATACATCCCTACACACACTGGTTCTTTTATCCCATGAGTGAGTTCTTTGGGGGCATGAATTTGGGGGATGAACCCGCCCCGCCATGCTTCCTTCTCTTCCCAGTCTAGCTTCTTACTTTAAGAGCTTTGATACCCACCCCTGCACAAGCATCCCTTACGTCTGTCCCTCCCAAAGTGTTGTCCTGTCCTATGAGCCTGTAAGGTCCTAGAGGCCAGGGAGTTCCTTTCTCTTTGCTTGACTTTGTATTCCCCGTGCTTGGCCCATAGTAATAAAGGCTTGTTGCTTTATCTTACCCCACTATGCCACTTTGGGTTTATTTTTGTTCTCCCCAGGATGGCATTACATTTACATTGGCTATACTTCTGCATAGAAGTGTTGTTTAGCTGCTTTCAGTCTGTCCAACTCTTTGTGGCCCCATTGGGGGTTTTCTGGGCAAAGAAACCAGTGGTTTGCATTTCCTTATCCAGCTCGTTTTACAGATAAGCAAACTGAAGCAAACAGGATTAACTGACTTGCCCAGGGTCATACAAGTCACACAGCTAGTAAGTGTCTGAAGCCAGATGTGAACTCAGAAAGAGGAGTCTTCCTGACTCCAGGTCTGATGCTCTATCCACTGTGCCACCCAGCTGTCCTACAGAAACATTTTAGGTACTTTATATTCTTTCTTCCATCCACATCCCTTTTTTCTTCATTTATATTTTAATTAAACATGTCATGATGGAGTTGTTTTTTTTTAAACTGGACACCAAATTTTTCTCATTTTTAATCTCCTAGTTTCATAATGATTTTAGTCCTTGCTTTAACAATTCTGTAGTCAAAATCAGCATCAACAGTTGATGTAGAAATGATTTTAACAGCAGTAATAAGTAATTTCCTGTTTGCTAAACTATAATCTTTCTCATTTTTTTGAGATATTATTTTCAGCTCACTCTTTCTAGAGCCTTCTGCTTCTTCTTTGAAAGTATTCACAGTGTATAGATGAGTTTTCTGTGTATTTTTCAGATCTTTAACCTGTTTTATTCCTTATTCCTGATCCATATTTCCTAAGATTTCTCAACATCTGTACCTATTCATTTGAAGTCATTCATTAGAAGTAGTGGTACAGGGAATAGAACTCTGGGTCTGGAGTCGGAAAGATCTGAGTTCAAATCCTTCCTCAGACTCTTACCACCTTTTTGACCTTGGGCAAGTCACTTAATCTCCATTTGCCTCTGTTTCCTCAGCTGTAAAATGAACTAGAGAAGTAAATGGCAGACCACTCTGGTATCTTTGCTGCAAAAACCCCAAAAGAGATCAGGAAGAGGTGCCTACCTCCTAGGGCTGCAGTGAAGATCAAATAAGGCATTTGTTGTAAAACAAAACACTTAGCACAGTACCAGGTCCATAGTAGTGCCATATAAATGTTTGTTTCTACTTCACTGAATGTCAAAGTATATCCTAATTTCATTTGGACAGCCTCTTTAAGTTCTTCATAGGATTTCTCCACCTCTTCCTCTCCTGCAACAGATTGTTGTTGGCACATAAGCTGCGATATTCCTGGTGATCTTTGTGAATGTGTAATGATGGTTAAATGTTGCATTACATGATGTTCGTTGCCTTTGGATACAAGATAGATCCCACTTCACTAACTCCTTTATTTTTCTTTTCAAGGAACACTTGTGAAATATCCTTCCATGTAGCTGCAACTTTCTTGTCTTCTAGTTTCATTTATGGTGAGAATGTCAAGAACAGTATGAATCCATGTCTCCAATATCATAGGATCATAGATTTAGTTGGAAGAGACATTGATGACTGTCCAGTCCAAGCACCTCATTTTATAGATGATAAACCTAAAACCCTGAGATGGTAAGTGACTTGTTCAGTCTCATAAAAGGATTAAGTAACAGGGGCCAGATTGGAATTCTGGGGCTCTTCCTTTGAACTTAGTACTTTTCCCACTCTGCTCTGTTGAATATAGATTCACATTTAGAGTTAAAGCTTATAGAAGGTCTAAAATCTGTGATTCTTTTCTGTCATTCTGCCCCTGCCATTGCAAAAGCAAAAGGAGGTCAAACAGGACTGAAACTCATTTTGTGTGTTTCTTTATTTCACATGTGGCCATGCATGGCCCAAGAATTCAGCCTCAGGTGGTCAACCTCCTACTCACAGACTTAGAGATGGAAAGAATCTTTGAGATGATCTATTTTACAAATGAGGAAACAGTCCCAGAGACATTAGGTGACTTAATCCTGGGTTATAGATAGCAAGTGGCAGAGCCAGGAGTTCAACCCAGGTCCTTTGACTCCAAATCCATAATCTTCTCTTGTTGTATCACAGTAAGGGCAGCTGGGGGGCACAGTGGATAGAATGCCAGACCTGGAGTTTGGAAGACTCATTTTCCTGAGTTCAAATCTGACCTCAGATACTAGCTGGGCAAGTCACTTAACCCTGTCTACCTTGCTTTCCTTATCTGTAAGATGAGCTAGAGAAGGAAACAGCAAACTACTCCAGCATCTTTGCCAAGAAAACCCCAAATAAGGTCACAAAGAGTCAGACATGACCGAAAACCAATAAACAACAAACATCACAGTAAACTTCCATATACCTAGCCAGTCTATTCTCCTTGGAGAGCTGACTCCATCTACTGACTTATGAAGGAGTTTTTGTTTATTCAGGCTTGTAATTTTACAGGTAGAGAGCATGTGGAATGGTTACTTATCTGTAATACATAGTCCTTGGGGGGTACCTAGAGAACTGAGAGTTAAGAGATTTGCCCATGATCACACAGTATATGACAGAGACAGGGTTTTAACCAAGGATTTCCTGACTCAAAGTGCCCCTCTCTACGCACCTTCCATAGGAAGTTAATAGGAGATAGGGCTGGAAATGTGGATTGGATCCAAGTTTTAGAGGGCATTGAGTGCCAGATAAGAGTTGTTACTTTATTGGCAGACAGTAGAAAGCCACTGGAAGTTCCTGTGTGTAGGAGTGCTGAGATGGGTATGGTTCTACAAGGAGGCAGAAGTATCAGGGCTGGGCATGCTGGGCCAGAGGGGACAAAGACAAGAGGCAGGGAGATCCGGGAGGAGACGCTTGATATTAGAAAGGCGTGAGATAATAGGGAATTGAATTAAACTGGTAACTTTGGGAATGGAAAATAAAGGGTGGGTACAAGCTTGGGGACTGATTGTGTGCAGGGTGGGGTCATGAAGAAGTCAAAGATGACTCAGAAATTTAGAGTCTGTGTGAATGATTAGCTTTATCATTCATAGAAATGAGGAAGTGGGGAGCTGGTTGCAGGGAAGTGATACCTTAGCAGAGAACATCATACTAGAAAATTCCAAAGAAGACAATGGGAGGACTGGGGCACGGCAATGAAGGAAGAAAAAGAAAGAAACAGGTGGGAGGGTAGAACAGCATGGGATGATTTGCTCCTCACCTCCTGCCATTCTGAAGAGAGCAGAAATAGAAAATAAATCATTTGATAAATATATTAGTCTTGCTGAACTCTTTTCCCTCTCTTGTTTATTTTTCATTATAAGGGATGGCTTTCTGGAAGGAGACAGGGAGGGGCTTGAAGAATATAGGTACTTAATGTTTATTGACTGATGTTAAAAACGGAAGATGGTTACAAAAGTTTATTTTAAAAATTAAGTATACTTACTAGCAGTGTGACCTTGGGCAAGTCACTTAACCTCAATTGCCTTGCCTTTCCCTCTTCAAAACAAATTAAGTAAATGATTGTGATGAGGGCCAGAATAGGGAATTTAAGGAGCACAAGGCAGTGGTTGGATACCGACTTGGTGTTTTGAGCACAGCAGAATGGAAGGAAAGATAGTGGTTATGGGGAGAGTATGTTTTAGGAATGGCTTGTCCTACAGACAGGGTGGTGAATGTGAGATGATGATAGGGAATCACCCATCAGGGGAAAGTGAAAGTAGTCAACAAAGGAGAATGAGAGATCTTAGCAACATAAGGTTTTGCCTAGTCCAGAGGGTTCACTTGATGAGGTTAAAGGTTAAAGGGTGCTAGTGTTTAGGACTCTGTGTTTGAAAAGAAGACTGATTTTATTTCCATAAATAAATAATTGTTCCCATGGAATGATTCAGCTACATCTTCATGAATTGATTGAGTAGGTACAAGGGCTCTATGAAAGGTTTGGATGTGTCCATTAGTAGCTCCTTTTAAAAATGAATAATGGATTTTAATCATTCTGCATTTATATTTGGAACTCTGGGAATTCAACATTAGCATCTTTGTCAGTTTCTTAGAAATGCCAGGAAATGTCTCTATATTATGCTTCACATTGTTCTGCTGGGCTTTATCCAAACAGACTTTTATAAGTCTGCCGCTATCTAGTTTCTCGTGAATTATATTGCCGACCATTTCACTTGGGAAGACCAAGTCTTCAAGTATTTCATCATGCACAGTGGTCAGAGTATGGCTTATGGGACCTTTTCCTTAGCTTTTTTTAATGGATTTTTCTTGTTGACTTTTGAAGAATTCTTCTCTAAGCAGTAAAGACCACATACTTACCACTGATTTGTTTTCTGCAATTCACATACTAGCTATACTTGGATCTGAAAAGATTTTAGCTGAAGAACTGGACCAAAGATAATGGCAGTTTTTCTGCCGCCACCAATTACCATTTTCTGATATGTTGCAATATTAAGCTCTCTTAGATGAGCCTTTAGTGAAAAGTTCATCTTCAAATCCAGGAGAGCCTATGAAATGCTACAGGAAGTTCTTCAATCATGACCTTTTGAAGGAATAGCAAGACTTCCTGGACTGTGGTTGTGAAAAGCCATAAATGTTTGGCATCCTGCCACTGGGCTTCTGATATTGGCACTGGAGCAGAACATGGCACTGCTTTACTGAGCACTGACTTAGAAAGAGGGAAAGTTCTCAAAAGAGCCCATTACCAGCTCTTGAGATGACTCTGGGAAGTTCCTATAATTGATCCTAAGGAGGATGTTGTTTCCAGATATTCAGCTCATTCGTACCTCATGAAAGTTGAGTGATTAAGAATCAGTGTTAAAGATGGTTTAAATGACTTAGGACAGTGGTGGGGAACCTGCCACCTCGAGGTCCTTGGGCACAGCCTTTTGACTGTGTCCAAGTTTTACAGAACAGATCCTTTTATTAAGGGGATTTGTTCTGTGAAGTTTGGATTCACCCCTATGCCTCAGGATACTGAAACCCAGAACTGTCCCTATGGGCATGTGTGAGCTGGGTGTGCTGACACATCTTAAGGAAGAGTTCCCCTTGTTCCATCTGCTGTGGCTCTCTTTATATTAAGTTTCTAACAGGATGCCAACAGCTCTGCTTAAATGAATGGAGAGACAGGGATGGAGAAACACAGAGACAGATATAGAGAAAAATCAAAGAGAGAGAGAGAGAGAGGAGAAAGGGGAGAGACAGAGACAGGGACACAGAGACAGAGAGAGCTGAGCACAGGCCAGGGACAGGAGAACATGTGAGGAGATTTTCATCTCTGATCAATTAACATTTGCTCATTGACCCATTTTTCCCAAGATACCACCATCTACATCCCTACTCATCTAACCCCAACAATAGTAGCTCAAGTAGAGGTGACAGAAGTCCACGGCAGTGGTAAAATTCATCAGCACTAATTCCTAGACTCCACAGAGTTAGAGAGAGGTAGACAGTGGAAGAACCAAGCAACCACAGAGAGGGAAAGTTTCTGGCAGATATTCTTGAACCATGATCTTCTGGAGAAATAGCAAGACTGCCTGGAGTAAAGATCAAGAACCAAGCATGAGAACAGGGTAATGTACTTGATCATAGGTCCAACAATGCCTTCTCCTACAACTCAGCTATGGGTTCCTCTCTCCACACTTGCTCTCTTTTAGGTTGAGAAGCTCTACCATTGCCTCTCCATAATCATCATCGCTGAGGCTGGAGTTGGGGGCAGTGATGGCTAAGTAGTCCTAGAGTGCTGTGCCAACTAGAATTTCTCATACCATGTCCCCACACCTCTAAAATTATCTAGCTTCAACCTACTTTACTAATTGTATCTCACGTGATTCCTCTTTATGTACTCAATATTGTAGACAAACTGGCTCACTCACCTTTACCTGCCCTTGCTCCCTATTGTTCCCTATTCTTGGAACGCTTTCCCTGCCCCCACATCCCAGAGATGAAATAGAAGACCAGAATTCTATTCCCCAGGTTCTTTGTGAACACTGCTTCCCTTTACAAACACAGATCCTAGAATTTTGTCAAGAATCCACAGCAAGAACATCAGCCTACAGTCTGCAGCCTCCATGATTTTTTTTTTTTTCGAAAATCAAGACAAACTTTCCCATTTTCCAGTCTGGGTCCCTGCTCCTCTTCATTGCTGAGGAATACAGTCTCCTGGCTGTATTCAACAATCATCCATTCACTATCTGCTACCTTTAATCATTTCCTTCCATCAACTCAACAAGACAGAAAGTCTGCTAGGTAGGGTTTACACACAGTCAGTTTATGAGCATGGCTAAACTTAAATGGGAAGAAATCTCAGAATACAAACTACATACCATTGAAACATTTCAGGGGTATAGCCAATCATTCAATATACATTTATTATGTCCCTTCTATGTGCCAGGCACTGCGCTAAGGATACAAAAAAGAGACAAAAGATAGTTCCTCCCTTCAAGGAGTTTACAATCTGCTTGGGAAGGGGAGACAATGTGTAAACAAATAGTACAAACAAGTTATAGAGAGGATAAATAGGAAATAGTTAACAGAGGGAAGGGACTAGAAATAAAAGGGGTTGGGAAAGGCTTTCTGTAAAGATGGAATATTTTATGGAATACTTACATTTAAAGGAAGCCAGGGAAGCCAGGAGGTAGAGATGAGCAGTCAGTATTCATTCATCTATCCTAAAATTAGTTTAATTTACTCTATCCTAGTGCTACTCTTGTAATTAAAAATGAAAGATTTTAAAGAAGTAAATATTCTGTGCTATAGAGCAAAGAGCACTGAGTCACTAGCCCTGGGTTTGAATCTGAGCTCTGCCAACTCCTATTGGTTGGACCTCAGTTTCTCATCTATAAAATGTAGGGGTGAGAAAATAATCTTAGGTTCTTTCTTTACTTTTAGGTTCCTTCTAACTCAATTTTGTGAGCAGGCCCTGCACAACCCTCTGCCATCCCTTTTGGTCCTTGATACTTAGGTCATATTATTCTGACAAGTCTGTCCTGCTTTTATTGTCCAGTCCAAGTCCAGACCTTGGTACAACTGGTATCTTTAATTGCTCTTCTGGTTCGGGGTGGGGTGTGGGAAGGAAAGTAAGGTTCTTTCCTCATGTCTGGCACTTCTGTCTAGCCTGTGACATAGGTCCTTCTTTTTTTAAATAGTCCAACATAGGTCCTTCTTCAAGATGTTCTCCTCTTCTCTCCCTATCCCCACTCCAACTTTCCTCAGTTCAGGGTTAAAATATCCTGGATATTTTCTTATTTATTAATTGTGACCAAAAACAAAAACAAACAAAGAAACCAAAGAAAACCTAAAACCACGCTGCTGGCCAAAACAAGGTCAAAGCATCCTGTGAGGAGATGCTGTGAGGGTCTCAGAAGCTCCTTCCTCAAATCAGTGTGGTCAAGAAAAGGCCAGCACTGAGTTTCAGGACAACCCATCTGGTTGCAAAGTTAACTCAAACTGCTCTGAAGTTTATTCTACAATGTCATGCCTCACAACAGCCCTTATTTGGGAGTGGAGGATGAAGGTGCTCTAAGTCTACTAGCATAGGACCAAAATTGAGGGATGAAAGAGTCTACGTCTGTGATTTCATCAGGGAATTCCCTGCAGAGGAAACTCTTTCCATTGATTCACAAGAGCAACTCATTTGTAATTTCTAGTCTTGGAAGGTTGGCTTGGAACACTGACTGAGAAGTTAAATTATTTTCCCATAGTCACATTGGTAATTTATGCCAGAGGGATGATTTGATGCCAGCGTTCTTGATTCTAAGACTTGTTCTCTACCTATTGTACCAAATTGATTCACACTACAATTTAAAAAATACTAAAGATTATGACATTGGCATTTTAACACAGGTTGCCCACCACAACACCTTGTTCTACCCTCATCCTCATCACTATGTTGGGGGGGAGGGGAGGGCATCTGGACCTGGGATCCTTCTGCCACATTCAGAGCTGCACTTCTCTGCAACTTATAGTCTTACAGAGTTACCTGGAACAGGAGAGCTTTGCCCAGGGTCAAAAGAGCTGGTATATATTAATAGTTCCTAAAAAGAGAGTGAAGATAGAAAAATCTACAGAAGGGCAGCTCTGGATAGTAGCTGGACCTGGAACTAGACAGTGGAAGTAGGATGAATCTAGATTTCCCTGACTTTAATTGAGGCCAGCTTCCTATCTCCGATTTATCCTGACTCTTACTACCATTAAAAAAAACGACAAGTGCATGTTAATGACATATAGAATGAGTTAATCTCTAAATTCCATAATCTCCTTTGGAAAGGGGAACTTTCTCATCCAGAGAACTGGAACGGTAATGTAACTAAGACTCAAAACATGGTCAATATAGTCAATGGAGCCTGGCTTTCATCTAGGTGGTTAGTTTCTTCTTTGGTACAGATTCCAGTACATCCTATCTTATAGAATCTTATAAAGATTCTCCCATTAATTATCCATAGGTAGATCACTTAGTATACTGGGATGCCTTCCTCTAGATCTCTTAACATTATAATATATGGGTATCAATGCTCATGGGGTGATAAATTCCTTTGCCAAGGTAATACATGAAACAAGTCATCATTCCTAATGTGTAAAAATGGCTTCTATTAATACCAAACAACATAGCCACCTGCCTTCTGTATTCTGAAAAGACTATTGAGCTTTGTAAAGACAGCAATGACTGCTGTAAACAATTACTGTGTTACGTCATAGTTTCTATTTCCATTATAGATTGAAAGGAACCTTAGAAAATGAGTCACATTTTCAGACAGGTTTATGTACACACACATTTGTAGACATGATGCATGAATGTTTTATTAATGATATACCTATGACCAGCTAATGCTGTACTTCTTTGTAAAATTATATTTTTTAAAAATCATTAAAAATCTTCCTTCTTACCCTTCCACCCCAACCACACCCCCTCCTTCCCCCACTGAGAATGAAAGAAAAGCTAAACCCATGTTACAACAAAACAAAATTTCGAGCACGACAGATTTCTGCATTGGCCATGTCCAAAAACAAAACAACAAAATTCTCATTCTATGCTCTGAGTCCTCCACTCCTCTATCAGACGTAGGTAGCATGTTACATCATTAGACCTTTGGAATAGTGGTTGGTCATTACATTAGTCAGAGTTCCTAATTCTGTCAAAATTGTTTGTCTTAATGATATTGTTGTCTTTATATACATAATTGTTCTACTGATAATGTTTGTATCACGATGCATTGGTGCATACGAGTCTTCCCAGATTTCTCTGAAACCATCCCCTTCATCATTTCTTACAGCACAGTAATGTTCTATCACATTTATATAGCCTACGTGGTTCAACCATTCCTAAATTTATGGGTACTCCCTCAGTTTCCAAATCTCTGCCACCTCAAAAAGAGCTATAAATATCGTACATCTGTAGTGTTTTTTGCTTGGGGCTAATTCCTCTCTAAAAGTAACCTCCCTCTAATTCCCCCTTCTCCCTTCTCCTCTTTTCCTTCTAATTCCCTATTGAGTGAAATGTATTTCTGTATTAAACTGTGTGAGTGTATGTGTTCTTACCTCTTTTGATCAGTTCAGATGAGATTAAGGTCTTAGTCTGCATTTCAAATTTTTCATAAACAGGCCAACTCAGCCTTTTCTAAACTTTTTTTCCCTTAACTCCTTGTGCCCCTGTGGACCAACTGTCCATGGGACTTTCTTGGCAAATATACTGGAGTAGTTTGCCAGTTTCTTCTTGTGTTTTATTCAGGTAGGGGTTAAGTGACTTATCCAGTGTCACACAGCTAGTAAACATCTGAGATCACTTTTGAACTCTGGTCTTTCTGATTCCAGGCCCAGTGCTCTATCCACTGTACCACCTAGCATCTTCCAAATCACCTCACTTGATTATCTCTAATTAACCCTGTACATATCTTGTTTGCAGAGAGTTGTTTTTATGTTGTCCTCCTAAGTACACTGTGGGCTCCTTGAAAAGGATCAGGTTATTGCCCTTTCATTGCAATAAATGCTTACTGACTATTGAAAATGCAAATGCTCTTAGGCTTGGGGAGTGGGGAAAAAGGCCTAGAGATAGTCTGTTAAGGGCCCTGGAAGCTTAATCCAAACATCATCATCCTCATTGATATGCCCTATACTCAAATTAAATTTTAAAAGTTTGTTAGCCATCTAAAATTAAAGTTTATAAACTTTTCAAAATACTTAAATTTCATTAGAATCTGAGGAAGACAAGAAAAAATATTAATTTTTCAATAGTTCAGAGTTAACTGTACAATACTGGTTAAAATGCAATGCTGGCTAAAGTGTAAATGGGCAATTAATTATCCTATTATCTAATCTCCAATTTGTGTCTGCTCTGCAGTTCAAGGAGTTGTCTTTGGAGGAGTTCGGAGACCTAGAGCTGAAAAGGGACCTGAGAGGCCATGGTCCAATGCTCTCATTTGACAATTGAGGAAACTGGCTCAGGGAAGGAGCTCAAGGGAAGGAAAACAGGTGCCTATATTTGTTCTGATGTTCTAACTTGATCCTAGCTAAGTTCCAGCTTCAGAATCAAAACATACCATGCACTGCAACATTACTTTTGCCAAGTTTTTCTGTATGTATCGATTGTTTCCTACCACGAGTACTTGCTGCACAAAGTGCTGAAGGCAAAAACAACAATAACCACTGATATTTGAATAGCACATTGTGTTTTACAAAGGTCTTTTTGTATGTTATCTGATCTGAATTCCACACCTGGCTCTACCATTTACTTAGTTGTATAACCAACCTTGAGCAAGTCATTTATATTCTTGACAAGACTAGCATAGGAGAGAGAGTAGGGGATTTGGAGCTCACTGGCATGGGTTCAAATCCCAGCTGTGTCACTTACAACCTATGTGGTGATGGGTCACAGAACGTCCTAAGTATGTTTCCCCATCTGCAAAACAAGGGAGATTGTTCTGAAGGTCTTTCCAGTTCTGGATCTGGGGAGCCTTGTCTCTAAAACAGGGATCATAATGTTTACACTATCTACTTCATAAAGCAATTGTGAGAATCAGATAATGCATGTGAAAGTACTTTAGAAACTAAAAGGTGCTATACAAATGAAAGGCATTCTTAGCAATAATAGTAATCATTCATTAGTACATTTAAAATATAAGGAAAATAGTTCTGATGGGCCTTAAAAAATTTTACAATGACAATTTTTTTTTAAGGGAAGGGAAGGGAATACATATTTATCAAATGCCTGTTGCCAGGCACTGTGCTAAATGCTTTACTAATATTATCTCGTTTGATTCTCATAACAATCCTGGTAAATAGGTGCCATTATTATCCCCATTTTACAGATGAAGAAATGGAGGCAGAAAAAGGTTAAGTGACTTGCCCAGGGTCACACAGCTAGCCAGTAAGTGTAATGATGTAATTCTAAAGGAAGGAGAGAACATTTAGCTGAGAATCATTTTTCTTCTGCAAAATCTTTTATTAGGAGAACATTTGGTTAATTAGGAACTTCTTGGCAACCTGGTTAAAAGAACTGTTAGGACCATAAGATTTAGAGCTGCAAGGACTCATCTGGTCCAACCCTTCTCATCTGACATTCATTACAGAGAAGTTCTCAGGGCCACTCAGGCAAGGAGTGGCAGAGCTCACCTTCAGTTCCAGCAACTTGGATTCCAAGTCAAGTCTTTCCCATGTATGAACCATATAAACCTATAAACCTATAAATCTATGATCCAGGATGCCTCAGGGTAGGAGAGAGTTGATAGATGTTTGGTGAATAGGTGGCCAGGCTGCCGAACAGTAATTCCCATTTTAAACAATTACTAATGGCAACGGTAAATATCAAGGCAGTATCTATGGATAGAGTGCTCCACTTGGAGTCAGGAAGACTCCTCTTTTTTGAGTTTAAATCTGGTTTCAGACACTTACTGGTTGTGTGATCCTGGGTAAGTCACTTGTTTGCCTCAGTTTCTTGATCAGTAAAAATGAACTGGAAAAGGAAATGGCAAGTCACTTCAGTTATTTTTGCCAAGAAAACACAAAATGGCATCATGAAGAGTCTGACAGGATGGAAAATGACTGAACAACAAAAATAGGACTAGAATCATAAAACTGTTGAGCAAATCAGTGTCCAGATATATGAAATAAATGGTCTAAGTGGTCACAAAGGGGTTGACTTATTTCTTGGTGGAGTTTAGTGGATGTGAAATGATTTTAAATTATATTGATGAGGAGAGATGTGCTTTATTCTTGGGTAACTAGCAACTTTTAGGTAAAATATTAGAGCTTATGATTAGGGACTTTAACAGAGGATTTTTGAGCTAAAAGGGCCTTACACAAGATCTACCCCAACTCTCACATTTTACAAATAAGACATAGAGTCAGAGAAGTCACATGACTAGGTCAAGTTCATAAAGCTGGCAGAACTGAGATTAGAACACAGGTCTTCTGACTGACACTATAGTTATTATTTTACCATGTTAGAAAGAAGTACTTCCAGGAAGGCACAAAATAATAGTTTGTAGGATTTGAGGCCCAGAGTTATTGCCACAAAGATTTGATGGGAAGGGGTTATACTTGCTTTCTCAATTTTCTGAAATGAAATACATTTTTCAGGTGGTTAGGTGTTATAGTAGATAGAGTGTCAACCCTGAAGTCAGGAAGATTCATCTTTGTGAGTTCAAATCCGGCATCAGATACTTTCTAACTGTGTAACCTTGGGCAAGTCCCTTAACCCTGTTTGCCTCAATTTCCTTATCTGTAAAATGAGCTGGAAAAGGAAAAGGCAAACCACTCCAGTGTCTCTGCCAAAAAAAAGCCCCAAATGGGGTTATGAAGAGTTGGACATGACTGAAACGATTCAAAAACAACAAATTCAGAAGCTGAGAGGCAGTATGATGGATGTGGTGGGTGAGTTCTGTATTTGGTGCCCCAGGACCTTGGCTGAAATCCCAGATCTACCATTTATTTACATGGGCAACTTTGGGCAATGGTTACTTAACCTCTCTGTTTCCACGTGTGTAAAATGAAGGAGTTGTATTAAAGGACCTCTAAGGTTTCATTCAGCTCTAAATCTATGGCCCTGTGATTTAATGATGCTAATGTGTTTATGTATTACATGTATTATATTTTCATAATATATTTTCTTTCCTTACGGTCACATAATTGGAGTGGATTTTGTAAAGTGTCTCTGTTGGATCCTAGGAGGTCTGAAATGCTCAGCTATAAAGAGTTCTTAATTTGGGAGTCTGTAAACTAAAAAAATTTTTTTTACAATTGTACTTCAATAGAATTGATTTCTTTTGTAATCCTATGTATTTCATAATAGGCATTTTTCTGTGAGGAGACCTATAAGGCTTAATCAGATTGCCAAAGGGATCTATGACCCACAAAAAGGTCAAGAACCCCTGGACCACCTTCAGATTAATCACCTTTGCAGAAATGAGGATGTATATGAAATTACTATGTAATTAATAAATAAATAAATGTAAAAAAATGTAGTAAATTATTACACACTTGCCTTTTCAGTGAACTCACTTGTGCCTTCTCTGGGGCAGGTACCAAGATGCCTGTGGGGTGATACACAGATATATCACAGTTACTCCTACCTCCATCCACTTTCCTATCCTAGTTAGCACTTAACATGGGAAGACTCCCTGGGTTACCTACACAATGGCAGTTTGTGTGGCAAAGGATTATTTGGATAATTTCTTTTTTTTTTTCCTGAGGATAAAATCAATTCTGTACAAAGGCAATAAGCTCATGGTTATTCTTGAATCCACCAGTAATAATGCTTGGCCTTCTTTCTCCTTAAATGCTAATTAAACTTCTGCAAGTCAACGCACTGATTTACTAGTTCACTCCTAAATCAAAGGATGCCCAACCATCCTCTGACTGCTTCCTGCTTGCCTTAGAGGACTTGTAGCTGAACTGAAACTATGGCTCTATCAAAAAAGCAGTTCCTATGCTTCAGACCTCTTCTTCCTGCTGGCCTTGAGGTTAAGGATCCCACTTTCAGGATGTTGGAGTAGGTGCCTTTTTCCCCCACTGGGAAGAAGGTCATGAACTCATGGGCTCCTGGGCAAGTCTGTGTCTGGGATGGGGCCACCTCATGCTTGTGTCTTTTTTTCCTTTGGGACAAAGTCTTGTGGAACTTCAAAAAGCAACTGGCATCCCAGGCACCTAACAGTGGACTTTTGGTTGCTGGTGTAATTGCAGTAGCAGATAGTGACCAAATGTTTGGGAGGGAAAGAATCACCTCGAGAAAGAGAAATAATCAGAAGATAGAGCCCTGTCGGGTGTTGCTTTGCCAGTACTCATTGGAGGTGAATTGTAAAACATATAATAAGTAGCTCTCACTCTGAATATTAGCCTCTCTTTCAGGCAACTTAGTGGATAGATGCCTGAACCTGGAGTCAGGAAGACCGAGTTCAAAACCTGCTGGGCTAGTCATTTAACCTCTGTTTGCCTCAGTTTTCTTATCTGTAAAATAGGGAGAATAATACCACCTACCTCCCAGGGTTGTTGTTAGGATCAAATCACATAATAATTGTAAAACACTTAACACAGTGCGCGGCACAGAGAAAGTGCTATATTTTTGTTGTTGAGTTGTTTCAGTCATGACTGACTCTTTGTGACCCCAGTTGGGGTTTTCTTGGCAAAGACATCAGAGTGGTTTGCCATTTCCTTCTCCAGCTCATTTTACAGATGAGGAAACTGAGGCAAACAGGGTTACAGGGTTAAGTGACATCCCCAGGATCACACATCTAAGTGTTTGAGGCTGCATTTGAACTCAGCTCCTTCTGGCTCTAGGACTGGCACTCTATCCATTGTGCCACCTAGCTGCCCATAAGGGCTATATAAATGTTAGCCATTATTTTTACGTCCTCTTTATGAATAAAATTGCCTGTCCCCAATTCGATTCCTATTTTTATTCTGAGTAAAACTCTGTCCTTTCTCCCTCCTGCATCCTCCTGCTCCCATTTTTTTCCAGGGAGGACGCCCTTACGCTGGAGCCTCAACTAGAATTGTTTCTCAGGAATCTGAGATGGGGTGACCCTAAAGTACTGAGAGCCCAGTTCCCCTACGGAGGCAGCTGGTAATGGCAGAACAATTAACTCAGGAGAGGTAAAGGGCACGGACTGGAGAAGGTTACAGGCCCAGTGGCCTCAGCCTAGCAGTTCCTGGGAAGCCACCGTGTTAGACTAGAATGTAAGCCCCTTAAGAGTGTTTCTCCAGCTTTGAAAAATCTTTTAATTTTTGTACCTTGTTTCTGGCACAGTGCTAGACTCAAAATTGATGCTAAATAAATGCTTACTGATTGACTGATTGCAATTCACTTCAGCTGCCCTCTGTTCCTATCACTCCACTGGTTTCCAATAGTTTCTTAGCTGAGGGACCTGCCTTTATTTTGCCCATATAGAATTTTTTTTTCAAACAGTATTTTGATGGCATTGTTTGATTTAATCACGTATATATCCACAGAGATAAATCTCAGAGGGTATTCTTCATTCCTGTCCCCAGAGCATCAGAGAGAAAATGTTAAGAGTCTTTATGGTTTAGTTTGCTTGTTTGATTTTCCCAAGGATATTTCCAGATTCCAAGAGTATCACAGACTCTTAAAGAGGGAAGGGGCTTCAGAGGTCATTTGGTCCAACCTGTCTATATTACAACACAAATCTTTCAATTAAGTCCAAACATACCTGAGAAGTGGTCACTTTGCCTTTGTTTGAAGAGTCTTGGTTAGCTGAAGGAGGAGAAAGACTTAAACTGGAAAAGGAGATAATTAGGAGATTTGGAGGGTGTGGGAATTATGAAGAAGATCAGAAACTGGACAGGGACATTCTGGTAAAGGCAAAAGAAAAGGACTTATGGTGAGGTACTTGAGCAAAAAGAGGTTTTCTGGAGGAAGAGGAAGACCTGGGCAGAAGACCCCAAGGTGAACGAGAACCTGATGAAACAGGTCACAGGAAAATATAGACCAAAGAGTAAGAAGCCAGAGACAGAACCTATTTGATTCATGGGCCAGGAAATAAATGGAATACATTTTCACTTGGGAACATGTTCTTCAATCTATTTTGATAGAAAGTAATTCAGTTCATGATAAACACACTTTCAATTTTCTGAGCATTTAAAATACAATATTAAGAGGAAGAAGGTAGAGTTAGCACCATCTCCAGAGATCAGGAAAAATAAGCATCATAGAGTTGGAAGTGACCTGAAGCTTTCCTTGAAAGCATTTTGTTAGGGGTAGTTGTCATTTCTGGATCTACCTAATAGTAAGTAACACAAACAAAAATGTACTTTAAAATATTGACTTTATTATATGTAAAATATATTTGTGTAAAATATTTACATATTTTTATATATTTAAAAGGAATAGCAAGGTTTGCAGTTTCATGTGTAATCATTTTTTTTATTATTATACTGTGTATGTTATGGAAATGTTTTAGTCCATAAATTAAAAATAATTTTTTAAAAGCAAAAAAAAAAATCTGTAATTCAGGCTTTCATCATTCTGATTAGTCTTCCTTAAACTGCCTTCTTCCCCATTTATTGAAATCACTTAGCTGTTGCCCTACATCTGAAGAATTAGGAAATAACATAAATTTAGGCACCAAAATTTTTTCTCTTTCAGCTATTTAGCGTCTGTCAGGTACATACAAAGAAAGCCAGGCTCTTCAGAGAAAAAATGTGAGCTCAGGCCAAAGTATCACAACTACTGTTAGTGACATCTCAGAAACTGAGGAATTCTCTATGCCTGTGTCCTATCTTCCTGTGTTTACCTGTCAAACACAGGGGAAACTGAGTTGTGATGATGTCCCTCCCACAGACTATATATAGTCCAAGACAGGAAGCAGCAGGATTGTCCCAAAAAGCTAAGATCAAAAGCTAGATCAAAGCACAGAAAAAAGAAATCTAAGTTTATATGACAGTTTTCTTTAAAAAAAAAAAAAAGCAAAAATCTGGACAAGTTAGAGCGATAAAAGATCTGCCCTCTCATGTTCCTTTGGAATACCGCGTTTGCTGAAGAATAGAAGAATATGATTTATCTTTCTATAATCTGCACAATTATTTGATAATGATTATGACTGTGTTATTAAAGAGGAATACATAACTACCATAAAACTTAAAAAAAAAGTCAAAGTATATTTTCATCTAATGACATTGAAAACAACTTTTCACAACAAATGGTAGAAGGATCATTCTGACTGTGCTTCTTGCCTGACCTTGAAATGGGCTTCGGTTTCTTTCTCTGAAGAAAAAAGAAAAAGAAAGTAGAAGCGTCTGTAAGTTTGGATTCTGTGAATTAATTGTAGTAGCCCTTCCTGCTCTCGGATTCAATGGAAAGGTTGCATTAAGCACAATAAATTTCCTTACGTCTGGAAGTGTATTTGTATTCTTAAAGGAGGGTGGATGGGTGATAGAAACCTTAGGCGCACGGACATCCATCCCTAGGGGGTGGCCGGGTTTGAAGTTGAGGTGTAGGAGTGGGGAAGCCCAGAATACACAAGGTCTCTGGTAGGAAAGGAAGTGCTGGGGAGGGAGCCCAGGCAGGTCCCAGGGGAGCCGCTCCAAGGAGCCCACGCCTGGGCGGACGCCGGACTCTGTCCCCGGCCGCACCCCCTCCAGGGCGGAGCATGAGCCCAGCAGGCGTTCGGCGGGATGCCCCTCCCCTGGGCAGCTGAGACTGCAAAGCTCCCGGGAAGGGTCGGAGCGGGAGAAGGCAACCGGACAGTACAAGGTTGGAGCCCCCAGACCGGGGCATTCCCAGCCCCCAGCCACCGGGAACCAGAGGTAGCTTCGGCTAGGAGGGAGGGTGGGGCTGCATCTTTCTGGGTTCCGCCAGGTGCCTGGGGGCGGGGATTCCCCCAGCGCAGTTCCCCCTCCTGTCCCAGCGGGCCTCGTTCTCTAGACTGGGTCCGGGCTATGGTCAGTTTCCTCCGTGGTCAGTTTCCTCTCCTTCCTTAACCTAGAGCTGTTCTAGGGCTCTAAGGGGAAAAAAGCGCACAGGACCCCAAAAGGGGCGTGCGAATCCCACCCTTGCTTCTGCCCTCCGTGCACGAGATGCTTTACAACGCTGGTCGTTTCTTTGCTCACCTGTAAAATGGGGTAGTGGCGATGGACCTCTGAGGCCCCTTTCACCTCCAGATCTGAGATCTTATGAACTTTCCTGCCCTTGGTTGGGAGAGGTTGACTTTTCCCAACGTGTTGCTTGACTGCGGTGGTTGTGTGGCTTGGTCTCACGGATGTTTCATGGTCTTTGTAATTTATTGATGACATATAGCTCTACTTTGTACTCAAGAGTATGCTCGTGTATGCTCAGCATTAGTTTCTCTAAATTAGAACTTTCATTATACCCATAGTAGAAACATAGAATTTGATATATGGGAGAGCATTTAATCTAAGTAGAAATTTTCTCTGCAGAATTCCTCACAGACACCTTCTACTTCAGAATTTCCGCTAAAGGGGAATTCACTCTCTTTTACAGTTCAGTCCACTGAGGGGAAACTCTGATTGTTAGTAAGCCTTTTCTTACCTGGAGCCTAAATTTGTCTCTGCAAAGTCTATGCATTGTGACTTGCAGAGGGGGAGAAAAGCCTCTGTCATCCCTCTGCTATTCACCACTGCAGGGCTAATTTGTGATGGGGATCAGGGTGCTGGTTGGGAATTTGGGGGCTCTGAGTGTTTTTAGGAAGAAAAATGAATGGATAGTTCTGTGTTATTGACTCCCCAGCCTTCAGAGACAGGTAAAAGAAACCAAAGGGCCATTTGTTTGTCATTTAATACGTGCCTTTTCTGCTCCAGTAGAAGTATCATAAGGTGATTTGCAAAGACAGATCATTTTTCCTGGAAGGAGTCGAAGAGGCACAATAGGCCAGTGGAGAGTGCTTTAGGTATGACAGTGAAATTAATTTTGCTTCTTCTATCCCCTTTGGAGGGAAAAATCAGTAGACAAGAAGGCACAAGCCAAAAACGACTTCAACATAACAGAGCTGCAGGGATTTTTTAAAAATTAATTCAGTGTAAGAAAAATGCTTTTTGCTTGCTTTGAAGTCCTTTCAATTCCTTATTTAAGTGTAAGCTACATGAAGAGTGACAAAATAGAAAAGGAAATTATTCTTCATTGGCTGTAGGAGGGAAGGGGACCAGTGATCTCTCTTGTTTTGCTTCTGTCTAATGCTGTTAAAAATTCACCTTTGTGTAAGTCACAGTTTCCAGAAATTTGAGCTCTTCTAGTGTCTCAGGTGCCCTGGCATTGGCAGACACTGTTGGTGATGCTGTCACACTCTTTGGCTGCTTTTTTTTTTCCTCTTCAGGATTTGAGAGCAAATTTTACTTTTATAGCTATTGAAGAAAAGCCACTACCCTTAGGAATAAACAGAAATAGGAAGTACCCTAATTTCTCTCCTGCAAAAGGACACTTGACGGAGGAAAGAAGTAAAACATCACATTAATAGTGTTCTAATTCTTGGCTGGGGGGAGCGGGGAGTAGAAAGACTTTTAATATTTAAGTATCAATAGCTCCCCTGATCAAAATGTAGAAGATACAGTGCCTGCTTAAGTTTTATATGTGACTATGAGTCATAGTCATAGAATATTAGATTTGAAAGGGACCTTAAAGATTTCTAAGGCCCAAACCAACTACTACAAGTCCATAGAAGTTAAGTGACTTGCCTATTTGATTGACAACCATTGACTGGCCTACAATGGACTCAACACTATGTTCTTAGGATCATGGAATGCTAGGAATGAAATCCAGGGGCTCTTAACCTTTTTTGTGTGTCACAGACTGCCTTTGGCAGTGTCATGAAGCCTATTGACCCTTTCTCAGAACAATGTTTTTAAATGCATAAAATAAAATGTATAAAATTACAAAGAAAACTAATTATATTGAAATAAAGATGATTTTTTTTCTCATTCAAGTCTATGAACCCCCTGAAATTAATCTGGGAATGTTAGCCTTAGAACTCTTGATTGAATCCCACCCCCTTCATTTTTCATATGAGGGAATTGAGGTTCTGAGAGGTATAAATTGCTCAATTAATTAAGAGCTAAGTTACCCAATTAATCAGATGGCTTATGAAATACTTTGCAGTGGGCTGAGGTTTTAAGATATTCAGCCAAGGTAGCCACTTATCCTGTTTTATTTTTAATGTTATTTTTCACTGAAACATCATTAGTTTTCTTAAGTTAATTCTTCTATTAGAAACATAGAATTTCACATATGGGAGAACATGTAATCTAAGCAGGGATCTTTCCTGCAGAATTCCTGACACCTAGTTTCTACTTGAGAATTTCCACTGAAGGGGAATTCACCCTGTGGGGTAACTTTGACTGTTAGTAAGCCTTTTTGTACCCTGAGCCTAAATCTGTCTCTCTGCAGAGTCTACCCATTGTTCCCACTTCTGCCCTGTGGGATCTGAAAAGAACAAATATAATCCTTCTTCTGTATGACTGAGGTGGTTTCTGGGAGGGCTTTGTTTGAGAAGGAGATACTCTAGGGGCTGACTGATTACGTGAGAGGGGTGTGCCTTGGACTATGTAGGGTATTGGTGACGGTGGTATTCTGAAAGTTGAGCCATGCATGGAAGAACTTGTACGCAGATGTGTTACCACCAGGGCTGCTCACTGTGCTTATTAAGACCTATAAAAATTAAAATGCTTATGAAAACATTTTTGACCATATGAGTGATACTTAGGGTCATACAAAATTCTTTTATCTGGAAAAAAAAAATGATGCATTCACCAAAGGACCCGTAAATCAGAAGTGACTAGAGCCTATAGAAGTAACCTTAGTTGGACCTAGTCACTCACTAGTCATAATAGCTGGTATTTACATTTCACTTTAAAGTTTTCAAAATGCCTTACACAAATCCAATCTGATCCTAACATTTGTTATGAGGTAGGCACCACAGGTATTATCATCATTTTACAAATGAAGAAAATCAGCTGGCATTCTACACCACTATATATTGATGAATCTAAAATTGTTTGATATCATGTCTTGTTTCCAAAAGTGAATTTAAAGCTTTTTGATGGCAAGGATAATTTTATACATACATATACATATGCATATATATAATTATATATATATATATTTCTATTTATATATTTTAATATATTTATGTATAATCCATATATATTTTTATATATACACATGTATATTTATATATATTTACATATATTTCTACATATTTATTATATATGTGTATATATTTATATATACACATATATATTTATATATATTTCTATCTTTTGATAGCTGGCCTTGAAGTCAGAGCTAGACAATAAGATGGTAGATGGCTAGAATCTGGATTAATAGAAAAGGGAGGCCTTCCAATAAGGGACGACAGTATGACTGGGCACGTGGCATATTCATAGGATGGTAAAGACTGGCCTGCCTGAAGCGGAGAGCATATGTGAGCGAAGTAGCAGAAAGTAAGGTTGGAAACAGAGTGGGGCTAGATGATAAAGGATTTTGGGAGTCTTGTAGGAGCTATGGAAAGACCCCCAAGTTGGTAATAGGAACAGACTGCTTTGGGGCCTAGATTATACATTCTTTGGGTATAGACTTATTTGTTAACAAATTCTAAAATTTTCCCATTGGCAAAAGAAAGCTTGTTCTTTTTGTCTCAGTTTTTACTTAGCATCTTAATCTTAGTGTCTTAAAATGCTACTATGGAAGCCTTAAAAAGCACTTCTCGGGAAGGAAGGAGAAAGTTGTAGATTTCATGGCACACACTTGGTAAGTGGGATATTGTAAAAACTTGTATAGATGCTATAAGTGGATATTAGAATATTTCATTTTTTACCAGATTACAGATTAGATTATAAACTACAGAAAGGAAAGGATAGTATTATAGTCATCTTTATTTCCCCCATCAGCCAGGTATAAGAATACTAGCTAGCACTTATATAGTACTTTCTGGTTTGCAAAGCAATTTTATATAGCTTAAATAATTTGATATATCATATACCTTTACTTTATACATTCTATCATATGTGCATAGGGAAATGTTGTTGTTGTCAGTTTGTCCAACTCTTCATGACCTTATTTTGGGTTTTCTTGGAAGAGATACTGGAGTGGTTTACCCTCCCCAGCTTATTTTACAGATGAGGAAACTGAGGCAAACAGAATTAAGTGACTTGCCCATGGTTACCCAGCTGGTAAGTGTCTGAGGCCAGATTTGAACTCAGAAAGATGGGTCTTCTTGACTCCAGACCTGGCGCTCTATCTGCTGTAGGATGTAACTGCCCTGGGTTTAATACTCTCATGCATGATACACAGATGTATAATGCACATAAACATATATACACATACACATGTATTATACATGTATATACACGTGTGAGTATATACACATATACATATATACATATACATACATGTATACATGTATACATACACATACATACACACACATATACACACACACACAACATAGTGGATATCCAGACCTAGTGGATAGGGAGGAAAATCTGGGCAGCTAGGTGGTACAGTGGATAGAGTGCTGGGTCTGTAAATCAGGAAGACCTGAGTTCAAATTTAGCTTCAAGACACTTAGTAGCTGTGTGACCTTGGGCAAATCCCTTAACCTCTGTTTGCCACAGTTTCTTCAGCTATAGAATGAGGATAATGACACCTACCTCCCAAGAGTGTTGTGAGGATTATTGAGGAATGTTTAAGGGGACCCCTGAACTTGGATCAAATGAGAACATTGTAAAGCATGTCATAGTGCTTGCTGCATAGTGTGTGTTATAGAAATACTTGCTGCCTCTGACATATACTGGCTTTGTGACTATTGCAAGTCACAACCTCTCAGGCTCAGGGGTCAGCAAACTATGGCCGCAGGGCCAAATTCCACCCTTGGAAAGCTAAGATTATTTTTTTTCATTTTTAAATACAATAAAACTTTTTTTTAAAAAAGTAAAAAACTTTGTTAGCTCACCACTGACCCTTGTTCTAGGGTCCCACAGCACCCACAGAAGGTGCTGACCTGCATTGGTGGAGAAAATTTCCTCTTTAGGGACTCCCCTGGATCAATGAAGTCACATGTCAAGGCCCTACCCCTCTGTCTCCCCCCACTGCCCGGCACAGATCTTTGCCCAGAGCTGGTGTTTAATAGATGACTGGTGAATGGATAAGAGGATGAAATGATGATACCAAAGGACATAACAAAGGCCTTGTGGGCCTATGGGTTCATCTTTTGCATGGTCAGCAGGATCTTTTTTCTGTAATGCTACCCCCAAGCTGACTTTCTAATTATCCTGTTTGCCTCTCCAGCAAATCATGTTTTTTGAATGGCCATTAACCCTTTTATGCTGGAGGACTTGGTTTATTAAACAGGATATGCCTAGGAAGTGCTGGGTAATCCCTCCTTGTGTCTCAGTAACCAGCTGGGAGATTCCTTGGCAAGTTTAACCCCTTGTTAACAGGATGAGGCCTTGTTCTGGCCTTACTGTCTGCTTGATGAAGTATAAACTTCCCTGGTATCTTGTCCTCACTGGCCCACTGACAATACATTAGGGATGTTAGGTTGAGTTCAGCCATTTGGGGGCTCTACACTTCAATTAGGCCATTAAAGGAAGGAGCTAGACAGAATGAAAGAGGTGATAGAGAAAAGCAGGTCGGACACATACTGGCACACTGAGTCTGGTTTCCTGGAGGAAGCCTTTTGGCCATGTAGTCCCACTGGGGGCAGGCCTAGTGCCAGCTCTCTCTTAATTCTGATTCAGGCCAAAATGAGAAACTTGAAATCATTGAACAGTTAACAAATGGGGTTTACTCTGCCCTAACACAGCAAGGCTATGTAAGAAGGATACAGTGGCACTTAGATTCTATAAATGTTCCTCCCGCCACTTCTCACATCAGGCCATCAAGGCAGGCAAGGTATGGTGACTTGCAAAGTCTTCAGGCATTCACTAAGTTAGAGGGACCTTGACTCCATATTGCTGGGGCTTTTATACCCTTAGGAGAACAGTAAACAGAGTCAAGGGAGGCAGGGGCAGGGGAAAAATTTGTTGACTTGTAGGAAAAAAGTAATCCTTGTCACTGGAAACATGGAAACCCTGATCCTTTAACACATGACTTCCCTGGGAAACCAGGTACATCAAGGAGCTACAGGACCCAGGAGAGGAGGGAAACGCCTGGCCTCAGAGCCGATAGCAGTGTGGCTCTCTCGGAACATGAGTTGGTAGCAGTGACAAACAAGGGAGCTGAGGGGCTCCTGAACACATCAAAGAAGCTTCTGCACAACAGTGATTTCCTAGACCGAGCAGGATCTAGCATCACAAAGCAATGAAGGGTAGGACCATGATATCAGGGAACAAAACTGGACCTGGCTCTTTGCCAGTATGGTTGTAAACTGTGCGAGGTGGGAGACTTGATGAACTATCTAACCTGATTTCCATCTCTGTATCTATATGTGTCTGTAGAGGTCAATCCTATAGTTGTGTTACTTTAGAAAATTAAGGTAAACTGAGCATGATCAATTTATCAGTTAGACCAGCAGTCACCCATTGGATCAGTAACCTCTCTCAATGATCAAAGACCCTGAGGTAGGGCTTACTAGCCTTAATATAGTTTTGGGGAGTACAGAGTTAGGTAGGTGAGGAAGACAATTCACTTGGTTACAGAGTAGACAGAATTATGAGGGAGGGGACAGCATGATTGGTTATTTAAAAAAAAAAGTAGACAAGCACACCCAGGTGAGGCTATTGACCAGGCTTCTCTGACAATTAAGGAACATTCATTGTTTTTTGGCACCCATCAGCATCTTGCAGACTTTGTTAGTGTAGCTGAGTGAGCCTCCCTGGCACCTAGAAGGGTTTGTTAGGGAGATAAGACCCTCCTTAAGTGAACAAGGACAGGCAAAGATGGACAGTATATCTTATGGAAATGTACCAGGTCAGCATGCAGGCCATCAAAGATAGCAAACATATGTTATGGAATTTTACAGGAGCTGGAAGTATAAGGGATAACAAGTTTTCTTTTAACTAACTCAGAGGGGGAACTGAACTCCTGTGACTAAGAAATATTAACTGTTTTAGTCCACCTGCAAGGTTAGAAGTAGTAGACCAGACTCCCTGGTCCTGCATCCAGGGAGTGGACCCAGACCTGCATCCCTCAACAGATTTCTGTGAGGTAGGAATAGAACAGTGATTCTTAGAACTGGATTTCTAAACTTAACTCATTACAGGCCAGCTGAATTCAGAGACAAAGTTCAGAGACAAAGAATCATGACTTAGGCAGTTACAGGACAAAATCAATTAACTGTAAAAGGATCAGTTATAAAATGCTGCAGATCAGTATAATTCCTTCAGTAGTACTGTACGTCTAGGGCAGAGGTGTCAAACATTAATGCTGTGGGGGAACCGGATTAAAATGTAATTAGGAAATATTTTACAAAAATAAATTAAAATACAATAGAACAAAAATAGCATAAATATGTAGTTTTCACCACAAGTGGTATCCAACTCAAAGAGAAATGGGGACCACTAAACCATAAATATTGATGTTGGCAGCATATTGACTTAATTTTAAAGTGTAATATATTTTATTATACTTTACATTTATTTTGTCAAATATTTCTCAATTTTTTTTTGCTTTTCTTTGGAGGGGGGACCCAATTATATTTATATATATATGTATATATATATATAATATTTATATTTATATATATATGTATATATATATAATATTTATATATATATATATATATATATATATAGAATATTTATATTTTTATATTTTAATCTTGTTTCCACACACCTGGTACTGTTGGTCATCTTATGTGGCTTTGTGTTTGACACTTCTGGCCTAAAAGACCATACATGACTTTGGGAGAGATGAAAGCCCATTTAGAAAAGAAAGGAGTTTGTCTTCGCATGTTAAGAGTTTGCGGTACAAGGTCTCCATATTTCCTATCATTTTCCTTCTTTGTGGAAGTCTAGACAAAAGCTAGGCAGCTAACTAGTGCAGTGGATAGAGTCTGGGCCTGGCTTCAGGAAGACCTGAGTTCAAATGTGGCCTCAGACATTTACCAGCGGTGTGATCCTGGTCAAGTCACTTAACCTCTGCCTCAGTTTCTGCAGCTGTACCTGCCTCTCAGGATTAGTGGATCAAATAAGATAACTATAAAACAGCTCAGTGCCTGGCACATAGCAAGCCCTTTGTATATATCACCTACTATAACCAGAAGAGACCTTTAGTGATCATGTAAACCCAACTCCCTCATTTTACAGATGAGTAAACTAGTTTCAGAGAGACTTTAATTACTTGCACAGCTGGGATTAGAACCCAGGTCCTCCAACTCTGAGTGTGGTTCATTTCCTACTTCCATTTTACATCTGTCTTGGGCTGATTTTGAGGCATTTTGCCACGCTTTTTATTTGGTTCCACTTCCTGTTTTAGGTACCGTGGCATTAACCATTTACTACTCAAAAAATCAAAACAAAACCAAAACCAAAACTGACCAAGAAAAGTAATCATTAGAAATGGTTACTAGAACAGCTGGCCTCTGGTGCCGCTACTGATGTGCAGTTTCTTTATAATTATAAAATGCCTTAAGGACTGAGTAGCCTCCTTTGCGGCTTAGAGACAGCGCCACTGAGGTTAGCTTCACTCCTCCATTCTAGGAAGAACTCTGGGCATTTTATAGGCTCAGCTTATTTTAACTGGAGCTTAGCAGCTGCTTTTCATCTTATCTCTGGCATCTCTCAGCGCTTCCTCAGGCTACTCCTTTTTTTCTTATACTCAACATTTTTTCCTTTATAATGTATGCTTATGTGTTTAAAAAAAATTCTTTCAAATATCCCCTGAATTATTTAACATTTATTAACGGGTTGATATTTTGTGGAGAGCCTTGTATTAGGGAAGCTAAAATAATAATAACACTGATAGCTTATATATAAAGGGTAGGGTTTTTGGGTTTGTTTTGTTTTAGGCCCAGTCCTGTGATTTTACTACAGTAGGGAAACTCCCTCAACCAACCAAGGTTAATTAGGGCAACCCATTGCAGCAGTTCCAATGAGGGCTATTTGTGTGCGTTCTAGGAGTTTAAAATTGAGGCCTGACCAGTTTTTCAAACTCATTTTAACTCTTTGTTGACAAAAGCTAAACTGATAGCCACACTCTGGATTGTGAAGGAGAAAATGGATTCCAGACAAAAGGCCAAATGAGGCTAATTGGAGGATTCTCTTTACTGGGCTGGAGGCGGAGGGGATGCTGCAGGTTCCAGGTTTGGGTCTAGATTGGGGGAAAATTGGCATTTCCCCACCTGGCTTCTTAACTTCCCCTTTTTGTACAGGAAAAGTCTGATCTCGGAGGTGTATTGGGGCAGTAACCCTAAGTTTTTCAGGGGCTCCAGGATGGTGATTTGGGGCAAAGCAAGATGTTATCTAGTGTTTTAATTTTTTTTTTCAGCATGGTAATTGATGGTAGGTGAAATGGGAGGGGGGGGGGAGAGAATCTGACTCATCTCCATGGCTGACTTTAGACCTCTTTTTCACCACAAAAATAGGGGCCTGTTCTGTATGGTTTTGGTTGGGCTTCTGAGAAACTTGACCCAACGCTGGTGGTCATGAGCTCATACAAAGAGCAAAGGTGGCAATATTTATTCATAGCTTGAATTTTTTATATTTTAACTCGTATTCAGTTTCCCATCTGAAGAGGTTAATATTCTCTAGGGATTTTGGCTGATGGGGGTATGGTGGAGAGAGTGCTATACTTGGAATTAGGAAGTCCTGAGTTCAAATTCTGCTCAGACAGGATGTAGATATATGACTCTTGGCAATTCACTTAACTTGTTTCAGCTTCAGGGATGTGAAGATCAAACAAGTTATTTGTAAAGTCCTTTGCAAACTTTAAAGAGATACAGAAATATTAGTTACCATTATTTTATATTTTGGGATTTCTTACATTTATGAAGCAGGTTGGGGAGGAGTATCTTAGATAACTGGAATGCTCACAGAGTAAGGAAGTCACTTTTCTGGCTGTCTCAGGCTTCATGTGAAAATCCTTCTAAGTGTGTATGATTGCTTTCTTGCCTTAAGAAGTATTTGGTTGTTCAGATGTTTTTCAGTAGTGTCTGACTTTGGGTTTTCTTGGCAGAGATACTAAAGTGATTTGCCATTTTCTTCTCCAACTTATTTTACAGATTAGGAAACTAAGGCAAATGGGGTTGAGTGACTTACCCAGGGTCACACAGTAAGTGTCTAAAGCCAGATTTCAACTCAGGTCTTTCTGACTTCAGGCCCAGTGACTTGCTGGTAAGAGTCTGAGGCCATATTTGAACCCAGGGTTTCTCTTGATTTGAAGCTCCTTGGTCTATCCACTGTAGCACCTACTTTCCCACCCCTGCCCATAGGGCTCTCTAAATAAAGTATATCTGTATCTAGAAGGGCCGACACTTTCATTTTACAGATGAGGAAGTGAGAGTCATAGAGCTTAAGAGACATGCCCAAGGTCACACAGTCAAGTCAGCCAGCTTTCTAAAGCATTTTCTATGTGCCAGGTACTCTCTTTAGTATTGGGGTTACAAAGAAAGATAAGACAACTAGTCTCTAGCTCTCCCATTCACAGCTTGTAAACAGCTAGATAGATACTTGTAAACAGCTAGATAGATACATGCTGCAGAAGGGTTAGATGAAAGGCATTCTGAGAGGGAAATGAATTGGAAAAGCTGGGGGTCCAGGAGTAGCTTTCTGGAGTGGGTGGGAGTTGAGCTGAGTCATGTAGGAAGAGGCAGGTGGAGAATTCTATGTAAAAAGCAAAGAGATGGAGTCATACATTTAGGGACTACATGTAAGCCAGTATTGCTGAATGTATAGTACATGGAGAAAATTAAGGCTGGAAACATAAATTTGAGGCAGGTTTAAAATGTTTAAAATGCCAGAGTACTTTAGATTTGGTCCTAGAGGTAAGGAGCCACAGGAGCGCATTGAGAGGAATGAGTGTGTGTGTGAGTGTGTGTGTGTGTGTGTGTGTGTGTGTGTGTGTGTGTGTGTGTGTGTGTGATACATAGTTAGCCTTATATGTTAGAAAAATAACCTTTGCAACTGTGTGGAGGATGAATTGTAGAAGGGAGAGGCTTGAGGCGGTTTTCAGTAGTCCAAATGAGAGTGGATGGGGGCTTGAACTCAGATGGCAGTTGTGTGATATGAGAAAAGGGGATTTATAATAGGAGATGTTGTGAGGGTACTTGGCCACATAGAGGATGTGTACAATGAGGGAGAATGAAGAACAGAAGGTGACACCGTGTTTGCGGGAGGGGTGACTCAGAGGAAGATGGTGCCCTCCAAAATAGGGACATTGGAAAGAAGGGAAAGTTTGGAGGGGGATAGACAATGCATTGTTTTACGCATGTTGAATTTGAGATATCCATGGGATATCTAGTTGATGTGGAATGGGATTGTAGCCCTACTCTCTCTCCTTAGCTACAGTTCCCCTCGTGTGTGTGCGTGTGTGTGTGTGTGTGTGTGTGTGTGTGTGTGTGTGTGTGTGTGTGTGTGTCAGAATCACCATGCAAGCCCAGGGCCTCACACTTCCCACTGATCCCATTCCTACTATTCTGTTAGTGAACTAACCCAGTGATTTACGTTGGTAGGGCAGAATACTGGGTCAGGTTCTCCAGAGGTTAAATATGGGAACTTAGCTTCTAGGTTCCCTGGCATTGACAGCCTTGACCACTGAGCTGTTTTGGCCTCAAATCATTTAGAGCTTATTATTTGTCAAAATTTGTACATGGCCAGAAGCAATGAAAGCCAGTGGGGAGTCGAGCCGTGCCGTTTGCACCCATTCCTAAGCCCACTTTTACCCATTCTGCTCTTGTGTATTGTCATTTGCAGCCTCTTGTGGTTTTCAAAGGTTCAACAGTATATTTTAGGTCACAATGAACCATAATGCTGCACAACAGAATAAACCTAAGTTTGTTAAACTTTCATTTGTGTAAAATCTTTACACAGCCCTTCAGCCTATTAGAATAATTTTCAGTTCATGCTGAAAGTTCAGGTAGAAATGATTTGTATTACAGTTCAAACAATGATGGAAACAACAGAAATAAACAAAAAGAATTAGTATGTGGCAGTAGGCATTGTGGCCCCTGAGTTAGGGAGACTTGTGTCCCAGCTTTGCCTCTGATTCATACAGCCACCTTGCACTGGATTAGTCACCTAACCTCTCAGTGCCCCAGGAAACGCTAATATGGAAAGTTGCAAAGTTCACTCTCTGAATGAATAGTGAGGAGTTTTCTCACAGGGAGTTTCCTTAGCCAATGAAATTACAGTTTTGATTTAAAAATAAAAGCATAATTTGTACTTCTTTAAGGAGGGGGAAAAAAAGCCAAGATCAGAACTACCCCCTGCATGTCCATCAGTTAAATCATCCCAGGTGAGATTAATCCAGCTTGTTCATCATCCCAGGTGAGATTAATCCAGTTTACACTGGATGTCAGCGTTATGACATTCATATATGGCTAGGGGAACAGGTAGCAATTTTATATTTAGCAAAAGATCAACTTTCACAAGTCTGAAGAGACTTCATTCAGTTTCTTGGGTTATACTATGTTGCTACTTTTACTGTTTAATTTAATCACATAAATTTTCTCATTTTGTCCTGTGGAGCAGTTTCCAAGGTCTGTAACAATTTTAAAAGGTGCAGAATTGGGAGGCTGCTAGGTGTCCCAGTAGATAGAGCACTGAGTCTGGAATCAGGAAGACGTGTGTTCAAATGCTGCCTCAGACACTTCCTGACTACATGGTCCTGGACAAGTCAGTCCTCCTCCCTCAGCTTCTGTTTCCTCATCTGTAAAATGGAGATGCTGATAATAGGACCTTCTCATGAGTGTTGTCGTAAAGATCAAATGAGATTTTTGTGACTCTCTTTGCAAACCTTAAAGTGCTATATCGGCACTGGCTCTTACTATCTTTTAAAAAAAAAGTAATTATTTTTAACATTTCATTTTTTAAAAAATTCTATGTTCTGAATTCTATCCCTCCCTCCCACTCTTCCCCCACCCCCTGAGAAGGCCAGAAATGTTATCTCAGTTATACATATGAAGTCATACAAAACATTTCCATATTAGCTGTCTTCCAAAAGAAAACACACTCGAACATATTTCCATATTAAGGCTAGCTATTATCACTATTAAGGACTGTTCTCTAAAAGTCATATTGCATGGAGGGGCATTCACAGAATCACAGAGTATGAGGGACCTCAGCAGTCCTGACCAACCTATACACAAGGAATCCTCCCTATAACATACCCCCCAGGGGGTCATCCATTCTTTGTGGGAGAATTAAAGCATTAAAGCAGTGGTTCTCAACCTGTGGGTTATGTTCAATTTGTAAGAATGAAAATATATCCTGCATATCAGATATTTACGTTACGATTCATAACAGCGAAATTACAGTTATGAAGTAGCAACGAAAATAATTTTATGGTTGGGGGTCACCCCAACATGAGGAACTGTATGAAAGGGTCGTGGCATTAGGAAGGTTGAGAACCACGGACTTAAAGGGAACATGCCCCGTCTGGAGGCAGCCCATTCCACTTTTTGACAGCTCTAATTTGGGGGCATCTAGGTGGCACAGTGGATAGAGTACCAGGCCTGACGTCAGGAGGACCTGATTTCATGTCTACTAGCTGTGTGACCCTTGGCAAGTCACTTAACCCTGTTTGCCTCAGTTTCCTCATCTGTAAAATGAGCTGGAGAAGGAAATGGCAAACCACTTCTGTATCTTTGCCAAGAAAACTCCAAATAGGGTCACAAAGAGTTGGGCATGACTGAAGAGCAGATTTTTAGGATATTTTTTCCTGTCATCAAGCCTAAGTTGGCCTCCTTTACATCTCCTACTCAGAGCTTCAAGTTCTGCTTTCTGGGGCCATATACAACAAATCAGATTCCTCATTTATATGACAGTCTTTCATATATTTGAAAGCAGCTGTCATGGACTATGCCCTTCCATCTGCCCCAGATTCTCTTCTCCAGGCTGATTATCTCCATTTCCTTCAACCACTTTTCATATGACATGAACTCAAGGCCTTCAATCAGTAAACATTTATTAAGCACCTACAGTGTGCCAGGCAGTAGGGTAAGACTGAGAATACAAAAAGAGGCAAAAGACATCCCCTGCTCTCAAGGAGCTTGCAGTCTACCATCTGCCCAGTTCTAAACATTTCTCCAGCTTTTCAATGTCCTTCTTGAACCACGGAGCCCAGAACTGAATATCATTTTCAGATGCAATTTGATGAGAGCAGATTACAGTAAAATTGTCACCCTCTTTATTTCTGGAAGTTCAGCTACTCAGAATGCAACCCAGTGTCAGATTAGATTTTTTATCTGCCACGTCACATTCTTCTAATATTGAGCTTGAAGGCCAATCAGAACCTCAGATCTTTTTCAGAACAATTTCACTATGACCATGTCCCACCTGTCTTTACTTGCAAAATTGATTGTTTTAAATATACAAGTACAAGATTTTATATTTCATTATTCTTTTATCTTTATGACACAGTTAGATTCAGCCCAGGGTTCTAGCTTTTCAAGATTCTTTTTTATTCTTACTTTGTCATCTGCTATTTTTTCTGTTACTTATAGTTTTGTACTACATGCAAATTTAATGAGAATGCCTCCTATACCTTTATCTAAGTCAGTATACCTGCTTATCTAAGAAGGATTTTATTGTCTACAGTGATGCAGAGTCTACATGCAATTAAGGGTATGTATGCCTTGTGGCACCTGATACCCTCACATACTTTGCTCTGCCCTGCCCTCCTTTGTACCCTGGAGAACCTGCATTTCCACTGAAACCTGTTTGATGGATATCAAGCCCTCTGTTTTCAAATAAAAAAAATATCATCTAATCAAATGCCACAAATTTAGTACATATAAAATGTATTTTACATGTATAATCAATATCATATTGTTTGCCTTCTCAAGGGGTGGAGAAACATATACAAAGTAATCCTAAATATATTATATATATATATGTATATATATATATACATATATATATATATAATTTAATTTGTTAAATAATCCTAAACTATAACAGCCATAGCACATTCATAATAAATTAGTTGGGATTTTTAATCCTTTTCAAATGACACTTTCATTACAGGACTATGTTAAAAAGAGTCGAAGGGTTAATTTAAGTTTAGCTGGACTGCTTTAGGCAATGAGGCATCACATACATGATTCAGATCAGAGGCGACAGTGGTCACAGGTTATCTGTTTAGTCAGTTAAGAGGAATCCAACCTTGACTCAGAAATCCCCGGCTTCACTCCTAGATTAGTCATCTGTGTGTGTATGTATTAATAGGGGAAGGAGAGGACAATGGATTGAGGTCCTTTTTAAATACAAGGTAGTCACTTCCTTGGTCCTGCCTGTGATATTGCTTTGGAATAAGGGGAATGTAGTTTTGCATAGGAAGAATAATATTTGGGACATACTGTAGAACCATACATTTCAGGTTATGTCCTCATTTGATCATGGTACATTTAAGGTAGTATTTCCATTGCTGGGTAAATTGAAAATGACTATTCTTCTCAGTGAATGGTATCATGGTATACTAGACACAGAACCTCAGAGGCAGGGAGGCCTGAGTTCAATCTCGACTCGGACAGGTACTGACTGAGTAACCCTGGGCAAGTTAGTTATTTCTGGTTGCTTAAGTTCCCTCAACTTTAATTTTTTGAGCAGGTGCTAATCTGCGTTGGTAGTGGGAATTTCTACACTAGAAGTTTCCTATAACAGTGAAATCACCGGTCTCATCATAACCAAAACCAAACAAAAATTGTCATAAATGAAGTAGTTTAGGCTATTTCTGTAACAAAATGTGAGAATGAAATATGCGTCCAAATTCACCTATAATTTGCCTGAATTTTTTTAAAGTTTTATGCAATATGATGAAATGGAGAGTAAATTACTCTATAGCTATTGAAGATCATAGATTGAGAGCTAAAAAAAGATCTTACAGGCCATCAAGTCCAAACCCTTCATTTTGTAGGTAGGGAAACTAAGGCCAAGGCAAGGTTAAGTGACTTGTAGCTGGTCATACAGAAAATGGGATCTGAACTCAGAACTTCCTGACTCCAAACCCAGCAGCTATCCATTGTAGGACCTAGCTGCTCTGAGTAGTCCTGAAAGATAAAGATTTTAAATGGTAAATTTAATTTAAATTAGATAGTAATTTGATCTGGGACAATTATGGGCATTTACTGTGTAAAAAAATTTCCTCAGTCAGTTTGCTTTCATGGGTAAACTGTTGAGTTAGACTCTCTCATCAGAAAATAGAAAACTCTTTACCTTTTAGCTAATTGGAAATAGGAGTAGCTGGACAAAACAACAAGTGTTGTAAAAAGGGGCAACATAGCCTCGTGTGACTGTATTGAGGGGAGGGGTTTTCTACTCCTATAAAGAACTTCATTAAAAACAGATATATTTCTTTTAAAGGGACAGTATTCCTAGTAATCAATAAATGGGACATAGAATTTGGAATGTCAGTAGTGTAATTTTTACATCCATCTTCCTGTGAAGTGAGAAGTGGGGTTTAAGGGCACTTGTAAGAAAGGACCTGAACTGATTAGATTTAAAATATGGGAAAGAAAATGAGAAGAATATAGAACTTTTGCTACCTCCTTCATCTCTTCTTTCACTTTCCTGGATGGCAAAAGTGAGCCTGGATTCAGCTTTTTACTTGTCTGGTTTTGTGCTAGAAGTGAGAACTCACTTTTTTCTTTTTAAAATAAATTTTCATTTCATTAATTTTTTTCCCAATTACATGCAAATTTTTTTAACATTCGTTTAAAAAAAATTTGAGTTCCAAATTCTTTCCCTTCATCCTGTTTTCCCCACTCCTTGAGAAGGCAAACAATATGATATTGATTATACATGTAAAATACACAAAACATTTCCATATTAGCTGTCTTTCAAAAGAAAACACACACACTCATGCACAAGAAAAATACATAGCTTTAATTTCTTCATCTGAAAATTACCTGTTTATATCCTTTGACCATTTATCAATTGGGGAATGACTTGTATTCTTATGAATTTGATTCAACTCTCTATATATTTTGGAAATGAGACCTTTATCAGAAACACCAGTTGTAAAAATTCTTTCACAGTTAATCTCGATTGCACTGACTTTGTGCAAAACCTTTTTAATTCAATGTAATCAAAATTATCCATTTGGCATTTCATAATATTCTCTGTCTATTGTTTGATCATAAACTCTTTTGTTCTCCATAAATTTGACAGGTAAACTATTCCTTACTCTCTTACTCAGCTTTTGTATCTAAATTGCATATCATTTTGACTTTATTTTGGTATATGATGTAAGATGTTGGTCTGTGCCTAGTTTCTGCCATACTGTTTTCCAGTTTTCCCTGCAGTTTTTGTCATATACTCTAATCCCAAAAAGCTGTTTATCAAACAGTAGATTACTATAGTCATTGACTATTGTGTCTTGAGTACCTAACCTATTCCACTGATCCAGCACTCTATTTCTTAGCCAGTATCAAGTAGTTTTGATGATTGCTGCTTTATAATACTATTTAAGATCTGGTATGGCTAGGCCACCTTCCCTTGCATTTCTTTTCATTAATTCCCTTGATATTCTGGACCTTTTGTTCTTCCAGATCAATTTAGTTATTTTTTCTAGCTCTATAAAATAAATTTTTGGTGGTTTGATTGATAGGGCACTGAATAAGTAAACTAATTTAGGTAAAGTTTTTATTATTATTATATTAACTCAGCCTACCCATGAGCAACTAATGTTTTTTTGCCAGTTATTTAGATATAACTTTATTTGCACTCATGAGAGAAATAAAGAAACTAAAAAAGAGTATGTTTCAATCTGTTTATAAAGTTTATCAGATCTCTCTCTGAAAGTGGATAGCATTTTTTATTGTGGGTCCTTTGGAATTGTCTTGGATCATTGTTTTTATCAGAGTAGCTAAGTCTTTCACGGTTGATCATTATTACAGTATTGCTGTTACTGTGTACAATATTCTGGTTCTGCTCACTTCACTTTGTATCAGTTCATATAGATCTTCCCAGGTTTTTCTGAAACTATCCTGCTCATTATTTCTTATAGCACAATAATTTTCCATCACAATCATATACCACCATTTGTTCAACCATTTCCCACTTGAGGGACATCCCCTCAATTTCTGATTCTTTGTCACCCTAAAAAGAGGTGCTATAAATATTTTTGTACAAATAAGTCGTTTTCACTTTTCTTTGATTTCTTTGAGATCTAGATCTAATAGTAATGTTGCTGGGTCAAAGGCTAAGTACGACTTTTATAGCCTTTTGGACTCTCCAGAATGATCAAGGTAGTTTACAACTTCAGCACTGTATTAGTGTCCCACTTTTTCCACATCCTCTCCAGTATTTGTCATTTTCCATTTTCTATCATGTTAGCCAACCTGATAGGTGTGAGGCGGTACCCCACAGAGTTGTTTTAATTTGCTTTTTCTCTAAACAAAAGTGATTTAGAGTATTTTTTCATGTGTCTGTTGGTAGTTTTGATTTCTTATTCCGAAAACTGCCTGTTTATGTCTTTTAACTATATGTCAATTGGAGAATGACTTAAATTCTTATAAATTTGACTCAGTTCCCTACATATTTGAGAAATTAGGACTTTAGTGGAGAAACCTACTATAAAAGTCCCACCCCTCCTCCACCTCCCATGCCTTTTTCCTGTTTTCTTTCTAATTTGAACTATAAAAACATCTCAATTTTATATAATCAAAACTAGCTGTTTTACTTCCTTTAATCTTTTCTATCTCTTGTTTGGTCATAAAATCTTCCCTTTTCCTTAGATTTGACAGCTACATTTTTCCATGTTTCCCTAATTTACTTATATCATCCTTTATGTCAAAATCATTTATCTATCTTGACCTTATCTTGATATATGGTGTGAGATGTTGGTCTATGCCTAGTTTCTTCCAAATTGCT
>CM053580.1:286464155-286488429 GCA_028627135.1 Pseudochirops cupreus | reverse complement strand
CCTACCTGCCCAGACAATCCATTTCTTAACCATTACTTGATTGTTTTTGTGATTACCACTTTGTAATATAGTTTGAAGTCTGGTATTGCTAGACCACCTTCCTTCACATTTTTTTTCATTGATTCCTGTGATATTTTTGACTCTTTGTTCTGCCAGATGAACTTTGTTATTATTTTTTCTAGTTCTCTAAATTAATTCTTTGGCAATTTGATTGGTATGGCATTGAATAAGTAAATTAACCTATGTAGAATTGTCATTTTTAAATGGACTCAGCTTACACGTGAACAATTAATATTTCTCCAGTTGTTTAGATATGTCTTTATTTGTGTGAAAGGTGTTTTATAATTGCGTCCATACAGTCCCAGAGTTCATCTTGACAGGTAGACGGCCAAGTATTTTCTATTGCCTGTTGTTCTTATGAATAGAATTTCTCTTTCTTCTGGGCTTTGTTGGTAGCATATAGAAATGCTGATGACTTACATTTGTTTATTTTATATCCTAAAGTTGTTTCAACTAGTTTTTTAGTTGATATCTAGAATTCTGTAAGTATACTGCCATATCAACTTCAAAGAATGATTAACCTTGTTTCTGTATTTCCTATTTTTGTTCTATTTCTATTTTTGTCTTATTGCTATACCTGGAATTTCTAAAACAATATTGAATAATAGTGATGATAATGGACATCTTTCCTTCACCCCCGATTTTATTGGGAAGGCTCCAAGTTTATTTTCCCATTATAAAAAATGCTTGTTCTTGGTTTTAGATAGACACTACTTATTTTAAGGAGGACTCTATTCCTAATTTCATTATTTTCGAAGGAGTTTTGTGTCTTCAAGTGTATTAAGACAAAGCCTCTATATCTATACACCGCACATGACATAGGATTGGTTTCCATCCTACTTTGTGTCATGAAGAGAAGTAGTCTTGTCATTGAAGGATCATGTGTTACTTTTTTTTTTGCCCTTATCAAATATCTGTTCCCTTCCCCTCCCTCACAATAAGTTGTACTTCTTTTGTTGAATGTGATCAAGTCAGCTAGGGCATACTGGTAAATGTTTAACATGGCTTTCAATACATTTTATCTGCATTATGCACATTTTCTTAAGTCTACCCAGAAGTGTCAAACTCTCAAAAACTCCTTTGGCATGGCCAGATTAAAATTCATATGAGAAATATTTAACAAAATAAATAAAAATGCATTACAGTTTAGATAATATTAATTTGTGGTTCTCTAAGTCAGTTTGTGGCTAGTAGGAATCTAGGTTTCTATTTGAGTTTGATACCACTGGCCTGGACGACAAAACAAATCAAGCCTTGATTTATACATTTATTGATTTATGAGGTGTGAATGCTCATGCTGAAAATATAACAATCAGCTCTTGAGTTTTTAATCAGCTGACTCCAGCATGCCCCTTGCATCAGCTCAAGGTTTTACTGACCCTTTGCTAACTGATCAGAAGAGTGACCCACAGGAAAGGGGAGTCAGAGCTCTGAAATCGCTTCTTGGAACAATGTTGGCAACCACACAAGTGTGGAATATGATGGTAGTTTTTAAAAAGTTGAAATCTTGGTAATACTTTATAGACATAATATTTAAAATCAAAATTATTTCTCTACTTTGTTAGATGTGGGGCTTCGTCATTGAGGGTATTTTCATTTCTCATTCCAAATTGCACCTCATCCTTACTTTATGGTTCTGTCTGATTTTTGTTCATGTTTCTGCACAAATCACCCATAAAAGATGTGTCCAAGACATCGGGGGCCTTCCTTTGGTTCTTTAATATCTTGTGGCATTTGTGTAGCATTCCGTTCATTATTATCACTACAGGACTGCTTTTCCCTTCTGGTACATGTCTTAAATGATATCATTTATATAACTTCTCATGTAAAAATTTTGTCTTTTCTTGACAATATACAGTAGATTAGTTAAACCACTATGAAATTATCTGTTGCTATTTGGGTCATTTGCAAATTTGATTTTTTCTGAGATCTTAGTATTCTATGATTTACAACCTTCTTGTTGCTGGTCCTTCATTTTCAAGGAGGACCAATGAGTTATAAATATCCCTGCCTGTCATGCAGGAAACTGTGGTTTGATTTCCTGTGGAGGAGGCCTGAGTGCTTCTTTTACAACTTTATGGCATTAGTAGAAGAATATTAGTCGTAAAAAGATGGGTTTTTAAAGCACTAAACTAGTTGAGATAATCAAAAGTGTTGTACAGTTTCCCGACTGTAAGGGTTCATGGATTGAGAGCTGGAAGAGACCTTATATTCAACCTCTTTTCTTCCTCCAGTTTAATTTTTCAACCATATCAGTGCTTATCTACAATATTTGTCCCTATTAGATACCCTGATAGATTGCCTTTCACTTGCATAATATAATCTTTAGAATATTCATTTTCATCCACTTTGTGTTTAATGGTGGATGGCTGGGCTGACTTCTTTTGAATTTTGTTTCTCATTCCCTGCTTGATGCAGTTAATATGATGGCACTTGCAAATAGGTACATCTTGAGAACTTGATCATCAACAGAGGAGCCCCCTTGATCTCAAGTCTGTGTAGCATCTCATCCATGACACCGGTGATCACCTTTCAGCAGATGCCTTTTTGTTTCAATCCTTACATAATGTTGATTTCCACTGCATTATTGAATAAAGTAATCTCCATGGTTATATTTGTCATGGAATATTCACAGTTTTAAAGTGGATGGGAAACACCTCATTTGAGAATGCATTTTATTCTACTGGGTTAAAATATATGGGATGAAAAATTAATAGACATAGCTGAATCCATCTATACCTCTTAATCAATTGTATGATTCTAAAAATGACAATCTCAGAGTTGAAAAGGATTTAAAGGCCATCTAATCCAACTCAAATCTGAATAAGAATCCCTTTTACATAATTTTTGGCAAGTGGTCATCATACTTTAAAGACTTCTAATGTAAGTGAACAGATTACCCTCTGGGGCAGTGCATTCTCCCTTTGGATAGCTTTGCTTATTTAGGTGGGTTTTGGTATTTGGTTGTATTTTTGTTTGTCTGGGTTTTTTTCTGTTTTGTTTTTTTTTGTTTGTTTGTTTAGCATACAGCGTAAATCTCCTTACAGGAGTCTTGGCAAGAGACAAAAATAAGCAAAGTCATCTCTAGTAAGTTTAAATATAAACCTAGGAGGAGAATGACAAACAGCAGAAAGATGGAAAAGATCTATTAGAAAAAGAAAGAAAAGAAACCGTTTTCACTAATAAGGACAATGGAACCACCACACTGTGTTGGTTGGCCTTTTCCTAGTTTTAAAAACTGCTGATCATGGATGCAGCACCCTCTGACATAGGAAACATATAAGTAGATTTGACCTACATGACTGAGTTTTCAGCCCTAGAGAGACATTGTTGAAATTTACATTCAACATTCACAAAGACAATTGGAAATTACTAGATCTGTTCTCAAAGTAACCTTCTCTCCCCTCTCCAGATCCATCCATCCTTTCTTGAAAGTAGCAAAGAAGAGTATTCTGACTTTTTTTCCTTTTTCATATTAATTTTTAGATGTTTAAGGTAATCATTTTGAAGGAAGATTGTCTGTAGTCTTCCTCCTCTTCTGGATAATCAGTTAAGAAGTGATTATCAACGGCCCTTTCTGCTCCCTAAAACAATCACTAAGAGAGAGTGGTTTCTTTCATTTTGGAAATAGGAGATTATTCTCCATGAGACCTCGAATAGTAACACCCATTAAACTGAGTACATACTTTCTCCTAATTCTTATAAAAAAAATAATTCTGTGTGTGTGTGTGTGTGTGTGTGTGTGTGTGTGTGTGTCTGTGTGTGTGTGTGTGTTTATTTCTTATCCAGGGGGCTCTGTAGTGTTCCGAGACTTATTTCAATGAATATAATAGAAGTAGGAAAGTAAGTAAGAAAAACCATGCTGGCTTGTGTGTGCACAATTTCATGGTGGGATTTTACTTTAGGTTAATGGGTGCCAATTTCTCTCGTTCAGCAGTACACAAGGGAACAATACCCTTCCCTCCCTGAAGGCTGAAACAGAAAGAACTAAAAATCTCTGTGCCTCCCTGTTTGTCTTATTAATGAGAATCCATTGATTTCTGCTAAACTAGTGTAAATGAAAAACACAGGGAAGTAAACTCTTCCTTTGACTCTTGTTTACTAGTAATTACTAGAAGTAGATAAGTCTCCTCTAAGTTGCATTATGCCAATGAATTTGTTTTTTAGAGCTCTGGCTACATAAGCTTTTTTTTTTAACTCCATGATTTTAGACAGAAAAACTTTATATTGAACTAAAGAAAATTTAAGTGGGGTGGTGGTAAGCTAGATGGCAAAGAGTGCTAGACTATTGAGTTAGGAACATTTGGGTTCAAATCCTGCTGCAGGCGCTTCTGAGTTATGTGGCCCTAGAAAAATCACATACCACTTTCAGTCTCAGTTTCTTCATATGTCAAATGGGAATAATAACATTTCCTATTTCCCAGGGTTATTGTGAGATCAAATGAAATGATACATGTGCAGTGCTTCGGAAACCTTAAAACACCATGTAAATGATAAGTAGTATTTTTTGTTATGTTTATACTTTTGTTGTTAAAAGTGTCCCAGGTGTACTGTTGGTGGAATTGTGAATTGATCTAGCTCAGGATTGGGGAACCTGCCATTTAGAGGCCACACATGGCCCTCTAGGTCCTCAAGAGCAGTCCTTCAATTGAATCCAGACTTCAAAGAAAAAATCCCCTTAATAAAAGGATTTGTTCTGTAAAACTTGGACCCACTCAAAAGGTAGCCGCACCCCAGGACCTAAAAGGCCATATGTGGCCTTGAGACTGCAGGATCCCCACCCCTGGTAGCAATTCTGGAAAGTAATGTGGAACTATACCCCAAAGTCACTAAATTGTATATATCTATTGGCGTGCTGATACCACTATTATAGTAATACACCCCCAGAGATCAAAGAAGGAGGGAAAGAAACCTATATGTACAAAAATGTAACATTGTATTTTGTTACAGCAAAGAATTGGGGAATGACTGAACAAATTATGGTATAGATGGCAATGGAATAATAAGTGTAATTTTGGCATACAAAACGCCAGAAGGACTGTGTGCCAAAAGGATTAATTTGAGCTGATAAAGAGTGAAATGAACAGAACTGCTTATAAATTGCTACAGTTTGGTATAGGAAAAGAACTGTGGAAGACTGAACAATTATGATTATTAGTGCAATGGATCATACAACTGCAGAAGACTGCTTATGAACCAGACCTTTCACTTCTGGGGGAAAACCAGGTGATGGACTAGAAGGAAAGGATGAGACACATTTTCAGATATGCCCAATCTCTGAATCCATTGTTGTTTTTAATGTACTTATTTATTACAAAGGAAGGCATTTGTGGGGAGTGGGACATATAGAGGAGGAAAGGTATGGAAGGGATTTGTTGGGGGAGTAGTGATACAAAAAAAGAGAAAGAAAAGAACTCAATCAGACAGCTGAAAAAAAAGTTCAGGGGAGACAGGGAAGCAAGGGCAGTGTTTAAACTACTAAGTTAAATATTATATATACTATTTTTAGAAAAGTTAACCACATAAGTGAGAATCACAGTGTCATATGTAATCCTCCAGATCTATATTTTTGCTTATTGATATTTGTCAAATTCATATTAGTAAAAAAGAAAATAAAAAATAATAATAACCCAAGTGGAAATAGGCAGTCTTTAGAAAGATTATAGAAATAAAGGCACATTAATGCACAGTTGGTGAAACTGTGAATAACTCCCCCCCATTTTGAAAGGCCATTTGGAATTATGAGAGGAAAGTGACTAAAATGTCTGTACCCTTGGACCCAGAGTGTCCACTGTTAGGCTTAAACCCCAAGGAGGCCAATGCTAAAAAGAATATAATGAGAAATTTGGATAGATTTTAACAGATTTTCTCACTGGCAGAGGAAGTAACTTAAACCCTCATTTTTTTTAGCCTGGGAAGATGCATAATATTTCAAGGCTTGAAGTACATTGAGCTGGGTTACATTGAAGTTGCACCTTTCTTCAAGTGAGTAGTAGCAACAGCATATAGAGAACTGGTCAGAGCCTTTCCTTCCTGTGGTCACCATTTCGCTTTAGACTGGGAATCTAGCATGGTGCTTACCCAAATCTACCCTTCTTTCCATTGGGACATGGCATAGTATTGTTGTTAGCACTAGCTGGAACATGCAATAGTATTATTATAAACTTCTAATGTACGCACTTGTGTAAGCTCCCCAAAAGGCAAAGTTTTAACTGAATTGGGGCTTTATCACTGTACACAGAAAGGACGGTGGCCAAAGGGAAGATTTTGCCCAAAGCCAAGCCACATGGGAGAAGACAGGTGTGGTTGCAGAGATGTAACTGACCATTTCTTTTGGGAAGGGGAAAGTCCTCCTTAGCCGCTTTTGCCATCCGGAGTGACATATACTGTCTGCCAAAAAAGGGCTCATTTACACAAACATATGTATAATATATACAATAACTAATGGCTACAGTAGTGTAGATGGAAAAAAATAGAAACCACAAAACAATGGAAATTTCATGCTGTGAAATTAAAGGCACCTCTTCCCTTTGCAGAGGACAAGGAAGGGTGGTGGATGGGGAGGAGGTAGGGGGAGACTATGGGCGTGGAACACCAATGTTTTTGATGTGTTGGTTGGTTTTGCTGATCTTGTTCATTCTCTCCCTCTCTCTTTCTTTCTGTCTGTCTGTCCCTGTCTCTGTGCATTTCCCTCTCTGTCTTTTTGTCTCTCTCTGGCTCACTGTTTTTTCCCTTTCTGTCCATCCCTTTCTTTATCTGCCTTTCTTTGTCTCTCTCTCACTTTGTTTTTTCTTCTCTGTCTCTATCAATTTGTCTTTCCCTATCTCTCTATATATCTTTGTCTGTCTTTTGTTGTAAGGACAGTTATGAGTGAGAGGGACACATGTATGTAGACAATAGAAAAGCAAAATCTATCAGTAAAAGTATTAAAAATAAAAACAACCACAAAACCCTAGTGGTTTTTTGCTCATTACTGACCTTCGATTCCTGAGGCCGATTCATTCTGTACCCTCCCCTATTGTGTGACAAAAACTATTAGCCTGTAGATAAAATACCTATTTAAAGACCCCCTGGCAAAGTGTACTTGGACAAATAACAATTTTTGGTTTTTTGCACAGATTCTGACAAAAGAACTGCTAAGTTCAGCCTCTCACTTCAAGAGGCTCAATTGGCATAAATATTGGAAGCCGGAGAAAACTAGTAGGAACCCTCTAACTCACATTAGGAAGCGAGACTATGTGTAAGAGAAAAAGTGTCACCTTCAGCCCGCTGTGAACTTCAAGGACCCTTTTTCCAGCTTTTACACATACATCAGTGGGGATCATCAGTAGATAATGTCAGACAGTATCTTGGTATAAAGTGGTTGAGGCAGGATTCAAACACAGTCCTTCCTAACTCAATGTCATGAAATGCTGTCTCTTGTTTCCCAAATCTTTTATTTGCTTTTCAGAGGAGAAAGGTGTAAACTGTCCTTCTGTGGATCTTCTCTTTGCCTTCTAGTTTCATTTACAGAAATGATGTCAAGGTGGCTTTGGTTCACTTCTCAGAGTAGTATATTACCAACTTGTATAGTAGGCTGCTTGTTCAATAGAAGACATAATTTGGTGTCAGGCCCACATGTGAAGCCCTGCCAGCTTGACAGATCCTACCAGTCTGCTTGGCCAATAAGCCTTTTTGAACCTTCCCATCATGATGGAACTATTGGAGTGAGACCATTATGAAAGAGGAAGAAATTAAGCCTTGAAGGATTTTTTACCAGTTTGAATAAGATCTAAGATTTTCAAGTTCACAAATAAATCAGAATCAATTAAAATAATGAATTTTATTCTATGTTGAAGCCATCAGACAATTGGAGATAAAGATAAATTGAATCTATCCCTTGACATACTGTGTAACTAAAATTGGATCATGACTCTTGGGCAACAGTTATTTCTTTGTGGAAAATTCCATGTGGTAAAACATTGTTTACTAACTTGAGAGCCGTAGCTTAATCAACTATTTCACTAGCTGAGATTGATAAATTTAAATAAGAAAACTTCATCAGAATCCCACACTGAATAGCATTTTACATGTAATATCAAAGAGTCTACTTCAATATGTCACTTCATCTCATTTAAACACTCTTATAATTATGTTATTTGCAGTTATTTTTCAAGTATAGTCAAATCTTATTAAATAGTGATTTATTTTCAACATAAACTTTTATTGATACAATTGTTTTTTACACCTCTAGAATTTCAGTAATCTTAACTCTTCCACCTCTCAGAGAGCCATCGTGTATTACAAATAATATGATTTAAAGAAAATGTGGAAGAAGAGGAAAAAAAGAAGTCAGGAAAACAAATTAATACATCAAATAAAGGTTAAACATATGTGGCATGTTGCGCAATTGTGAACCTCCCAATGCATGTAAAGAAGTGGAGTCAGGGGCGTCTTCTCATATCTCTTTTTCTGACACCAGGCTTGTTCTTTTAAATTTTGGAACCTTCACTTTTGATTGTTTTGTGATTTTTTTTCTTTTCATTTTCATTATTAATACCATTTTGTAAATTGTTTTTCACTTTGCTTACTTCAGTCTGTATCAGATGTTGTAAATCTTTTCCAAATCTCTGTATTCATTATTTTTGTCCTTTTATTTTTATAGCACAGTAATATTACATTTCATTCATGTACTACATTTTTTTAAAAGCTATTTCCTAATTGATCGGTTATAAATCTTTTAATGTTTTGGTGATTATGAGGACTAGTTTATTTTGTTTGTTTTTAGGACTATATTCTTATCAATGTTCTCCTTGGAATGAACTACTAGTGGAATGTCTGGATCAAAGGATATGGGCATTTTATTTGCATAATTCCAGATTGCATTACAAAATTGTTGCACAGATTCACAAGTCTACCAACAATGTGCTAATGTGTCTACTTTACCACAACACTTCCAGAATTGACTATTCCTATCTTTAGTTGTTTTTACCAATTTGAAATTTGCTTCCAGGAATCTCAGAGTTCTTAATTTTCATTTTTCTTATTAGTAACTTGGAGCATTCCTTCATGTTTGTTAATAGTTCGCAATTCTCTTTTTGGGAATGGCTTTTTGTCTTTAGTATACATATATAACATTTGCATATTATATATGTACATCTATACACACATATACATGTAAGTTTGTTAGTTTTCTATATTTCTTAGATATCAAACCTTTAATCAGAGAAATTTGCTACAAAGATATGTTTCTCATTTGGCCACTTCCCTTCTTATGGTGAAGAAGCTTTTCAGTTTCATGTAATCAGTTAAGTTAATCTTCTGTAATTGCCTCTATCCCTTGGTTAGTTAAGAATACATCTCCTACCCATAGCTGTGAAAGGTAGATGAACTGTTTCTCTTTTAAGTTTTTGGTGATATGATCTTTAATATTAAGGACACATATAATCTGGAAATAATCATATATATGATTTTGTTGTGGAATATGGTGTTGAATGTAGCTCTAACCCTAATTTCTGTCAGACTACTCTTGGAATAGCCCACCTAGTTTTTATTAAATAGGGAGCTCTTTCCTAAGTAATTTATGTTTTCCAGTGATCAGACACTGGGCATTTTGTTTATTGCTGATTCTCCAGTATATAGCCTGTTCCATTGAACTACTTTTCTCTTTTTTAACCAATACCAAATGGTTTTGATGACTGCTGCTTTATAATAGTTTAAAGTCTGGAAATGCTATAACCTCTTCCTTCCTAATTTTTTCATGATTTCCCTTGATTTTCTAGATCATTTGTTTCTCCAAATGAGATTTGTTGTTATTTTATTGAGTCCAAACATCAAAGTATCCCTTTGATATTTAGTCTGGCAGAACATTAAAACTGTAAATTAGCTTCAGTAGCATCCTTTTTATTATATTGTCATGGGACAGCTATGAGCACTGAATATTCCCCCAGCCATTTAAGTTGTTCTTTAAAGAACATTTTAGAATTTAATTTAAAGGTAAATTGTTTCCAAATAATTTGTGCGTTTTGTAGTTATTTTGAATGAATTTTCCCTTTTTACTATCGGCATTTCTATTATTTCTGTTAGATAAATAGAAATGCTATTAATTTTTGTGTATTAATTTTGTATCCTCAACTTTGCTTAAGCTGTTATTTATCTCGATTCATATCTTTGTTGATTCCCTAGGATTTTCTAAGTAAACAATTACCTCATGAATTGGAAGTTATCTCCTATTCAGTTATTCTTACATCTTTATTTCTCTTTTCTTATTACTATTGCTAGCATTCTACAACTATAGGAAACATAATGAGGTAAGTGTTATGGGAATCCCCGTTTTACAAATGACTGATCAGGGTCACAGAGTCCATCCTTCCAGCACCTGAGGCAGGAGTTCTATATGACTTCCTGACTCAAAGCCCGGCACTGAATCCACTCTGCCAGGCTGATTCTCAAGCAAAGGCTCTTTGTTTATAGGGATCCTGATTCGCTTAGATCAGATGGCAGTGGGCCTATCTCTAATTTCTGTAACATTTTCCAAACCTTCGATTCTCAGTTTCTAATCATCAAGTCTTGTTCTTTTCCACAGAGGATCAAATACTACGAGTATATGTTGCATGGTGTGTCCTTCTTAAGTCATGAAAGCCTTTCATTATGGTGACCACATGTTTTAGATTTTTCCAGACGGTGCCAGTTTAAAGGAAAATGTGCTTTTGTAGGGTCTTTAGAAAGGAATGTCTTTTTTTTTTTTTTAACATTCTCCCTGATACTTGGTTTGGAGTAAGCAGCATCTATGCCTGTAAGTCAGGACCTTCTCTTCTTCCTCCTTGTGGCAACAATTAAAAAGGGTGGCGCTGTGTGGGGTTTGGCAGTAAAGGGTGAATGTCACCATTTGTGTTACATGGACTGTGGTTCTTGCAGATTTCTTTTTGTAAGCTAACTTATTCTTAAAGCTGTTGTGAATATTCCACAGCAGAAGTCAAATGTCCTAATACCGAGATATCACTTCTACAAGATGGCAGCTCTGCTTTCCCTGACTAATCCAAGAAAATACAACTACCATCCTACCTATGGTAAATTGTTGCTGCTGCTGCTGTTGCCGTAGATGGAAAACTGATGTGGGTGATTTAGATTCAGGCTGAAATGAAAGCTCAAACTGGAATTTTTCCAAGAGTAATTATGCCACATGGCAGTTCTTTAGCATTTACTGGCAGATGCAGTCCCTTTTTTTTTTTTAAAAGGAACAGTGGATCATGAGTACAGCAAAATAGGCCAGGCCAAAAATAACAGTGGCAGTTACCCTTTTGTAACTGCCTCTAGAACTTGAAACAAAGTTCTTAGTTCATGTTGATTGATCTTGGGTAGGAGACCTGGGAACTGGGGAGCAAATGAAGTTGTCCCTTCTCATTAAGAGTGTTTGTGTTCCATGATGATCTAGGCCAGTGGTTCTCAACCTTCCTAATGCCGTGACCCTTCAGTACTCCTTTGTAGGTGTATCTGCATGTGGGTGGACCCACCTGGAGACGGATAGAGGAGCCGTGTCTCGGTTCTTAAGACCATTAGAAATAAGTGTTTTCCGATGGTCTTAGGCAACCCTGTTCGACCCCCAAAGGGGACACGACCCACAGGTTGAGAACCACTGATCTAGGCCGTTTCAGAGGAGAGGGATTCCTTGCTGTTCTGACTTATGGATAAAAGACTTCAAATACCAAGGATTTTGTATTTTGGCTTTTATGACAGAAGAGGTTTATAAGATTTATAAGATTTTCAGAATTTTCATAGACTCTTTTATTTGTTCATTTTTAGAATACAGATGACCTTATTGTGACGAATATCATGAATAATAAAAGAAATGCATCTGACATCTTTGTCCATTTACATAGTATTTTTCAGTTAAGTGCTGAGAACTTCAGATTTATAACATAAAATACTAAAGAAGGGTAATAGAAATTAAAACTAGATTGGGTAGGATAGCTTTCCTCCTTTTTATTATCCCTTGTCTTCCCCAGAATAAGCATGTTCCCTTCGAGGCATTAATTAGTATGTTGTTTTTCACCTTCTTCTGCCATCTTATCTTCCACCCACCCCGTATGTGTGTAATTACTTGCACATTGTCTTCATCATTAGAATATTCACCCCATGAGGGCAGGGACCATGCTATTGCCCTTCTTTGCATTTTCAAGACTTGTTATAAGGCCTAGCATTTGGTAATATAATAATAAGTATTTTTTGTGTATTCCTAAAATTTAGAAATTCTTTCAAGCTTAAAATTTAATCCACTGGGCCTCCCTCTGCTCTACTTTTGCTAAAAGCAGATGCACAGATAGAGCATCAATAAAATACACAAAGAATAAAGAGAAGACGTGCCTAGTACCTATGATATTTACAATAAAATGGGTTGCTTCCTAAGTTAAAGAGAAAATATAGGCCTTTCACTTTGCCAAGGACTGTCTATTTGCAATGTGAAACTAGTAAATGTGGCTTTTTTTTTGTGAGTTCAAATTAAGCTATTCATGAATGGTTCATTTCCAGATTTCACTTTTTTCTTTTCTTTTGGCTTGTGATGATCATATGCTAAATAGAAACAGTAGGTTTATATTTTTCTCCCCTATTGTTATTAAAATACTGAATTTTTTAGTAATGATTATTTTGGGGAAATGCATTTCATGATTTTATTTTTATATTTCTAGACATGCATAAACACAAGTGATTTCTAGATTTTTTTTTGCTCCATTTGGATGCATTTTTTATGCTCAAAGAAAGAAATCCCCTTTACTTAACCCAATTCTGTTTTTTTCCTAAGACAGAGGGATAACATTGGCACAAAATGACAACCCTAACAATGACCAAGGAAGTGGTCCAGGAAGAGAGACGGTTAGAAGAAGAAAATTTAGAATTATATGAATCCACATCTGCCCATATTATTGAAGAAACAGAATATGTGAAAAAGGTAAATGTGAAATGTTCATTCTTGCTATTTTGCTTGGTGCTGGTTTTTAGATACTATTGTAGCTTCCCTATCTTGACACCAAATGTAGTAGTATTTGTTTTCTCACGATCACATTATTTCTATAATGAGAAAAACCAAGCATCTACATTAACAAAATACTTTTTGATTATTTGTAAATAATTTTTTAAAAATTACTCAAATTTATTGTAATTTCTCCTCTGTGTGCAAACACCTTAAATACAAATAATTACAAGCAGATTTTATTTTATTTTAAAATACAATTTTTTACCCTATCTCTAGTACATGCAGTTATACTGCCCCAATTAATGCAACTTGGTCCTTTGAGATATTCTTACATTCTGGTCCTTGGGTATTAAATGATTTCTGTAGAAAGACTGGAATGCGCAATACAGAGACTCAGTCAAACAATTGAATCTGACTGATTGATTGAGTCTGACCAGACTTGGAACTCCATGGCACTTAGCACTTGATTATCTAGTGTTTTGTACTATGTCATTTGTAAGGAAGGTAGTGTAATGGTTAGAGTGCTGGGCCTGGAATCAGGAAGGCTCATCTTCCTGAGTTCAAATTTGCCCTCAGACACTTACTAACCATGTGACCCTGGGCAAGTCACTTAATCCCGTTTGCCTCAGTTTCCTCATTTGTAAAATGAGCTGGAGAAGGAAATAGCAAACCACTCCAGATATCTTTGTCAAGAAAATCCCAAATAGAGTCATGAAGACTCAGACATGACTAAAAAATGCCTGAACATCAACAACAAATTATCCCATTATTTAATCTCATCCTCTCAACTAGATTTTGGACTCTTTATAAGGATTTTGTTTTCTCTTTTGTATTCTCTATGGTTCTTAGTAGGTTCTCAATAAATATTTGTTGACTGAATAATTGATTAAAAGAGAAAGTCCTGTTTTTGGTGCTTTAAAAATATGTGTAAACTGTTGTACAGGATAGCCTTTAGAGTACAAATGGGAAAATTTGAGGCATCAATTAGTTTGTGACTTGCTTAAGATTGAATAATGTATCATGTCAGAGTTAATAAATCTTAACAATTCATCGGTTTGTTTGTTTCACTTTGGCTCAGCAAAACACTCAGTCTCCCTTTTAAAGAAATCAATCTCTCTCATGTGCTATCCTATAAAATTCACAGCTTTGTAATAGTCTTTCATTCTGGTTTAACTAGACATGGTCTTAAATCAAGAATTTTATTTTTGCTTAGATTGCTGAGAAATATCCAAAGAGATTTGCAAAAAAGGTGCTTATGTAGGACTTAGTCATTTTAAATATCACTGTTCATATTTCTTGTTGCCATGCTTATATTGGGCACCTTGACTTACAAGCGTAAGGGCAAAAGAGGAAAGAAAGAAGTATCTATATAGCACTTCCTGTTATGTGTCAAGCAGTGTGCTAAGCACTTTATACAAATATTATCTCATTGGATCCTCACAACATAAAAGAGAAGTCATGTAACATAATGGAAAAAGTATGGAATTTTAAATCAGAAAACCTGGATTTGGGTCTTTGCTGTGTTACTCCATTACCTTTGAAAGCGTTGGGCAAGTCACTTAACCCTTCAGTTTTTTCATCTGTGAAATGAAAGGATCATACTAGATCAAGTGGTTCTCAAAGTGTGGTTCATAGACACCTGGAATCCCCAAGATGCTTTCAGAGCATCTTGAGGTCAAAACTATTTTCATACTTTTACTAAGGTATAATTTGCCTATGAAAATAAAATTTTCTTCATGTAATTCAAGCAAAACAACATTGCAACAGATCGAAAGCAAAAGCATATATGAGAATTCAGCAGTGTTCTGTTAAACCAAATATTAAAAGATTTGCAAAAAACAACATGTAAAAAAATGCAACTGTTCTTATTAATTTTGGGGGAGGGTTGTATAATGTCTTTTTAAATTAAAATTTTATGTTAATGTATAATGTGTTTATTATTGTTATTCTAAATGAATTGATAAAATATTTTATGTTTATCAGTTTTAGTTTCTAAAATGGTAAATATTGATAGATATTTGAGGTCCTCAATAATTTTTAAGTGTAAATGGATCCTGAGACTGAAAAGTTTGAAAACCGTTGAATTAGATAATCTTTTACTATACTTTTGGCACTAAAACCTGATTAGAGAAAGGAGACTGCTAAAGGCCCAATTGAACAATAAAATCACTTTTTTTTTTCTTTCTGCAGATTCGAAGTACACTAGAGAAGATCCGATACCAGATATTTAAAGATGAAGCAGGTCATAAGAACACAAATCACAAAATAGATGCAAAGGTATTACCTTAATAAGCTTCCCCATACTTCTCTGCGTTCAGAAAACCAAAAAATTGCTAAAGTCACTATGATTTATTTTGTGATTTCCTTAAGTTAACTATAAAAACACTCCTTGGAGGTGGAGTGCTAAAGGAGACCGTGTATGTTTGGGATGGGGAGTATTCCAGAAGTGAAGGAGGTTCTTTTTTTTTTTTCTTACAAGTTTTCCATAATGTATCATTGATACCTTTTCTTTTTTAAAGAATTTTTATTTTTAATTTATGGAATAAAAACAAGCATTTCCATAACATAGTACAATAAAAAAGATGATTGTACATGAAATTTTAAATCTGCTACGTACAACTTGCTATTCCTTTCAAATATACAACAAAATTGTCATGTAAATTTTTTTTATTTCCTAGCCCTACCTAATGGCTACCATTAGACATAAGTAGGTATATGTATATGTAAAATTATTCTATACATACTTCTATTTATCAGTTCTTTCTTTGGATGCAGATAGGATCTTTCTTTATGTGTCCTTTATAGCTAATTTGGGAATTTATAGTAGACAAAATAACTTATTCCCTCGAAGTCGTTCTTAAAATAAGATTGCTGTTACTGTTCTCTTGGTTCTGCTCATGTTGCTTTTCATTATGTCATGCAAATCTTTCTATGTTTTTCCTAAGTCATTGAGCTCATCATTTCTCATAGCACAGTAGTATTCCATCACAATCATATACTACAACTTGTTCAGCCATTGCCCAATTAATGGGCATCCCTGCACTTTCCAGTTCTTTGCCACCACAAAATGAGCTGCTATAAATACTTTAAAACCTATAGGTTCTTTTCCTTTTTTCCTAATCATCTTTGGAAATAGACTAAGTAGTAGTATTGCAGGATCAAAGGGTATAGGTAGTTTAAATACTCTTTGGGCATAATTCCAGATTGCTCTCCAAAATGGTTGGATCAGCTCACAATTCTACAAAAATGAATGTGTCTCAATTTTTTTCACATCCTCTCCAATATTTCTCACTTTTCCCTTCTATCCCTTTAGCCAATATGATAGGCGTAAAATGATATCTCAGGGGTTTTTTCATCTGCATTTCTTTAATCAATAATGATTTAGAGAAATTTTTATATGACTATAAATTGTTTAGATTCCTTCATTGGAAAACAGCCTATTCATACCCTTTGACCATTTTTAGTTGGGGAGTGATGTGTATTGGGGAGTCATGATTTGACAAAGTTCTAATTGCCATTTATGAATTTCCCTCCGTCTTATTTTTACTCACTATTTTCCTTCTCTGCCTCTCTTTTTACCCTATCCCTATTCCTTTGTCTTTTCCCCTTACGCTCTTATTGCTTATTTTACCCATCCCTCTAACATCCCTCCTTTGGCTTCCCCCTTCCTAATCTTACTCTATACACCGTTTTAAAAGTCCCTGCCCCACCCCCGTCCCTCAGGTTTCTCACTTCAGTTGTACACTTTATTTCCTCTTCAACCTAGATAAGAGTAAAGTTCCAGTATTAGCAGCTCTCCACTCTACCTGTTTCTTCTGTATTTATTCTTCCTTTCACACTCCATTTTTGTGATATAATTGCTCCTTTTGATTTTTCCTTACCATTTTGTTTTTCAGAATCATCCCATCATACACAACTCAGACACAATCTTTCTTTCAAAGTACCTTCGTAATGATAACAATTTTAAGGATACTGATAACATTTTCATTTATCATAAGCAAACAGTTTAACCTTTATCAGTGCCTTATAATTAGTCTGTAGTGATTTCCTTATATTTCTTCTGGATTTTTTATATCAATTTTTCCATAGAGTTCTGGTCTTTTTGCTACCTTTTCTAAGATTTCCATACATATAGCCATGAAAATGATTTTTCTACTCAGAATTTATTGAGTGTTTGTTCTATGCAGAGTAATGTGTTAGGCACTATGGGAGAGTTGGGGAGGGGGATATAGAGAAATAAAGGACTAGATTTTTTCTTTGGAACAGATAGAATGGCAGAACTAGAGTAAATATATCACTTAACAAGTATGGCCACACTTCTGTCTTTGTTAAGCCCAGGTAGTAAATGAGAGCGGATTTTTCATGTTAGAAAGAATCTGGTTTCAAAATAAACCTGATATGAATTGCATTAAAAAAACAAGAGGTATAATATTCTTACTTATGTTAATAACAATCTCTGCCCAGGATCCTTCAATCTAATGGTGAAGCTAAATTAGATTTTCTTTGCTTTTATCTTAGGCACACATAACGTCTATTGTTTGTGAGAGTTCTACACTGATGTTGTTAAGTCTATAAAGTTTTTGAATTAAGAAAACAATTTAATTGTTTATAGAGTATATATTGGGTCACTGGCATTCAGGGCACAAGGTATAACTTACTATCTCTCTTAACTCTGTTGGTGATGTGGTACTTTTGTTGCTTAGCAAGTTGAGGGATCAGACATCACTAGGTCACAAACTCACTGAGGGTAGTGGCCAATCAAAGCTGAGTATATTCGGGTGATGTTCCATGAATTGTTGCTGATCAAGTGATAAGTTCTAGAGACACAGTTTTTTCTTTATCCAAGAAGCTGATTCAAAGTGTGGTACAAATACATCCAGCTACATGACCCACGAGGCAGTATGGCATCATGGGTAGAGAGCCAGTCACAGAGTCAAGAAAACTTGGATTCAGGTCCCATCTGTGAGCTATACTGACTTTGTGACCCTGGGTAAGTCACTTGAACCTCTGAGTCCTTGAGGGCAACTCTTTAGAATTTTAAGACTCAGAGCAGTCACCAGTCTATGGATAGGAGTTCCCTACACCAATGAAATCACACAGGTCAACAAAAATAAACAGGCACAACAGACATGGTTAACAGAGTTGAATCATTAATAATTAAATGATTTGATGCCCAGTGCTGTAGGGACATGATTCTTTTGCATTTAACATCGTGTTTTTGCATATTAAAATCATGTTAATGTTTTTTTTCCCCAGTCAGAGGTACTAGAAAAGAATTGTATCACCTCCCTTGTTATGGTTTTTTTTTCAGGCTTATAGAAAATCCAGATACTAGAGATGTGGTCTAGAACTTGGTGTGGCTACATACTGGATTATTCCTTATTTGTGAATGAGTTCTGTTTTATATGCTCTGACCTGACTTCTCTTTCCTTTGTGAAACTCAGTAGGTCATTGAAAGTTTTGAATTTAAACAAGAGATAAGGTTACTATCTTTCATATTTCTTCATTCCAGCACTGTTGTCACAATGCTGAGGATGGGCCGGAGTCCCAGGTGGAGACCTCTCGTTCCAGTTTTGATCTGATGATGGAAAAGATGAAAGGCAAAGACCTACAGCTCCTAGAAATGAACAAAGAGAATGAAGTACTGAGAATCAAGGTGTGGTGATTATGCTTGAGTTCTCAAGTCAATAAAATGTTTATATTCCTTCAAGTGATGCTTTTGTACTTTTGAAAATGCGCAGACAGATCAAAGGCATTAATTGTGAGCCTCTCTTAATTCTGCGGGTAGCATTACCCATAGAACATCATAGGATTTCTGATCAGTCACTTGACTGCATTTCAGCTCAGCCACATACAGAATGTCTGATTTTCTCGCTGATGGGTCGCCCTGTCTAGGTCTTATATTAGGCAGGAGAATGGGGCCCAAGTTTGGTCACAAGACACTTTTTTTCCCATCCATCCATCAGTCTCCTTTCTACTTTCTCAGTTTTCTGTTTCCTGTTTTGTTCTGTGCTGGAGCAATGAAATTTGAGTACTGTTCCTAGTTTCATCAACAATTAGTTGAGTACCTCGGGCTAAACCTTTATCCTCTTTAATTGAGGTGTTGATTCAATGAACTCCACATTCCCTTCCATCTCTTAAAATCCCATGGTTAGTTTGGGTAGGAGAGGATTTTGGAGAGAGACAGAGAGACAGAGAGAGAGAGACAGAGAGAGAGAGAGAGAGTGAAGGAGAGGGAGAGAGAGAGAGAGAGAGAGAGAGAGAGAGAGAGAGAGAGAGAGAGAGTGTGTGTGTGTGTGTGTGTGTGTGTGTGTGTGTGTGTGTGTGTGTGTGTGTGTGTGTGTGTGTGTGTGTGTGTGTGATGGTGATAGGTGGATACTTTTCTCCCCCTCCTTCTGCTTTTGTTACATAGAGATATACAAGTCTCAAAAATGTGTAAACCATCAAGGTTTTTGACAGCAGCCCAGGCTTTAGCAAGGACAAGATCCCATTGAATGAATGTATAAGAGAAAGGCAAAAGTTTCCCTGTTTATGTTTAGATTAATTTACTTTATTTTTTATCTCTGGCATTGCCACCAGGTTCTGAAAGGAAAATGGATAACATTGCATTTTCAGGGTGCAGTTTCATACATTCCCAGAGGGTCTCAGAGCATAAATCCCAAGTATGTCATCCCAAAAACCCATCGTACTTGTACAGTGGAAAAATTACTGACTTTGTAGTCAGAAGACCTGGGTTAAAATCCTGTTTCTGATGCTACTTGTGTAACCTGGGGCAAGTTACTTAACCACCCTGGGCCTCATTTTCTTTTCTTTCTTCCTTTTTTTTTTTTTTGCTTTTTGGAGAGGGGAAAGTAGGGCAGTTGGGGGTTAAGTGACTTGCCTAAGGTCATATGGCTAGTTTTTATGTTAAGTGTCTGAGGCTGGATTTGAACTCAGGTCCTCCTGACTCCAGGACCAGTGCTCTATTCACTGTGCCACCTAGCCGCCTCAAGTACTCAGATCTTTTAAAGGGAATTATTTTCTAAACACAAAAGTGTTAGAAGTTAGATGTTTACTTGTATGCCTATTAATAGTCTGGCGGCATGGTTGGTTTAACTAAGAAGTTAATCATTTGAAATTATTTTTTTTTCTTTTCAGCATGTACTACATTTATTTCTCCTGATTTTCTCTTGTGTTCCAAATGGCATGGCTACTATCTCTTTATTTTAGCTGCCTCCCAAATGTTTCTAGTTCAGTACTTTAAAAAATATAGATATAATACAGCAATCTTTTTTTTTTCTTTTCAGTTGGAAGCCTCAAGAGAAGCAGGTGCTGCAGCACTGAGAAATGTTGCTCAGAAATTATTTGAGAGCTATCATAAACAGTCTGAAGAATTTAGGAAAAAGCACGAAGATGATAAAAAGTTACTACAGGTATAAAACCCCTTCTCTCATCAAAAGCTAGTCTTCTCAGTCTGTCCAATTTCTTCCTTAGAAAATTGAGTGTAAAAGAGTTAATGGCAAAAAACTACCACTTTCTAAAGTGGCTTAGAAGCAACCTGTGGAGCTGTAGGAGTGGACAGGATATTTGTGTGTCTTCATTGCTGTCTGTATTCTGACCCCAGCCCTGGGCCAAAGAGGCCTGTGGTCCTGTGCACTCTCATGGGCTACTACAGAGTCCGCAGGCAGTGTGATACTTTGGAAAGAACCCTGGCTCTGGAGTCAGGGAACCTGGATTCAAATCCTACCTCTGACTATTAGGGGATGGGACCAGATGACCTCTGGTTCCTTGGGCTCCCTTCCAACTCTAGGTCTATGATATGATGATCTTTCTACAGTATGAACAGAGTTGATTTGGACATAATTATCAAGCCAGCAAATTTCACCCTAAGTATCTCTCTCCAGTTGCCTGGTGTGGTCATGCTGCCTTGGGTTCCCCTGCTGTGATTTTTGAGAGCCTGATGACTGATGTCTGACAGCAGATGCTTAACTAGGTGAACCTATTTTAGAAAAGGGGTTAGCCAGTGGAAACAAGGTCTTTGGCACAGTAAACTAGAAATATCAAACGAAGTTACAGGACAGTGGGGGAATTATTTCCAGATAGGTATGTCATAGTACAGCTGGAAGTCAGGATCCCGTGTCCTAATCTCAGTTTTGCTACAAGCTAGTGATTTAAGCAAATCACTTTACCTTTTGCTACCTCGGTTATTCATTTATGACTTTAGGAGGTTGACCTGCCCCATCTCCAAGGTCTCTTACAGCTCCAACATTCTTTGTAAAACTTTATTTATTTATTTTCAATATTTATTTTTTACATGAATACATATTTATGGAATAAAACATTTCTATAACATAATAAAATAAAAAAGATGATTGTATGTAAAATTACAAATCTACTGGGTATAACTTGCTATTCCTTTCAAATATACAACAAAATTATCACATACATTTCTTTTTTTATTCTTTTTTTTCCTTTCCTCCCCCACCCACCTCAGAGATGACTACCATTAGGCACAAATAAGGGTGAATATGTGTATTCATGTATGTATACACATATATGTATGTGTATATGTATATAAACTTTGTATGCATGTATGTGTATATATAGATAACACACATACATGCATGCATGCATGCATACATACATATATAAATAAACATTCTTACTTAACTCTATCAGTTCTTTCTCTGGATGGAGATAGCATTTTTCTTCCTATGTTTTTTATAGTTAGTTTGGGTATTTATAGTAGTCAAAATAGCTTAATCACTCAAAGTTATTCTTCGAACAATGTTGCTATTACTGTATACCATGTCCTCTTGGTTCTGTTCTCCTCAGCTCCGATGTTCTAAGATACCATGAGACATTCCTATCTCTAAAATGCTTTGGCCTTTCAATATCCCTCCACTCATTAAGTAAGATTGGAGTGCTGTGTGAGCCTGAGTGAGTTCCTGAAAGTTTAAATGGTGTAGCATAAAATTGGGTTCATTTTTTATTACACTTTCTTTCTGATTTCTGATATGTATAATAGAGAATAAAACTTTCTTTTGTGAAATCTTAGTTATAAATTGATTGAGGTTTTAATTTTACATTTAAAAAATCTGTCCTTTTTTCTATGTGGGGGGGGAAAGGAAGGGAGTAAGCATTTATTGTACTTCTCACAACAACCCTGGAAGGTAAGTGCTATTATTATCTGCATTTTACAGTTGAGGAAACTGAGGCTAACAGAGGTTAATTAATTTGCCCAGAGTCTCCCTAGTAAGTGTTTGAGGCTGGATTTTAAATTAGGTCTCCCTGACTAGACCCAGCGCTCTACCCTCTAGTCCAGTGCCTCAAGGCAGGATATTCACATCACCTATTCTTACCATTCTAGTTTGCCTTAAGAGTATTAGAATTTTTTTTTGAGAATTATTATTGCATAGTCCAGTTTGAAGAGCTTTAGGTTTGGAATCAGATTACCCCAGGTTAAAGTCCTGCTGGATGATTACCTTCTATGTCTTTGGGCAGAAAAATTAACATTTCCAGGCCTCAGTTTCCTCACCTATAAAATGAAAGAGTGAGAAATTAGGTAGCTTCTAAGGTTCCTCCCAGCTCTAAATCTGTGACCCATTGATCCTTCCATCACCATATCTCCTTGTAAGGTATTACATATTTACTTACGTCTTATGCAGTTATTCTTATATTTTTGTATATTCAATTTTGGAACTTGATAAATATTTTTTCTTTCATTCGTTTTTTTTTGGAGGGATGAAGGCAAGGCAATTGGGGTTAGGTGACTTGCCCAGGGTCACACAGCTAGTTAAGTGTCAAGTGTCTGAGGTCGGATTTGAACTCAGGTCCTCCTGACTTCAGGGCAGGTGCCCTATTCCCTGCATCACCTCACGGCCCTACTTTCATCCATTCTTGAAAGAAACTGCATTTTCCAATGATTTCAAGCCACTTTTAAAGGAAACGTTGATTTTAAAAACTGTTATATGTTTTTGCAATCCCTTTCCTCTCTCTTTTATGGAAAAAATTGTACAAGAAAAGCTGATAGTTGGTGCATAGAAACTGATGAATTGTTTAGAAATGAATACTCTTACCCTGACAACTGTGTTTTCCAACCACAGGTAAGCAACCTGGAAAAAGAACAGAAATTCAAACAGCATACAGAAAGTTTGAAGCAAGTAAATGAAAGACTGGAAGGAAAGCACAGCCAGATCACTGAGCTGGAAAACCTTGTGCAGAGAATGGAGGAGGTAAGCTCAGAAAGGCTGGAAGCTGATCCAAGCGAACTGGCTTGTTACTTAAACAAAACCTGCAGCAGAACACTGAAGCAATTGAGAAATAACTCACAATATTGGAAGATGAAAACTTTTATTTAGTTAGTTTAATTTCATCAGCTGAAGGAATTGTCATGAAATGTGTTAATAACTATACCATTTTAAATTGTGCTCCAGTGCAGTCCTTTTTTCTAGAAATGCAATGCTATAATAATGTATGCAGACTTTTTGAAAGCACAAACAGAAAAGACTTGAGATTATGGGTTGTAGTCTCCTTGTTTGTGGTTAGGAAATCAGGATTTTAAAACAGAACCTTTGAGATATTAAAGTTACTTCCCCTCCCTCCCCCTACACTATTCTTTGCAGATGTCAGGTACGGTGTCTATTGAACACTCCATATATTGTCAGATTTTTTTGTTATATTGGTTAACTTAACTCAGTTTTTTTCTTCTCCTTTTTCCTCCTTATTATAGGAGGAAGAAGGAGATAGATGGAATGGGTAACTTAGGTGATGTAAAAGATTTTTTAATTATTTTCAAAAAAAGAAGAAAAGGAAAAAAGGAGAGTCAGACCAGGATTAATTTGTATGCTAAATGTGCTGTGAACAATTCTGAGTAGTCCAGAAAAAGAGGACTACCTGTAAAAAACCATGGCTCTCTACATCTTGATTTTGAAAAAAAGATTATCTTTTATTTTTAAATTACCTATATTTTCCTATATCCTCACCTCTGAGAGACATCCCTTATAGCAGAGTTTTTTAATGAAAAGAGAAATAAGTAAAAACAAAATTCAGCAAAACAAATCAATAGATTAAAAAAAATCTGACATATATGCTAGTGCCTTCCCTCTCTTTATTATTTCCCATTTATTCCGTATAGAGCTTATTTGTATATCATTTACATATTGTTTCTTCCCGTTGGATTGTGAGCTCCTGTCTTTTGCCTTTCTTTGTATCCCCATTGCTTAGCACAATGTCTGATACATAGTAGACACTTAATGAATGGTTCTTGACCAACCGTGGACTACC